>JBAMNC010001621.1:27500-1227500 GCA_037902135.1 Cetoscarus ocellatus | reverse complement strand
TCCTGGGAAGACTTCAGTCCTTTCAGCTCTGATTCTCACAGTCGACCTTTTCTCCAGAGACAAAGCTCCTGCACAGAGGAGGGTTCACCACAGCTCTAGAGGAGGATTTGGACTCCTCTTTTGGAAACAGAGGCCTTGCAGCATTGCAGAGTTCATTCAGGATCACCAAACGTTTCCTCTTCTCCTCTCTCGTTCTGCTTCTCCCCCTCCCCCTCTTCACACCTGAGTCCACCTGGCTGCAGCAGGTCACCTGACCAGGCAGACTGCAGCTAATCAGACATCACCTCAAAGAAAAGCCAACAGCAAGACAGGGCGAGCGAGGGGATAAAACCTTCAAGGGTTTGATTAAATATAAATCCACAAATCAAAAAACAAGCCAAACCAAGAGGCTCTTGCAACATTCATCTGCTGCACTGCATTAAAGGGATAAGACAACATTTTTTTCTTCTTGTGTCTTGCCTCTTGTCTTGAGCTACTGACAAGCATGTCCGCAGTGGTTTGAGTTAGAGATGGGATGTTAGCGAACGAGTCCAGCCTTTTGAACAGCTCTTTTAAGTGAATGATGAGAGCCTATTAGCATTTGTGAGCGAGTTGTTCTTAAACGCAAAGTGCCTGCAAATTTAGGAATGGCTCGCAAACGAACTGCTCCCTCACAATTGTTCTTAGCGTTCACTTGAAAGAGCTGTTCAAAAGACTCGACTCGTTTGGGAATGTCACATCTCTCTAAAAAACCACTGTGGAAGTAAGTCGACAAAACAAAGCCTCTGTTTAAGAGTAGAAGAAGATAATAAGATGATAGTAGAAGATAATGTGACGTAAATAATGAGTCACAACAAGCACACAGGACAGTTTAGAATTGTTGATGTTCCCATTGACTCCCAGTGTTTGAGCTAAGCTAACTAGCGATGGGCGAGCTTTGCCCGTCTCTTCCTTGTTACTGCACACACAGTCTAAAGAATGGTGTCTACCTGATTGTTATGGACTCAGGAGTGAGGCAAGACAGGAAAACAATGAGAATATTGGCATATCCCTTTAAAGACAAATCATGTAAGAATTGAGTCAGTCTATGAACATGGAAGCAGAGCTGAATCCTCACTTGGGACGGACAAACAAATATAAAAAGTCCACGCTCCACTGAAATCAAAGACAGGAAACATGAAAACATGAATTCTTATTGGTCCTTTCTTTGGAGTGGTTGGGGTGGTATTGGGATAGCGGGACTCTTGCAAACATTGATTTAAATCCAGTTTTTTTTCAGTTATTTGTGATTGCAGATGGATAAGTCGTGCAGCACTGTGCCATGTTTTCACACATCACCACGACCCCTACAGACTCTTTTCTCATTTTAAAGACTGACTTTGCCTCTTGTTTTCCCTCCCGTTGCTCAGGTGGCTCTCGAAGGTCTTCGGCCGACCATCCCACCGGGGATCTCCCCTCACATCTGTAAGCTGATGAGGCTCTGCATGAACGAGGACCCCGCCAAGAGGCCCAAGTTCGACATGATCGTCCCCATCCTGGAGAAGATGCAGGACAAATGATGGCCTCCCTCTGCAGCGCCGCGTCTCTTCTTTTTTCAAATCTTAAACCACTCTGTCTTCACTTCAATCATGTACCTGCTAAGCCACTGTAAATAATGTCAGAGACCACTTCAGCTCCACAGCACAGACAAACCTATTTTACTGCTTCTCTCCTATTATTTAAACCTGAGGTATAAATGTTCTTCAGCCTGGTTTTCTGTATGTTGCTCTTTTATTACGGATAAAATATGTTTTATTGGCTTTTTTGACTCTGACAGAAACAAACCAAAGATGTGTAAAGAAACAGTGCTTTTAAATACCAATGCAATAAATGTTTTATATTTATACAGACAAATCCCTGCTTTTGCTTTTAGATCAGTTTCTTTATGAGGTCCTAAACTTTAGTTCACAAGTGTATAGGCGATTTAACCCGATAAAAAAATAAAAATAAAAATAAATAAATAATATTTTCAGATTTAAAAAAAATATCTAACTTGCCAATACAGCTCTGGGAAAATGGATCATAAACAAGGATCAAATGATACAACTGTCTAGCCAGTACAAAAATTAACAAAATGCTGTTTTGTGTTGTATTACTGATGAGACAAAATAAAAATACAACCTACTGCAGGTCACCTGGTGCCAGCAGTACCAGTTCTATCCAAACAAATGCATAAATGTTGGTACTATAAGAAGAAAATTATCTGTTTGTCAAGGACATATCTGGCCGTCGGTGCACTTCTCGATCACTAGATGGAGCTGAAAGCTTCAGGAAATTTGCTGCCAGTTGATCGGCTTCACCCTGTGTAGTGTTGGGTTTTTAATTTAACACAGATGTTTACATCAACCCAATTACAATTCTTTTAACTTTGTTAGATCACATTTAAGAATTGAAGTGCTGCTTGTTTTTTGTTTGTTTTTTTAAGAAAATATAATAGAAAAAAAGAAAATAAATATAATACCCTAATTTCTTAAGACTTGTAAGTTCCAAGGGAACTTTGGTAGGCCAGATCTTTGTACCATATTTTGCAGGTTTAGATGGTAGATGCTTCCCAAAACGGCAGCTTTTCTCAAGCCTGTCTCCCTGCTGCTAAACTGGTCTGTTGTCTTTGTTATCGGTGCAGATGATCCCTGAGATTATGTGGAAGTTTTCTGGAGACGTTGTTGCACAGATAAATACTCTACTAGTCTCTGAATCCCACATGGATTCTGTGGAGTTCCCCTTTGGACCTGAAAACTCCAGCAAGGAGACAAAAAACTATCAAAAAAACAATCTGGAACTACAATTTTTATTTTTAATGATAACAATAATAATACAAATGTATTTTATTTAAAAGCACAGTCCAAGACACTGTAGGACACTGTAAAAAGTATAAACAAACAAAATTAATAAAATCAACAATAGAACAATAAAATCAGCAAAACACACCAGACAAAGCAGATGTGGGGATGTAAACGGTAGGTGATTGTTAAATGGAGTAGGCAGTCCTGGACAGGTAGGGTTTGAGTCTGGATTTGAAGAGGGGCAGAGTGATAATTTCGGAGGTCTGATGGAGCTGGCGAGCAGAGCGACTGAAGACCCTACACTTACTCTTTTATTCACCCGGGGTCCAGTGGACCCAAACATCCTGTGTGTGATAGAAATGAGTAACGGGGGAGCACAGTGCGTGGTCAGTGAGGTACTATCATATGTGTCCCTCCCAGAAAATAAGCCAAGGCCGCTGAGTTTGGAAAATGATAATCGTGCCATTTTTTCTTTTAGTAAAAATGAAAATGGCTCCCAGAGACCTGAACATGTCCTGGATCAGAGGATCAATAAAAACCTTACAGGGATCTTTCAGCTGTCGTGATTCTGGCACCCTCCTGTGGACAAAGCTTCACTCGTTCTGTCAGAGTCAAGCTGAAGTTTTCTTCTCACTGTCAAACATCTGATGGTAAAGAAGATGAATTTGAGGACAGTGTCCTTCGAAGAGGATGGCAGTATCTACGATCTGTCTACGAGATGTTGCTCAGATGGACGTGAAGTATGTCCATCATGAGGCTCTACAATTTTTCATACAACTTTTAGTATCACAATGTGCTTAACCTATAAAAAAATAAATAAAAAAGAAAAAGTGGAAGATTAAATACAATGAAAATACAATAGCCGACCCATCCTCGCTACCCACGTACAGCAAACACACACACACCAACACACACGCGCACACACACACACACACACACACACACACACACACAAAGACATAAAGAGGAAGTTGTAACAGAAAACAGAATTAGAGGACTGAGGAAACACTGTTGAACTAAAAATGAGGAAACACAGGAGCTAAGACTAAAATGATATTATAAAAATCACGGTAAGAAATTAGCTAAAAATTCTATAGTGAAAAATAAATAAAAACATAAATAAAATCACGATAAGAAGAAATGAGCTAAACATTCCATAGGGAAATATAAATAAATAAATAGATAAATAAAAATTATGATAAGAAATGAGCTAGAAATTTTATAGGAAAAAAATCAATGAAATAAATAAATAAAAATCATGATCAGAAATGAGCTAAAAATTCTATAGGAAAAAAAAATTAATTGATTTAATTCGTGATAAGAAATGGGCTAAAAAAATATATAGGGAAAAATTAATAAATGAATAAATAAATAAATAAAAACCATGATAAGAAGAAATGAGCTAAGCATTCTCTAGGAAAAAATAAATAAAAAAAATAAATAGATAAATAAAAAATCATGATAAGAAATTAGCTAAAAATTCTACATGAAAAAATCAATAAAATAAATAAATAAAAATCATGATAAGAAAAGAGCTAGAAATTCTATAGGGAAAAATAAAAAAGAAAAGAAGAGCATGATAAGAAATGAGCTAAAAAATCATAAGGAAAACAAATAAATAAAAAAAATGAAATTTAAATAATATGGTAAAATGAGATAGCAAAACAACAAATAGGTAATAAAATCTGCTAAAGTAAAATAATAAAAAGAAAATTGATTAACAGAGAATAAAACTCTGAACTGAAATGGACAAGTCAAACAGATTAAGAGGATTCAAAGAAATAAATAGATAAGATTAAATAATAACAAAAATAAATATTATTAGCTAAAAGCCAGACTATGATGGTAGGTCTTGAGTTTACTTTTAAAAATATGAACAGCAGGTGGCGCTCTCAGGTCTTCAGGTAGACTGTTTCACAGTCTAGGGCCATAATAATGAAAAGAAGCTTCACTGTATGTTTTGGTTCTAACTTTGGGAGCCATAAAAAGACCTGAAGACCTGAGGGCTCTACTCTCGTAGGGTAAAAGCTAACTGGATAAATACAAAGAAGCGAGACCATTTAGAAACTAATAAAAGAACCTTAAAACCTGTTCTTAACGATACAGGAAGTCAATGCAGAGACTAACACTGGTGTGATGTGGGCTCTCCCTCTGGTCTTCGACAGCATCCTTGCAGCAGAGCTCTTCATCTGTGGTCTAAATGTTCATGTGTCTGTTTCTGCAGCCTGCTGCAGCAGTCCACCTGACACCTCCTGCAGCTGAGAACAAAGGTGTCAAAAACATGCTCAGGGCTGCTGCTGACTCTCATCTCTCTGTGGCCACAAAAAGGAGTGAGTGTGAACTCCTCTGTGTGTCTCAGGCTCTTTAAATGAGAGTTTTCGTGTCTCTACTAAAGGACTGGACAGTGTAGAGAGCTCTGAGCTTTCATGGCTGAGGGTGGGGGATCAGCAGGTAGGGGCGGGCATTATCATGGATCATTGGGACGTCAGCTGGGATGTTTAACACTCAAATAAATCACCTATATTCAGTTGAATACTAAACAAAGATAAGAATGTTTAAAACACTTAGCAAACAGTCACTCATTGAAATTTCATGCCTGCAACATGCTCCAAAAAAGCTGAGACAGGCATTGGCGTTGTTCTGCTGAAATAAGCTTAGCATGTTGCTCCAAAATCTGTCTGCACCTTTCAGCACAGTGTTGATTTTGTTGACTAATTATTTTTGTGATAGTTTTCGGCAACAACCTTTTTCCCCTGACGAAAACTAGACAGTAACTAATAAAAACAAGTGCACATGGACAGAAACTAAATGAACTTGTGCAAACCTGACAAGACCTACCATCATGGAAACTTTACATTTCCATGATTTATATTTTCAAACATAGAAACAAATTACAAAATGAGTAAGAGCAAGTCAAGAAAAAACAAAATTTATTTTTGATTTTAAAGGAATACTCCAACATTTTTGTTGTTTTCGTGTCTTGCCTCACTCCAGAGTCCATGACAAGCAGACAGACTCCATTCTTTCAACTGTGAGTCCAGTAACAAGGAAGAGACGGACAAAGCTTGCCCACCACTAGTTAGCTTAGCTCAAACACTGGGAATATATGGGAAGTGTTAGCCTGCCTCTGCCTACAGTCATCAGATAAACTCTTCAGCAGCTCTAAACTGTCCTGTGTGCTCGTTGCGACTCGTTTACGTTACTTTATCTTCTACTATCTTCGTATTATCTTCTTCTACTCCTAAACAGAGGTTTTGTTTTGTTGACCTTCTTCCGCGAGAGATGTGACGTTCACAGACGAGTTAAATCTTTTGAACAGCTCTTTAAATGAACGATGAGAATCGATTTGCAGTTGTGAGTGAGACGTTTGTTTCTTAAATTTGCATTTAATAAACACATTTCCCAGCTCTAAGCTCAGCTTTCGCACACACTCACCTTGTCCCAGTGGATGTCCGTCAGAAACAGGACCCGGCTCTGCGGAGACCCAGGCTTGGGCGGGGTCGGCGGTGTGACGGGTGGTTTGGGGACCTTGGGCAGGCTGATGTTCCAGGGTGCGTAGATGTCGAACTTCCCGCAGGAGGGGCCCACCAGGATGGCGCAGGCCTCGGAGGGCCACAGCAGGGACTCCTGCAGGGCCCGGATGAAGTCGTCCCTGAACAGCTCCGTTATCTGCCGGCACACCTGCTCCTCGGCCAGGTGGAGGCGGATGCAGGCCTCGCCTACCGCTCGGGCCACGCGCTCCTCGTTGATGTCACTCTGGGAAATGGGACAGCTCGGGGTTAAATCAGAGAGGAGGGGGCTGAGCCTGAACTGGTTTCAGTACCTCAATTTAAAAAAACTAATGCTGCAGAAATCAGTTCAGTTTTAATCACTCAGCGTTACGTGATCGACATCAGGTGTAAATCAAACTCCTGCGTGCATCAAGCATGAAGAGCAGAGAACAGAAAAAAGCTGATGTGGGGAAACTTTGCCCTCACATGACATGATGTTCACAATGTTAGCAGATAAACTGGTAAAGATGGATGTAGGTAAAATATTCTCATATCACTTATTGATCAATTATAATAACTATTGAGAAAAATCATTCAAAGTAAAAGGTAAACATACAGCTCATATGTAGCCTGCTATATATAGTATTAAATATTTTAAGGTGAACTATAAAAATGTACACTATTAAGAAACATTAAATCAAATAAATAGCCCTCCATCACACTCTCACCTTTTCTGTAGCTGTCTGGCTCAGAGCGGTTACTGATCCTTGATGCTCTGCCAGGTAGCCTAAAAAAAGGGGACTGCATTTCACACAAAAGTTCAATTTGTTTTTGTTCATTCAGACTTTACTAGCATTCAATAAAGGGTTATTAGCTGTTTGATTTTATCCAAGTGTGAAACATGACTTCAGAAATTCAAGGAAACATAAAACATGCCTTACCCTTTACACTTCATATTTTAGTCTACTAACTTTACAGCAGATTTCATTGACTAAAACTAGACTAAAATTAAAACAATTTAGATGACTAAGAGACAACAAATAAAACTATATTATGAAGTGCTGTCAAAATGAACACTGTTTCGGCATTAATGGAGCCTTCACAGATGTGCAGGTTACCCATGCCAAGGGCACTAACAACCCCCCATACCATCACAAATCCTGTCTTTTGACCTTGACCTTGTAGATGTAGAGATGAACTGTGTTAACAGACAATGGTTTTCTGAAGTGTTCTTAAGCCCACATGGTGATATCCTTTACAGAATGACGCTGGTTTATAATGAAGTACTGCCTTAGGGATTGAAGGTCACAGGCATACAATGTTGATTTTTGGCCTTGCTGCTTAAGAGCAGAGATTCTCTGGATTCTCTGAATCTTTTGATTATGTTATGGACTGTAGGTGTTGAACTAAAGTGTTAAACATTGCCCCGTTCTTTCTGGAATCTCCTTTTTCACCCACTCATGACCTCGCCTGTTTCCAATTAACCTGTTCACCTGTGGAATGTTTCAAACAGGTGTTTTTTGGCATTTCTCAACCTTTCAAGTCCTTTGTTGCCCTTTTCCCAGCATTTTTGGAACATGTTACCGGCTTCAATTAAAAAATGAATGAATATTTCCAAAAAGATGACTTATGAGTCATTCATAGTAGTAACTTCAGGCTGTTTCATAACTTCACAGAAGATGTAAACTCTAATTTTGAGCTCAGAGCACGTGAGAAGGAAGTGAGCAAAGTCTCTGCTGCAGGAAAAAGGGGAAGAAAGAGCGAGAGAGCAGGGTCAGTGTTTCTGCAAAACTTAAAGTGCAATCATCGCAGCAGTTATCAGCTGCGGTCTGGTCTGTTTGCTCTGGAGGGAGAGGAAAACCGCTCCGGCACGTGACGCATCAGCTGACTCCTGTACCTTTCACAAGACGGAGCGGTGATCCTGACCCAGCATAACATGCAGGCTGCGGACGGAAGAGCACCCTGAAAGGTCAACGGCCTGGTCCGGGACGCTCTGTGGAAGTGGAAGTGGACTTTCTGACCTCTCTGTGTGCGCTACCAGGGTGTCACAAGGCGGCTGCGAGGGCACAGAGGAAGAAAAGGAGGTAGCTAGCGGCTGTTGTTAGCGGAGTGTTGCGGTGTAACGTGTGACCGTGTTGACTGGTGACCTGAAAGTTGACCTAGGTGGTCGTCGCGCTAAACATCCTCTTAAATACTTATGTTTTAGTTTGCTATTAATTTCATGGCTAATGGGCTAACACGATATCTGAATGTCATAATTAGTGCTCAAACGAAGCCGCTGTTAACAACCTATGATTACGACAATCGCGCACTTGCGGCAACAATCACCAGATAACACGGTAACTCCAAACACCACCACACCTGTATTTTCAGCCTGAAACCTTTTTTGGCTGTATTTTTTCTGCACAATCAAACGTTAAACCGTCAAACAGACCACGTGACGTCACTTCCTCGTCCCACCTCACCTGTTCTTCTCTCAGAGGCTGAAGACCCACCGGCACACCTGCTGTCATGGGGACAATGGTGCTCCTCGCTCGGCTGCCCCTCCTCGGCCTGATCACCTGCGCTCTTCTGCTCATGTGTCCGCGGCTCGGGTGTCCTCACCCGGCCGGGGCTCCGGAGCAGAGCAGGCTGGTCTTCCTGGAGAAGCTGGACCGTCCTGGACTTGGATTTAACTGGAGGAACTTCACCTGCCCTGCGTGCAAGGTGCTCTTCACCATCCTGGACGTCGCCCTCCTGGTAAAGTTTTTATATTTTTAGTTAATTCAATCAAAAAGATGATACTATGCATCAAGACACTTTTGTTTAAATAAGAAGTGTCAAAATACTGAGCAAAAAAACCAAAAAAATTAAAACGTGATGACTATACTCTCATTCACAAAAAATATTTTACTGAACATCATGTTCTTGTTGCACTCTTAATATGTTTAAACGTAAATAATATAAAATATGTAAAAGAAAATCCAAACATAAAAGATGAAGTAACTGAAGTGTGTTGAATGATGCACTTCACTTTTTCTTACTACACAGGCAAGAAAAAGTGAGGATGAACCTGATGTGATGATCATGTGTTGGATTATAAATTTAAAATGCAGGTAAAATGAAACCTAAAATCACATTTGATGCTTCTGTAATGGTATATAGAAGCTCTTTGACAGATATTTTTCAATGCTAAAATACAATTATTATTGTTATAAATGAATTTCATATGTGCAGTTTTACAAAGAACACAATATTTCTTGGTTAAGATGTCAAATTATAGTTATTTGATTGCATTCCTGAACATAAAATTAGTTTAAATTCCTCATTCATCATAAAAATGGTCAAATGTGGAGATCTCTCTGAAAATGAAAGAGTCAGCATTAAAGCTTCATGGTTCTGGATAGTTTTCTTATTTTAATGACTGATAGGCTCATTAATTTGTTCATCATTGTGAATAGTGCATGTACTCTGTGTTGTGCAAGAATTAAGTCAGTTAGAACAAATAAACTCATATTTAAGAAATCAAAAATATTACTGTAACACCTGAGGAAGCCCTATCAAGAGAAAACACTGGAGATGATGCTAAAACACTAAAAGTAGAGATAAAATAAGAGTTTTAGAAAACAGAAATAATAGTAAATGCATGACCAACAGAGGACAACTCAAACTATAAACCAGTAAACAAGTATTAGAAGTTTACTTTCAGAACAAAAGACATAAACGAGTATTTAAGCTTTATAAGTAAAAATGAGACAAACATGAGTTCAATAAAACCAAACTGTCACAAAGGTCATTTTCAAGCAGAACTGAGACCGTCAACATGATTTGATTAAACTTTACAGTCACCTGACTGACTGCATTTCCATTGTTTTGGTTGTAAAACATTTTGTTGAACAGAAAGTATAATTTTAATATGATTTGAGTCACACGGGTCAGCTCTGATTACAATATAAACATACTTTTAAACCTTTTAAAACAACAAAAGTTTAAAATATTGATCTTTAGGTTGTTAATTGGTAAAAATCCGATTGGAGAGAGGTTTATGTAGTATTATTATTGATGCTCACTTTGTTTAGAGATATATTGAATTATTATATTTCATTGTTTAGAAGCATTTTTGCAATAATCAGGTCACTGTACAGAATATTTCAGTGCACGTCATCTGTTGACCTCTGGTTCGTATCGCTGATGTAGCATGAAAAGCATTTTAAATATGTCCTGGTCTCATGTTCTGTTTGGAAAGAGTAAATAATGTAGATTTACAGATTTTCTAGAACATTCCTGAGATTCTACTGAGGTGTACATTAGACTTTAACTCAGCGAAGATGTTATCAATATGAAGAAGCTCAGAGTGACAAAATGTACATTTTAGTGTAGACTGAGCTGAGAGGCTGATCCATTTACAGAAGAATTCGTTTTTTCATGGATTTGAAGGGGAAAATGTTCAGACTGTTGACTTTTTGATAATTAAATGTTTAAGACTGACTGTACAAAAGCATTCAGTTATTGTACTTTTTAACTTAAAAACACTAATACAATGCATCTAACAGGCTACATATGAGCTGTATGTTTACCTTTTACTTTGAATGATTTTTCTCAATAATTATTATAATTGATCAATAAGTGATATGAGAATATTTTACCTACATCCATCTTTACCAGTTTATCTGCTAACATTGTGAACATCATGTCATGTGAGGGCAAAGTTTCCCCACATCAGCTTTTTTCTGTTCTCAGCTCTTCATGCTTCATGCAGGAGTTTGATTTACACCTGATGTCGATCACGTAACGCTGAGTGATTAAAACTGAACTGATTTCTGCAGCATTAGTTTTTTTAAATTGAGGTACTGAAACCAGTTCAGGCTCAGCCCCCTCCTCTCTGATTTAACCCCGAGCTGTCCCATTTCCCAGAGTGACGTCAACGAGGAGCGCGTGGCCCGAGCGGTAGGCGAGGCCTGCATCCGCCTCCACCTGGCCGAGGAGCAGGTGTGCCGGCAGATAACGGAGCTGTTCAGGGACGACTTCATCCGGGCCCTGCAGGAGTCCCTGCTGTGGCCCTCCGAGGCCTGCGCCATCCTGGTGGGCCCCTCCTGCGGGAAGTTCGACATCTACGCACCCTGGAACATCAGCCTGCCCAAGGTCCCCAAACCACCCTGTCACACCGCCGACCCCGCCCAAGCCTGGGTCTCCGCAGAGCCGGGTCCTGTTTCTGACGGACATCCACTGGGACAAGGTGAGTGTGTGCGAAAGCTGAGCTTAGGGCTGGGAAATATATGTTTATAAACGGATTAATTCAGTTGCTGTTCGTTTGTGAGTCATTATTAAATGCAAATTGAAGAAACAAACGTCTCACTCACAACTGCGAATCGATTCTCATCGTTCATTTAAAGAGCTGTTCAAAAGATTCAACTCGTTCGTGAATGTCACATCTCTCATGGAAGTAGGTCAACAAAACAAAACCTCTGTTTAGGAGTAGAAGAAGATAATACGAAGATAGTAGAAGATAACGTAACGTAAACGAGACGCAACAAGCACACAGGACAGTTTAGAGCTGCTGAAGAGTTTATCTGATGACTGTAGGCAGAGGCAGGCTAACACTTCCCATATACTCCCAGTGTTTGAGCTAAGCTAACTAGCAATGGGAAAGCTCCGCCCGTCTCTTCCTTGTTACTGGACTCACAGTTGAAAGAATGGAGTCTGTCTGCTTGTCATGGACTCAGGAGTGAGGCAAGACACGAAAACAACAAAAATGTTGGAGTGTTCCTTTAAAAATTAAAAATAGATTTTCTCTTGACTTACTTTTACCCATTTTGTAATTTATTGCTATGTTTAAAATATAAATACGTAGGTAGGTAGGTTTGTATCCAGTCGTTCTGCATTATACAATATTTGTCACAAGACAGACATTTTAAACAAACCAAAGCTCTTGTATTAGGTAGCTTACCTGGGCCCTAGCCTACATATTTAACAAAATAAAGCTACCAAAAACCAGAGATGTAGAAATCAACAACATTAACAACATCATTACATAATCAACACTTATAATTTTCAAAAATAACTTTAGAAACAGTTTTCCTGAAGATATAACATGAATTACAGGTTTTTAAGTTTATATTTGCATCATTCCATAGTGCAACCCCAACAACAGAAACACATCTCCTTTTTATACCCTTTCTAGCTTCTGAACAGAAAACTTGCAAACACCTCTTAAAAAGAACTTTTGCACAGCACTTGGGAGGGAGTTTAGTTTTGCTGTGAACATTATTAACATTATTTTATAATAAAACGAGTCAGAAAATTTCATAATGTGTGAATTTAAAAATAAAGGATCAGTGTGAGCATAATAATCGGTATTACTGATGATACTGATGGCTCTTTTTTGTAAAACAACTACTGAATTTATATTTGTTTTATATGTAGATCCCCACAGTTCTATACAGTAAGATATGTAAGGAACAATAAGCGAATTAATGCTTTATAATTTAAAACATGTCTAGATTTTGACAGAATTGCAACTGACTTTGAAATTTTACCTTTTATATGATCAATGTTGTTTCCATGTTCACTTATTGTCAATCACAACCCCAAGAAATTAAATAGAGAAAATGTAAAGTTTCCATGATGGTAGGTCTTCAGGTTTGCACAAGTTCATGTAGTTTTTGTCCATGTGCACTTGTTTTTATTAGTTACTGTCTAGTTTTCGTCAGGGGAAAAAAGGTTGTTGATGAAAACTATGAGGAAAATAATCAGTCAACAAAATTAACAGAGAGTCCCACTTCATCAGTGCACATCTGCAGGGAGTCAAATAAAGGTTGATGATTTACTCAGACCTGCTGTAGTCCGCCCAGGCAGTAGAGTTGGACTTTGTTTTGGACCAAACTCATCCGACTAAAGTCCACTCCTCTCTGCCAACAGGACTACGAGGTGGGCAGCAACCCGGACTGCAAGGACCCCCTGTGCTGCCGTAAGGACTCGGGCTCCCCCAGCTGGAGGAAGAGGGGCGCCGGGTACTGGGGGACCTACAGTAAGTGCGACCTGCCTCTGCACAGCGTGGAGAACCTCCTGGTGAATGCAGCCAAAGCCGGGCCCTGGGACTGGGTGTACTGGACCGGAGACATACCGGCACACAACGTTTGGTCGCAGACGCGGAAACAGCAGCTGTCGGAGCTCACGGTCATCTCCAGGCTCATCCACAAGTACGGTTTTATCTCTTATTGCAGATGTTTTAACTCCATCCTCAAGGCTCTGAGTGGTTTGTAATGGAGTAATCTGGTGTTTGAATGTTTGTTGATAAGAAGCAGCCACTCGAATCCCCTGATAACAGCTTCTTTTTAACTTTAACCTCAGAACTGTTTGGGGTTAAACCTGATAACAGTCACATGATAAGGTTTCCACTCCAATGTTTGCTTTGCTTCACTCTGAAACTCCCTCGCTCTCCCGCCGTCCTCTGTGCAGACACCTGGGACCTAACGTGACCGTTTACCCGGCCATCGGGAACCACGAGAGCACGCCGGTGAACAGCTTCCCTCCGCCGTTTATTCATGGGAACAGGTCAAGCTCCTGGCTCTACGATACCATGGCAGAGGAATGGGCCCCGTGGTTACCAGAGCAGGCCTTGAAGACTTTAAGGTGTCTGATAATAGTTTTGTTAATTTGGTACAAGGGTCTTTGTTTTCCAGTTTGGTAAATACTTATATAGTAACTCCTCAACTCGGGCAGGGTTGCAGACAGTGTTAATGTTGACAGCACTTTTTAATTTAGTGTTAGTCATAATTTAATCATCTAAACTGTTTTAATTTTAGTCTAGTTTTAGTTGATGAAATTCCACAACATTTTAGTCGATGAAATCTACTGTAAATGTAGTCGATCAAAATATGAAGTGTAAAGGGTAAGGCATTTTTTATGTTTCCTTGAATTTCTGAATGAATGTTTTACACTTGGATAAAATCAAACAATGGGTCGCTCCCCAACTTATCCCACCACCACCAAGCTAAGACAGCTGTGGTTGGATGTCCCTCTTAACTCATCCAACCTTTCCACACAACCAAAGTAGCTGTGATTGGATATATTCCTAACTTGTCCCTACTTTCTACATGACCAAATTAGGTCTGATTGGATTAAGTCTCTGTCAAACATTTTCGTCTAGTTTTTATCTGTTGATGAAAATGTCAGTTAATTTAGTTTTAGTTTTTATTAGTTTAGTTTTTGTCAGGGGAAAAAAGTTTGTTGACAAAAATAATTGTTCAACAAAATTAACACTGGTTGCAGTATTATAGTTTTGATAGGGACAAGTTTTGGTCCAGGAACCTTTGTGAACAGCAAAATAATCTACTATTGACGCTAGAGGAGAGTTTAGGAAGTCATACAGCACCACAGAGCGGACAATAAAAACGTATTTAATGTCCATGTGGGATATCGGCATATTCAGTGCTGTTGTAGTGGATAATTGGGATTTATGAGTTTAAACCAGCTAAAAACACAAAAATAACATTCTAATCTGGTCGATTGGGAGGTTCCAGCGCTCGTATGTGCTGTTAAGCTGTATATTTTCAATTTGAATTCATACTTACAGTTTCAGTACAGATTTTTATCCCTATGGCTGAACAGATATTTGAATATCTAGTATAAAGTGGCCGCTCTAGCATGTTAAGTGCAAAAATGTTACCGTCTGTCTAATTCTCAATTTTAAATTATCAGTTATTTTAAAAGAGTTGCTGAAGATGCTTAATTTGGACTCTCTGAGTACAGAAGGCAAAAACACATTGGTAAATCTAGCTAAAATTATTCTTCAATGAAGCATTTTCACAAAATATAAAGCTAAGTAACGAACACTCTAGAATAGCCTTTATTGTCCTTGCATGCTGTATATACATGAAAGTTGTTTTAGCAGTCTACCATGTGCAGAACAAATATAAAAGACATAAGAAAATTATAAATATAAATATGATAAAAAATTAACCAGCAGGTTCAAATAAAGTGACCTGAAAATATTGCATTATTGCCCACAGTACTGATTTACACATTTTGTGGCCTCTCGCATTATCAATGAAACTTGTTAAGATAAGATTAAGTGAAGGGCAAATAGTCAAAGAAAGCAAAAGTAAAATACTGAAACTATGACAAACTTGGCAGCCACCTTTAAGATAAACTAAAGTGTTTTTTAGACTCGCTTCAGGCAAAGAATTTAAGAGAACTGAAGGAAGTCTGCACGTCAATATTTATTCTTTCAGTTTCTCCTCTAAGGCCAAAACTGCTGGTCACATTTCAGACATTCTTGTTTCTATGTGATTGTTTCATGGCGTCCAAAGGCCTGCTCTGTACTTAAGTCACGTGAACATGTCTGTAATTTCAGGTACGGTGGTTTCTACACGCTCGTAGTTCAGCCCGGTTTGAGGGTGGTGTCCCTCAACATGAACTTCTGTGCTCGGGAGAACTTCTGGCTCATGGTGAACTCGACGGATCCTGCGAACCAGCTGCAGTGGCTGGTCCAGATTCTCCAGAGCAGTGAGGACAAAGGAGAGAAGGTCAGTGACATTATAACTCTCTTTATGATGCTGCCCTCTTTTCACTGAGCTTTATATCTGCAATAACCCTGTGTTGTTTTATGAAGGTGCATATAATTGGTCACATCCCTCCTGGACTTTGCCTTGGAAGCTGGAGCTGGAACTACTACCACATCATCAACAGGTAGACGAACATCGACCTGTAAACCTGAGACTCTAATGTGGCTGCAGCCTCGGTTCAGTGAAGACAATCGCTGAAGCAGAGCGCATCATTTACATGCAGAGGGAAGTCTGCCCTTCCCTTCGGTGGTTTCATGTTTATGCAGATGTGACAGCTCGAGACCACACTGTGAATGTAACGCACTCTTCCTCAGCATCGGCTCAAGATGCTCACTTTTTTGTTTAGATTCTGGAGCTCCAGCTGTAACAGGAGGCTCAGTGCTCTGTGTAGTGAAAATAATCACACTTAAGCATTGGTCCTAAAATGGCCACATTAAAACCCTCACAGCTGGGATTTTTGATCATATGGCTCCTATAATGTTTTAAAAAATGCTTTTCATTAACAGGACAGGCCTCAAATTTGTAGTTTTTACTTAATATAAATATAACCATACTTTATTAATTTATTATCAAGGGGGATTTATATGTAGGTCTTTAAGTGGGTGTTGAAAAAAATGGGTCGTCTTCTAGCTTACACAGCACAAAAATAATAATCGGAATTTTAGAGTGTCCTGGTCAAGAACAAGATAGAGAAATAAAACATACAAGGATAAACACAAATGAATAATCCAGAGTCGCAGAGCAGAAAGTCAAGTCAAAGTATCAACAGCCTGAAGCATCTTCATCCAACCAGGTCATTCGGACCCAGTTTTCCTGCACTTTACCCGTATCAAGATGAACTTTGGGAACTAATAATAAGTATTAAGAAAAAAATGATAATAAATGAAATTTCTTAGAGTGTGAAAATCCAAAAGAATTCCCTTTAAGCCTGTTGTATAAACGGAATTAGTCACTTGTTTAGCTTATTTTTATTAAATATTTTTTCTTTCTTTGCCTTTGGTGGATATTTTTTTTCTGTGCAAACAATCAAAGGAAAAGAAACATTATGTATTAACAGACAGTTTAAATAAAGGCTTATAATGTTAAATTAATGTTTAAATTAGTTTACTCAGGGTACATCATCAATGCATCCACGTCAGGTGCCTTAATTTGTCAATTAATTTGAGGTCAGTGGAGCGGTAATCTAATGAAATAGTGTTAGACAATATCTCATATTAGAAATAGAACAAATTTGGTGAACAAACAAAAGTTAATAAGAATCAGCTCTGCTTTCCACTCACATTCAGGCTCCCTTTGTTCACTGGTGACCCATGGTCAGGAGGAAAGAGGAAGTGAAGGCCTGAGGGCGGGGTTTTATAATGTTGGGGGTGTGGCTTGGCCTTGAGTGACAGGGAAGTCAGGTATGGTGGTGGTGAGGTGAGAACTTGGGATTTAACAATTACAAGTAAATAAAAACAACATATTACCATCAATATGTATTTAGAAAACAAGTAAATAGGCATCTTAAATTGTCTGTACAAGCTCAGCGGCTTGTTACATCCATTAATTTTCTCTACATCAATTAAAACAGAATGTATATATTAAAGAATATCTAACCAAAAAAATTAATCACTTTCTGGGTGTTTTTTTTTTTTTTTAAATAAATGTCGAGGGCAGAAATAACAAACTGGCCAATAAAGGGTTAAAGATCTGAAATGATTGGCTTTTTAAGATTATGAACAGAACTAAAGTTGGTGAAGAATATAAGGCTGTGAAAGCAGAAAAACAATATGAATTTTTTTTTAGTGATGATTGATATTACCGGTTTGATCTTGGTATTGGCTGATATCAGCCTAAAAGTTAAGTATTGGTATTGGCAGATGTTGAAGTTTTTTATTTACAGCCGATATATTGGCCACGCATATCGGCTGGAATATCATCAAATTACACAATCGTACAATATTGATTCACCTTCTCATCACTACATGGGTACATTTAAAAATCAAGGGTTTAATTTTAGCAAGAGTTAAATGCTGTTTTTTTTCTTTTACATCTGTTCATCACAAAAATGTACTGTAACACTGATAGAAACAAGTCCATTTATGTTAGCTACAGAGCTTGTGCTCTTGACTAGAAATATCGGTATCTGTGATAATGAATTAAAAAATATCGGCATGTCAGATATCTGCAAAAATCCAATATCGTGCATCCCTAATATTTTTGCAAACCTTTCTTTTTTTTTTTTTTTTTTTTTAAAAGAGTATAGAAACAAAAACATCACGCCAATGCAGGGACAAAATCTCCAGCTTTGTGTGGAGTGAGTAAAGTCATCAACAGTCAAAGAAACTCCACCAATCAGCTTTGCCGTGACACTCGAGGGTTATGGGTAGTGTAGCTGGTGATAACTAAGTTTATCTTAAAAAGCAGACAATGTTCGAAGTTGTGTCCTCTTCATTAGCGTATATTGTTGTTTTAAACTCAAGCAGCTCAAGGTTGGTCGACCCTGAAGGGTGATGGCATTAAAGCTAATGATCAAATTAGCTCTGTTGCGTGTTCCCACATTTTTAGTCTTAATATGAAGCAGCACAATACTTGGAGAATTTCCAGACGGCGACCCATTTGTTGCCACTCTTGGTGCTGTGGGCCCCTGAACTTCTGCTAATGAATGTGAGAGGAAGGCTGTTTTATTTGGTTTGGTAGCAAAAAACTGAGAGAAGTCTCGAGAGAATGGAAGATGGACCATGTTCACACCTACGATCTTTGGATGGCTGAAATGGCCAGTACGCTGCACCTGGAGAGGCTGAGACTTTATAGCGTTTGTTTGATAAGACTTGGGAACCTTTGCTGAACTTTTATAATGTTAAAAATGAGATATGATGTCCTGCACTTATGCTGCATAATTGTGATCATGTTTAGTGCTACTGATGCAGCCTTTTTTCTTTTTCTTAGTTGACCTACTGTAGATATACATATTCTTGCTTGATTTGTGGCTTGAATTTTAAGGTGGAGATTATTTTTGGGCCTTCTTTTTTATGTCTTTCTTGTCCTTGTGTTTGTTAAATTTCTAAATATAATGACAATAATAAAAAAAAAAAAAAAACAGATGGCTCGCAGCTGTGAGGACGTTTGTCATTTACAGCTGGGTGGTCTTACTGCTAACAAAGCTTATTTCACTTCGTTTTTTCAGAAGTCCCTGGTGGTTTTGGTTTTTGCATATAGTTGAACATACAAGTGTTTTTATTGTTACCTTAAGTGCTGCATGACTTTTAACCTCCTGACATTAAACACACGTGTGTAATGTGTTTATTTTCTTGTTTTTAGGTATGAAAGTACGATAACTGGACAGTTTTTTGGCCACACACACCTGGATGAGTTCCAGATGTTTTATGACGAAGCCACTATGTCCCGCCCGTTAGGAGTGGCGTTCATAGCTCCCAGCGTCACCACCTACATAAACCTGAACCCAGGTGAGTGAATAACCTGCCATGACAGGCCCCCCACAGCCGAGGCCACAAAACAGGGACTCTGTTGCTGTTGTATTATTCAGCGTTAATGTAAATATTAATTATTACTCTTTCATGATTATTATTGATTATACTTCTATAAAACAATCACTACAATCATACAGACATGAGGACCCTCCTGAAAATGAGATGTTGCATCTCAAGGGGCTAACCTCTAATACATTTATATTCAGCGGAGACAAATATGATGAAGACAGGTCTATGATTGGCCAATGGATCTGTTACTAACTTTAGTTCTAACTTTAGTCCACTTGTCTCTGCCCACCTAACTTCCTTCACCCACACACCCAACACAGCATCGTGTGGATTTGCTGTTCATCATGAGACTGGAACCACATTCAAGGTTTCCTGCTGCTTAACAGAAGGTTTTTTCTTGCATATATAAATATATATGTGTGTTCTTATAAGTACATATGTGCATCCATAAATTGAAGTTTGTGGCTTCAGCCTGCTGTCGTAAAGTGTCAAACACTTGTTATGAACTGGTGCAGTACACAGTTACACTGTACTGCACTTTAATATATTCATAGTAATCCTCCATATGCTGTAAACCAGTTCTATCCATATTGTTAACTTTAACTAATGCACCTTATTTATTCATTTCTCTGATCACGGTTTACTACTCACAATAACTCTAGGTAAATAATTTGCACTGTTATTGTATGGTCAAATAACTGCTGTTACATTTCACATTGTCACTTTAATATCACTGTCACTTTACCTTTACTGCACTGCACAGAGGGCTGAACGACACTTACTCTGTTAATTTAGTAGTTTAGTATGTCAGTTTATTTTGATAATGGTAAATACCTTCTATTCTTTTGATCTCTATCTTATTTAATGCATGCTACTATCCCTGTACTTGCCCTGTACTGCTGCAATACCTGAATTTCCCCTCTGGAGATCAGTAAAGGATTATCTTATCTTATCTTATATAAATAAAGATTGATTGATTTCAAAACCCAAAACCAGTGAAGTTGGCACGTTGTGTAAATCATAAATAAAAACAGAATACAATGATTTGCAAATCCCTTTCAACCTATATTCAATTGAATACACAGCAAAGACAAGATACTTAACGTTCGAACTGGTAAACTGTGTTATTTTTTGCAAATATTAGCTCATTTTGAAATTGATGCCTGCAACATGTTTCAAAAAAGCTGGCACAAGTGGCAAAAAAGACTGAGAAAGTTGAGGAATGCTCCTTCAAACACTTATTTGGAACATCCCACAGGTGAACAGGCTAATTGAGAACAGGTGGGTGCCATGATTGGGTATAAAAGCAGCTTCCCTGAAATGGTCAGTCATTCACAAACAAAGATGGGGCGAGGGTCACCACTTTGTGAACAAATGCGTGAGCAAATTGTCGAACTGTTTAAGAACAACATTTCTCAACAAGCTATTGCAAGGAATTTAGGGATTTCATCATCTACGGTCCGTAATATCATCAAAAGGTTCAGAGAATCTGGAGAAATTACTGCACGTAAGCGGCAAGGTCGAAAACCAACATTGAATGCCCGTGACCTTTGATCCCTCAGGCGGTACTGCATCAAAAACCGGCATCACTGTGTAAAGGATATCACCACATGGGCTCAGGAACACTTCAGAAAACCACTGTCAGTAACTACAGTTCGTCGCTACATCTGTAAGTGCAAGTTAAAACTCTACTATGCAAAGCGAAAGCCATTTATCAACAACACCCAGAAATGCCGCCGGCTTCGCTGGGCCCGAGCTCATCTAAGATGGACTGATGCAAAGTGGAAAAGTGTTCTGTGGTCTGAGTCCACATTTCAAATTGTTTTTGGAAAGTGTGGTCGTCGTGTCCTCCGGACCAAAGAGGAAAAGAACCAGCCGGGCTGTTATAGGCGCAAAGTTCAAAAGCCAGCATCTGTGATGGTATGGGGGTGTATTAGTGCCCAAGGCATGGGTAACTTACACATCTGTGAAGGCACCATTAATGCTGAAAGGTACATACAGGTTTTGGAGCAACATATGTTGCCATCCAAGCAACGTCTTTTTCATGGACGCCCCTGTGTATTTCAGCAAGACAATGCCAAGCCACATTCTGCACGTGTTACAACAGCGTGGCTTCGTAGTAAAAGAGTGCGGGTTAGAGACTGGCCTGCCTGTAGTCCAGACCTGTCCCCCATTGAAAATGTGTGGCGCATTATGAAGCGTAAAATACAACAACGGAGACCCCGGACTGTTGAACAACTTAAGCTGTACATCAAGCAAGAATGGGAAAGAATTCCACCTGAAAAGCTTCAAAAATTGGTCTCCTCAGTTCCCAAACGTTTACTGAGTGTTGTTAAAAGGAAAGGCGATGTAACACAGTGGTAAAAATGCCCCTGTGCCAACTTTTTTGCAATGTGTTTCTGCCATTAAATTCTAAGTTGATGATTAGTTGCAAAAGAAAATAAAGTTTCTCAGTTCGAACATTAAATATCTTGTCTTTGCAGTGTATTCAATTGAATATAAGTTGAAAAGGGTTTGCAAATCATTGTATTCTGTTTTTATTTACGATTTACACAACGTGCCAACTTCACTGGTTTTGGGTTTTGTAAATAAAAATTGACTCTCCTCTCCTCAGGTTACCGAGTCTACTACGTGGATGGGAACTACCAAGGCAGCTCCCGGTTTGTGCTCGACCATGAAACCTACATCCTGAACCTCACGGAGGCCAACAGCAGTCCAGGAGAGCCAGGGGGCCCGGAGCAGGACCCCAAATGGACCCTGCTGTACCGGGCCACCGAGGCGTACGGCCTGCCCAGTCTGTTCCCCTCTGACTGTGAGGGGCTGATGCAGATGTTCCTCAAGGACGACAAGGTCTTCCAGAAGTTCTGGTACCTGAGACATAAAGGACACGTGTCCAGCCCCTGCAAGGAGACCTGCAAGACCACGATGCTGTGCTTCCTGCGCAGCGGGCGCTACGATGAACTGGAGCAGTGCGACCTCTTCAGCGGGTACGAGGGGAATTTAGCGCGGGCTGCCACGAAAACCCTCTGCTGACCTGAGTGTTGGGACGAGGAAGGAGGAACAAGACCAAATATGAAATGGAGCCAAAAACCTTTTTTATGACCTAAAGCCACTTTATGGACCTCAGAGGGAGTCCAAAGAGCAGAGAGTTATGCCTTTTATTAGTCAGAACAACTTTGTACTGAGGTTTGTGTCCTGCCTTGTTCATTAACTGCTTCTTGCAATGCCAATAGAGAAAAGATGGCTCTAAATTGTCCTCGAGGGTGTTCTTGTTTACTTGAATTGTAGCTTATTTGGAGAAAATTTTGTTGGCTCTGGTTTGTGTGCCTTGTATCAGGAAGATTCATCATATCAATCACAACCATCCAACTTTAGATCCAGAGAGGCTTCGCAGAATCCCTGTGTATTAAGACATGTTGACCTTCTCTAATCAGCATTAGTGTCTTTTGTGATTAACCAAAACCTACTACATTGTCACATTTTGAGAAAATAAAAGAATCGCATGCATGCTGCTTTTTTCAGTGCTCAGTGTTATACCGTTATAGTTTTATTGGTTTTCTCACATTCACAGCAGCAGTTTTTTGATTGTCTTAGGGCTGAAATAAGACATTTAAAGAATCCCGTTACTGTGCAGAAGATGTGGGAAAAGAAATAATAGCTGCTCTTGTGTATGGGGATGGGAATCAAAAACCAATTCCAATTAAGAGTTGATAACTACTAGCTCAAGGAATCATTGATTTTGCTCAACAATTCCCTCCAGTAACTTGAATTAACCATTGCACACAGGAGGCTGAGGTGTTTAGAACTGCAGCTTAATTCTGCACAAAAGCAAGACTTCAAGCAGGGATGGAAATGCAAGCAATGTGCCATAGCATGGGTATATCAGGAGTGCCATGTGTTTAGCATTGTTTACACCGAAATTCTCATAACTCTCCCCACAAGAATTGATAAATTCTTTGGTATCAATAAGATCTTACCAATTCCCATCCCTTATTCCTTAACGGTGATATACAGTGAATTTGTTTTCTAGATTTTCTCACTTTTTAAGACACTGACGCTGATATAATTAAGTCTACATGTCTCATGTGCAGGGTTCCTTAATCTAGATCTTCGCTGAAATTTGTTTAAATGCCTCACCAAGCACATATTTGATTCTCAAGGATTTATGGACCTCATCTCTGACTTTAAGCACAAGTTCTTTCAGGTCTGCACCGCTAGAATCTTCAGTCGTTTTTTTTGACAATCACTTATCAGCACCATAGTTTAATATTTTCAGCACCATCTGCCTCAGTTAAAAGGTCCTTAAACCTTGAACAGTATTTCTCTGAGTTTTACTTCTGTCTGCACTTTACTGTTTTCTCATTGTTTCCTGTGTCTGTGGGTTTATGGAAAACACTTCTGGTGTGTGATGAGTGTCGGGGCTTTCTCAGAGCTCTGCATGTGAAGCCTGAGGTGTGAAAAAAGGATGAGTAATGCAACTCGTAAAAATGAGCAATAATGTAAAGATGTTGTATAAACTGTGAATAAAGATGAAATTAAGAAGTAATGTTGAGTCATTTGGTGGTTTCTGGTTGGAAAAACATCCATTTTAAATTTAAAGTGTTGACTTTGTGGCAAATGTGGCAAATGTTTGAAGGTAACACATTTTGCTCCTACTTAAAGTTTCCACTGTTCCCAGATGTCAATGTTCATTGTAATCGGGCAGATCCATCTTTCCAGTCAGTCCTTTAGAGCAGGAAGAGTTGGAGCTACGATCGAGACGACAGCAGTAATGCTCATACTGCGATTAGCATAGATGCTAACGGCTTCAGTAGCAGTTTTATCAGATCCTGACTGGATTTCCTTTTTAAATGAAAAGCAAATGCAAACACTATAAACATCTCTATAGTAAGGATATATTTGCTCAACTCCTACATCATCTGATTGGCCCTTTATGATGTTGATTGACTGAACGCTCGTCCAATCTCCTGACAGGTGTGCCCTTTCCCAAACACTTTCTATTGGCTCTTTCTCAGATGGACGTGAAATAAATTGGACAGTCCATCTGGTGTGACAGGTTAGATGTCCCTTGTACAAATTTTAAACTTTCATGACTGAACGACTCAGATATTAGATAGTGGCGTGCCTATAAACTTCTCTGTTGTACACCTCAGCACGGGCTGTGTTAGAGTAAACCCTGAAAAGCTGTGTCTGACGATGTCCCTCCCAAGAATGTGGCATTGGCTTTTCTGCACTTTCCTCTAATATTTACTTTGGTCACACAGACATATTCCTTCCTCAATGTTGACCAAACAAAGATCTGTCATAACCCAACGCAAGCATCAAATGTTGCACGTCCTGTGTGCACACTGATCTGTCAAATCCTGAGTTTCTCTCGTGAACAGTTTCTGGTGAAAACAATCGTTCACTAATGGAGGTTTTCTGGATCACCACCAAAATCTAACCATTTCTAAGCTGGGCCATTACCAACACCTCCTGCAAATTTCAGCAAAGTCTGTCCAGTAGTTTTTGCGTAATGTTGCAAACAAACATACGGGGCCAAAAACATAGCTCTGCTGAGGGCGAAAATTCAAGAGAACCGAGAAAATTTCCTCTTCCCCCCTTAATCCCTCTCTGTGTTGACATCAGCAACAGAAGGGAAAATAATAACTGGGCATCAAGACGGACGCAGTTATATGTAGAAATGTGAAAAATGGCCCTATCTCCCAATGTTAAGAATCCTTTAAAAGATTGCTGGATCCAGACGGAGATCCGGATCGCTTCCAAATCATTTGTTCCTTATCCCAATCCAAACATTCCCTGAAAATTTCATCAACATCCGTCCATAACTTTTTGAGTAATGTTGCTAACTAACTAACTAACAGACAGACAAACAAACCCTCCCAAAAACATAACCTCCTTGGCGGAGGTAATTAACACGGGCTCTCTCAACAAGACATGAGCTATAAACATGTCAAACAGCTTCATACTGATGGTGAACTTATTGTTTGATAGCTGTATGAGCACTAACCCTTTGTTAGTTATTCAACTGTTTTCAGCTCTGTTCATTTGTTAATAAGAAAACGTAATATCCAGTGCAATACCCAGTCAAATGTGGTCTACTCACATAGTGCTGTCATATTAAATTGTACGTATTGTTAATGTTAGTAGTTTAAATTCTTTGGCGTAGTTTATAGTCTCACTTTTACTTGTTTTATTTTTTCCTTCTTAAGGAAGTATATATAGCTTAAAGATTCAGCATGTTGCAACCTGCTTACTTCATTTCTTTATATTTACTTATTTTTTTAAGCTCTCATCTCCTTTAATGTCTTTGTTTGATATTCCTGCTGCTATACTGTGTATAAGAGCAACTTTTATGAATTTCCCCTTAGGGATTAATAAAGTTTTTCTGATTCTGAACTAATCATTTAGTGAATGTTATAACAATGTAAAACACTACAAGCATACTAATGATAAGACCACAAACATCTGTATTTAGTTTCTTTAGTGACAGTAATTCTTAAAAATATTTCACATTCCAACACTGACATCCTTTGGCTCATACTCCCTCTTTAATCAGTAATTTAAACTGCAAATTTGTATTTATTTCCATATATTTACACCATGTTCTTACCCCCCGTATGCATGCATCTTCTCACTAAGGGTCAACCACTTGCTCATTTTGGAGTCTGAGGGGATCATAACCTATCCCAGCTGACATTAGATACAAGCTGACACAAACCATTTGAGAGTAAAGAAATTTAATGCCCTCTCGTTCATTTTGAGTTAGTGTTCAATCAACCAGCTTCTGTACATCAACAGTTCAACTGCAATGACTCAGATTTACAGCGTATATCACAGTGAAGGGCTTTTATTATGGTTCTGAGAAGTACATCGTGACACCAAAGTCCTCCTTGTACAGGTTCCACATCTTCGGTTTGTGGGGGTTGTCCAGCTCTTCTCTCGGTAGATAAAGGCTGTTGGAGATAACGCGCAGAGTTAGAGAAAGAAAAAGTCAAGATTTGTTAAAAAAAAAATGTCCTCAGAGGAACAAAAACATACTTGTCATCATCGATGAAGGAGGTATTGAACCAGAAGTAGAACGGGACATCCTCGTACCCCTTTGGTAGACCCTAAGGGGAAGAAATGAGAACCTGAATCATACAGCTGCCCTGAAACCTTCAACAGCCTCCACGCTGGGAATAAGTATTTTAGGAACGCTGTGAGGAATTCTTAAACTTAGTACAAATGTCCACATAAAGACGAGGGTGAGGCTCAAACTTCCACTCTGGCTCAACGAGGAACTGGATTTTGGAGGTCTTATGTCACCGAGTCTTCACGTTCCATATACTGTATGTAGTTCCTTGTTCATAGGCTGATATCTTAAGAATTATTTGAGGAATTTCTGTCAAACTTAAAACAAACATCTTCTTTGACTAGACAAACAACTGTGTGTATTTTCGTGGTATAAGGTCAAAGGTCATGGTCATGAGCCTTTACCTGGGGCGGCAGAAGCTCCGTCCATAAGGACTTGGGTTGGGGACTGAAGGGTAGCCGGTTCAAGTCCTTACTGAACCATGTTTGGAAGTTGGTTTGGTAGCTGGAGTGGTGCCAGCTGGCTTCCTGGGCACTGCCAAAGTGCCCTTGAGCAAGGCACCTATCACCCAAAACTGCTCAGAAGCCATCACTCTGACATCTCTCCATTAATGCATGATCGTGGGACCTGTTGGTGCACGTGTATTTCAGCCTGTGTGTGTAGCATGTTTCAAAAACGGAGTGTAAAGAATTAAATTTACCCATGAGGGACGAATAAAGGATGTTTTTCTTTTTTCTTTTGCCTGTACGATGTGCCAGAATCACCCTGCATTCATTTAACATCTGCGGGAAACTCTGATGTTCTACCAGTCTGTGGCAGCAAGAGGTAGTATTACTAGCCAGCCAGCAGCCATATAATATTTTATTTTTATTCTTTTCATTTTAATATTAATTTATTTTTTATTTTAGATTTTATATCTGCTAATTGCTTTTAATTTTTCTCTTTTTTACTTACTTTACTTTATAATTTAAGATATCCTGTGTTTTTTTATACCTTTGTACAATACAATGCTACTGGAGCCTTAATTTCCCTGAAGGAGTCTTCCCAAGGGATAAATAAAGTTCTATCTAATCTAATCTAATCTTATCCCTCTTGACCCACTACCATTCTCTTTCAGGACCCTGTATATACGACGAAACCATAAAACCACCAGGTGGTAGTTCTAGTTTCCATAAACTGGAGCTACATATGAATGATAAATGAAAGCACTCACAGCACTCGACTCAAACATGACCTTCACGTCACCCTCGACCACAGGCCCATTCTGCAGGCTGATAACGGCAGCGTTGTTTCCCACATCAGGAAATACCTAAAAACACCACCAGAGACGTTAAAACAGAGGACTCGGTCTGACAGGACGAGGTGAAGAGGAGTGTGAGACTCACTGTGCAGTTCTCCTGTTTGGCACACACACACTGAAACACCAGCTCCTTCTTCACTATGATCTTCACTTTGAGATCACTGCCGTCACCTTTACCCACACCTGAGGGACCAGAAAGAGACAACATCAGCTCACAGCTACTTTGGTTGTGTGGAAAGGTTGGATGAGTTAAGAGGGACATCCAATCACAGCTGCCTTAGCTTGGTGGTGGTGGGATAAGTTGTGGAGCGATCCAATCAGAGCTCCTCTCTTTATGAATTGATATATTCATGTAGAGCAGGTTCACTGTTTGTTGTCAGTTCTGGTATTGTAACTGAGATGCTCTGCCAGGTAGCCTAAATAAAGGTGACTGCATTTCACACAGAAGTTCAATTCTTTTCTGTTCATTTATACATTCAGACTTTATTAACATTCAATAAAGGGTTATTAGATGTTTCATTTTATCCAAGTGTAAAACACGACTTCAGAAATTCAAGGAAACATAAAAAAAGCCTTACACTTTACACTTCATATTCATGTTGACTAAATTTACAGTAGATTTCATGGACTAAGATGTTGTGAAATGTCATCAACTAAAACTAGACTAAAAAGAAATCAATTCAGACGACTAATGACTAAAACTACAAACATTTTAAGCAAATGACGAAAACTAAATTGAAAAGTGCTGTCAAAATTCACGCTGCTGGAGGGCCTCTGGTTTGAGGGGTTTACCTGCGATGGAGTGGATGCGGATGCTCTTGATCCGGAGGCTCTTTGGTGGAGGCAGCTGTCTGTTGAACTTGGTCTTCATGATCTCGTAGTAGCCCACATAACGGCTCTGAAGGTCACAGAAACGACAGATCTGGACCACCTTTACTGACTGACCAGTGTGAACGGCTTTAAAGGGTAATTTCATGTTTTTAATAACAATACCATCAAACCTTCAAATGTGCAGATTGAGTCTCTGCTTATATGAAACATATGGTAGTATGCACAAGACCACATCCCAAAAATGTTGGGATACTGTGAAAATATGAATAAAATAACAGAATAAATAACTTAATCTGGCAAAACATTGCGACCACCTGCCTTATATTGTCTTGGTCCCCTTTTTGCTTTGACCCATCAAACTGTGAAGCTGACACCTTTCTATCAGAACCAGCATCAAGGTCAAAGTCAACTTTGAGGACAAAATGTTCACTTGCTGCCTAATATGTTTCGGCCACTAACAGGGGCCATGATGAGCAGATAATCAGTCTTAATGGTCATAACGTTATGCCTGATCAGTGTATATCAGATTTTTATGGCTGTAAGAGTTTGTTTGCAACCCGTTGTGTTCAAAAAACCTGAAACTTTTCACATACTGACTTTTCCTGATCCACCTCTATGCTCTCTTGGTTTGAAATGCTCTTGGAGCTCCCGTCACTTTAACCTTTTCATGCATGAATTATTAAATCACGAAGGAATATATTAAAAAAATGTTTGTTTTTATTTTCAAACAAGTTAAAAATTATGGTCATTTTTTAAAATGTTATATTTTGAGGGAGTTCTTCATTTGTCCACTACAGTGGACACCGTGCATCAGCGTATGATTAGTAATTTAATGCAACTTAATTAGGGTCCACAAACTCATGTCTTTAACAAACATTTATTAAGAGTAAATAAAATAAAATGCAAAATCTGAAGTATATGTATTATTGCTGTTCAATCAAACAATACACTTGTAAATCACACCAAAATTACCATACTATACCATCTTCTTCTGCTTATTCAGTTACACCAAATTAAAAAATATACAAGAGAAGTATTATTAATATCTGCATAAAATTGAAACTAATTTGTTATTAAATTAGAAGATATATATTTTTAACCTGTCTGATTCTTTGAGAATAGAAGGATTTAGGACATGGTGCAATTCGCCCTTCATCGGCCATTTTGGATATGATGCAACATCTCAATATGACAAAAATATGCAAAGATTATATTTTTCTGAAACTTGAGACAAGGGTCTGGGATGTTACCACCTTGTAGTTGGACATGATACTGCAACCTAAATGGTGTAAAATGTATTTAAATAAATGTCTACTATAGTGGAGACCATACATGAAAGGGTTAAAGGATAAGTTCGGTTTCTACAGCTTTTACATAGTTTATAGAATGAAGTAGAACAATATACTCACCCAGAAGACTTTCCTGATCCAAACAGTGCTTCGGGAGATATTTAGATCCAAAATCGAGCAGCGGACATCCGTAAAATGGTAGCAGACGGGGCATTTGTAGCGCCGCTCCTAAAACTGCATTAATCGTCCAAAAACTCATTAGTTTCACCAACATTTCATCATGGTCCGCTCACGCTACTCCTCCACGACAGTCCGGTGTCACTCCATCCATGTTTTTGTGACTGTGCTGACCTCTGAACTGAAAAGTTTCTTTCCGGTTGCGCGCATGCGCAGTACGGCTCATTGATTCAGCGGCGAGCGGTGGCTACACAATAACTTTCTTCTTCCAGTTTTGTGCAAAATGGACGAATATCTATCGGATGAAGATGTTGTGGACGAGAACTTTGAATATGATGGGTGTCCTTACAGTTTCGAGCCAGAGTATACAGATGAGGAGCTCATCGAAAGGAGGACGCGGAGGCAAGAAACTTTTCAGTTCAGAGGTCAGCACAGTCACAAAAACATGGATGGAGTGACACCGGACTGTCGTGGAGGAGTAGCGCGAGCGGACCATGATGAAATGTTGGTGAAACTAATGAGTTTTTGGACGATTAATGCAGTTTTAGGAGCGGCGCTATAGATGCCCCGTCTGCTACCATTTATACGGATGTCCGCCGCTCGATTTTGGATCTAAATATCTCCCGAAGAACTGTTTGGATCAGGAAAGCCTTCTGGGTGAGTATATTGTTCTACTTCATTCTATAAACTATGTGAAAGCTGTAGAAACCGAACTTATCCTTTAAGGCCACCCTCCCCCTTAAAGCCTGGTCTATTCTTACTGGTTACATGGTCTTTAGGTCAACTGGTGACTCTTAATTGTCCTTGGGTAAGGCAGTGAGCGTGAATGGTTGTCTGTCTCTCTACGTGGCCCTGTGATTGACTAGTGGCCACTTCAGGGTGTACCCCCCTCATGCCCAGTGTCAGCTGGGACAGGCTCCAGCCCCTAAAAGGAGAAATATGTTGGATGGAAAGATCTGAACTTCATTTTAGTTTAATTATCAGACTCCACCACTTGGAGGCGCCAGTCACCTTGTACTGCCCTCCCATGCACCATCTTTCAGCCCCTCAGGTGTTTGCTCTCACCTGAGAGGGAGTCTCCACCCCCTGAAACTTGGAGCTCTGGCTCTTGTCCGTCCTCCTCTCGCCAAAATAGTCCAGACTGTCCTGAAGGATCAGCAGAGGCAAATTTAAGTGAAAAAGTCCTCCTCTAAAACGCTGCTAACAACGGACCTGATGGGACGTACCTGTGCGCTCTCAAACTGATCACTGTCAATTAACCACGTGCACACCATCGTACCTGTGCGTCCTGCGGAGGAAACAAGCATGATGATATTTAATATGACATATATCTCATCAAAAATTTCAGAGTAAAAGCCTTTTTTTTTTTTAGATATCTACAATATCAGCCTAAATGACAGATTCATCCGAAGGTCAGGAATGAAAACTAAGAAGATCTGGAAGATTTTTTATGCACATGTAATCTTGCAAAGATTGTGAAAAAATGTTCAAAAGGTAGAGATTATGGTAAAATATAACTGCTCAGTTGACCTAATAAACATTATAACAGCATTTCTATTGCACTTAAGCCTTTTTCTTGACAATTTGATTCTTCTTAGAAGTTCATCCCTTTCCTTAATAATTTACCTTTTTAAAGATTTTCTCACACTATTTTTTTTTTTTTAATTTAGCTTGCTTTTTTTATTCATTGTCAATTTCTCTTTTTTTCTGATCATTTTAACATTCTTGACATGCCAGCTACTTTTCCGGGTAATATTTAATGTATTTCTTGCAAATTTATCAGCTTTTTTTTGTTTTTTACATTTCAACTGTTCCTCCTTATTTGGACCTTTTTTTATAGTTTTTTTTCCTCAATAATTATCTTTCTCCTTTGCTTTTTAAAATGTCCCTTTTCCTATTGTTTCAGTCCCTTTTTGACCATTTACATGTCAATCTGACTTTTTCTTCACATTATTTTTTCTTAGAGGTCTCATATTCTGCAAAATCAGTGTTCTTTTGTTAATGTTGTTGCAGAAGACGAAGCAGAAACATGACACTTTTTCTAAACTCTCAGTTCACAGAGAAATGCTTCATCCCTCTTCAAAAAATAGGCCCCTGAAAATGCTCTGTTTTTACTTCCTGGGGTTTATGATGTCATAGCAATACAGCTATATAGCGATACATTGAAGTCTTTTCTGTGGACTATCATCCCTCCTCCCCTCTCCAATCAGACATTGTTAAGGCAGCCAATCAGCGCAGAGCTAATTATCACAGCCCCCTGTAGCTCCGCCCCCTCAGATCAGAGCATTTCCAAAGGGGAGGGAGAGAGAGCTGCATCTGATCCTCTACAGAGATGACGTTTATAATTTTTTATTCAACTTAAATCTAATCCTCGCTTAAATAGAAACCCAAGACATGACGTAAACCACCAAACACACCAGGACATGGGCCCTTTAAATGTCATTATATTTGTTTGACTAAATCCTCAGAATAATATAAACTTGATGTCTCACCTTTCCCTCCTTTACAGTGAATGGCGATGATGTTTTGAGGATCAGCAGACATCCACACCCTCACACTGGCTGTGTATTTCAGCATGTCCCTACAACAGCGGATATAAAGGGTTATGATGAATATGACATGCAGGAAATCACAGTGCAGCCTGTTAGGCTCACTGCTGTGATCACAGGTAAAGACAAAGAGGAAACTAAAATGACCAAACAGGTGTCTGACTCTAATGAGGGGACGTTGTGGTCATCGATGAACACTCGCTCCACCTTGTAGTGGAAGAACTGGGGGTCGTAACCTTTCTCACCTGAAACAAAAGACATCAGACATGGTTTCTGGTGACGCTGTGTGACAAATAACAGAATGGGTGCGGCAGGACAGAGCTGACTTACTGCACAGGTTGTAAACTTTATAGTGTCCTTCATGTTTAGTGTCTAAGAACCTCGCAACTTCCTGCAAAGGCAGAAGAAAGATGAATCAAGACAGCTGCAGTGGATCAGTGACGGGCCCTGTAGCCTTTTCAACAGACTCTTCAGCAGACTATCCCTCACAGAGTGATGTTGGTTTTTAATGCAGTGCAGCCTGAGGGATCAAAGGTCACAGGCATTCAAGGATGGTTTTCTGCCTTGCCCTTACGTGCAGAGATTTCTCTGAATCTTCTGATGATATTATGGACTGTAGATGATGAAACCCCTAAATTCATTGTGATTGTAAACTGAGAAATGTTCTTGAGCTTTTGGACTTTTTACCCACACAGCTGTCGCCCCATCCTTTCAGAGGTGCTCCTTCATATCCAATCATGACACTCACCTGTCTCCAACTAACCTGTTCACCTGTGAATGTTACAAACAGGTGTTTCTTAAACATCAACTTTCACAGTCTTTTCTTGTCCCTGTCCCAGCTTTTTGGAAGGTGTTGCAGGCATCAGTTTCAAAATAAGTGAATATTTTAAAAAAATAAATAAAAGTTTATCAGTTTGGACATTAAATATCTCATCTTTGTCATGTAAACCATCAAATATAAGTCGAAAAGGATTTGCAAATCATTGTATTTTGTTCTAATTTACTTTTTACACAATCAAAAATGTAGCTAATATAACTGTTTTTCAGCTTCATCAATGATGCTTCCTGACGGCCGGTCCATCAATTAAAGTAAGAATGAGTATTATTAAAGGTATGAGGGTTTCTGATATGACGGGGTGGTTTCTAAAACAGAAGACGGCCTGTTGACTCACCCTGATGGGATTCCTGTAGAGGGCCTGCTTCCCAGAGGAGGGGAAAGACATGGCGATGACACGGTCTGGAGAAATCAATCAATCAATCAATCAATAGGTCATAAGAAGTGTTATCTCAAAGCACTTCACAACAGAGCATGCTGAAGTCATACTGTTCATTTCAGAGATACACATATATGTATATAATTACATATAAATCTATATATCTGTATATACACATCCAGAGATGTATCCATCCAGGCAGAGACAAAGGGACTAAATATCAATCAATCTTTATCTGTACAGCACCAGATTTATCTTTGTTGAATATAAATGTATTAAAGGTAAGCCCCTTGAGATGTGGCATCTCATTTTCAAGAGAGTCCTCATGTCTTTGTGGTTGTACAGACAGTTACTATGGATGAATAATCAATAACTACCATGGATAGAGAGATAAGTCTAATATTATCATTAATATCTATAATAAATATAATCTGGAGAGGAATGATGTTGATTAATAGAGGAGCATCTAGCTGAGCTGCCATTAAAATGGTTTAACTGGTCTAAAAGTCTGAATTTATGTTAAATGTCATTTCTGTTGATGGTTGATGCAGGACAGACCACATGGAGTGGAGCAGGTCATCCATGATAGATTGTCAAGGTTATATTGATATATGTGTGCCGTCTGCAGGAACTATCATTTATTTAGATTAGAGACAAAAACAAAAGTTGAGCTGCTTCTGAATTTCATATTTTCTGACACACATGACTGACTTGCACATAAGAGCCTCCGTACCTGTGACGTAGGTAAGGTCGAGGTCGAATCCATCCTTCTGATATCGACGCTTGTTCTCAGAAATCTGAGAGGAAGGAAAAGAGGAGGTGAAGATATCTGGATGCTGCATGTGAACATTAGCGATGGACTCAAATTAATTGAATTCTAATTGGTTGTTGAGTGTGAAGATCTTTGTCAAGAGGTCTGCACTAAAACAATCTCCCTTTTATTTGGCGTTTCAGAATGTAAAAATTCATGTGTATATATCCCAACAAAGACAGTGCTAATTGATATTTAAAGTTAATTCATAGGAGTTTATTTGGTCATATTAAGTTACAAGGAACAGAAAAAAAATACATCCCCTGGGAAGCAGATGTAATGTATAGTGTTTATCTCCTAATTATGAATGAAAAATAATAATCTATACAAGTATTTAAAAATATAATAAATGAATGAATGCTTTATTTCGAACATGCAAAACAAACATGGGTCGTCACCATAAACAAATACATGCATGTACCAAAAACAAAAGAAAACAATCAAGGTAAATTACAGTATTATTTGTGCTGTTTTAAACTGATCAGATCTTGAAGTTTAGAGTTTGAAGTTTTAAGAAAAGTCTATTTGTGTGGTCTCTAAATCCTGCTTTGTTGATGACTCTCATGGTACATTTCTGCATTTTAATTACTGAAGATGACTTTTTTATGTTTCCCCACACCTCTACGCAGTGGGTCAGATAAGGTAAAATTAATGCACAATATAAAATATGAAGTGCTTTCTGGTTGAAGATTTGCCTTGTTTAGCCCAATCTGACTTTATGCAAATCTGAGGAAGAGTCGTGGGGCTGCAGACCTCACTTTTACCAAATTAAATCCCACCAATGAGGGTCATGTTTTTATTTAACCATCCAGTGTTCAGGTCTTACCATCCTCCTGGTGACCTTCTCCAGCTCTTTCTTCTGAGCAGCCAGCCTGAAAACTCTCACCAGGATTATGATTCTTAGGAAACGGAGAAATGTCACCACCCTGATGGAGAACAAAAGAAAACTGATAAAATATTCTTAAACTTAAACTTCATTGTTTGTATATGTCTTTATTTGGTCTGTCTGTTTCTGTTGTCTTTCTTGTATCACTGTTAATGTTATATTTCACAAATAAAAAATGTATATACATTCTTAAACATCTCAAACAATCAGATTATGTTTCCTCTGTTGTCTCTGTTTTAATTTATGTAAATGAAAATAAATTAAGTAAACAGAGAAAAATATAAAACAAGTCTTCTGTTAGGCCCATGCCCAAAGAAAGATAATTTTAACAAAAGTGAACAAGCATTGAATAAAACTGATGATTAAACTGCATTATCATTGAAGAGTTTTAATAGACCAAGTACCAGCCAACAGATAAGACAGATGATCGTCAATATTCCTCTGGAGAGATTATTATACATACTAAAAGCTAAACAGTAGAAATGTAAAAAATATTTTGTGATGTCAGAAATTTGGATTTATCAGAAGATGAAGTAAATGATCTCAGGGGACCATGCAGTTTCCAAAGTCATGGATGTTTTAATTTAAACCTTCGGCTATAATTACAACTGTAATACTTCATACAGAATGATATTTCTATTATTGTATAAATCACCTTTTTTATTTTAATTATTATGTGAGAGGCAATTTAGTTTTGTTTTTATGATTGCAACAATTACTCTTGACTTTTTCTTCCGATAAATGTAGCATCATTGTATGTATTATATAAGGCTAAAAACTAAATAAAAAAATATTAAAATAATAATAAATATTAAAACTATTTTACATTAGGCAACCCAGGATTTCTTCCTCTGTTTAAATCATTACCATCTCAGATTAGACAGACATTAAATCTCCCCGCATCATCCAATCCACTTTATTTGTAAAGCACAATATTAAAAACACACGGTTACCAAAGTGCTGCACAATAATAAATAAAATAAATACACTAAAATAATAAAATAACACAAACAGGTACCACACAACACTAATGCTGTGTTAAAAGCCAAGGAATAAAAACAGGTTTTAACACGAGATCATGATAAAACAACCGATGTGACGGAGCGGGAAGAACTTCTGATTGTTTCTCCAACAGTTATGACGAAGAGTTTGTTAGTTTGATGAGATGCAGAGGTGTTTCAGGTACGGTACCTGGGGATGAGGCTGGCTCCAGACAGGTCGGTGAAGGTGTAGACCATGGTGACCACCAGCGTGATGACCACGACACAGGCGTCCACGATGTTCATCTTGGAGGTGAAGTAGACTTTAAACCTGGAGGTAGATCAGGAGGAGGAGGGCTCAATTAATCACAACTCATCATTACAGTGGAAGCATTCACAACAAGGACACTACAAAAGCCTGGATTTATCCCAATAAATATGAATACTTATTGTGTTTACACTCAACTTACATGGTCATGGTCTTTCTTTAAAAACATGTTTGGTTTTTATTTTCCTTTACCACAAAATACAGCAATTTCACTTTCTGATCAAAAATAAATCACACAAATACATATACACAAATTCAGGACTGAGCAAGAAAAGGAGAAAGGAAAAGAAAAATAAATAAATACAGACATACATAAATAACACCCAGAGTGTACAGTATTGTGGCAGACTTGTAGGTCTCCTCAATATCAAACCATATTCAGACGATTTTTCCTTCAGTTTTTCTGGTTCTTTTCTCAGTCCATGGAAAAGAGTGACTAAAAAATATTAATAATTATAAAAATAGTAACATGAGTTCATTTGGGCTCTGACGATGAGATAAAGAAAAAAAAAGAGAGAAAGTATAAATAAAATAAATAGCAAAATAATAAAATAAATAATAATAAAAAAAATACATATATATACACACACACACACATACATTTAATAAAATTAAAATAAATAAATAAAATGCATACAATAAAAAATTGTAATAATATAGTAGCTGTAGTCTAGATCAGGGGTGGGCAACTGGCAGCCTGGGGGCCACATGCGGCCCTTCACCTCACTCAGTGCGGCCCACCAATCATTTCCAAAAACAAAACAAAAAAAAAAATCAGAAAATATTTCTGCTACCCTTAGATTGCTAGTACATTTTCTGTTTTTTAGAAGTCATTAAAAATAGTTGTCTATGATTGTATCTCTATCTTTTATGAGGCATTAAAATATGATATATAGTGTTAGAAACAATGATAAAGGTAATGTCTTTGTGCTTTAAAAACTGGTAAACATTTATTCTTTTATTGCATTAAAAAGAAGCTTCAATTGGCTTTAGTTAAGTGTCATGCTCATTAAATTAAATTTGTAATTTTGTTTGAGATAAGATATATTAATGTTGGTATAATACTTGTTAGAAGCCTTAGTTTTGCTATTCTTTGTTTATTTATGTTTTTTTCCTTCATTGACAGTGCCGGACAATTTGTGACAGTGTGGCCCTCAGGCACGGGAAAAAAATGTATGTGGCCTTCTTGGTAACCTAAGCTGCCAACCCCTGGTCTAGATTATTTGGTGCTTATTTGTGACTAAAAAAATAATTTTTGGACCTATATTGAACTCTGGAGAAACTGCAGGTAACGGAAGAGCACAATAATGCATATATACTTTAAAAAGTTTTTAACATTCAAACATAAAAGAACTCCGTTTATTCGACATGTTGTATATTTACTTTAAATTTCATTTCTCAGTATATACCACAAAAAGAAAGCTAAATCACAGTGTAACTTTCTTCAGTGTCTTCCCGCTGTGGTAGAAAGTATTTATTCAGTGACAAAACACGCCAAGTGAACACGTGTCGCAAGAACCATCAAATACACGCCATGTATTTCCTGCTCAGCTTCCTCTTTGGAGCTTCCTCTGTAACGGCATTTCTGCTGACACAGAATTCTGGGAAAGTTTACATCACCCGTGTAAACACTTCCTGCTTTCCTGTTCAAAGGCTGAGGGTAAGAACAACATTTATCTTCTGCTGAGATAAATTCTGAACTCTTTAAAGTCAGTGCTGAATATTCCTGCAGGACAGAAGAACTTTTTAATTCTGACTTCAAGTTCAATTTTATGTTACCAAGTACAAGTAAGATTTGGTGAGTATGGTGAGAGTTTTGCTTCTATCATACCAGAATCAAACATTAAACAGTGTTGACACCAAAACTAATCAGAGGGTCACTCAAGCCTCTTCTGACTGACATATAAAAGTGAAATACAAAGTCCAACTCCAATGAAGTTGGTAAGTTGTGTAAGAATAAAAACAGAAGACAATGATTTATAATCCGTTTCAGCCTATATTCAACTGAATACTCCAGAGAGACAAGATATTTAATGTTAAAACTGATAAACTTTATTGTTTTTATTGCAAATATCCACTCATTTTTAATTTCATGCCTGCAGCATGTTCCAAAAAAGCTGGGACAGGGCAACAAAAGAGTGGGAAAGTTGAGGAATGCACAGAAACACCTGTTTGTAACATTCACAGGTGAGCAGGTTAAACAGAATCAGGTGAGAGTTATGATTGGGTATGAAAGGAGCATCACAGGCATGGATGGGGCGAGGTTGACCACTTCCAGAACAACTGCAGGGGTATCTACAGCCCATAATATCATCAAAAGATTCAGAGAATCCACAGAAATTATGCTGAAAACCAACACTGAATGCCTGTGACCTTCAATCCCTCAGGCAGCACTGCATCATAAAGCAGCATCATTCTGTAAAGGATATCACCACATGGGCTCAGGAACACTTCAGAAAACCATTGTCAGTTAACACAGTTCATCTCTACATCTACAAGGTCAAGGTCAAACTCTACCATGCAAAGACAAATATCAACAACACCCAGAAACACCGCCGGCTTCTCTGGGCCGAGCTCATCTGAGATGGACTGAGGCAAAGTGGAAAAGTCTGCTGTGGTCTGAGTCCACATTTCAGACTGTTTTTGGACATCTATAGGGGGTGTTGGTGCCCATGGCATGGGTAACCTGCACATCTGTGAAGGCTTCATTAATGCTGAAGGGTACACACAGGGTTTGGAGCACGAGACGTCTTTTTCAGGGGCGTCCCTGCTTATTTCAGAGACAGTGAAGACACATTCTGCTCGTGTTACAGCAGCGTGGCTTCAGAGTGAAAGAGTGTTCAGCAGCTAAAGTTGTTCATCAAGCAAGAAAGTGAAAGACTTCCACCTACAAAGCTTCGACACTCAGTGCCCTCAGTCCAAACAGCTTTTTAGTGTTGTTAAAAGGAAAGGCGATGGAGCACATGGTAGTGGCTGAGCTTCACTCACCCTTCCACGTAAACCCTCAGGAGGACGTCAGCGAGGAAGAAGAAGGAGATGGTGAGGGACACGGCCTCGATAGCATTACTAACATCTCGGCTCTCTGCAGGAAGTGAAAGATCCACGATGACCAGAATGAAGTCCACTATGATCAGCACGACTCCAAATACTCTAAGAGAGGAGACGAACCCTGAGCGTCATCAAACATCACCATGAGAGTGCACTGCATTCATCAATCAGCGCTGTCCTCATTAAATACACTCACCGGAAGCCAAAGGACATGACGAGGGGCGAGATTTTCTTCCGGATGTTGCTGCAAAAGAGGGAAGGGGAGAGTTCAAGAGCTTTAGTATTGGGTTTTTACGACTAAATAATCGAAGGTCGAAGCTGTGATATGTGAACTTTGATCTGATATAATCAAACATCCTGATAAACAACACTTGTTTGAAACCCATGGTAAATACAAATAAGTCTAAGGCATTCAATGTTGGGAACTCTTCAGCAATAAAGAAATGCTCCTCCCACAGCCGACTTGTCAGTGTTGCTTGTAGATTAAAATGGATTTTCCCCCGTCTAAAGCCTCACTGCTGGCCTGTTGGCAGTCTTGAACTAACGCTACACTCAATTTATGGTGAGCAGACTAAAATGAAACACTGTGATCTTACAGCTTTTGCACATTACACATTTTTAACATGTTTCCAGGCACACATTTACAACTCACTGAAACCAGCTCCGCAACCAGCCTGTAAAGGACCATTACTTTAAAGTTTCAGGGCTTTTTAACATCTTGAGTAACTATCAGAGTAAAGTGGAGTGTGTATGTTACAAACACATGAGACTGAGAAGTACCAAAGAGGTACGAGTTTGGACAACAATACTTACTGATACATCGTGTCTGGAAGAACATTCTCCTCCTTCCCATCATCAATCTCCACCTGAGCGTCCTCCATTTTGGCAATATTTCTGAAAAAGGTCATTTTAAGGTTCAGCAAATGTGATTAAATCAGCATAAAAAGTAAAACTTCAAAAACAATGCTTTTTGTAACACTTTTGAAACAAATGTAACAAATTCAAACAACACTAGAAAAGCCTTTGACTGGCATTGTAACCGCACGGTTGACATATCTCCTCAGCCATATTCCTGTATTTAAAACTCTTTGGCAATTTATCGTCATTCGTCTCATTGTATAGCGTAAGTAGCAACAAATATATCAACAAGGTGGCGCTGCTGTACATAAATATCGTTGTGTGAAAACTGGAAAAAGCAGAAGAGACCTGTTCCTCAGGGATCTCAGAGTAAGAGCAAATGTCAAAGGATGAAAAAAATGTTTTCACACATCATTTTTAGACCCTCTAACAATCATAATTTAGCTGAGGGAAATAAATTTGACCGTAAAATTACTCAGAAAACTGGCTGAAGAATTCCGGGAACACTGCATGTCACTTGCACTTGAGAAATGATGGGCCCCATGAGAGATATCAGAGTTGGCCCCTAGAAAACCCGAGCCAGCCCTGTGCAGCTACTTAAAAAAAAATGAAAACCTAAAAAAATTATATAACTGTAGTTTTGTGAGAAAGGATCACTTCACTGGGGTGCTAATAGTTAGGAAATATGACAACACACCTCATAAACAGACTGTTGCTCATATCATTTATGCCAATATTAATGATTCAAACTGTTATGTGAGCCCCTTTTTCTTCTTTAAGCATCTAACAGAATTACTTTTTAATCTTTTAGCCATACAGAGGTGACATATTTGCAACAGAAGCAAAAGAAAAACTCGTGCTTGAATCAGCATGTTATGAGGAATGTCTTTGTTTCCGAATCAGAATCAGAAATACTTTATTAATCCCCAAGGGGAGATTTGGTATGTTTCTGTTGCTCTTACACACAGCATAGCAGTAGGAAATATCAAATAAAGACATTAAAATAGATTATAGCATAAAAATTAAATAATAAGTAAAATGAATAAAAATGAAAATGAAGTGAGCTGGTTGCAACATGCAAAATCTTTAAGCAATATCAACTTCCTTATGAAGGAAAAATAAAGTAGAAGTGAAACTATAAATAAGGCCAAGGAATTTACACTATGAACATAAACAATATTTACAATATGAATATAAATTTCTTTTTTCTTGGTTTTTTTTTTTCCCTTTTCTTGCTTGTTATATGTGCATAAAACATTTTGTAACTTTAATATACTTTAGGTGGAGGCTTCAAATAATCCCTTAGGGCTATTCGCCTCTCCCTGCACTACATATAATTTATCTTTGTCTGTTGTGTATTTCATAACTGTGCAAAAAAAATAAAATAAATGGCAGCACTGTTTGTCCGAAAGGCAAAGCTTGACAGTAAGGAAATTGCACTGTGTATTACGTTTGTATATTTACTTATTAACAAATATCAGAGGTGTAAAACAGTGAAAAGTGTTTATTCTCCAGGACCTGACAGAGCAGTGATGTTAGAGGGAGGAGTTATAAAGGCTCTTTCTCATGTAAACAAATTTTTACATGCAAATGTGCACTTTTCTTTCATTTTTTTCAGCAAAGAAGGGCTTGATTTCATAAAGGCTCTTTGTTTTTGAAATGCAAATCTTTAATGACTTAAACAGGTATTTGTAAATACACTGTATGGTATGTTTTAAAATGTTAAATATATCAAACTTGTTCTCAACATTCTGTCTTGTGATTTTATAAATACATTGCAGTCTAGTGTACATACCGTATAAGTTAGCTTTAAGAATATTTTAAGTATATTTCAAGAGTACAAATAGTATGCTACAAGTGAAGCAAACGTACAAGTATACTTAAAGTATAACAACAAGTAAACTAGTAAAATAGCAAAAGATAGTATTTTTTAGTTCATAAAAGTACATCTAAAGTATACTTCAACAAACTAAAATGTGGACTAGAAGTATATACCTGGTACACCAGTAGTATACAGTAGGGATGCACTATATTGGAATTTTTCCAATATCCAATATGCCAATATTTTTCAATTCATTATCACTGATACTGATATTTCTGGTCAAGAGCCCAAGCTCTGTACTCAACAAAAATAGACTTTTTCTTTCAGTGTTGCAGTATATTTTTGCGAGGAACACATGCAGTGATGAGAAGGAGCATCAATATTGCACATTTATGTAATTTGCAGATATTCCAGCCGATATATGGGCTGTAAAATATCTGCAAAAATTTCAATATCGGCCGATACTGTTACTTAACTTTTTAGGCTGATATCAGCCGATACGGATATCAAATGATAATATTGTGCATCCCTAGTACATAACTGTACTTGTTCTCTAAGTAAACTTAAAGAATACTTTCATCAACTTTAAAATGCTCCAATTTAGTCTGAAGAAGAATTAAATTTGTATAATTTCTAGTACACTACAAGTACACGGTCTGTAATATACTTGCTATACTTATACTTAAACTCAAGCACACTTAATAAAATGAACTTCAAGTATACTACTTTTTGCTGAGAGACATTAAGAGAAGAAGCACAGAGGCTCTGAGACAACTGTCAGAAGAAGACCTGCTGCACTGCTCTGTAGAGGAGGAGACTTTGTCAGTACAGCTGGATCACAGTGTTAGTCTTTCCTGGTAAACCGTGTATTCCGATCAGGTTTGGTTCTTGCTGCCCAGCCCTAAATCATGCATCAGAGTAAATGAACATGCCTCACCCGTTTACCCCTGCATCCGAGCCTGGGTTGAACTTCACAGAGGCCATGATGACCGAGTCTTCCTCCTGACTTTATCCTGGACCTGAAGTCTCTGCAGAAGACAAAGAAAAACTCCATCATACATCTCACTGCTTTGATTCACAACCTCACAAAAACGGGACAAAGGCAAAAATCAGGAGTTTAAACACGGTCTGCATGCACTTCTGCAGGAAACTATCAGACTGTCCTTCTCATCATGCAGTAATTAGGAGAGGTCTTAATTAGTGAGGTATTAGCAGCTGGTGATTCTCAGCACGCAGGATCAACAGAAGATCAACAGAATCCACGTTATTTCAGCTTCAGTCTGAATTAATCTGTAACTCTGTGAAGTTAAAACAAAGCCTCTTATTCTGCAGCACATCCTGACCAAACAGCCCCCGAGCCTGTCCCTCCTCGGCCCCCTTACTGACCCAAATCCCCCCCCAAAAAACCAGCTGAAGCCCCGCTCCCTGCTCCCTGCTCACCGTCTGGACCTTCATCCGTGAAGTTTTACTGGAGCCCGTCCCGTGACTTCTTGTGAGGACAGAGGAAGACAGCTCAAAGGTTAACCGGGTGGATTTATTTTTTCTGTCCATCCACTAAACTCCTCTTTCTGCAGACGAGGCGGATTTAGACTTCCTGGAGCTCTCAGTGCAAAAACACAGAAGCCCTGATTCCTCTGCAGATCCTCTTCTGGGTCCCTTCAGACCTCATGCAGACCCTCCAGGACCCTTAAAGGACTTCTGCTTGTAGAAAGGAGACAAAGTGAGCTCGAGTCCTGGGACGTTTCCTTCTTCAACATCTGGTTTTAATTTATCTCACATTCCCAAACGGCAGCCCGTCCTGCCTGGAGAGGCCCCTCCAAAGTAAAAGCATGAAAATGACAAAAAAAAAGAACAGTGAAAAAGTTAATTATTTTTATCATTTATTTTACAGAAAACAGAAGAAGTCAAATTATGTCTAAATTAGTGAAGAAAACTGCGTGATAAATGAAGAAGTTGGTGTAAGGAAAATGAAAAAATCAGTGTAAACCCTGCTCTCAGGTAAAGAGACGGAGCTGTTGTCTTGATGTCCACATGTGAGTCTCTGATTAAAAACCTATATCATTGATGCCCCTTAGCAAAAAGAAGTTTATTCAAGTGTACTATGAGTATTCTTATCTTACACTAAAACTGAGGCAGCATACTTGAAGTTTACTTTTTATATACCATATTTTATATACTTAAGAATAGTATAGTGAAGTAAACTGGGCTTATACTAAAAGGTATGAAGAAAAGTCTAAGGATTATCAATACTAAAACCTACAGTTATACTTTAATAATAAAACTTATACTTGTACTTTATTATACTTTTTCCTTTTTTCTACCACAAAGTACTATCACAGTATATCTTGATCCAGGTACAGAACGAGGTCAGGTCATTGTGCTTACATTTAATTTAGCAGAATAAAAATGGTTTTCACTGCACACAGTTGCTTTGAGGTATTACCCCTGCTATGAAATGCACATCTTTAATGGTTTAAGTAGGTATTTGTAAATAAACCATATATTTTAAATGTTAAATACATCACATTTGTTCTCAACATTCTGTCTTGTGATTTTGTAAATACATTGCATGGAAGAGCTTTACTGTGCATGTTGTAAAATGAACAAAAATACCAAAAAAATATCTTAAAAAAGCTTTAAAACTGTAAAATATTATCTAATCATCCATGTTTCATTTTTTTGTCCATATTTTTTTTTTATTATGATTCACATCCAGAGACAGTGTGAGTTATATAGTGAAAAATATATAAACAAATAATCAAATACTTCTCTGAATATAGACATACATCTTTGCACAAGTATTCTTATCACTGGAAATTACAGAGAAATTCCCTTTATACACGTAAGTATGTATACATACACACACACACACATATTAATACACACACACACACACACATATCTATCTATCTATCTATCTATCTATATATATATATATATATATATATATATATATATATATATATATATATATATATATATATATATATATATCAGCCTACAATAAGGAAAGTAGTAATAATAAACAGATAGAAAAATAAAGTCAGGGTTAACAAAGTCATATATATATATATATATATATATATATATATATATATATATATATACATATCTCGCAATGTTAAAGAATCCTTTAAACAATTTCTGTATCCGGATGGTGATTCGGATCAGTCCCAAAATCTAATCAGTTCTTCCTTATCCCCTTCCACACATTTACTGAAACTTTCATCCAAATCCGTGCATAACTTTTCAAGTTATCTTGAACACAAACAGACAAACAGACAAACTAACCAACCCCGTTAAAAACATAACCTCCTTGGCCGAGGTAACAATCCCCAATGTGTCGTCTTTGCACTAACAAACACTAGGGGGAGCCAAATCCGCAGTTATATTATGTTTTAATGGGAAAGCTTCTTACTCTTATTTTATCATTTTAAATGCAATTATTTTTTTTCCAGTTTGGCTCTTGTAGGATCTGGTAATAAAAAATTAACTTTGTTTAAACGGGTAGTGCTTCCCTCTAAAGTTGATGTCCCCATTTGAGGACTATTCTGTTTTTCACAACAGCTAAACCCCTGGATGTCACCCTCTGAACCAGCTGAGACTCATACACTGAATTAAACACTCTTTTGGCAGAACCTTAAACCATTTCAGGTGTCAGGTCTAATTTGCAATCCCATTTACTCCTCTTTCTTCACCACCCTCTGAAACACATGTCTCACTCTGATGCTCTTGTGATGCTGGATGGGGACCACAGGAGGCAGAGGTTAAACTCATATCCAGCACAGGACTCACTCTTTACCAGCTGCAGGTCAAAACTGAAAACACTCTGCACTGATCAAACCAGTTTGTGATTTCAGAATGCTCAGGTGAGTTAAATGTTAGATTTATTCTGTTCTGTGACAAAACAATGAATACAGGATTATAAGATGATGCAACAATATGATGAAAGAAAAAATATAAAAGAAATTTATAAAAAAATCCTTCAGTTTTTTTAGATGTTCGTCTTCAGGGCCTCCTGCAGGTCTGGGATCAGACACTTTTCCCAGAGAGAGTGAGAAAGTAAAAGAACTAGGTCATGTTCAGAGCCTGGTGGGTTTGGCCTGGTCTGGACCCTCTAATGTGGACCATGCAGAACCAGCCCAGCCCATAAATAACAAAGAGAGGAGAAGAACACAGAACCTGGAGAAAACAGGGAGAGCGCGATGACGGTAGGTCCATCCAGAAGCTTAAAGATTTTAACCTCTTAATCAGGATTTGATCTGCTTTATAGTTAACTTAGATTATTTTTTTTAATGATCTACACCTTGTTATAGGAACCTATGTTGGTAAATAATCAGATAGGGCAAAGAGACTTATCAATAAGGACATGTTTTTATCCTTAAAGAATATATAATTTACTTTAAACATTTTAAATTTGTCATTTCAGAGTCGTTTTGAAACGAGGGACATCTCTCTTAAAGCCATGCCTGTGCTCCTACTATTGGCTTTACTGTGCCCACTCACTGTGGCCTCCTCACAGTCTGCAGTAGGTACTTTTGTTCTTGTTCTGAATCTAAAATTAAAATATTTGGTAAATGACAAATAAGGCAAGACTGAAAAAATAAATGTCATTTAAGTGTTTCAAGTGAGTCCACATTAATGCACTGCAAAAACTCAGATCCAGGCCAGTGTGTTTGTCTTTTTTCAAGCCAAAAATATCTAAAATACTTATTTTAATCCACATTCACTTAACTAGTCAGGATAAATATCTTACTTTAAGAAATAAAAAGGAAAAAGTAAGGCATTGAATTGCTTGTAATGAAGAGAAAATATCTGCCAGGATAAGTTAAAGTTTCATAAAAAGGAAAGTTTGACTCAGGGTCTAAAATTCAGTTAAATTTGTCTTTTCTAACTGGATGATTATTTTACTTATTACTACAAGTAACTCAGGCCTTGCGTTTTAGTTTTTATATCTTCAAATAAGATCTTAATCCAGACATGAAAGTAAATTGCGGATTAGAATAAGTCTAGTGAGGTTTTTGGCTTGAAAATGGACAAATACTCTCACCTAGATCTGAGTTTTTTCAGTGTGAAATCTGCTTTCCTATTCCACCTGTAGATTCAGTATGTTTGAGCTCCTTTTTTTAAACAAAAGAGTGAAATGTTGTGGTTAATTTGTTTTTCTGATTCAAGGCGTTGGATTCATGCGGACCGGAGACTGCAGCTCTCAGACGCAGCATCAAGAAACTGGAGAACAAACTCTTGATTGTGACTTGGCAGGTCGATTACCTGCAGAGGCACAAATTCTTCAAGCCCCTTCAGCCTGCAGAGCCTGATGCTAAACCGGTCACAGAGGCAGGCCGTGGTGGGACAAACAGCAGCAATGGGACATCAGACCCCTCTGACGGGACTATAATGAAACCACTTCCACCTGCAGGCAGTTTGGTCGTCCATGACAAAGGTAAGAACCACATTTATAAGTTTAAGACATAAAACAGAAACAGAAATGACATCATTTAACATAAATTCATACTTTAGACCAGTTAAACCATTTTAATGGCAGATCAGCTAGATGCTGCTATAATAATCAAAATCAGTCCTCTCCAGATTATATTTATTATAGATAATAATGTTAATATTAGACTGATCTCTCTATCCATGGTTGTATTGATTATTCATCCATAGTAACTATCTTTACAACCATATAGACACGAGGACCCTCTGAAAATGAGATGCCACATCTCAAGGGGCTTACCTTTAATACATTTAGATTCAACAAATATGGTGCTATCAAATTAAGATTGATTGATTGAAAAACAGAGTAAGAAATCATTACTCAATGTAATTTACAAACCCTAATTCCACAAAGCTTCGTGTCAGTTCACAAACGCTGATTGAGTGTTGTTAAAAGGAAAGGTGATGTAACACAGAGGTAAACATGCCCCTGTTCCAGCTTTTTTGGAACATGTTGCAGGCATCAAACTCAAAATGACTGAATATTTCCAAATAAACAATAAAAGTTTATCAATTTGAACATTAAAAATCTTGTTTTTATAGTGTATTCAGTTGAATAAAGGTCAAAAAGGATTTGCAAATCATTGTATTGTCTTTCTATTTATGTTTCATACAATGTCCCAACTTCATTGGAATTGGGGTGTGTATAACATCATGCTGTCTCAGGAGCCAGGTGTAGCCACAGTAAACATTAGAGCTCAGCACTGGGAAGCTAAAACCACCTTCTCCTCTTGAGAGGGGGACAGCAAGACTCAGCTAATTTGATGAATTGAAAACAGCCTGATCTGAGCAGGGCTGAAACAACAGGGTTTATAGAGATGCCAAAGTCAAACATCTGAAAGGGATTTCAGGCACAAATTTAAAGAATCAACTTCATGGGACACTATGGACCGATGACCTTATTTTGAAAAGGGTGAAATATGAGACCTTCAAGTGTTTTGTGTCAAAGTTACAGCCCAAATCGTCTTAATCAGTGATAATTGTAACGTCTCTTCTTTAGACTGTTCTGAGCTGTTTGACAGGCTGAGGCCATCAAGTGGTTTCTACCGGATCAGACCCAAACCACATCAGGAGCCTTTCTTGGTCTACTGCGACATGGACGACGGAGGAGGATGGACAGTGTTCCAGAAAAGACGGCACGGAAAAGTCGACTTCAACAGGTACTAAACGAGGGGAGACTTGAGCTCAGCTGTTCCCTCTGGGGTCACTAATCTGTCTGATCCTGGTTTCAGGGACTGGGTGGACTACAAAGACGGGTTTGGGGACTTCAAACTGTGGAACGATGAGTTCTGGTTGGGGAATGAGCACATTTATGCTCTGCTCTCTGAGGGTAAGAATAACATGTGACATGTGCTGCATGGTTTGAATATTTCCCTCTGGTGTTTTTACCGCTCCTCATGGAGGACATTCACTCTCTGCTCCTCCTGAAGGAAAGAACTTGGTGAAGATTGATCTATTGGACTGGGATGGAAAAAAGACTCACGCGTTTTATGAGAACTTCAGGATCACAGATGAAGCTGTAAGACAGTTTTATTTGTCCGTATTTAAGCCTTAAAGGCAGTGATCTTAAAGGGATGCACCAGCTTTCTTTTCTTTTCATGTCTTGCCTCTCTCCTGAGTTCATGATAAGCAGACGGACTCCATTCTTTTGACTGTGTGTGCAGTAACAAGGAAGAGACGGGCAGAGCTCGCCACCGCTAATTAGCTTAGCTCAAACACTGGGAGTAAATGGGTAGTGTTAGCCTGCCTCTGCCTACAGTCACCAAATAAACTCTTCAGCAGCTCTAAACAGTCCTGTGTGCTTGTTGTGACTCGTTTTTATGTTAAATTATCTTCTACTATCATCATATCATATTCTCCTCCTAAATAGAGGCCTTATTTGTTGACCTACTTCCACAGTGGTATTCCCTAGAGATGTGACGTTCAGAACGAGTCAAGTCTTTTGAAAAGCTCTTTTAAGTGAACAATGAGAAGCGATTTGCAGTTGTGAGTGAGCCATTTGATTGCGAGCCACCCTGCAAATTTAAGAATGACTCATAAACGGACGCCATACTTACAAATGCAAATTGGTTCTCAACGTTCACTTAAAAGAGCTGTTCAAAAGATTTGACTCGTTCAGGAAAGTCACACCACTGTGGAAGCCTCTGTTTTAGGAGTAGAAGAAGATAGTATGATGATAGTAGAAAATAATGTAACATAACACAGTAAAACGTCACAACAAGCACACAGGACTGTTTAGAGTTGCTGAAGAGTTTATCTGATGACTGTAGGCAGAGGCAGGCTAACAGTACCCACTGACTCCCAGTGTTTGAGCTAAGCTTATTAGCAGTGGCATGCTCTCCCCGTCTCTTCCTTGTTACTGCACACACAGTCTAAAGAATGGTGTCTATCTGCCTGTCATTGATTCGGGAGTAAGGTAAGACACCAAAAAATAAAAAGTTGGCATATCCCTTTAAACAAACAGTTTTCTCTGTACCTCTGCCCCAGGACAAGTACCGCCTCCAGTATGGGGTCTACAGTGGGCCGGCTGGAGACGCTCTGACAGGTGGTGGAGGGATGGTGGAGCACTGGTCCACCTGCCTCAGTGGCATGCAGTTCAGCACCAGAGATCAGGTAGATCATCATAACTCTTCTTTGATGCCTCTGCAGTGATTCTTTAACCTGTGACAGATTAATAAAAACATCTGATGACGTTTATGACCGCAGGACAATGACCGATACCTTCAGGGCAGCTGTGCTCAGGAGAATAAGGCTGGGTGGTGGTTCAACAGGTGAGTTTCCTGCTACCTGTGTGATTGTTGCCTTTACAGTTTGGAGGGCTCGGACTGTTGACGTGTAGTTTAATTAGGGCTGGGCAATATATAGATTAAATCGATTGATTGAAAATATTTCTGCAGAAGATTTAAAAATCGAAAATTAAGATTTTTTTCTTGACTTACTCCAATTGTAAGTTGTTGCAATGTTTAAAAATATTAATACTGAAAATTTACAGTTTTTGTGATGTAGACCCTGTCAGGTTTTGCACAAACACTTTTGTAGGTAAAGGCTTGTATTTACTTTTTAAATTAGATTATATTTTGATCAGAGAGTCCCATGTTAATATGCTGTTAAAATAGTGCACCCTTCAGTGTTTATGAAGACGAACCTGCCTACGTGTGAACTACATAATCAACATTTTATGTCACAAACTTAACTTAAGAAGGTAAAATTCTGCTTGGTTCGGGAATATATTTTTACAACATGAAGGCAGAACTGGATTCATATAATTTTAGCGTCATTGGGAGGGTTTTTTTTAGAGAGAAGAAATTGATTAAAATTATAAATCAAGTGTTGTGTAAAAAAAATCAGGGATTTTATTTTCAGGCCTTAGCGCCCAGTCCTAGTTTGAATGTTGACAGATTTAGTAAAAAATATATATGATTCACTATGTGACACATATATGTCAAAAATATCATATATTTAAGTCTAATTTTGTTAAGTATTCTAAATCAGACAAGATTGGTGTTATGGTTGAAGGCAAAAGATATTTTAATGAAGATAATTTGGAATCTGAAAAATAAGTAATTCATTTTATGTCTTTTAAATTTAGATTTAAGTAATATTTTTGTTATTTGAATTGTCGAATTGTTTGACACAGATCTTTGGTAAATTTTATATTAGGTCAAGTACAGGAAAGTTTGGGGATGATATACTAAAAGAAAAGCTTTTTGAGCAGGGACCACACAGTCAGCACGTTTGTTTGCTTGTTAGTTTGTCTGTTTGTTTGCAAGATTACACAAAAAATACTGGACAAATTCTGATGAAATTTTCAGGAGATGTTGGTAATGGCCCAACTTAGAAATCATTAGAATTTGGTGGTGATTCAGATAATCACCATCAGTGAACAATGGTTTTTGCTCAATAACTGTCTCACTAATAAAGATATCAACATCATTCTGAGTGCTACGTGTGTGTTTTCAGGGTCATGAATCATATTATGATGGTAACTTTATCATTGAACTATTGCTTATAGATGTAACAGCTATATGTGAGCTACCTTAGTTCTAAATATGTTGCTGTCACTGACATTGGGGAACTTAGTAGCCAATCTGCCCTTGCTCCTGGTATGACAAACCCCTTTAGGGCCCCAAGGATAGGAAGGAAGAATTACCATCAGTCTTCCTCATTTATTAAACACTAAAATGCTGCATCCCTTTCGTTCTGACTTTTTGACTAACATCACATCTACAGGTGTCACGCAGCCAACCTAAATGGGAAGTTCTACCGCAGAGGGCCTTACAAGGGCCAGTATGACGACGGCGTGGTGTGGGGGACCTGGAGAAACCTCTGGTATTCACTCAGACACACCACCATGAAGGTGCGGCCGCTGGTTTTCCTGGATGCTGGAGGCAGTGGAGCTGGAGACATGTGAAAGACACACTGGAAGTTCTCTGGTGAATTCTGTGTGTGTTATATTTCACTTTTAGCCTTTTGTTGGTGTTTCAGAAGATTCAATACTACAGTTGACTGTATGACAATAATCTGACAATAAACAAACTGCATCTAACAGTGAGAGTTGTTTTTGTTACAGCACAGTGCTAAAAATGTTTAATACGAACCCCAATTCCAATGAGATTTGTGTAAAATGTCAATAAAAACCTATAATATAAAATAACGTTCACTCATTTTAAAATTTATGTCTGCAACACATTCTAGAAAAGCTGGGACGAGGCAACAAAAGACTGAAAGGTGAGGAATGCTAAAAAAAGACCTGTTTGTAACATTCCACAGCTGAACAGGTTAACTGGAAACAGCTTCTGAACACAAAATTGAAAGGAATTTAGGGATTTCATCATCGACAGTCCACAATATCAACAAAAGATTCAGAGAATCTGGAGAAATCATCCCTCAGGCAGCACTGCCTTATAAAGCATCATCATATCAGCACGTGGGCTCAGGAACACTTCAGAAAACCATTGTCAGTTAACACAGGTCATCTCTACATCTACAAGGTCAAGGTCAAACTCTACCATGCAAAGACAAAGACAAATATCAACAACACCCAGAAACACCGCCGGCTTCTCTGGGCCGAGCTCATCTGAGATGGACTGAGGCAAAGTGGAGAAGTCTGCTGTGGTCTGAGTCCACATTTCAGACTGTTTTTGGACATCATGGACGTGGTGTCCTCCGGGCTAAAGAGGAAAAGGACCATCCAGACTGTTATCAGAGCAAAGGTCAAAAGACAGCATTTGTGATGGTATGGGGGGGTGTTAGTGCCCATGGCATGGGTAACCTGCACATCTGGTTTTGGAGCAACATGCTGCAATCAATCTTTGTCAGTAACATCTCTGCTTATTTCAGAGACAATAAGACACATTCTGCTTGTGTTACAACAGTGGTAAACATGCCCCTGTCCCAGCTTTTTTGGAACATGTTGTAGGTGTCAAATTCAAAATGAGTGAATACTTGCAAACAAGATGAACTTTCAACATTAAACATCTTGTCTCTGTAGTGTATTTAATTGAATATAGGTTGTAAAAGACTTGCAAATTATTGTATTCTGTCCCAACTTCATTGGAATGAGGGGTTTTAAGAGACTTACGTGAAAGATTCCTGAAAACAAGAGTTCACTGAACAAAGCAGGTTTTATTACAGTGCTGATTTTTTCATTTAAAATTAAAAATCAATGTAAAACATTTTTCAACTTAAATATAAAAAAATCTAAAAATAAGTTTAATTTCTAAACTTTTGGCCAAAAATATAATACTTTCATTTGCGTCCACATTGAAATCAAGGATGCTGCAGAGAGGATATGAGGTGTATCATGGGATAACTCTGAACTGTTAGTTAAACTCTTCCTCTCTGACAAAAGACGAGGACAGGTCCAGGTCCAACATCCTCTGCTCTGCCTCACTCAGCCTGTAGGGGGAGCCACCGCTGTAGTCTCCAGACATGGGCAGAGAGCTGCAGCGTCCTGTCCTCTGCTCCAGGGTCGACACACTGAAGGTGGAGCTGCGCTGGCGCCCTTTGGCCCCAGAGCTGGCCTGGGCCTCCTTCAGTTTCCGTGCCAGGATGTTCCTCTGGATGGGAGACGGACCACGGCGGTTCCAGTTCTGCTCGGCCCTCTCTGCTCGGTCCACGCTCAGGTTGACGGGACTCACCGCTGGACCCCCGATCCCTGAGACTCCCTCCCTGCCGGCCGTCCCACTGCCCCTCTGTGTTACGTGTGCTGTGATGCTGTTTGTGTTCGTTCCTGCATGTTTGACGTCACTGTGGTAGGAGGGAGCAGCCGTCTCTATCCAGGGCGTCCTCTTGTTGTCCCTCTGAGGTCTGGACTGAGAACTATCAGAGACCTCGTGCTCTGGGATGGGCTGAGACCGGCACGGCTGCCTCTCCCGACCTCCTCTGGTCCAACAGCTTCCTTCAGGCAACGTGCGAGATCCAACCTGAGAGGAAAGGGGAATGATCTGCACTGTAAACAGGTTGTTGTGAATTTTACAGTAACTTACTGGCAACAAGATGAAAGTAAGTTACTGTAAATTTACTTACAGTAGTGTTACTCTATTTTGATTTATAGCATTAGTCTGTATTTTCCATAATAGTTTTACTACTGTATTTTTTATTCAAGGTATTGTTACCGTCTTCCAATTTACAGCATAATTACTGTATTATCAAAAACAGATAACTGTTTTTTTATTTACAGTATCATTACCACATTTGGCTCTCTCTCTCTCTCTCTCACTCTAAGTTGCTGTATTTTAATGTATATTACTATATCTTTGACTATTTTACTGATCATTTATTAGGAAGATATCCCTTTGTAAAAAATAAAATAAAAAGATATATACACATCAACTTTATCAAATAAAATACTTTTACTCAAACGTTGGTTTCACCCAAAAATGTGAAATATTAACAAAAAGAAATCGTACCTACTATTGGTCAATTTTCCTGGGGGAGAAAAATGATTTTCCTCTTGATCTATTACCCTTTACAGTAACTTACTGTATAGACATTTTACAGTAGGTAACTATACATTTTATGGTTAAATAGTGTTAATTTTACAAAAATCAGCAGGTTTTCCGACAATCTTTTGCAGTTTACAGTAATTTACTGAATAGATTTTTACAGTTGGTAGCTGTAGATATTACGGTAAAATACTTTTACGTTTACAAAAATCAGTTACAGTGTTTTGTAATAGGGTAAGGTACAAATCCTAATCCCAATGAAGCTGGGACACTGAAGAAAACATAAATAAAGAACAAAATACAACGGTTTTCACAGTCTTCTTGACCTGTATTCAACTGAGTACACTACAGGCCCATTTACACCACAACATTGTCACCAACATAAAGGTTTTTCCTTTGGGTTTTCAAAAGCGCTCTGCATTCACACGGATCCACGAGTACGACTGAAAACATGGTAGCGTGCATGCCAGGCCAGTAGCTGGCGACAAAGTGTCCTCGGCGAATATCACAAATGCGTCTCAGCTTGTCAGAGTAATGATGCAGCAAATCCACATTTTGTTGGAGAAGCAATAACAAACCAAGCACAATCAGCAGCACACATGTTGGTTGGTAGTCGGCCATAGCTTCTGTTTTTGTTGTTCCTTGATGTGCATGCAACCTGAACAACAACAGTTACAGAACGCCAAGAACCAAGACAAGGCCTGCAAGAACTTCTTTTATTCCGGTTGCCAATGACAACCTTAATTCATTGGCCTGACCAGTTTTCTTGTGCATACTCTGCACCATGTGGATAAGATTGATTTTTAGACTGTAATCCTTGACTATTTATTGATTCTCTTTTTATCTGCTTTACCACAAATATTCATCATCACTGGTTATTTTATCCACTGCACAGCACTTTACTGACTGAATGCACTTCATGGAGCTTTGTCTGATTCTTAAGCCTTTGGCTTTTTGTGGTTTTAGTGCCTTCCTTCTCACTTGTGCTCAGGACTTTCCTGATTTTCCTCATGCCTGTTTGTTTTATGTTTTATCATGTAGTGGTCTGCTGATGCCTGCTGCAAAACATATTTCCCCCAGGCTGATAATAAAGCTGAAGTTGAACAGCGATTCCTGTTAACACCGAGACGACAATGAAAACATTTTCAAAATTTTTCAGTCTGGACCCTGGCTCCAAAAATTTGCGGATTCAGGTACTCGGGGCACCGTTCTCGTGTAAGGCACAAACGTAACGAAAACTCGCTGTTTCCGTTTTCATTGTCGTAAAAACAGGCCCCAGAAAGACAAGGTATTTAGTGTTTAAACTGATAAACTTTGTTGTTTTTGTGCAAATATTCATTCATTTTGATTTTGATGCCTGCAAAACGTTCCAAAAAAGCTGGGACACGTTTACCACTGTTACTTCTCCTTTCCTTGGGAACTGAGGGCACTAATTGTTGAAGCTTTGTAGGTGGATTTATTTCACATTCTTGCTTATTGTACATGCACTGTCTCATCCTAATACATGCTCTAAATAACAGAATGATGTTTGTTTTCAATACTGAGGGATCTAGGTCATGGGCATTCAGTGTTGGTTTGTAGCCTTGCTGCTTTTATGCTGAGATTTCTCTGGACTCTGAATCTTTTGACAATATTTTCAGTTTATAATGCAGTGCAGCCTGGTGGATTGAAGGTCACAGGCATTCAGTTTTTCATTTTCAGGCTTGCTGCTTACTTGAAGAGAATTCTTCGGATTCTCTGAATTTCTTGATGGTATTATAGACTGCAGACGCTCACACAGTTGTTTACAAAGTGGTGATCCTAAACCTATCCCTGCTTGTGAATGACTGAGCCTTTCAGGGATTCTCCTTTTATACCCAATCATGACACTCACCTGTTTCCAATGAACCTGTTCACCTGTGGAATGTTCCAAACAGGTGCTTTTTGAGCTTTCCTTAAATTTCCCAGTCTTTTATTGCTCCTGTCCCAACTTTAATGGTACATGCTGCAGGTATCAAATTCAAAATGAGTGAATATTTGCTAAAAAACAATAAAAGTATATCAGTTTGAACATTAAATATCTTGTCTTTGTAGAGTATTCAGTTGAATATAGGTCAAAAAAGATTTGCAAATCATTGTTTTGTCTTTCTATTTATGTTTAACACAATGTCCCAACTTCATTGGAACTGGGGTGTGTATAACACCACGCTGTCTCAGAAGCAAGGTGTAGCAACAGTAAACATTAGAGCACAGCACTGGGCACATGTTGCAGGCATCAGATTCATAATGAGTGAATATTTGCTTAAAAAACAACAAAGTTTATCAGTTTGGACATTAAATATCATGTCTTTGGAGTGAATTTAATTAAGTATAGGTCTAAAAGGATTTGCAAATCATTGTCTTCCATTTCTAATTAATTGTTTGCATTCATGTCCCTGATTTTTGCCAACTTTTTGCTCAATGGCCGACCATATCACAGCTGTGAGAGTGATGTAGGTCAGGAAAAGGTCTATCTAAGCTGTTTTTCCTCCTTCATGGTTCAGGGATGGAAGGAAGGGAGGAGATCAGGAACAAAAAAGAGAGGAAGTATTGGGATTTGTGACTTCCTGCTGATTCATGTGATTTAAAATGTAAAGCTCAGTGAAATGTAAGCGGACAGTAAATATGTCAGCAAAGCTTGCACTTGTTATTGATGAAATAAATCAAACAAAGGTATAAGTGAAAAGATCATCCACTAACCTGGGTCATGCTCCTCTCTCTGAACTGTCTGGACTGTGCCGACGATGGAATCTGAGGCTTCATGTCGTTGAAACTGGACGTCCGCCGGAAATTCGGATTCCTGTGATTTCCCATGCCAGCGTCTCCTCCTCTGATTCCTGCCAGCCCGCTCCTCTCAACCATCTCCACCCAGTCCGCAGTGCGATCCCGCCATTTGGAGCTCCCTCCATTTTTATTAGCAGAGGCGTGAGGACCCATGAGCAGCTCCACTTTGGGGCTCAATCTGTCGGGGGTGACCCTGGGAGTTTGCTGAGAAAATGGAGACGCAATCCGGAAATTACTCTGGTTGGTGTCATCCTGGAGGCCAAGGGGGAGCGCTAAATGAGTGAATCCAGTCGGCGTCGGGACGGGGGAGGCGGTGGGAGAGGCAGAAGTCTCCACCAAGGTGTCATGGACGGGGCTCGAGGAAACATGGTACAGCTGTGTCGCCTCCTTTAAGCCCTTCTTCTTCATTTCCTTTAACTGCTGCTGAGCCAAACGATACCTTAAAAACAACAACAAGACTTTTTTTATTCGAAACATTTAACAAGACATACAGAGGAGTAAAGTGCTATGTGAACTATACAAAGAAATAAGAAGAAATCTGAAAATACAGGAGACGATAAGACAATAACTAAAATAAAAAAAAACAAGACAGTGATAGTGATAAGAATTAAAAGGCAAACAGGACAAGTAATAAAACACAAATAAGATAGGGGCAAGAGGTCTCAGTCACAAGTGTTTGTACACTGTAAAAAGGTCGCTGTAAATTTTACAGTAACTTACTGGCAACAAAATGCCAGTAAACTACTGTAAGTGTCTTTACAGCAGCATAACTCTATTTTAATTTACCATATCATTACTGTATTGGCTATAATAGTTACTACTGTATTTTTATTTAAGGTATTATTACTGTCTGAATTAACCGCTAAATTACTGTATTTTCAAAACAGCATCCTTACTGTTTTTTCATTTACAATACCATTGCTGTACTTTATTTTTCAACTTTTGTAATGCTTTTTAAATTACAGTGAACTTGCTGTATTTTAGTATATATTACTAAATCTTTAACTATTTTACTGATCATCTATTAGAAAGATATAATTTTGTAAAAAACATGCACAAAATTTTTTTATCCAATAAAATACATTTACTTAAACTCGAACCCAAAAATGTGAAACATTTACTCAAAGATGTCTTCCCTGCTATTTGTCAGTTTTCCTGTCTAAAATTGACTTTTTGTGTATATATTTTACAGTAGAAAAATGTTGATTCTATGGTAAAATTTTTATGTTTAATTTTACAGAAATCAGTATGTTTTCACATGATCTTTTACCATTTATGGTAATTTTCTGCATAGATTTTTTACAGTAGGTAGCTGTAGATATTATGGTAAAATACTGTTAAGTCTACAACAAAATCAGTTAAAGTGTATGACAAAGAATACTGTTGCCTGAGCATGCAGGTGAATAAAATGTACATGGTTTAAGGTCAAAACCTTATGTAGAATAATAAACGTAAATAAATACATACATTTTTAAAAATTAAAAAGGAAATAAAAATATATTAATAAGCAATTGGGGAAAAAATGGGAAAATACAAAGAAAAAAGACAATAGCACGAATACTAATTTTTAAGACATTCAATTTAGGGCTCTAAGAAGACAATAAGGGCTCTAATTTCGTAGACCAGGCGCAGGCGGGGCACACCTGCCCTGCGCCGCGCCAACGGGGTGTGTCCAAGGCATTTTGCAAGTTTCGTTCACGGCGCAGCCTGGCACAGAGAGGCGCACCCACGCCTCCGTCCCTCCTACCGGCACAAGTAGCAGAGAGGGAGGAGAGAAGACGTTAGTGGGTTTAACACAGCCAAGTGTGATCTTCACCAATCAAATGAACTCCTCTCCTCGCCTTTGAATGCGCTGCGGGCGAGGCGCAGTGACAATTTCACCTCGGTGGCGAAGAAGGTCAGAGCCGCTGTCACTTTTACAGCAACTGGGAGAGCGCAGGGCCACCGGGCTGCGCATCGGAGGATGCGATGCGTCACTGTGTGGACCACCTCACGGGACAGATATAATCTGTTCCTGTGTCATAAATTGTGATCCACATGCATTCCTGGTCTGTCATCACCAAATAGCAGCGCCTTAGGGGAAAATATATCTCCTCCTCATCCTCCTTGCAATAATATACTCCATCTTTTTAGATCACGGTACGAATAAAGATTAAAACAGAGAAATATGGGCGATCGCCGGTAAACCCTTAAGACACCAAGTGTCTTACATTTATTCAGCGAGCGTCTCTCTCTTTTTTTTCTTTTCTTTTGAATTTCATGAGATGAGAGAAGCCGGATACTCCGTATCGGATGATGTGGCTGTTTGTGGTTAGCTGAGAGATGTGAACTCGTTAGTTATGACAAACGTCTCTGATCTGACATCAGATGTGACGGGACAATTAATATAGATACAAATTTATGTGCTGGTTCAGACGTTTACATTAAATAGTGGTTGTTGTGATTGTTTATTGCATTGAAATGTGCCTGACACTGTGGACACCTGCCTGTGAGGTTTTGGTGACGTGTGCGCATTGTGCGTCTGTCAGCCAAATTACCACTGCACCGGGTGCGCCTCGCCTGCGCTGAGAATAGACCAGGTTGGAGCTGGCGGGCTTTCAGCGCACCTTCCGTGCGTTTTTTTGGCTCAAAATTGTCACTGTGCCAAGCTGAATCTGTGAACACCTCCCCCTGGTGCGCCGTCACACCCATCTCGGCGCAGCCGGTCTACCAAATTGCCAAATTGGCTGCGCACGGCGGTGCGCCGGACAAAATTACCACAGCGTGGGGTGCACCAGGCTGTGCCACTCTGAGTTGCGCCAGGAAATTAGAGCCCTAAGACTTTAAGTTTAGGTTATAGCAGAATAAGTTTGACTTAAGTTTCCTGCATTTTTAAAAATACCTAAACTCACCCAAATATCGGCGGCAACATCTTCTGACCTGTGGGGGACAGTCTTTCTGGGTCCTGTGGGATCGGTATCACCAGGGTCTGCGTTAGCGGCTGACTGCCCAGGACTGGAGCATCTTTCTGGGCGACGACCACAGTGACGGCCCCCTGTGGAGTGTGGCCGTCCGAGAGGCTCGGTCTCTGGAGGCTGTGCCCACAGATGGAGGCCTCATCGGAGAGCTTGCGTCCTCCAGGGGAGTGCATGGAGCCCCTGCGGACGGAGCTGCACTGAGGGGCCTGGCACAGTTTTCTCCACACGGTCACAACAACAGTGGCTAGAATCACCGCGAGGCAGAGGGAGATACCCACCACCACGACCATGTTACCACCCAGGGGCGCAACTCCAACGGGGGCGGTGGGCAGGGATGGAGAGGGGGCCGGCAGAACTGGGAAAGAAAAGATGGATATGTTAATAAACATTTATACTTTGCATTTTGTTACCAAACTGCTCTTTAGAAGCGCATCCACTAGGACTGTGAATTAAGATCCAGATCCTGTTCAAAGTCTGAGGCATCAATGTTACAAACCCCAAACAAAGCTTAAATATCTGACTCAAAAAGACATGTTAATATATAAAAATGGGGAAGAAATTATTTAAAAGTGAGAAAACAAAGGCTCCCCTCTGCTCTGAATGAGAAAGATAGATTTTCCATGCTTAATCTGACTTTTCTCTTCTTTTCTCATGAACTGAGAATGATCAAACCAGTGTTCACTGTTTGTTGTCAGTTCTGGTATTGTAACTGAGATGCTCTGCCAGGTAGCCTAAATAAAGGTGACTGCATTTCACACAAAAGTTCAATTTGTTTCTGTTCATTTATACATTCAGACTTTACTAGCATTCAGTAAAGGGTTATTAGATGTTTGATTTTATCCAAGTGTAAAACATGACTTCAGAAATTCAAGGAAACATAAAAAATGCCTTACCCTTTACACTTCATATTTTAGTCCACTAAATTTACAGCAGATTTCATCGACTAAAACTAGACTAAAATTAAAACAATTTAGAGACTTAATTATGACTAAAACTAAACGATATTTTAGGCAACAGAGTAACTACATTAAAAAGTGCTGTCAAAGTTAACACTGCATCAAACTGACCTGCACAGTCCTCCAGTGAGCAGAGCGACTGCTCCTTCACCATGCCCGTGCACTGCAACCCCCCCACGCCTGAGGGCAGCAGACAGTCTCGCACCCTCTCCCTGACGCCCTCACCACAGCTCACGCTGCACAGGCTCCACGGCTGCCACGGGCCCCATGACTCTGCAGGAAAACACATAAGCAGATAATGTGATAAAATAACAGGTAAATCAGAATGTTTATGAGCCTTAATTCTGTTAAGCTGATTTCCTGAACTGTCTTCGCCAACACAAACATGCCAAAACACCCACAATGCCGCCCTACATCAACCAGAGGAGATGTTTCCTGCTCTGTAAAGCCGGGATGGGGGAGTTAAAGATGGCAGCATAACACATTAAGCTCTTCCACTCGGAGAGCATCCTCACTACCCATCATATCACGTGACGTCAAGCATTAAAGCTTCATGCTTAAAATAGAAAAGTCAGGGCACAGCTGAAGGAAACTTTCTATATTTACTACACGTGCTGCACTGGAATGCTAAAGGAATCATTGGATGATCTTCAGCTGCACGCTACATTTTCTGACCACACTGTGAAGATTGCAGCGTAAAGGCTTTTTGCTCCACTCTTATGCTGATGACATGTTTGTTTGCATGGCTTTGGACAAGCTTCAGCCTCATCTACCTTACTATCAGAAACTGGAGATGGTTATTTTTAGTCATGTGCCACTTTCTTCTTGTTTCTCAAGTTTTATTTTGAAAGGTCATTCACAATCAAACTGACCAAAACTTCTCAAGACAGCGAACTAAATGGATCATGTTTTCTTGTTCTGTCAGTCCTAAACCTAACCCTCCTTCTTAAAGAATTGCTTGGGAACCGGAAATCCCTTTTAAAAGGCCCCAAAAGACCTCCCCATTCCCAGAGACCCTGCTCATAACCCAGTTTTTATAGCATCTTTTAAATATTTTAATGACATCCTTTTACTTTAATATTTTATGTTTCTTATTTTATTTCCTACTGTCCAAAAAACAACACTCTGTGTTTCTCCAATATAAAACATAGAAACACACACAATTTGGGTCAAAGATAAAATAAACAAAAAATAATACGTGAGCCCGTGCCTGGGACGCCCACACAAGTAGGCATCTCCCCAAAACCCATCTTACACCTAACCCTAAAAGCAGACTGTTTTTAATTTTGAAGGAAATACAGCTGCACTTGATGGCCATGTATGGATACATTACTGTATTTGGATCACATGTTCGATTTGGATTGATTTATGGACTTCTCGGGAATATATCAATGCTAGTATGCCAGAAATAGTGCATCCAATGACACTCAGAAGACTACAAATGTGAGTAATCTCATTGTTTTTACAGTGGTTTTGGTCTGGTATAAAAGCCACACAGTGTTTGCTGTTATAAGTGTACCCCAGATTAGTTTATATGGCTAAAATCACGAGAATCATGGCTTTAAAATGATGTATCACACTTGTGACTTGGTTTCTCATCTCTGAAATCTCACCAGCGCTCCTGTGAACCACCAAACAGGTTTGTGCAGGACTCGGGGAACGGCTGAAGTTGAAAACAAAGCGAAAGCAGTACTTGTTCCTTCCTGGGTCGAACACCGAGCAGTTAAACTCAGTCTCATTTTCTCCCTGAGTCAGCCAGTTAAAGGCCAAAGGAGGGGACGAGGGCTCCTCCGGTCCAAACCCCATCAGTGCTGTTCCTGCTGCTCCCGTCCCAGAGGAAACAGCCGCCCCTCGGCCTCCAGCACCTGCATCCTTGTACAGCAACACTTTCCCATGGATGTGGGCACACGGCGGGGTGATCAGCCTCACGGTCATGGTCCCTTCACAGCTGCTCTTGAAGGTGTGGCTGTTCTCCACCTGCAGCTTGTAGGAGAAGATACGGGACAGGTAGAGAGGTCCAGAGCTCTTCACGTCCTGGGCTGCGTGGGGAGACCGGAGAGCCACTCGTATGAAGTCTTTCTCGGTGAAGGGGAAGGCGCAGGAGAGCTGGACGTTCTGGGAGCGGAGGGGTTTGATGGGGTGACGAGTCCGAGCTCGGATCTTATCGATGCTGTTCCTCCCGATTTGGTTGAACTCCATGTAGTTGACTTCCAGGAAGAGAGCAGAGTCCAGACCGCTGGAGCACGCCTGGAAGTTTTCGTTCATGGAAATCCCAACCTGGAGGGACAGAGAAGGACGAATAAAACTGTCAGTCTGGAGCTGAAGATGTATGATCTAACACTGGACATGCTAATTGGATTAAACCTAAATTAAAGGGGCAGGAAAGCTAATGATATGACTGAATTTAGTCATGTTATTGGCTTTATAAATGCTAAATTTTACAATATTAAAAGTGTTGAACAATCCAACAACCAGTGACACCCTTGGTAAAAAAAAAAGGGCTGATCTTTAGCCAACTAAAAGGGTTAATGCAGGGAGAATTTGGAGAAATTTGTTGTCTTAAATGAATGAATTAATAATAAATCGACTGTTATATTAGTTGTTGAAAGTATGCTTACTGCGCAGCACTGTAAGTGGTTAGCTATTACAGTAAAAAAGGTAAATAAAGAGCAAATTAGACTTTAATCTTCTGATATTTTGTATATTTGGAAGTCCCTTTAGTCCTGAACAGAGCTGTTGTGTGTTTTGTACAGTTTATGGGTGGTTTTCGTTACTTTAAATGTCATATCTTTGCTTTGTTCTGCGGTCATTTCGGTGGAGGGCTGCTTTAGTGCCTTACGAAGGTCACAGAAATCTGAAACCATCAAAACAACTTAAATGTCCTAAATAAATAACTGCAAAAGAAAAAAAAAATGCTCACGGATGCTGTTTCAGCTAGTTATTGCTAAGAAAGAAATTATGAAGTTCTTTAAATCTCCAAAAAAAGACATTAAAGGAAGGGAATCTGTAGCATTTCTATCATTTATCAATCAAAATATGGATTCATGCTAAAGTGTATGTGTATGAATTTTTCTGCATCATGTTATATATACTTACGTGACAATATATATCACATTTTATATCACAAATTAGCTGTCAGAAGGGAGCAAACATGATTAAAGTCTTACTCTTGTGCGTTAATATATATAATCTGCAATCACTGAGCCTGTCCCATTTGAAACTTTTAAGGGGATGTTAGATAACTAGTTGTAGATTTAAGCTGTATAAATGTAATATTTTGTGTTGCTAATTTGACTTTATGCATTGGTATTTGATTGTTAATACAAAAGTTCAAGGCTTGGGTTTAATATAGAAAAGGACTTTTCTCTCGTCTTATTTTAATTCTCTTTGAAACAAACAAAGGAGGTGAGCCTGATGCAGTTACAGCATGTCTGTCAGAGTTATTAATGTGTGATGGGTCAGATTAGGTTTTTTTTTAAATAGAATTAAACTGAAAATAAATATTTATTTTGCTTAGAATTGCTCTCTCTCCTTCGATATATTAATTGAAAGTGGCCGTTAGTGATTGTTGCTGCTTTACTTGATCAAACAATAAGGACTGGTGACTCTTATGATTCAATCCTAATAAGTGTTTAGCTGAATTAAGTTGTTACTGTAAAAACCAGGACAGGTAAAAAAAAGACTGGCAGGTTCAATGACAAATATGATCTAACTATCTGAAGGTCTATGTAAAGGTTGTTTCTTTAAATCTGTTAAATATTGTTAAGTACCATGGGTCCTGCTGTGCACTGACTGATCTCTGTGTGGAGAGTTAGTTACTGATCGGTCTTGCCTGAAAAGCTCCAGAGTGGTTCCCCGCCCTCTCCACGGCGATGTGAAAGGTGGGCCACTGCACCTGCAGCTCGGAGCTCCACCACCAGGCCGTGCTCTCTGTGCCGCTGCCCTCTGTGCCGTTATCATGAGAAACAGCAGAGAGGCTGGTCTGCCTCAGCAGGAAGCGGAAAGTTCCTGCAAACAGGAAGCAGGAGCAGTTGAACTCCACCCTGACGGCCGATTGGTTGCTGGGGAGGGTCCTGGTCAGGAGGGTGGTGTTGGTCTCCGTGTTGACCAGAGAGAGGCTCCTGCTGAGGACCGTGCTGGTGCTGGATTTTGTGCTGAAGTCCACAAAAACACTGGCGTTGCTAAGGGCAACGTGGAGCGAAGGCCAAACGCTGAGCCCTGCAAGAGCTGCAGGACAGGATGCACAGGAGGGAGAGAAGAGAGATGTGGGGAATTTATGTTTTTATAAACACATTAGTGAGTATTTCTGATAGAGAGATGAATCAGAAATAAACTTTACAATTAAAAAAACAATCATTTCTATCTTACACTCACCAACCAAAAAATCATCTGACAATGAGAAAGATGTTTCATGTTTAAACTGATTAACTTTTTTGCTTTTCTTGCAAATATTCCCTCACGTTGAATTTGGTGCCTGCAACATGTTCCGAAAAAGCTGGGACAGGGACAACAAAAGCCCGGAAAGTTCAGGAAGGCTTAAAAACACCTGTTTGGACACTCTACAGGTGGACAGGTTAACTGGAAACAGGTCAGGGTCGTGATCAGATGGAAAAGGAGCGTCACAGAAAGGCGCAGTCATTCACCAGCAAAGATGGTGAACAACTGCGTGAGCGAATGGTCCAACAGTTTGAGAACTTGTCTCTCAGCGTTTTTATCATCTACAGTCCATAATATCATTGAATCCAAAGAATCTCTGAACCTAAGCAGCAAGGCCAAAAACCAACATTGAATGCCTGTGACCTGTGATCCCTCAGGCAGTACTGCATTATAAACCAGCATCATTCTGTAAAGGATATCATATTATATGCACATATGCACATGTTAGAACAGTGTTTTTTCAGTTGAACACAGGTCAAAAGGATTAGCGAATCACTGTTTTTATCCATGCCTTACACAACGTCCCAGCTTCATTGGAATTTGGGTCTGTATATGTCAAGGTAAATCAAGTTCAAATGTAATGCACCCACAGCCACAGATGATTGAATGTGCTGAGTACAACAAAGCTCTGGGCTCAGCTTTCAGCTCAGACTCTGGATCAACACTAAAAACTGCTTCATACACACAAAAGGTCAAACAATATGAGGATGTCTACAGGAAATGAAAGGTTAAATCTGATATGACCCCTTTAAAAACTCATCATACACTATAAGACTGAGCTGGAGCCTCACTTTAAGTGGTTACAATAGCAACACATTTATAATCATTACTTTGATTTAATGTAAGAAATAAATACTTAAATATATTAGTTAATGATGATGTCTGATCATTGGATAATCAAGGTTTTCAGGTGGAAACATCCATCATCTATACTGCTTATCCCTTTTGGGGTTGTGGTGTAAGAGGTGTGGTATGCCGTCGACCTGTAGTCAGAAAATCACAGGGCCACATAGAGAGACAGACAACCATTCAAGCTCACACCAAAGGGCAAAGTAGAGTCACGGGATCGCTGGCACCCCTAAGTAGTGACACTCAAGGTGTTTGCTAATTTCTCTTGGACGGGAAAAACGATCTTTGAGGGCACAGCTGTGGTCAGAAGCTTTCATCAATCTATGGGAAACCTTAAGCCAAATACACCTCTTACAATTTCTTTTTTGTCTTTATCCAGCCATTAAGTGCAGTTGTGTTGTTTTTCATTGTGAATCCACAGTAATAAAACAGTAAAGGGAGATTTTTTGTCACATATTTATCATTAAAAATGTCCTAGTAATATGGACTGAATGAAAATGAAAGATATCGTTACCTACAACTAAAGGATTATTTTGAGAAGGAGATGAAAGCCGACACTGATAATGGGATTGTTGGGATATTTCAGGGAGTCTATGAGAAGAAACAGAGCAGAGAAATCTTGACTTTGTCAGATTTTTTATAACTCCAAGGATTAGGGAGGTTTTGGTATCTACACAACAGCCGTGCTGGAGATGATGTGGACCACACACATATATTTTGGTCTTGCCAAAAATTAAAAGGGTACTGGGGTGAATTATGGCAAAGTTTGCAAAAAAACAATAGGATATCAGAAACAAAACATTTAAGATATTGTATTTGGAAATGTATCACATGATATAAAACAAAGAAAAGATGAGCACCTTGTTAAAATACCATCAGCACGTCCTATACTGATAGGACATACGCTGCAAAAACTCAAATCTGAGGAAGTTTGTTCATCCAGTTTCAATTCTAAAAAATCTCACAAGACTTATCCTGAGCCAAAAATGCAGCTGCACATCTTATTTCAGTACTTAAAAACTAAAAATAAACCATGGATTGCTTGTTATGAGCTAAAATATCTATCAATGTGACAAATTAACCTTTATGATGTCTTGGAAGTAAGATGTGGTATCTTAAATAGATTAGATTAAATTAGTCAGAACTTTATTAATCCCCGGAAACTCCCTCAGGAAAATTAGGATTCCAGTAGCAGTTTCAAAAAGTAGATAAAAATAAATCTAAAAAAAGAAACAAATAAAAATAAATAAATAAATAAATAAATAGAAATAAAATAAATTGAAAATAAATAAACAGATAAATAAATAAAAATAAAAATATATAAAAAGTAAAAATAAAAAATAAAAATATGGATACCGGCTGGCTACTGCTCCTTCCTTTAAGAAGTTTATATTCCTGATTTTAAGACCCTTAAGGAGTAAAATTTAATTGTTCCATTGGCAGATATTTTCTCATAATTACAAGCTATTTAGTGCTTTATTTTTGTTTTTTATTCCTTGTAATAAGATATCCGTCTGAACTTGTGAAATAAAATGAATTTTTCTCCAAATTTTGGATATTTTTGGCTTGAAATCAGACAAACTTGCTAAGATCTGAGTTTTTGCAGTGTAGTACAGAGGTCCTCTGTATTTAAGAGCTTTGTCCCAGAGTTGTGAGTGAATCCTGTCACATCCTCACAAATAAAGAGGGTGTGAGAAGAGGAAGAGGCCCCTCACTTCCTTCAGCTCACCTCTTTTCTGATCAAATCAGTAATAATAAAGTTAAAATGGCTCCCTGATCAGATATAATCTTATAAAGATGGATGGACTCACCATATCCCAAGAGCGCCAGCAGTAAGGGCAGCAGTGAGACAGCCTGTGGCATCCCGATGTTTGTGCCTCTGTTTCCTCCTACACCGCATGACCATCTGCCTCCTCAACCTCTGACCTCTGACCTCTTCAAATCAGAGCAAAATCACAGAATAAGCAAAACAACAATTAACCCAGTTGTAAGAAGAAGCCAGCAGGTAGCCAACAGAGCTGCCCGAGGGCGTCATCAGACACAGAAATTCACAGAAGAAGAAGAAGAAGAAGTGCTCTCATCTGACTTTTGAATAACAGGAAGGCTGGAGCGCAGAGCTGTGACGGAGGCTGTTCTGATTTACAGCGGCGTCTTCCTCTTCCTTCCATCTTCACAATGGACACGCAGGGCTGCTGCCCGTGCATGAGCGTGGTAACTGCAGCGAGGCTTTGCCAGTGACGGATACTTATGAGGAGGAGCCAAGTCATTGTTGTTTGGCTGATCCAAAAGTTTACACTGATGGTTTATCTGCTGTGACCTGAGAAACTCTAAATATTCAAGAATATCCAGAAAAGTGATGCTAAATATGCCTGTTATTCAGACTCATGGGTGATTTTAGACCACTTCAAAGGTCGCCTGTCAATAACAGTCTAAGAAGTAGAGCTGCATTTTTATTCAGTTTCAGTTTTGCTGATGATTGAGGCCTTTCAGTCAATCAATATCACACAACTTTATTCATTTTGTTGTGTAAAGTAAACTGTTATTTTATTTTGGATGCAAGAGTATTATCATCAATCAGTGCACCTTTTGGTGACCAATTATTTTCATCATAGTTTTCATCAACAACTTAAGTAACTAAAAACTCAAACTAAATTAACTGACATTTTCATCAACAGATAAAAAGTAGACTAAAATGTTTGACAGAGACTTAATCCAATCAGACCTAATTTGGTCATGTAGAAAGTAGAGACAAGTTAGGAATATATCCAATCACAGCTACTTTGGTTGTGTGCAAAGGTTGGATGAGTTAAGAGGGACATCCAATCACAGCTGCCTTAGCTTGGTGGTGGTGGGATAAGTTGTGGAGCGATCCAATCAGAGCTCCTCTCTTTATGAATTGATATATTCATGTAGAGCAGGTTCACTGTTTGTTGTCAGTTCTGGTATTGTAACTGAGATGCTCTGCCAGGTAGCCTAAATAAAGGTGACTGCATTTCACACAAAAGTTCAATTTGTTTCTATTTATACAATCAAACTTTTCATTTTATCCAAGTGTAAAACATGACTTCAGAAATTCAAGAAAACATCGACTAAAATGTTGTGAAATTTCATCAACTAAAACTAGACTAAAATTAAAACAGATTAGAGACTAAACTATGACTAAAACTAAACTAAATTAAAATGTGCTGTTAAAATTAACACAGTCATCCATCCTTCATCTATACCAATTATCCCTTTCAGGGTCACAGGGGCTGGAGCCTATCCCAGCTGTAATTGGGCGAGAGGTGCGGTAAACCCTGAACTAGTCACCAGCCAATCACAGAGCCACATAGAGAGACAGACAACCATTCACTTTCACACCCAAGAGCAGCTGAGGCCCTGTCCACAGGACTACTACCAAGCTCCATTGTTGACACTTAATTTAACTAGTGCTAGGGCCTTCAAAAAACCCAAACTAACCTTTTAACCTAATGAGCATGTTTTTGGTCTGTGGGAGGAAGCTGGAGTGCCCAGAGTGAACCTTCGCATGCACGGGGAGAACACGCAAACTCCACACAGAAAGGCCCTGATCCACATGGAGGTCGAACCAGCAACCTTCTTTCCGTGAGACATGTGCACGACTTGCGGCGCCACCAATATTATCATGTATATAAATTATTTCTTTCCTTTTTATGTCAAAATATTAAAGATCAATGAATGCATGTTTCACTAATGTTGTGAAATTAATGTTAATTATTATAAATTATGCAATAATCGAGCATTCCTAATAAAAGGTTTTTACCAAATCTAGTGCTAAATAAAAGACCAAATATTTATAATATATTTAATGTTTTACAAAACTATAATCAATCATAAACAGCAGAACATTAAATTTGAAATCAGTTCATGTAAAACTAAGAAAAATAAATAAATAAATCTCCCATTCTTGATAAAATATAATGGTGGGTTATTTTAATGAGAGAATATTTATACTGACTTCTTGGAATTTTATATGAATGCTGGCAAATTTACTCAAATAATTTCTTAAAAAAAGTTAGAATAAATAATTTAGACATGTTTTATTACAAGTAAAAACCACAGAGTCAAAGCTGATGATTTAGCCTCACAGTTAACTTCACAGGAGCTTTGTTCCTATGGTAGTGAATTCTGAAGCTTCAACTGGATCATATTTTCCTTTTATTTCATTTTTTAGCCCAGTGCACATTTTCTGAATGGAGCACAAAGCCTATTTCATAAAAAAAGCAGCCTTAAAGTAAATAAATAGAGAAATTACTTTAAAATACAAGTATCTGCACAGAAAGCCTCTCAGCTGTAGTAGGTTAAGGAAATGTTATTGTTTCTCTCTTCTGCTCACATTTGAGAGTTAACTTTAAGATCTAAGGAGCACTTTCTCTGCCTAACAGAAAATGGACATGAAATAATAAAAGAGGCATCACTGCTGGATTAAAACAAATGCGTTTGCTGAAATGCATTTTTTCCATGAGACTGAACTCCCAGATTAAGACTTCCTAAACCAGCCTAAAGCTGGACTTTCACCCTGACAGTCAAAGTGAAGCTTCTCACTCACATTTCTCGGTGACTCAGTAAAGCATCCTTCCTCCTCACGTTTTCAGCACGTTATTGACCTCCATGGACCGTGAACGTCTCTTTCTCCTGACGGATAAAGTGAGGAGGACTTCAGTGACGGTCGGACAGCAGAGACTCAGGGAGGCGTCTCCACTCAGAGCAGCAGGGCTGACTGAGGAGAGAGAGACCTACAGCCAGATCTGCTGTCTCTGCTCCTGCCAGGATCCTGTGCTGGAGCTGCAGACAAACCAGCAGGCTGATTCTCTCCTGCAGAAAAGAGCTTGGAGAGGCTGGAGTGCTGGAGAATTCAATGAGTAGGGGGGATCGGGGCTGGTTGTACCATAAACTGAGCACAAAAGTGAGGAAGTCAGTGTCTGGTACATTATATCTTTGCTGTAACAACACTCCTTTCACTGTAACGGATTTTTGTAAACTTAACAGTATTTTACTGTAATATCTACAGCTACCTACTGTAAAAAACAGCACAACTAAATCACTGTCAATGGCAAAAGATTGTAGGAAAAAATACAGATTTCTGTTATATCAACAGCATTCTACCATCAAAATCTAATAAATATATTATATACTATTTTGTATATATATAAATATACTATTATGTCCATCAGTGGTGGTTCTAGGGGCGGGGCCACAGGGGCATCTGAAATCTAATTGGCCCCCTGAAGGAATAAAGTATAGTTATGCTATTGTAAATGAAAAAACAGTAAGGATGCTTCTTTTGAAAATACAGTAATAATTCTGTAAATTAAAAGACAGTAATGATACCTTGAATAAAAGATACAGTGGTAAAACTATTATAGAAAATACAGTTATAATGCTGTTAATTTAAATAGAGTAATGCTACCGCATAGGTATTTAAAAATTTACAACTATCTTTTTACAGTGTGGTTTTAAATCGTACATCATTATAAAGTCTGTTTCTTTTTTTTCACCAAACAAATTGAAATTGAACACTTGTGTGATCAGCTTGGGTGTGCTGTTTGTGCCAGAGTGACCAACACAACCGTGCTGTGTTGTGGTTGTGAATTGTTCGACACGTTACTGCGGCTCCTGTTCGTTAAATGAATAAACTGTTGAATTGCCAATATGACTGCTTTCTTCAGACTTCAATCATCCAATCCACCAAACAACACCAAACAAGAGTCAACAGCAGAATAACTGTCTGGCATTGGTAGAGAGGATTAGGCAAAGATTTCCTGCCTATAAGAATGGCTACAACACAGAAATAATGGAAGAAACATTGACTTCCTTACTATTTGTGCTTACTTTACATTTATTACTCACAATCATGAGGGGATACAGGGGAGAGCTTCGTGGGGCCCAGCCTCACAGGGGAACAAAGAAGATTATAAACTGGTCCAGTGGATCCAGGATTTTTTTTTTAATGATTTGCTAACGTTGCAAGATAGGGCTGTTTTCCACATTTTCACCAAAAACCCACCTGACAGTGTTGGAAATGCCTCGGCTGAGGTTTGTGCTTGCGGAGCACCTCTAGTTATCGGCGTGAGCCGCAGACACCTGGGTCATCAAAAGGCTGCTGCACAGGTGCCTGAGGAAAGTGACTCCATGAAGAAATATGCAGGATTGAACAGATGGATCTATAATTCACTCCTTCACTTGGCAGCCGCACATGAATCATTGTTCCAGTGCATCGGGGCCATTTGAAGGTTAGGTTTAAGCAAACACTCATGACTGTCCTGAATAATGACATGGGAACCCTAATCAGCCTGATAACTGGTCCAAAGCATTACATACAATAGTGCTGAGGTTGTAAACTGCAGAGCCAATAATTGGACACAATCAGATAACCTTCTCTCCACTTTAGATAAGACACAAATATTTCTGCAGCGATCCATCAACAATAAAGATATATGTGAGATCTAAAGAGATGACACCGAATCAGTTGATTTGGACGATTATAACCAAGACGTGTACAGAAGAACATCGACTTAGAGTTTAATGTCATGCATGAATGCCTAATAATTATGATGTGACTTCCTGAACCAACAAGTTTATCTATGATCAATGAGCGAACCACATGGTAGACTAATCTAATCAGCTGTAGAGCCCTGCAGAAATTCATCTTCAATGAGAGAAAACAGGAGGCCTCTGTGGAGATTAAACAACCTCCACGGCTCACATCAGGTCTCTTCTGGAAAAACAGCAGAATCAAAAAGCTCTCAGTGATATAAAATAAAGAAATGATCGCACTTCCAGAAGAAACTGTAGCTGATAATCTACAGTTATGTCTACTTCTGCTCTTCACTATAACACAGCCAACTTCTCTGAAGGCTTCACTGAACTCTTATCTTTCAATTTGGTTTCACAGCCGTCATGGCTGGAATTTCTCGAACATCATCTCAGCAGCGAGGAGAGTAATTGCCTGAGGAGTGACGTTTGGCAGTGTGCCCTGTGTTTTATATGCTGGGAACCTTTGTTGGGTTTTTTCTTGAATATGTCCCAAACAAAAGGAGGTATTCAGAGACAGTTTGAAGGAATAAGAGTCGAGTCACTTTAAGCAGACTGTGGAGACATGATGGTGCTTCTTAAATCTTTCCTGACATTTATGAATAAATCCTACTTCTTTTTAACAGACAATTATCACTCATTTAGAATCATATCTGTGGCTAATACAGATAGACACTTGTTAAAGAGGCATCCACACATCAAAGTACATCAGGTGACATTGAGAAATCATCGAATTTTCGATGAAAGTCTGATCCCGGGGTCAATTTTGTTGTTTAACGCAGGTCAACCTATCTAAGGTCAGGTCAGGTTTGGGAGCACTTTGCCATTCATGATTCCTGACCACTTGTCTGCATCACCAGCAAAGTTAGCCCTACCTCAGTGATTCTCTAACTGGGGTATGCGAATACCTGTCAGGTTTCAATCAGTTATTTCAGTAATTAAAGTTCAAACTGGCAAATGTTTGTATGGTGAGCTTTGATAAAGATGTCTAAGATCCTCGTAGTAACACAAGTTCAGTCAGACACCCTTCACGTTAAAGCTGTGGTGAGTTTGTACTTTACAGTTTCAAGGTCATTAATGAATATGTTCCAGAAATGTAAATTTCTTTATTCCAAAGTGAACCGGTGTTGCCCAGTGAAATCGCTGGTAAATAAATCTATTTAGTGAGAAATAACCCCCTTGCAGAGATTTTTTCTGTATGTTATGCATGTTAAATGTGGGAGGTGGGGGTGGCGGCAGGCTTACAGACACATTTCTTTTTCTAGCTGCTATAAGCGCAGGGGGAACATGGCTGGAGGTCGAGTGTCTGAAGGGGTACAGGCTGTGAAAAGTTTGGGAACCACTGCCCTACCTCATTCGTAGGTGTTTGCGTGCATTGAATTTCGATGGTGCAGGGTATAAGTGACTTTGGGCTTCTTCTTTTTTAAAGTTGCTTGTAAATATTGGCAGTTGCAGGTTGCGTTTTTTGGACTTGTTGTGCCCCCAAACCCAGGAGAGATCTATTGCTCACTCTACTTCCAAACTATAAAGTCACATCAGAAGTTAAACTGTTTTATACCACTCCAAACACAAATGTAAATTTGACTGTAAAAAGAGGCAAAAATGACAAACAACTACCTTAAACAAATATTTAATGTATTTATATTTATTAACTGATATTAAATGTCACAGGTTTATTTTTTCATATTTATTTTGCTTCTTGTTTGTGTTTCAAAGATTCTATAAAGTCAAAATGAAGAGTTTTTAAGTTCAGCAAATGCATAAAATGCAGTTAGGGTAAAATCAGTGATTGTAATATTCATAATGGTTTAGTCATAATTGTGCAGCCCTAGTTAAGCTGAATTAATACAAATTGCAAAATAACTTAGTCAATTTCTTAAAAAGTAAAACAGCATTACAAGATTTATTTCTGTATCATTTATTACAAAATCTTCCATTTATTTTACACTCTATAACTGGTAACAGATGATTTTGGTTTCCGTATCTGTCCACAAAAGCACTAAAAAGATATGATCTGTATGAAGGATAAAGAATGTGCACGCGACGCCCTTTTAAACTTTTTTTCCAAACGCATTTATTACCAAAAACACACTCTTCATCAGGCAGACCAGGCAGGGAACATCTTCACACTGTATGTTTGTTTCTAACAGCTTCAGGAAAATAATCTGACATTTTAAAGGACAAGTTCAAGACTTGACTGTAAGTTCAAATGTAGGCTTAAAACAGCTCTTTTTAGCTGTGCATATGATGGAAGGATCTTATCTGCACTCTTCTCTTTTAAAGTTCATTTTATAATGATTTTTTTTGTTTTTATTTTGTATTGTGATTTTAATGCATTTCCATTGTTCTGTAAAGCACTTTGAATTACCTTGTGTACGAATTGTGCTCTACAAATAAACTTTCCTGGCCTTGCCTTAAGAGCAACTGTTTTAGGTTCAGGTTCAGTTATTTTATTTATTTTATTTTATTTTTGTACCTGTAGGTAGAAATGGTTGTAGGGAGAGTCTGTTTTTACAACACAATACAATAAACGAGCACACAGAGTGCAGATGCACAGTACACATATTCTCTGTTTCTCTATTTACATCTGTATGAAGTTTGGTATCCAGGGATTTTTCATGCACTTGTCAGCTAAGTGCAGCTAATTTTAATTTTGTTCCCCCAGTCTGAACAATAATGAGCTTAAACGCTCAGAACAGGTTTGGGTAGAATCTTAAACCCTCTACAGAGTCATCTCTGCAGAGGTGACCCATCTTCTCAGCCAGCAGCAGCCTAAGGATGACAGAGACAAAGAGGGGAGGACGATGTTAAAGGAATAAGAGGTGAATGTATCCAAGAGAATGAAAATCGAGGAAGCCTTACCTCTCTTTGGACAACAGAACAGAAAGACCCAAGAGCTTCGCAAACTCCTCCGCCGTCAGTGAGCCTTTCTCCGACACCTGCAGAGGAGAAAAATCAAACAAGGACACAAACAAGATGAAAATCTCTGAGCCTCATCTTTACATACATCCTTAGATGCGTCTACACGTGTTGTTTGATCAGTCTAGAGCATGTCAGGGTCAGTATAATGTTTGTTACAGTAGAGCTTACATTGTCCAGAGCTGAGGCGATCATTTCCTCCTCGCTGTGGGACTGCAGCTGGACCACCATCACACCGCTGTCAAACACTCGAAGCCTACGAAGGAGACGCATGACGGAGTGTGAGAGACAGAGTGAGATACTAGGCTGATTAAAGCTACAGCGAACTTTCACAGCATTTAGGGCCTGAGTAGGCGTGTTGTGGGTGATCCACTATGACTGTGTGCACAACTGATAACAGGTAGTGGTGTGGATCGCCCCCATCAAATGAGGATTTTGCGTGTGCTGCCGGCTGTGAAGCCATGGAGTTGGAGGCAAATAAACACACTTGCAGTAACCTTTTTTGCTGTCTGTCATTTTGACGGACAAGGTCGTCACTTTTCCCTCATGCCATATTAGTAGCTCTCATTTTTAATTTTCCTTTTCTGATTCCAATCAAACATAATCTAAGTGACAGCATTCACATAATTACACAACTTCATCATCAGTAACCTCTCATGTGAAGAGCAGTCTTACAGTTACTTGTGCGGGTACTCTTGCCTTTTACGCACTGACAGCTCCTAAACTCACTGTCAGTGCGTGGAGAGTGTGATGCAGTCAGCTCTGAGCGACAAACAGAGTGATTCTGCCTATGAAGGAGATCTTTTTACATAGATTATCTAACCTCCTCCAAGATGTAGAGCACAAAACAAAGGGGGTTTACTTTACGCGTGACTGCATGAACATGATGGCACACTGGATTGTCTCTCAGCCTCCAAATCTTTCTGTCATTCATCAAAAAATTTAGTCAGTGACGGAAAATATTTGGTTAGTGCGACCCCTGTTTCTCGCCACAATGACCGCAGTGATCTGTGTGCAACGCTGTAGCTGTTTTGCACCTGCCTTTCAAACGTGCTAAATTTAGACGCAAAAACACAGCGCGCAATCAGTTGCAGGTTTGATAAATTACATTGCAGTTGCTAAATGGCTACATTTGCATCCCCTTCTCCCAGTATTTTGCACGTTCTGCTAATCTGCATGTATTCTGCATATTCATGATCATTATTCATTTGACAGACGCAATTCTCAGTGCACCCTGTTAGCAGATCATCTTTGCGTACACTGTCAAGTCTGCACGTGGTTTTATACACGCAAACCTTTTTAGATCAGGCCCTAAATCTCCTGCGAGGATGCTGAAAACATGCAGCATTAAAAAGCCCACATTATGCCTTTCTGAGTATTAAATGCTCTGTATCTTTTGGAACACCAGAGAGATTCATTGTCCTATCCTGTCCTATTTGCTTTACTTTTATTTTGCTGATCTGTTTCCTGCAGTCTGTCTGTGATTTCACCTTTTATTTTGATCTATAAAATGCTCAAATAATAAAATATAGTTTAAAAACCACATAAGAAATACAGAAACAAAACAAGGCAGGTCCTGCTTGTCTTCTGCTAAATACTGCACATTTCCATGTCAGCAATAAACATGCTTATCCCAGTTTACTGGCTGAAACATCCCACTCTCCCCTCCCATATGCATCCTCGGAAATCTGAACACACTCAAAACAAATAATAACATCTCTGCAAGTAGCTCTAACTATCAACAAGAAAACAATACTACAAAACTGGAAAAATAGGAATAAGGACAACCTCACACAATGGCTGGACCTATTATCACAACAGATCATCATTTGAAAAACAATCAGCTATACAAACAAACCAACCTGATAAATTCAATAACATATGTTCAATTATTCTGAGCTCAGTTCTCCCACCAATGAACTGATGCCACAACACCAATCCAAATATACCCATAAACATAACTTTCATGTACTCCTTTTCCTTCCCCACTCAGTACCAAAACCATCCTGTTATATTTACATATTTACTTACTACCAGCAGTAGTCGCATGTTTCGTATGTATCTGTTTCTATGTCTTTGTTTGTATGCATAAATTAAAAAAACAAAACAAAAAAACATGCAGTGTTTGTCAGTGGCAGCTCAGTCACAGTGGTCCCTATGACAAGATTTGGCCTGTTAGAATAAAAATGATGTCTTTGCAGAATTAAGGAAACAATCAAGGTAACTGTTCAACCAAATTTGTCATTTTTTGTAGCTGTTAGAGCCATTTGCACAACACAGATAATTTGATAAATAATTCAGATTTTTTGGTTATTTGTCCTGTTTAGAATTTAGAATTTGGAGTTAACAATTCTATAGTTTTATTTTTAAAGTTTATTTGACACAGATAATTACTGCAGCTCTCTGAGACATGTAATGTGAGGCATATGAGGGTTTTATTTGTGTATTAGTGCAGCTGATGAACTTAGAGATCACAACAGATTTTGACCGTATTGACACCGGGTCCAGATTCCTGTTTTTCATTATCTTATTTCACAGTTTTGTAATGCAAAGAAAACTGTCAAGTAAACACTTTGAAAGGAAGATTAAGGACTATTGTAGGTTTATTATGGAAATACGCGTCAACTACATGCACTGGTTCGTCATCTCAGAGGGTCTTCAGTCATTAGACGGAGCTGCACTCACAGTAGTTAGTCCTGAAACAATAGTCACCAATTTCCTGAAATTTCTACAAACTTTTCCTTCACCACTTCTGTCAGCTTTACAGTTAATTAAAAAATCTGCACGTATATCTACCTTCTACCAATTAAACTGCCATAAAAACCACCTCTGCACTTCTTCTAGACCCACCACTGTACTTTCCTTTTGGCACATCGTCTTCAGGCAGTAGTTGTTCTTGTGTCAGCCGAACAATCTTGGCATCACAAATTGTTAACAAAAGCTGTTTTTTTGGCAGCATGTTGTTTGACGCCGTGCAGCAATGATTAAAGTCATAAAAAGAACTCTTAAGAGATGCTTAATGATGTTTGCGATGCTCTTTTTTTGCTTTTGCAGCTCATATATTAATGTAAGCCTTTATTACTGCCAGATAAATTGTCGTTAATGGTAAGACTCAGAGCTAAGGAGCACTAAGACCAGCCAGTGAAGGAAACAGGCTTGTATTCTTTTGAAAACCCGGGGCAGCGACGGGAAATGACAGCCGCAAAGGGCTGGACAACACCTCCAACAACAGGAAACCAGGCAGGAAGAGCCTGGTCTTTGTGAAGCAGGCGTCAATTCTGTCCTATATTCCTTTAATAAACACTCAGCCTGGTCAAGGGAATGGGCGCAGACACACCAGACAATACAAGACAATCAAAAGCCAGACTCACCTCAACGGGAGCTTTAGTGACTCAAACATCTTGCATGCATTCAACAGATCTTCGGGGGACAAAAGCTGTGGATAGAAACATAGGCTGTGACACACATAAGTACAAATCCCACTGTGATATATGAATCTGATGCATGTTAGCTTTACCTCCATCCCTCTGGCACGGTTAACAAGGCAGTAGACTTCAGTGAGAGCCATCATGCCTCCACGCTCCTGAGAGATTAGAGAACAAGTCAGGATGACACAGTGATAGCAATGATATAAATATGTGATACACATCTAGAACCCAGTGTAAATGTTGTTGACTAATTATTTTCATCATAGTTTTTATCAACAACCTTTTTTCCCCTGATGAAAACTAGACAGTAACTAATAAAAACAAGTGCACATGGACAAAAACTCAAACTAAATTAACTAACATTTTCATCAACAGATAAAAACTAGACTAACATGTTTGACAGAGACTTAATCCAATCAGACCTAATTTGGTCATGTAGAAAGTAGAGACAAGTTAGGAATATATGTCGTATGTTTCTGTTCATTTATACATTCAGACTGTACTAGCATTCAGTGAAGGGTTATTAGATGTTTGATTTTATCCAAGTGTAAAACATGACTTCAGAAATTCAAGGAAACACAAAAAATGCCTTACACTTTATATTTAAGTCGACTAAATTTACAGTAGATTTCATTGACTAAAATGTAGTGAAATTTCATCAACTAAAACTAGACTAGAATTAAAACAATTTAGATGACTAAATTATGACTAAAACTAAAAGATGTTTTAGGCAAAAGACTAAAACTAAATTAAAAAGTGCTGTCAGAATGAACACCGCTATAACCTACCTCGAGAGGAGCCTGGAGCATGTCTCCTAGTTGCTTAGCCAGCTGCATATGGTAGTGCGTACCTGACCCGTGCGTTTCCCTGGTAACAGGATTGGCTATACCCATGCTCAGCAGGTAGGACTTGAACCGGATTGTCTATGAAGAATCAAGAAATTTAATCAGCTCAACACCACCCCTCATCATACCAACTTACTCACAGCTTCCTAACAGGCTGTGAAGACAAGGTCTGCTGAATCTGACACTACCATCACCAACACCGGAGTCCCCCAAGGCTGCGTCCTCGGCCCCTTCCTCTCACAATTTAGACAAACACTTTATGACTATCAGGCCTTCATCCATCAACTCAAACTACATATATTCTGATGATACTGCAATCCAGCAGACCACAACTGCATCTCTGCTTATCGAAACACAATCCTGCATTTATATAATTGGAGGTTTTGAGTATAGCAATGCGAGTGAGAGACAATTATTTTCTAAACTTAAAGTGCTTGATTGCATAAGTTATTCTTTGAAAATGTAAATTTGAGTTTAATAAATATAAATTCAACAATCCCCAGTTGTTGCAAAGAGTTAAACACAAATGTTGGGGTGAAAGAACTTGATTGATTTCTTGTTCTTTTATTAGCTGCTCAGTCTCTTACCTCGTCCTCAGTTATGTCCCCCTGCTTGTCCTTAATCTTGTTCGCTATCGACCTGGACAGCTCCACCATCTCTTTAGCCTGTGTGGTGGAGCACATAAGCTCACAGCGGTGAATTTACTGGCCAAAGGTTTGATATTTATTGGTATAAATATAAAGAACAAATGAATATTAAAAGGAACTGGATCTCTACCTTCACCATCAGCTTGCTGAGGTCCTCAAAAGCCTGAGAAGAAGAAGGGGAGCAAATGAGAAGCAGAAATGTTCACAATTAAAGAAGCCACAAAACTTTACTGGCTGCAGACACATCTAAACATCATTCCATAGCTTCTTCATATTCTTGATGGCTGATGTGACAGAGATCAGTCTCTCTCATATCACCTTCATTTTGATTTCACTGATTCTCCCTTTAACACCAACTGTTCTATAAGTGAGTGAAGTATGTTGTAGACACATAACTCCATACTTGGCTTGATAACTTCTCTAGTTTTTCTAATTGCTGTGGTCAGCTTGGATTCATATGGACCACATTTAACTCAAAGTGTGAAAAGATTTTATGGGAGACAAAAGAACGGATGAAAACACCCATGGAAACGTCTTGAACCAAACCGCTCTGCATGTTTAGCATGCTCCAGGGCCGGGTGATATGGCTGAAAAATTCACTCTCCCTTTTTAAAGTGTTATTTGAGTATTTAACCCTTTAACTACCCTTCGACTGTGTGGTAGAGGTCATCAATAAATGTAGGGATATTTAACGTTTTAAAAAAACAGATCAAGTCAAATCATTGTTTAACTCTGTTAACATTTCAGGGAATAAAGGAAAACTACAATAAAATAATTTAAAATATATATTTTCTTTGTGTGGGACTCAAAGGTTTAAGGCAGAAGGGTTTGTACATAAAACAATCAAAAATAACTTAAAATAGATAATACTGAGTTTGACTAATAAAAATAAGAATGTTTTGATGAATAGACCTCTACTATCTAATATATTAGGGATGCACGATATTGGATTTTTACTGATATGCTGATATTTCTTAATTCATTATTGCAGATACCGATGTTTCTGGTCAAAAGCTCAAGCTCTGTCCTGAACAAAAATGGACTTGTTTCTTTCAGTGTTTACAGTGTATTGTTGCGAGGAACAGATGTAAAACAAGAAAACAGCATTTAACTCTTGAAAATCCTTGATTTTTAAATGTACCGATGCAGTGATGAGAAGGTGCTTTAAGATTGTATGCATGTGTAATTTGTCGATATTCCAGCCGATATGTGTGGCCGATATGTGTGGCCGATATATCAACTGTAAATATCAGCAAAAATTTCAATATCAGTCAATGCCGATAGTTAACTTTTTTGGCTGATATCGACCGATGCCGATATCACACTGATAATATCATGCATCCCTAAAACATACACACATATACACACACACACACACACACACATATGTATAATTGTATAAATGATCATATCAATAAATGGAGAATTACAAAGCTGGTAGTGTTTAAACCATTACTTTCTAAATATTCAAGTATATTATATGTATTTAAAAATAATAATAAATACTTTTGCTAATCGAGCAGCCCTTGTTATATTTTTATACATGTATATGTTTAAATAGTTAGAGCTCTGTTATTCATCAAAAACACTTATTTGTATTTGTCAAACTCAATATTACCAAGTTATTTTTGATTGCTATCTTATCTACAAACTATCTGCTCCTTCTAATTAATTTTTCTCCAAATGTTTGTGAATATTTGTGTCACCACCTAATCAGCTGTAAGCTTTTTAAACCTTTAAATCCTACACAAAGAAAATATCTATTACTTTGATAAGCATTTACCACTGCTGGAAGCAAACAATGTTTTTTTGTTGTTTTTTTTTACACATTAAATATTCTTCAAAATGATGGATCTTTGCCCAACAGTTGATCTGGTAGTTAAAGGGTTAAAAAAGCATAAACACTGACATAAAGAAAACTAGATAATCTAAAATAAATAGATAAATTAAACAAGACCAAGAATCCCACCTCATATGAAAATAATATAGATAAGTGTGTTTGTGTCTGTACAGATGTGTGCACAGGTCTGTACCAGTACAAGCATGTAAACATCCAGCCATCATCCACACCGCTTATCCCTGTCGAGGTTTTGCTTTCCAGTACCTCAGAAATGTTCTTGTCTGTCTCTTTCCTCCTCTCCTCGATCTTCCTCTCGATACCCACAATCCCCACTGCACGTGTCCTTCCTGCCTGTAAGACCACAAAGGAAAGAAAAACACAGCCAGTGAGACACGAGCACGTTCAAAGTGGTCCTGAAAGACGAGAAAGACAAACACAGAGGAGGGAGTAATGTCGACTGATGGGACTGAATATCATTTAATTTAAGTGAGTGTGATTTTACTGTATCATAAACCTGAGCTGTGCACTCTCGTATGGGGACATGTGAAATAAGTGAGTGTAACGGGACACCAACAGATTATTTTTACTTTGGTGTGAGTCCACAGTGCTGCTGTGTGGTTATCTTAACATCATAAATCAAAGAATTGGGGAGGGAGGCAGCTCAGAGTCATGTTCACTTATACTGATTTTAGAAAAGCAGTGACAACGGCGCCACCCTGTGGAACATGACAGTAAATGACAGACATATCAATCCCATAGACATAAACCCTTTGAATTAGAAATTCAGAAATACATTTGCAATAAATTAAATTATTTGTTGGTAAAACTGTGTTCCTTCCTCTTCATTTATCAACATTTCAGGTTTTATTTTTCAGGAAGCAGATATGTTGGTCAACCTGCTGGTTGACTTGCCTGTTAAGGGAGTTAAGTAGTTTTTCATATCTGCAACAATTTTTTTTTTTGGTATGAAAACATCACAGAGCAAAATTTAGATATTTAGCCATTGACCCAGTTTTCTGAGGAGTCATAGATACATTTTTAACTAAATTATGATTGTTAGAGGATCTGGAAATATGTGAAAAGATTTTTTTCTTACTCCAACGTATGCTCTTACTGTTAGATTTCTGAGACATCCGATTTTTTTTTTTGGACTGTTAGGATTGAGAGCAGAAAGGATGAAAATGTGGTTTGAAAAAGACTCCTGCGGTGCCTCTAACCTGCGAGCCCGTTGCTGTGGGGATCTGCTGTGACACCGGTGTGTTCTCCCATCTCTTCTGGGTCATTTCCTCTGTTAGCCTTCTGTGAAACTGATCACAAGAGACCGTGTCATCCCAACGTTACAGAGACTTTAACCACCAAAGACGGCTCACTATACGGTGCAATTTTGAATTGAATTGAAGGCTTTATATCCAACATTTAAAAAAAGAAAAACAGACATGGGTAGTCACCATAAACAAATACATGCACATACCAAAACAAAAACAAAAAAAAACAAAGGAGGTAATGTGTTGATGATTTCTTGCTTGTGCAGCAAGTTTACATGCTCAAAAAGGAGTAGGAAGAAGTAAACTTATTTAATCCTGCCTCTTTTATTACCATGTACTACAGTCAAGCTTTTAATTTCTCCATATTTATATTTACAACATTCACCATCTATTCAGGAACCAATGACCTTTATAATGTATTGACTAAAACATATTATAAGCTACTTATATACAGATGCACACATAATCTTTCACTGATATATATAATACTTAATTTCTAGAGTTATAATACACCCCTACACACAGAAAAAAAGGCAATAATTCCATATTTTTCTAGACTCTGCCGTTACTCCTGGGTTGCTCTTCATCCTGATATTTAAAGTTTGTGTTTTGATTATTCTGTTAAACTTGCTTATGGTTTTAATTTTCTTTAACTCATCTGCTACACTGTTAATTATTTTAACCTCAGAGATTGACACACACACTTTTAATATTGTTCTGGCACGATGCATTTTAAATCATTGCATTTTAGTGTAAACAGGTTCTGGGGTCTGGACCCACCTCTATCTGTCCATGTTCTTTGAAGGACAGCTTGATGAAGGAGTACTTGCTGTGTTGGTAAGGTCCTGGCTCCTTGTTGGCGGGCGATGGGTGCAGGTGGATGACGATTTTTGCACTGCAGGGTACAAAATGCAAAAGTGGCTTCCATTATCAGGTGAATAAAATGTAAAACAGCTCATTCTCATTTCAATCAATGAATCAATCAAACTTTAGTTGTATAGCACTTGACATACAAAATCTTGTAACACAAAGAGCTTTACATAAAACAGAAATAAAAAAATGATTTTTTTTTTTTTTTTTTTTTTTAAAGTAGAAAAACAGGAGCTAAGACTAAAATGACAATAAAAAAAACAGGATAAGAAATTAGATTTAAAAAAAATAGCACAGGTAAAATAAAAAAAAAATAAATAAAAAATAATAGCCAAAATGTGTAATAAAATCTGCTAAAGTAATGAAAAGTAAATCGATTAACAGAACAAAATTCTGAAACAACAAAACTGAACTTAACTGGAGAAATAAAACAGATGAAGAGGATTAAAATAAATAAATAAGGTAAAATAATGAAAATAATAATATAAAATATAATCAGCTTAAAGCCAGACTGAAAAGGTGGATCTTGAATTTGTTTTAAAAACATTGACCCTTACAAACATTAAATGTTGCTCATATCTATTTAAACACTGAATTGGCAGTCAAGAAGGTCTTGTCTAACAAAACTGGGTAATTTGTGAATCATTTAATAAAAAAAACAAACAAACATGCAAGCAGTCCTCTTCCACACTTTCTCTTTTTACAGGACACCAACAGATTTCATAAATGTTTATACTGACTGAACCACCACCAATCCCTCTCCTGCTGCCTGCAAATATAACTGCACATCTGCAGATTTTCCTCAAAGTCTCCAACTTTTTATTATCAGGGCTGGAAAACATGTCAGGCTTTTCAGATATGCTGATACATTAGATATGGTAGAACTATACAATCATATCAATGTACTGCTAAGGTCAAGGTAAACTTTATTCAATCAATCAATCAAAACTTTATTTATAAAGCGCTTTTCATACGAAGACTGTAACTCAAAGTGCTTTACATAAAAAACAAATAAAAACATTCCCTCAAACCCACCTACCCACCCCTACATAAGTCTGTACTTTCACGTATGCGTGCAACATTTTACTCATGCACAAATACGCACGCACTCACGCTCGCACACACGCACACACACACACACACACACACATCCACTAGACTAGCTGACATTGGGCAATAATAAGAATAAGAGGCTGAGCACAGACGGACCGGTTGAGGAAGTGCCATCAGAGGAGCCGTCTGCACCAGGAGCAGAGTCAACCACAGCCACAGGACACCAACGCAGAACCCAGAGGAGAGAGGATGGACCTCAAAACTCCACCAGGAACATACGAGACAGAGTCCTGCAGCCGTAGCCGACCATAGCCCGGGGTGCAGAGGGCTCCCCCAGAGGAAGCACTGGAGATCCTAATGATAAAAGAATAAAAATAAGTAAAAACTAAGAGACGAATAAAATCTAAGAGCTAGAACATAAAATTGTACAACTAAAACATTAAGGTAAGAAAAGAATAAAATACATAAATAAAAACAATGTAAAGGTCTGAGATAAATAAATGTCATAAATAAAATCTTAATTAAAAACTAAGCTAACAAGGTGCGTCTTGAGCCTGCTTTTAAAAACAACACAGAAGAGTAATTTGTTTTACAGCTGCAGCAAATAAACAAGATCAAACTTCACTCTGTTGATCTAAATGGAAAGGACCTCTTTCACAATACATGTAATTTTGCCCACAGCTCAATTTTTTGTTTATTGTGTGGTATTTGTAGTGCACCCAGAGACTCCCAAGAATATACCTTTAGAAAATCCAAAAGTCATCCAGGGCCTGTACTATGACCTATTTTATGATCATTGCCATAGGTGTGAGCCAGGGTGCACATTTTACCCCAAAACTTACTCAAACACAAATAATAAATCATCAAATTGGGTCAAATCACCTTCACTGAAGTCTGGTGCATCTTTTGAAATCAAATGTAAAGCTAAGTATTACAATTGAAAGAAGTTATTGAATTTTAACTGGAAAAAAAGTAGTTTTTTTTATGACTTTTTCAACAAATTCAATTCTTTGGAGATGTGTCTGACCAACTTACAGTTGCTGTACACCTAAAATACTTACAAATTATTTGGCCACATATATATTCTCAAAGTGGGAAAAAAATCATCAAATTCTGAGACCGGTAAAGTTGTTCAATTAACAGGTTGGGTTACTGTGGTAGAATCAGGATACTGTTCCATATCTTGTATATCAGGGAACCTTTAAAGATTTGTTCAGAATTCATCCTTTAAGTATGATTTCTTTTAGAATTTGAATGCTAGATTCAAAACAAACATTTCACATGAAATGTTATTCATTTTAATATTGAACAGCCACAAAGGGCCTGTATATTATGCCTTTGTGATGAGATAATAATGAGCCATTGATACAAGTAAAAACCGATGCAGTTTTGGATTGTTGTAATCAGATTGTATATATCTACAATGACAGCAATACATAAACATTACTTCTGTCAATTTCTGTTTCTAGTACTTATATATACATGTAATCTGTTTCATGGCCTTCGTGTCTTTTTGCATAGCAACGGCTTGGACAATTTTAATTTGTAGACTGGAACTATAGTGAGGGAAAGGGGATCTGAGAAATCCATAAGATGTATGATTGGCTGGTTATTTCATAGAATGGAGTCTTTGAATTTGCTTGTGTATGGTTGGAGGGGTTTCTGATTTTGAAAATGTTTATAATATCCCAAATAATAGATTACAGATGCAACATGTGCACACATGCCAGAGGTTCTCTTTCCAGCAGGACAGAGACAATAATATGCCTTCACAGGATCATCTGATGCATTCTTGTCAAATTGAATCCAAACATTGTATTTTTTATATATATATATATATATATATATATATATATATATATATATATATATATATATATATATATATATATATATATATATATATATATATATATATATACCATCATTTTTTTTTTTCAAAATATCTGCAATTGTATGAAAATATCTTGACAGTGTAGCTTGGGAAAGATTAGTAAGCATGGTCATTTGATTCCATGAAAGGTTTGAAAAATAAAAAACAAATATGTCACATAGAGCTCGTAGTGAATGGCAGAAGCTTGAATCATCTGATATCTCGTTCCCTCATGTGGATCTGGAATACCTTGAGACCATAACATGCGGTACATACCAAATCAAACAGTCCCCTGGCTACATTGCTGAGCATCAAAAAAATGATGGTGACTATGAGATTTGGGTTTACCAGCATGATGCTGATCTCATCAGGGGACAGATTCTCAAGGACACAGATCTCAAATAAAATACAATGTTTGGATTCAATTTGACAAGAATGCATCAGATGATCCTGAGAACCTCTGGCATGTGTGCACATGTTGCATCTGTAATCTATTATTTGGGATATTATAAACATTTTCAAAATCAGAAACCCCTCCAACCATACACAAGCAAATTCAAAGACTCCATTCTATGAAATAACCAGCCAATCATACATCTTATGGATTTCTCAGATCCCCTTTCCCTCACTATAGTTCCAGTCTACAAATTAAAATTGTCCAAGCCGTTGCTATGCAAAAAGACACGAAGGCCATAAAACAGATTACATGTATATATAAGTACTAGAAACAGAAATTGACAGAAGTAATGTTTATGTATTGCTGTCATTGTAGATATATACAATCTGATTACAACAATCCAAAACTGCATCGGTTTTTACTTGTATCAATGGCTCATTATTATCTCATCACAAAGGCATAATATACAGGCCCTTTGTGGCTGTTCAATATTAAAATGAATAACATTTCATGTGAAATGTTTGTTTTGAATCTAGCATTCAAATTCTAAAAGAAATCATACTTAAAGGATGAATTCTGAACAAATCTTTAAAGGTTCCCTGATATACAAGATATGGAACAGTATCCTGATTCTACCACAGTAACCCAACCTGTTAATTGAACAACTTTACCGGTCTCAGAGTTTGATGATTTTTTTCCCACTTTGAGAATATATATGTGGCCAAATAATTTATAAGTATTTTAGGTGTACAGCAACTGTAAGTTGGTCAGACACATCTCCAAAGAATTGAATTTGTTGAAAAAGTCATAAAAAAACTACTTTTTTTCCAGTTAAAATTCAATAACTTCTTTCAATTGTAATACTTAGCTTTACATTTGATTTCAAAAGATGCACCAGACTTCAGTGAAGGTGATTTGACCCAATTTGATGATTTATTATTTGTGTTTGAGTAAGTTTTGGGGTAAAGTGTGCACCCTGGCTCACACCTATGGCAATGATCATAAAATAGGTCATAGTACAGGCCCTGGATGACTTTTGGATTTTCTAAAGGTATATTCTTGGGAGTCTCTGGGTGTACTACAAATACCACACAATAAACAAAAAATTGGGCTGTGGGCAAAATTACATGTACTGTGAAAGAGGTCCTTAACAAATAAAATAAAAAAATAACTTTTACCGGCTTAAGATAATCTGACTGAAATTTTAAGTCTAAATAGGGTATTATTACAGCAGTTATTTGATTTCATTCAGGGGGTTTCATTTATTCAGTTATTTTTTAAACAAGTGGTTGTTTTATTATTTACTGTGTCAGTTCAGACTGTGAAGCTGGCTGTAAAAAATAATGCCTTTGTGAAAACTAGTGTTCTGCCTTTGTAGATTCCTCATGGAGGTGACTGTTTTTGTTACGTTTTATATTGGAAAAGTAAAATAAAAGACGCATGCCTTTCAGCTAAAAAATGGAGAACTGATTTTAGCTCCATGTCAACATGCCTGACATTCAGTAAAGAAAAATAAGACATGGTGTTGTTTTAAAGCTTACGACTCAGTTTTTTTTAATTAATATTCAGACATTCCTATATTCAGACTTAAGTTAGGACAGTGTTTCTCAAACAGTGGGTGTGACCTGCCTGGGCAGGAGTGTGGCCAAATGGGGGCCCCTGGCATTTTGATTGGCCACCCCAGGTGCAAATTCAGGAGGAGGGATTATTATGAAATAAAAACAATGTGGGCTGTATAACATCAAGCCTCTGTTGGTTTTCTTTGGTAAATTTTGTTTATGAGTAAAATTTCAAACTGTGACTTTGGCCTTAAAGCTTGTTCTTCAATGAAATCAAAATATGAGTTTCCACTTTGCCGTTTCATCTGTTTACCGCAGGGCTGGGTTGGAATTTCAATTAGATTAGACAAATCTTTATTTATCCCTTGGGAAGACTCCTTCAGGGAAATTAAGGTTCCAGTAGCATTTTAATGGAGAAAGGTATAAAAAACCCAGGATATCAAAAAAAGTAAAATAAAGAAATAAACAAATGAAATAAAATAAAACAATAATAATAACAATAAAAATTAAAATGACAAATAAATAAATATGCTCATTTGAGTTCACTCAACAATACTGAATAGAGAAATTAGTTTCCATGTGCTTGGAAATATATCTAAAAATCTTACTTATGCCCTCTAAGTGACTCTGTGGGGGGCTCGGCAGTATTTATCTCAACAGAAAGTACTTGAGAACCTCTGATTTATAATGTGATAGCTCTCCCAGCTTCAGAAAAACACAGCAAACTACGATGGAAACAAACACACAGAACAGCAGCTCCGAGAGAGGTATTATGGGAGCCTTGTTTGAGGGTTTTTCTCTTAGTTTGTTGTGAAATTACCATTTGTGTATTAATCAAGCTCTGCTTTGTTGTCTTCAATCCTTTTTTGAAGAATAAAGCCACATCCATTTTAAGCACATATAAGATCAGTTTGCAGGTACAAACCTTTTTCCTATCCCCGCAGCCTGCTCCTCAAAGAAGATGATCTGTGACAAAGGCATGGCGATGCAGCACTCCTACAGAGGGCAACAAAAACACTGAGGGCACCATGACAGTTTGCAATAGCTGAGAAACCAGAAATATCAGCACCACTTCCCAAAAAGGCAGTACAGTTTAATGATCTATAATGCAGGTGCAACACTTGAGATCCAAACGCGACATGTGGCAGGCCACTCTTTTAGTGGCAAGTTGTTTCTTCTGGTGGCATTTTCCGCCTCGTCTAGTGGCTTGCAACCAGAAAACGTGACACAGCATTTTGTAATGGTGATGCTTAATGGATAATAATAGCAGCGTGCCACATTTAAACACCTACATGTTCTTAGATTAGATAAAATTAGATTAGATAGAACTTGATTCACCCCCTTGACTACTACTACTGCGCCTTATCATCCTCATTATTTGTTCCTACATTAACAGTGTGAGAGTAACTCCAAAAATATGAGAACTGAATTTCATTTTTCATGCACATTAAGAGCTTTATCTCACCCTAGCTGATGTAATTTATGTTTTTTTTTTTTTTAAACTTTTTTATTGTTTTCAAAGGGAATAAAAAAAAACAAAAAAAAAAAAACATCTGTGCAGAACTCAGGGAATGATGACTTATTTCTGTATGCAGTCCATTTCTCCTCCAGGTGGGTTTTTGCGGTCTCATCATATGTGTCTGTTTCTCCTATATTCATTGATGGTTATTTTAATTTCATGGACAAACCAATGCCGATAATCCAAGTGGGCCTGTAGCATTATTACAGCTATCCTAGTTGGCCGAATTATTGACAGCAGAGACAGAGATCCCAGAAAGATGGTTGACTTGTTGCGGTAAACACATAGTATGGATTTGGTTATTGCTCAGATATTTCTAGAAAATGGGCCTTGCATGCGGGCTGGGTTCTCCAGCTTCAGACCAAAGCTTCAGACCAAAACAGGCTCATTCGGTTGATAGATAGGTAGACGGACGGATGGACGGACGGACGGACAGATAGATGGATAGATGGATGGATGGATGGACGGATAGATAGACAGACTTTATTGTCCCTTGCGGGAAATTTGTCTTAGACAGCAGCGCTACTGGCTAAAGGCCAGATATACACTACACCACATTAAAAAGTTACATTAGCAAGAGGTTGGCAATGAGGATGGTCAGTAGTGATTAAACAAGAAGATTAAAGTGCAATGCTCGTTACAATAAGCAGGTTTACAAATGTGGCACGGAACTATTATTATGCATAATCATACAGCATGTCATTTTAAAGACTAGACACAAATCCCTGAGCGGCCCCTCATGCTGCATTTGGATCTCGGTGCTGCTGGTGTTGTGGTCTTACGTGGTTTTTAAGGTCCCTCCAGATCAACCGATGGGTGCTCAACAAGGCAACTCCCAGATCCAGCTTCGCCTGGTGCAATAACAGGAAGATACATCAGTGCTAGGGATGCACAATTTTATTTTAATTATATCAGAATTGGCAGATATTGGCCTGGATGATATGGCTTACAAATAAAATCCCACAATACTTGATTTCAATTTTAATAGTTTTTTTCCCTCGCAAAAAACAACAACAACAACAAAAAAAAAAACCTCCAAGTGACACAAAAATGACATGAATCAAGTTTTGCCTTTATGTTGTCAAAATATATTCCCAAACCAAACAGAACTTTCCTCTTATAGTGCATCATAAAATGTTGAATATGTAGTTGAAACATAGGTAGGTTTGTCTTCAAACACTGAAAGCTGAGCTTTTTCACAGAATATTAACATTAAACAAAATATCTCATTTAAAAAACAAATGCAAGCCTATAAAAGTGCCTGATTAAAAACTGATAGGACGTACCATCATGAAAAATGTAACTTTTCAATATTTATATTTTCAAACATTCTAACAACTTATGATTAGAGTAAGTTGATTTTTGATTTTTAAATCCTCCTGCAGAAAATAATCTGAATTAATCGATTTATTTCCCAGCCCTAGAATCAGCTGATATAGACATCTTTGCAACTATTTGCAGCTGACCATACATATTGGCTATATATCAGCAGTAATATCAGCAAAATACAGAAATTTATGATGATGCTTCATCTCACCATCACTGCGTGGATACATTTAAAAATCAAGAGTTTTATTTTTTCAAGAGTTAAAGATGTTTTTCTTGATTTTCTCGCATAAATACTCTCACATTAGCAACAAGTCAATTTTCATAAAGCACAGGCTTTGTGCTCTTGATGAAAATATTTGCATCCACAATAATTAGCCCAGAAATATCGGATATCGGAAGAAGTCCAATATCGTTCATCCCTAATTAGTCTATGTGACCATTAGGAGTTGATTATTAAAGTTTTTAACTGTGTAATTACACACCAAAACATTAACATAACCTATATAGACGGGAAACTCAGCTTAAATCTCACAATTTAGCTTCTAAGTGACAGTTTTAGTTGCTCTGTATTAGTGTTAGGCCACACTTTTAGCCCTTAAATAAAGATAAATATACCTTATCATCGCCGTCATACAATCGGACACCTCTCTGCTGGATCACTAATGTTTCATCTATTTCCAGGAGCCCGTTCGTCCACGAGAATCGGTCCATTTTTTACTAAAACAGCTGATTAATGTTGTGTTTGAATTCGCTACTGAGGTTGATTTGTGTTTTCTTCCGGTACACTGACCATAGTAGGCCCTGTTGCTGCCTGTATAAAAATAATTGAATAAAAACATTAAATTGTAAAGGATTAGTGTGGAGGCAACATTTACCTAAAGATATATTATGTGCTAAAATTACTCTCATATGTAAATACGGTGTTTATTTTCTGACAGGCCATCGCGGGGCGTCCTCTACGGTGTTGACGTTCCCAGCGCCAGCTGTCAATGGATGCTAACAGGAGTGCTAGCTCTTTAGCACGTCCGTTGGTTTATTTGATGATTTTTTCGTACTTTACAGAGCCGGTCGTTATTTCTGCTTGCACCAGGTTTTAGCTCATCTTATTGAATCGATGTACACATTTAGTTTCATGTGTTTTCATCACGTTTTAGCGGAGCCCTGCTCACAAATGAGGAAGCTAGAGCTTGTTAGCTTGTTGTTAGCTTTGGGTAAACCTGGTGCAGTGAGGCTGCTGCCTGCAGACAGAGCTGCTCTGCTGTAGGATCTTTGTTCAAGACAATCATGTCATGCAGCTTTATCGTGGAGATGATACGGATCTAAAATCATTCAGACATGTTAATGGTGCTTTTGTAGAAGAATGAACTTGATGAAGTGACTCTGGATCAGTTGTTCAGTCTTCAACTCTTCAAATCATTATTTATTCATTTGATGACCTCTGATCTGTAAAAAAAGGATTAATTTGTACTATTACCAGTATTGAAAGTTATAGTTGTATTATTGACCTCTGACCATGGATAAGAAATCATTTGATATCGTCTTGGACGAGATAAGAAAAGTAAGTAACGTCCTAAACTAAGTTTTTTTTAATATCATATATAATAGTAATTATATAATAATAATAATAGATAGATGTACTTTATTGATCCCAAGCTGGGAAATTGTGGTATTACAGCAGCTGCCTTCACAGAAAAAGGAAGTAATAACATATACACTATGAAGAGACTAAGGATCTTAACAAAATATAATATATATATTAATACAATAAAGTTAAAAATAAGGCAATATGAGTCCACTATAGAATAACTGATTAACACTTAAATGAACAGGTCAGAGTAAGTTGCAGGGGTCAAATCGCAGCTTCTACCATCATTTTTAAACAGCTGTTTTCATGTTTTCATGTTAATATTATTTTTCTCCTTCAGTGTGTCCTCACAGATCAGCGGGTCAAAGCTATCGAACAGGTGCACGGATACTTCTCCAGTGAACAGGTAACCTCACCTCAGTGACCACAGCCAGTGTTGCCAAAATTTTCTACTGAAATAAGCAATCAGGTCAATAAAAACAAGCACAAAACTAGCCAGCTATTTCTTTTCTAATGCAATATATTATTTATTTATATTGCATTAGAAGGCTACATAGTGTGTTTTACTTTTCTTCTTTATCACATTTTTATCCCACAGCGACAGTTTCTTATTTGGCTCTTAATTTACTTCTTCAACATCCTTTTCTTTATACAGAAGTGAAGGATGGGGCGACTGTTATTTATAACTAAACAGTCTAACCTTGATTTTTGTAACCAAACAGACATAGTCAGGCTTTTGTCTAAGTTTTATGCTGATCCTCTACAGCTTTATTATGGTGAAAACAGTAACAGCTACATTAGAAATCAATTTAATTCTGGCTATAAGGATTTCTTTTTGGTGGAGACATCCTTTTTGCCCCTCTTTTTTTCAGTCAAATTTACATTTGTGCTTGAATAGGACAAAATAGTTTGTGTAACTCCTGAGTTTATATTGATGGTAGATCATGCATCATATCCCTCCTGGGTTTCGGGGCACAACAAGCCCAAATGAGTAACTGCACTTTTGGAATAACCCCAAAAAACACAACCCGCAACTGCCAATATTTACAAGCAACTATTCAAAAAAGAAGCCCAAAGTCGCTTATAATAAACAGACCTGGCAACTGTGACTACAGGTTAGTTTGGTTATATATCAATTAAAATTAAAAATCAAATGTTTTTTTCTTGACTTACTCCAACTGTAAGTTTTTGCGATGTTTGAATATGTAAAAATGGAAAATTCACAGTTCTTATGGTGGTAGGCCCAGCCAGGTTTTAAACAGGCACATGTTAAGGCTAATATTTGTGAGATTAAATATCAATCACAGAGCAATATATTAAAATACTGTGAAAATAGCTCAGCTTTTCATTTAATGTTTATCTTTTGCTGTTTTTTTCTTTAAATGGGTTGGAAATAAGAATGTGTCAAATGCTGGTGCATTGCTCAGTATCCAGTGAATTTGTTTAATCTACAAGCCATGGTGCTGGGAAAAAAAATTAAAATCTGACAGAAAATGTGGATTGAATTCTCATTCTCTGATTTGACTTTATTTGGTTTGATTTGATTTGACTCTGTTATCTAAACCTACTGACAGCTCAGACATATTAAAGTTATTTTGATAATGAAAACAAATATCAGCTGACAAGTTCTTCACAATAACTCTCCTATTTGTACACCTCATTTAAAAAAATAGATTTAAACCCAAACGTGTGCACAAACTCACAGGACCTACCATTATAAAAAAAAGTCTGTATTTTTATTTTCCAACATGGCGCAAATTGACAAGTGGATTTAGAGTAAGTTAAGGTAAAAAATATCAATTTTCAAATCCTTAGCGAAAATGATTTGCATTACTTGATTTATTTTCCAGCCCCACATTCAGTCTAAGAGTGGACAAAATAAACTAAAATTCTCATTTCAGTGTTTCTGTTGCCATCAGTGCTGTCTTGTCCAAGACTTTGTGAGAAAAGAATTCAAATTCCGTTCAACTTTTTTCTTTTGCTCAGCCCCAGTTCAATCACTAAATACATCCACATGCCATAATATGGCATTAAGTACAGATATAAACAAAATTGTTGGTGCCATTTTGTTCAAGAAAAACAAAAGAATACCAATTACCAGTTAAATTTTGCACTTTTTTGATTATTGTAAGACAAAAATTAAAACTTAAACACCATGTTTTTGCTCATGCATGTATTTACAGCTGTAGTTTCTGAACAAAGGGCTATTAGTTTTTTATAAATATTTAAATGCCCTTAAAATTTTACAGTCTTTTACTCTTAAATAAAATCAATGCAGTTCTGGTTTTTAATCCATAACTCCCTCTTTTGAATACCTTCAGGTGATGGAGATTTTGAAGTATTTTTCATGGGCAGAGCCGCAGATCAAAGCTGTGAAAGCTTTGCAACATGTGAGTAACAGAGATTTGAAGGATTTTATTTGGAGAAAATCTGGTTTGTTTTATCTACTTTTCCATTTTATTAAGCTTAAAATGAGCACTATTTTTGATACCACATGTCTGGGTTACTCAATCAGTGTAAAGTATTTCTAAAATGTTCTCCTTTGTTGTTTTCTGTAGAAAATGGTTGCAATCCCTACGACCAAAGTTGCAAACATCCTGAACTGCTTCACCTTCTCAAAGGACAGACTGGTTGTGTTGGAGCTGATAGCCTTGTGAGTACATTTTCAAAAAGCTTTTAACACCTAAACGTGCATGCTTTGTTTTAAAATATACTTGAAGCCTATGTTTTAATTTTTGTTAATTTATAGGACTTATTTGTAAATTCTTTATGTGCGTTTTTCCCTTGCAGGAACATTTCAGATGCTCAGAATTATCGTCCTGTGGAGGATCTGTTTCGCATACACTTGTCTGAGAAGAAGCGAGCCCGCAGGATACTGGAGCAGGTAAGGTCATCCTCACCTGGTGAAAATTATGTTGTTTGCATTCCTGGTAGGTCATGTTGGGTCCCTCTGGAAGCCATTAAGTCTCAGGAAACAAAGGTTGCCTAGTGAGATGCTGTGGGCGAACAACAAACCTGACATTGAGCCTCAGTTATTTTAGTGTCCATATGTTTTTCAGTTATGCTGATATTCAGACAATTTTGTTCTCAAGCACACAAGTCCTTACATTTCCCTGCCTCTTGATCCCAAGGTGTGTAAGGTCGGCTGTAAGGCTCCTGTTGCAATGATCTCCTCCTGCGGTATGATACCAGGAAACCCGTACCCCAAAGGTAGACCCAGCCTGGTCAGCGGGACTTTCCCTGTAAGTGTGCAAATCATCATCATGACAAGATTTTCTCACACATCATTTCATCACTACATGGGTTACAAGAGGGGAGGACCAGATTTAGAATATTTAGTTAATGTTTGTATTTTTCCTCATCATAAAATGTGAATTTTTTTGTAATTAACAGCTTAAATGCACGTAGAGATCAAGATTAAGGTAAACTTTATGATCCTTGAAGGGCATTTTGTTTTATAGAAGCAGTGAACACACAAGAGGAAACTATATTCACATCTTTTCAGCCTCATTTTGAGTTTTCTGATGTTTTCTGTGTCCGCTGTAAATATGTGCGGATGTTTGTATATGTTCCTGATGTACTTTTTGTATATACGCTGCATTTGTTGAGTTATTTTCATTTTAATTCCATTTTAATTTTATTTAATTATTATTTTTTTTTACTTCCCTTGTTCTAGAGAAAACAACTGCCGGAGTTCTTGTATGTGTTGCATAGTTGGCAATAAAAAACGGTTCTGATTCTGAACTCTAACCGTGAATGAAAGCAGTGTTGTACTCGATTACAGGGAATCCCTCCAGTAAAGAAAGAAAGTGAGAAGAAAGACGACGGCTTGAACAGTACGGAGGGAAAAGGAATCGCCTCACGGATTATTGGACCGTTCAAACCAGTAAGCAGCTGAGCCTGGGTGATGTAAAACTGGCAGGTCTACCTGGAAAAGTCTTTTGTTGAAGTGACAAAGCCTCACATGACTGACTTTATAACCTGTGTCTGACCTATATTTAAAACTATACAACAAAAGCTGTTGATTTACTACCTCAGTGCTAAATGGACTCAACAAATCAGCACATCTGTGGGCAGCGTCATGGAAAAACAGATTGACTCTGTATCTGTGGAACACAACAGTTCAAAGTACAGTGCAGACTAGAGAGACAAGTTATAAGGTTAAGGGAATAAAAAGAAATGACCATGAAAGATGATGAATTACAAGTAATGTGATTGAAATCCCGATCTGAGAATATTTCAAATTTTGTATTATATTTCAGAGGTACCCAACAAGGTGTCTGTGAGCACCTGGTAGCCCACAGGAAGCCATTTTTTTAATTCTCAATGTCATGTTTTGCTAATAAACCACACTAAACTAACTTCAGTTGGTTATGTGACACTGGAATCTGTGGGTGTCAATGTGCTATTCTATGATAAATTTGTCATAATTTCTAAGAATGTCAGAATGTATGATTTTTCATAGATTTGTTACAGCCGTAGACTGCACATCTTGTAAATCAGACCTCTGGGGTGGAAGAGGTTTAGCAATCTGGGCAAATGTACAAACTTGGCGCGGAGTGAACGACATTCGAGCGCTGATGATATGAAGGTGGATGGAATTTGTTGCTGAGACTTAAGTTACAGATGGAGGGGACGGGTGTGATATTATGCTGTGGGGATGTTACGCCGACGTCATGAGGCAAATTAGCGCGTTGACCTGGGTGTGATGTTCCCACTGAAGCCGATCGGAGGCGAGCCGATTAAAACCCGCGTCACTTGCAGGGTCAGTCGACCTGGGTCGAAATGCCGATGAGAGCCTTTCAAACTGCCGACAGGAGTCGATTCTTACAGAGTTAAACGGGTGTTTTGGCCAGTCTGAAAAGGGTAAATGTAAGGCACAACTTTAGAAAAGGACACTGCAAAGTGTGTGTGTGTGGTGAAAACGTCCTGGAAAATGATTTCTAGAAAAGAGTGGGAACCCTGGTGAATATTTGCCAAGAAAACAATGAAGTTTATCACTTTGAGCATGAAATATCTCATCTTTTGTATGTATGTTTTACACATGAGGTAAGTGTTTTGTCTCCTTTTCTTTCACAGTTTCCTTCAACCTATAACCCTCATCGGCCTGTGCCCTACCCCATACCACCGTGTCGACCTCATGCCACCATCGCACCAAGTAAGAAACAGCCCTGTCTGTGTTTACTCTACTCATGCCCACACTTCTCCCTGCCCAGTGCAGTAACTCAGCACTGTTCACATCTTTTCAGTAATTGAGAAAAAAGCTGCTTTGAGTGGTTTTACCTAAACTTACTCATCCCTCTGGTGTGTGTTGAGGTGTACTCAGTAACTGGGTGTGTGATGCATACATTTGAATGTGTGGCGGACACTGTTAATCTTTGCAACTGCTACTCAGGTGCGTACAACAACGCAGGCCTTGTTTCTATGGGAGGGGTTATAACAGCCAACGTGCCCCCTCCCCCCTACAGCTCCACCCACAAAGTAGCAGGTATGGTTCGAGTGTGCGTCCGTGTGAGAGCGAGTAGACTCTCTTTTAAGCTTGCTGCCTAACTACTTGGCATGCTGCTTACCTGCGCTTCTTAAGGCTCTCTCAGGTGAAGAATGTGCTTTTTATTTCTGCCGGGGTACACTGAGTGACCAGAACAACATGTTTTTATGCAGTCACATGCAACTGCAGCGCATAAATTCTTTGGATTTGGACCTTTTTTTTTTTTTGGACAAAGTTGATTTATGATGTGTTTTTGTTCAAAATGTCAACATCAAGTTCAACTGAAATTCTGTAATAATAGACAAAGCCCTTTTTTATGATGATAAAACATTAAAAACAGAAGAAATCTGACATATAACCTCTGAATCAGAAGTCAAAAATGTGTTTCCTCCTCTGAACTGCAGCTTCTTCTGCTTTCTGGTCAGTCAGCGTCAAGTTCGTTTTGGTGAATTATGTGGACAGGTGGTCCGCTACCTGGACTGGGAATAACTTCAAACTAATACATCAATCTTTTTTCTTTCTGGAATCACGCTCTGTGCTGGCATTTAACCTGCATCGCTTTGGAAAATTTATTATTTTGACGCTCTGTCTTATTGTTTTCCACTTCTGAAATACTTTTGGAGACTTTTGGGGAAATTTCAGAACATAACAGAGAACATTTGATTGAACACACTACAAAAACAAGATATGACAAGCAGAACAGATGTTACCCTGGAAATCTGACAAGCAGGGATGCCATTAGCATCGTGCACTGCAAAACCTCAGATCTCAGAGAGTGTATTTGTCCAATTTCAAGCCAAAATATCTCACTATTACTCATTCTAAGGCACAATTTCCTGACATGCCTGGATCAACGTCATTTTTTGAAGGTATGAAAACTAAAAGTAAGGCCTGAGTTTCTTGTAATAAGTGAAATTTTCAGCCAATTAGACAAGCCAGATTTAACTTGAAATGTGTCTTAAAATGAAATGTATATCTAGGGTAGTTATTAAACCTGAATTTAAGTAAAACTCTTTGTTTTATTGGCATGTATTTTCTTATCAAAACAAGCAATTTATTTATTTTTGTCTCTTGGGTTAAGATATTTGTCTGTTTGTCTAGTGTGAATAGTGTGGATTAGATTAAGTGTCGATGATATTTCTGACTTTAAATTGGACAAACACACTTGCTGAGATCAAGTTTTTGCAGTGTGATAGAGGAGAAATTTCTCTTTTAATGTTAGTTGAAAATGTAATAAGAAATTTATGTTAAAGGGCTTGTTAGGTTGTCAGGTTATTAAAGTGGGGTTGTGCCAGCCACAGTGTCACAGCTCAGTTCTCTCTTTGTTCAGAAATCTCAGGACAGACGCTAATGCTATAGATTGATGTACATAGTGCCAAACTCTCTGCATAATTAAAAGAACTGTGGAAGAAAACAAGCCATGAAAACAGCCTGGGGTCATCAGACGCTACAAACAGTTTGTTTTCATCCAGTTACTTTCCCAGATACATGTATATTTAACCCTCGTGTCTCTATGTGGCTGTTTGCAGCCACTTGGGGTAAAATTTACCAGCATTTAAACCATAACTTTCACTCTATTTGAGAGAGTGAATTAATTTTTAGTGAGGAAACTTCATTCTACATAAAGTTTGAAAATGGGATTTCAGACATTTTAAAAGGTGAAAAATACACTGTGGACAAATTGACTACCCTTTGGTCCTTAAGTGGCTGTGAACAGCCACTAACTTTAGCCTCTTCAAAAACATATCGGATAAATATGTCTTCTATTTTTCTTTTGACCAGATCTCTTAATCAAGCTAAGTCCTGTTAAAAAGAAAAAATATATATATATATATTTTTTAAATTATGGATTTTAACCCTTTAAATGCTAATTTCATAGGTGATGTCATTGATTTGGTGAAAAAACACAAAATGATAGATTTTCAGTATAAAAAATGATCTGAGGCTGGAGGTTTTTTACATGCCATCATTCTCTTGGATAAGTCAAAGAGTAGTAAAAACATTGGCTCTACTGCATCATTTTTTTTTGTGCAGTATCAGAATTTTTGTCACTTGGTCCTGTTTTTCCTGTTAACAGCCACTAAAATTAGCTGCCATACAAAAATATATGATAAATATTTTCTTCTTTTTTTTTCTCAAGTCTCCTCGTCAAGCTCAGCCCTGACTAAAATTATTGAATATTTGGAAAAAAAAAAGGATTTTAACCCTTTAAATGCAAATTTCTCAGGTGATGTAACTGATTTCCTGGACAAAAACACACATTTTCAATATAAAAATGATCAGAGGCTGGAGATTGTTTACATGCTATCACACTCTTGGATATGTCAAAGATTAGTAGAAACATTGGCTTTGATGCATCATTATTTTTCAAGCAGCAGCAGATTTTAATTTTTTCTCCCCATTGACTCCTATTGTATCCACATTTTTTGACATGACACTGCATAATCATGCACAAAATTGGCATTTAAAGGGTTAAAATCCATAATTTAAAAAAAATATATTTTTGAACAGGACTGAGCTTAATTAAGAGATCTGTTCAAAAAAAAAAAAATAGTAGTAATATTTATTTTGAAAATTAAAAAAAACAAAAGGCAACTGGACTGTGTTGAGTTCTGGAAGATGTTTCACTTCTCATCCAAGAGGCTTCTTCAGTTCTTGAATGAGAAGTAACACATCTTCCCAAAACTCAAAACAGTCCAATTGCCTTTTTCTTTTGAATCTTCAAGATAACCATGACCTTAATAAATGAGAATCTACTCGGATGTACAAGAAATAATATCTGATATGTTTTTATAGAGGCCAAAGTTAGTGACCCTTAACAGCCACTTCAGGACCGAAGGATGTGTTTTTAATTCAGTACACAAGGGATATGTATGTGTGTATATATACATACACACACACACACACACACACACATATATATATATATATATATATATATATATATATATATATATATATATATATATATATTATACATATATACATATATGTGTGTGTGTGTATGTATATATGTGTGTGTGTATGTATATATGTGTGTGTGTATGTATATATATGTGTGTGTATGTATATATATGTGTGTGTATGTATATATATGTGTGTGTATGTATATATGTATGTATGTATGTATATATGTATGTATATATGTAAACATATATATATGTAAACATATATATATGTATGTATATATATATGTATATATGTATATGTGTGAACAAAAAAGAAATTCCCATCCCTATTCCTGCAGATTGTCTCTTCAGTGTAAACTGAAATGAGGCAGTGAGAGATGTTTTCAGTTTTGCCCCTTGTACAGTCAACATGCTTAACTGCACTTGCAGAAAGATTTTAGGGCAAAAGTATTCGAGTACTGGATAAGGCAAATGTGTAAACACAGTCCTCTGAATTGTAGAATCAGAGGAAAATATATTTATAGATTATTTTTAATTCAAAGTTCCATTAAGCTGTGAAATGAAATGTTAATTTTAGATTCTGACGTTTCCCCAAAAGTAAGACGAGCATTAAATCCAGATTGAATTGTCTAAAATGTTTTACTTCATGGGTTGCACGCAGGAATGCTCTCTGGCTTTCCTCCTTGCTATTTTCTCTGTCTATTTATATGTTACTTTGGTCTCTTAAACATATTTTTGGGGAGGGTTTCAGCATATTCTCACCTTTATTGGAATCTTTTTAACGAAAACATCTGATCAGAAAATAAGTAATAAGCCATGTTTTAGACATCTATTTCACCCACTTTTATATTTTCTGCCTCCAGGCTATGCCAAACCAGGCAACCCACAGGTCACCACCCCCGGAGTCAACAGTGGGCCCCTCCTCATCCCTCATGGCTCCACTCCTTCTACACCTGCCCAACCCCAGGCTCCCCCTGCCCAGCCAACCCCCACAACTCCCATCACTCCGGTTTTCCCCGGCATGGTGCCCTCACACAACCCCAACGCCCCCTCCCCATCCCCTGCTCCGTCTCCGTCTGTGATCAAGGCGGGGCCGCAGACCCCCGGGGGCCACGCCCCACCTACACCCTCGTCCGTCATCAAAGCCCACACCCCATCAGGGACCCCCTGTGGGACCCCTGTCCCCGGCAGCGGCGGCTTCACTGCGTCTCCCTTCCATGGCGGCTCCAGACCAGCCACTCCTGCGACGTCCCGCAGCGGCGCAGACCCCTTATCCCAGCCCGGCGTGAACCAGCAGAGGGTTTACCCTCAGCCCGCAGACACACATCCTGGTCTACACCCACCAGCAGGTAACCCCGCCGGGTCCGTTATCCGAAGCTTCACCCCCTCTGGACCGCAGTCTCTCCCTCCTGGATTATCCAACCCTGCTGCTCCAAACTGCTCCACCCCTGGCCCCAGTCCCAAGCCCTCCTCAGCTCACTCCGCACACGTTCAGGCCGCCATGGCCGCAGCTATGAACCGACACTCTGGTGGGGGCAACAGTGGCAGCAACAGCCCCGTGCCCTCAGCTTTCAAGGGAGCGTCTCGTGCCGGGACGCCGTCTGTTAGCTCTCTGGTGGTTCCAGGTTCAGCTCAGGCCGCCCAGGCTGCCCTAGCACGGTCCTTCGGTTTGTCCCACCCCTCAGGTTCTCCTCAGGTCCCTCTCTCCAGTCCTGTAGCCATCCCCGGCCTGCAGGCCCTGTCCTCCAGCCCTGCACCCTCACACTACCCCGGCCTCTCCCCTTTCCCCTCCTTAACCTCCTCCCTCCCCCCCTCCACCATATCTGCATCCATGCCGGCGATGCCCTCCACCAGCAGCATCTCTAACCATCCGCCCACGTCCATTTACCCAGGACTGGCTCCCAGCGCCGCCCCCAGCGCGGCCTCCCCGTTCGGCCTTGGCCTCACCTCTGCCCCCTCGATATTCCCAGGCCTCCCGCCCGGGCCCAGCCCCGCTGCCTTCCCAGCACTGGGGGTTTCAGGTGGACACGGTGCAGGGAGCCCCGTGTTGTCCTCGTTCATGGGTCTGCCCGGGGCGACCCCGTCTTCTGTAGCGTCTGTGGCACCTCTGCAGGCTGCAGCTGCCGCCGCCGCAGCCGCCGCCGCCGGAGTTCCCTCCTCATCCCCAGTGTTACCGGGATTTGCATCGGCTTTCAGCTCCAACTTCCAGCCAGGGTATGTGAGAGTGAAAATAGGGTGGGTTGTTGCCGTGGCGCTGTAGGTAAAAGGCTGCCTTTCCAGTTTTTGTCTTTTTTTCCTTTTAGATTTTTTTAACCCTTTAATGCCTGAAAGCACAAATTATAGCCATAAAATTCTAATTTTTGGAGCTGAAATGTTTATTTAACTTTCTACTGAAATCCTAAAAAAAACACATTTCCTTAAACTTTAACATATATATTTTTTGTATCTCATTTGATACATCAGGCGTTTTTGGCAACTGATAATCCATTTGAGGGCATTTTTATCATTTATCTGATTGTATTCAGATGTTTTTTTTAGTCATTTGTTGATCATATTAAATAGAGGTATCATAAAGTATTTATCAAATATGATACAACAGGCTTTAAGGGGTTAAATCAATTTTTAGCAATGTTTTTTTTAATCTAGTTTTAAGTTTTCTCATCCTTTCTTTTTTGCTCTTCTCATGAAGACATTTTTTGGTTTTATGTACATCCTATGGATATTTTTAACTCAGTTCTTGATTTCCCAGAGGGAGTCTTCCAAAGGGATAAATTAAGTATTATCTAATCTAATCTAAATATGGACTGAAATTTGCGCCCGCTAAATGGCAACACATGATTTATATCTTACAATTGTTCAGACACATTTCTTAAAACTGTTTAGACAAAATTTAGATTTCAGACTAAACTTTCAAAACCTTAGGTTTTTATGTCAAAATAATGTGGCAAAAAACACAATTACATCTTTTTCGACAGTATGAAATATTCTCACCTCAGTCACGGTTTACACATTGCGTTGCCTTTCAGATCTTCTGCATCCATCTTTGATTTTGACTCTCAACACACACATACTCCAAATGGGGTTAATTTTGACAGCACTTTCTAATTTAGTTTTAGTGAAAATAATTAGTCAACAAAATTAACACTGGTCCAAACCAGCTTTAACTGTCTTCAACTCATCATTTGGGCTCACTGTTTTCAGTTTCAGCCTGTTGGTGCTAAACTCTCACTCCTTGCTGCATTTGTGCTTTACTGCTTTCTTGTTTGGTGACCTTTTTGTCGAAGAAGTTCATCAGAGAAGAAATCGGAAAAGGACATAGTGAATTAGATTCGCAAATCAAAGAGTGTTCAATAAACTAGCCCGATTAACCAACCATTTGGTTCAGAGAGTGTTAGTTTGGTAGCTTTTCCTATGACGTGGTATCAGCTGGACTAAACTCAACTCTACTCGGTTGTTGCCTCTGACAAAGATGTTGCATTTTTGGCTGGCTTTTGTTGGCAAAACGGAGATGTGATGAGATTTTGGTGGTGATCAGAATCCAGATGTGGACCCTTAAATGTGGGTAGTTTTCCAACATCTTAAAGTTAGTAGTTAAGCAGATACCATTAACTGAAAAGCACCAATACAGTTTTAGCGACCTGTGACACTTATGAAATATTGTATGAATAATTATGGGCTTGTATCTCAGACACAAGGTTACACTCAGGCTAGTGGTTCAGCTCTGAAACTGGGTGAAAATTAATAGGCGGAAACCAATAATTAAATTTATGCCAACTGCATTAAAATTCAACACAAAACACTTGACACAAAATCAAGGAAAACCAGACAAAATAAAATTATAAACTGCAAATAAAGTATCTCTTTTAAGTTTCAATATCCATGTAACCAATGATCAACATTTTTCCTTACAGTCAAACAAATTCACATCCAACTAATGATTTTAATTTAAGGCATATTGATGACAAAACAAGGGTCCTTAAACTTCCCTTTCAAATGTTTCAATAAAAAAAAAAAAAAAAATCTTAAATCAAATAATTCTCTATTTATATTCCACGCTAATTAAGTAAAGGGCTATAATGTCCACCCACAGAGGTTTTTAAGGTAAAGGCTAAGTTTGGCCTACCACTAGCCAGGAAAGGTGGGGCTCAGGCTTGAGGCTTGAGGCCTAGTGTGAGAGGGGAAGCCTTTGGAAGTCTTCTTTGGTAGCTCACCATCCAGCTTTTTCCAGCAGTAGGACAAAAAAAGCCTGACCTGTTTAAAGGAACAGGTGATAAGTGAAAATGAAGGTTCAGTCATTAAATGGTGTTTCTCCTGTTCATCACAGTTGTATGTTGCCGCTCACCGCTCTCCAGCAGGTTCTCACTCAACATAGCTGCATTCGGTCGTCCAGGGCAATCCACATATTCTGTAGGGTATTGAATTGGTTTTGAGGTTGAGTTATGGAGAAGTTGGTTTGTATTGACACAGTTGTTTGAATTATTATGGTGATTTGTTCTTACCAGGTTCAGGGGTAAGTAAAGAGTTTCCAAGATCCAGATTCCAGTTTCCTTTCTGCTCACTTTCTGCTGTTTCCAAAGTTGAGAAAAATTGTGGAGGAAGGTTGAGTGAGATTTTTCTGCTGGTATTTTGCTGCTGCTACTGAATCAGTTGATGTGTGTGTTTGAGATCAGGCAGGTGATTTAGAACAGGTGAGCTGCACTGAGGGGAGGAGGATGGGTCAACTGTTGAAAGGTTGTGATTTGTGCTCTGGGGGTTTGACTGGCAGGTAGGGTATCAAATGGTTGATGAAGGACTGAGCCAGTGTTAATTTTTGTCATCATAGCTTTCGTCAACAACCTTTTTTCCCCAGAGGAAAACTAGACAGTAACTAATAAAAACAAGTGCACATGGACAAAAACTAAAACTCAGTTAACTGACATTTTCATCAACAAGTAAAAACTAGACTAAAATGTTTGACAGAGACTTAATCCAATCAGACCTAATTTGGTCATGTAGAAAGTAGAGACAAGTTAGGAATATATCCAATCACAGCTACTTTGGTTGTGTGGAAAGGTTGGATGAGTTAAGAGGGACATCCAATCACAGCTGCCTTAGCTTGGTGGTGGTGGGATAAGTTGTGGAGCGATCCAATCAGAGCTCCTCTCTTTATGAATTGATATATTCATGTAGAGCAGGTTCACTGTTTGTTGTCAGTTCTGGTATTGTAACTGAGATGCTCTGCCAGGTAGCCTAAATAAAGGTGGCTGCATTTCACACAAAAGTTCAATTTGTTTCTGTTCATTTATACATTCAGACTTTACTAGCATTCAATAAAGGGTTATTAGATGTTTGATTTTATCCAAGAGTAAAACATGACTTCAGAAATTCAAGGAAACATAAAAAATGCCTTACCCTTTACACTTCATATTTTAGTCGACTAAAATGTTGTGAAATTTCATCAACTAAAACTAGACTAAAATTAAAACAATGACAAAAACATGACTAAACTAAAAGATATTTTAGGCAAAAAACTAAAACTAAATTAAAAGTGCTGTCAAAATGAACACTGGCATGAACAAGGAGAAGGAATGAGAGGAGAGGTGAACAGAATGATTCCTGTGTGAGACGTTTTAACCTGAGTTACAAACTGTATAAAGCTGTAGTATTTTTCTGGGTATAGACAAGTCCAGACTGATTTGCCCCAAACTGCCGTGCACCACACGCTTCACATGGTCAAAATAGGGCCCTAGATCTACTTTGAAAAGATTTTAGTATATTTAAAGAAAACATGAAGAATTGCTCAAACACATAACCCAAACAGATTTACTCCTCTCATATTGATTTTCTTATCATGTTTTTCCATGAACACATATTAGCAGCTGATTTCTTACGCAGGTCTCTCCCTGTGCATTTCTTCACAGCTATAGTCTATTCTTGTTCTTTTTTCTATCTCCAGAAAGCACAGACAGAAGTCGTCATTCTTAAGTAGAACAGCTGACATGTGATTTCCACTTCTCTGTTAAGTGGCGTCATAAATCATCTGCATTGATTTTCCATTATGCATTCGTTATATATGTCGAATGGAAACGCCGCACCTACAGAGAGCAAAGTCCGCCGCTGCTCCAGACTCGTGTCGGACGCAGACTTTGGTTGGAGTTGTCTCAAAAAGCCTCCTGCCAACTCCCTTAATTGTCACATATATGAGGTATGTTATCTCTGAGTGAACAATTGTCACAATCAGGCCTCACCTCTGTTGACATGTTGGGATAGGACAGGTGTTGTCCTTTCTGCTGGACACGATAAACCACTCTTCCACGGAAAGCTGTTAATGTGAATGTAAACATTTGATTGAATTTATTGTTTTGACACACTTCTGTTGTTTTGTTGAAGCACCTTTACTACAGGATACAGCAGTGAAGAGCGAGTTTGGCTGCTGCAGCATGAAAAATTAGTCAAACAAGTATATTCATTTAATTTACAGACCATCGGAATATGAAATGTACTAATTTATTGCAAAATAGTCCAATTCAAAATGTTATTATATGTATTATATTTTGAGTTGAGCACTTGCACAGTGCACTATTGCGCTAAAATATCCCAAAGTTTTCAAGACAGAGAAATTCGTCTTTTTCAGGGACGAACCTGCTTATTTTCATCAAGGCAATGCCATGACACATTCTGTGTGTGTTACACCTAGGGATGGGAATCGAAAACCAATTCCAGCTGAGAATCGATAACAACTTCCTCAGGGAAGCAATATCATTAGTCTTTTTCAAGGTTCCCACGCACTCTGGAAAACCTGGAAAATGATCGACCAATTTTCCAGTCATGGAAAACATATGGAAAATGAGGAATAAAGTAAAATGTTCTGGAAAAACTTGAATTGTCCCGGATAATTATTTATCTTCCTTCTACCTTGTTAGTTAAAATAAAAATAATAAAATATAAAACATAAATAAAATATAAAAACTCAAAACAATGGTGACAAAAAGAAATAATAAAAATGGCAAAATAAAATTGAGGCTACTTAAACAGTAAATCAACAAAATATATGTATAAAAAAGCAGAGTAAATAAAGTTAACAAAAATAAGAATAAACCATAAATATATAATAGTAAGACACGACATAAAAGTCAGACTAAAAAGATGATCAGCTGACAATGTTCATGCCCGAGAGTTAGAAATAAATAAAGTTTAAATTCAGTATGATACGGTGGAGCTAGCTGGAGATATTGGTCATAAACCTTTAATTTTGTTTTTTAGAAGGCTAGATTAACCTGAGATTTGCCCACAACAATACTGTAACTTCAGTTGGTTATGTGACACTGGAATCAGGATATATCTAAGCTTTGTAACTTGCATCAAGAAATCTTGCATTAAATTCTGTTTTGCTTGTTAAATCAAGTATCGCTAATGCATTCAATTCAATCAGTAAATCCTCCTTTTGTTAAATTGTGAAAGACTCGGTAATTGAACTTATCTTTGGTGCAAAACTGTGATTCTGTGATAATTAGGACAAAACTAATTTATGTTTATTTTTTAATTTAACCTTTAATTAACCTTCATTGAGATCAGGATGTCATTTACAAGGGTGATCTGGCCAAGAGATCAGCAGTACTCGTCATAATAAATACAATTTAAAAAAAAGTTTAAGGCCATAAATAACAAATAATAAATATGGCAAAGGATTCAACAATTTCAGAGTGAAAGTAGGAAAGTTTTAGGGACAGAGACGATTTAAAAACACAGGCATTGCTCATAGGATTCTCGCTGCCTGGTGAGTAAAATGAAAGGAGAATCTGGCCCTCGTGTTCAGCCAAGTTGCCCGTCACTGTTTTACAAAGTCACAATGACAGGAACAAGTCAGTAGTCTTGGTATTTAATATCTAACACAGAAATTTGTATTTAAGGTAATCGGCCAATTTGGAAATATTGGCATTTTAGATATTAGCAAAAATTCATCAGAAACATATTTGGAGTATGCTGAGAGAGAAAACAGCTATATCTGATATGACATGGAAGTTTATCAGAGTCATTTCAGAGCTTTAATTGTATTTTGTTTATTGATATTAAAATAGAAAACGGGTGTGATCAAACTGTTTTCTGCCTTTTGTGTGACAGGTTAAGCAGTGGACTCCAGCCTCCAGGGAGCAGCGGCTTCCCCGGCCTCCTGTCCTTCCCTGGAGTTCCAGGCTTCTCCCCCTCCGCCTCTCCTGCTGCTCTTGGCGGCCTCCACAACCCGACCATGCAGTCTGCCCTGCTACAGGTACGCTCTTACGCTACAGGTGAGGCCTGTGTCCACATGAAGGCGGGAATCTCCAAAAACTGAGGGTTTCAGAAACAGCCCTGTCCTCATGAAGACACTGTGATATGTGATTTTTTTACAAGTATCTAAGCAACAGAAGTTTTATTTTAATCTCTACTCCAACCACAAGTCTGCCTGGTGTTACAGTTTATCCTGTGGCTGAGTTAACTGGTGTCAACAGGCGTACCAAGTAATATTTTTTGGTTTATATTCAAATTTAAGCCATATCTGATCTTTGCGCTGAAAAAAGTCACATCTAGGTGAGACGATTTGTCCAAATTCAAGAAAATTAAAATCTCACTAGACGTATTCTAATCCACAATTTCCTGTCATGTCTGGATTAAGATCTTATTTGAAGATATAAAACTAAAATAAGGCCTAAACTGCTTATAATAAGTAAAATAATCTGCCGGTAAGACAAGACAAAATCGACTTGAGCAGATATCAAACCTGAATTTAAGACCCTCACTGAGTCAAACTTCCTTGTTTCATTGGCAGATACTTTCTCCTCATTACTTGTGCCTTATTTTGCCTTTCATTCCTTAAAGAAAGATATTTATCTAGACTGGTTAAGTGAATGTGGATTAGAAGAAATGTTTTAGATATTTTTGACTTCAAAATAGACTCATACATTTGCTGAGATCTCAGTTTTTATAGTGTGTGTACAAAACCAGTTGTTAAAATGTTTTGCGGGCTTTCTCGTTGGTGGAAACATCTGTTATAACTCAGGGGATCTCCTGATCAGCATTTTTGTCCCCTGATCCAATTTTTTATATGTGATACTGAGTCCCAATCTGATATTTGCATTTACCTAGACCAGAGGTTCCCAAGTCTAAATAACTTTGCTCACTTATCGGGACCTAAGACTTACAAAAAAAATAAATGAAACTATTATTGGCTTGATACAGCAGAGTAGGAAACATCTTTTTTTTTTTTTAAGAGCTGCTGTTATTAACCCTTTAATGCCTGAAAGCACAAATTATTACCAGAAAATTCTATTTTTTCACTTTCTGCTGAAATCCAAGAAATCAAAATGTCCATAAAATTTAACATATGTATTTTTGTGCCTCATTTGATACATACAAACAACTGATAATCCACTTGAGGACATTTTTATCATTTATCTGATTGTATTCTGATGTTTTTTTAGTAATTTGTTGATCATGTTGATTAGACAGAGGTATCATAAAAGTATGTATCAAATATGATACAACAGGCTTTTAGGAGTTGAATAATAGCCATATTTTTAGTTTTTTTGACTGGTAGGTGTTGTATATGTTTTTTTAAATTCAAAATAATGTAATAAAAACTCATTATGTGATTTTTAATTCTTTATATCCATACATAAGGAAACAAAACTCACAGGAGAAGCTGCTCTCAAACTCTCTGCCTACATGTGGACACCTTCACGCTCTGTACTCTCTGATAGTAAAAACCATTTGAATGTCAGAGTGATAACGCCAAACTAATTTTCCTTATCTGGTCCCAGGCTCACCCCTCGTCTGCCCTGGAGAGCTTCCCTCCTCAGCCCAACACCTTCACCAACTACCCTCCAGCTCCAGGAAACCCCTTCCCCCTCCAGCCAGGCCTGCACCCCCAGCTGGGCTGGCAGTAGACTTTGACCACACGGTAGTCCCCCCAAGATACACCCCACACTTCTGTCTCAGTCTCCCTCTTGACCTTTGACCCTGAAACTCACAGGACGGATGAGTTTTAGTCGACTACCAGCGTAACGCCCTGAAATCACACTGTCATGCAAACAGGTGAAATAGTGTTGGGGGGGCGTTTGTCTTTTACTATTTATAGTAAACGGTTGTAAATTTAAGTTTAAGTTGTTTTTTAAGTAGACTGTGAATGATTTTGATCTTAGCTGGACTGGACTCTTTTAACGAGTACTGAACCTTCAGTAGTGAATTATGAAATATAGACATTTTTAAAAAATGACCATGAAATCATGTATCGACCCCACAGTTGTCAGTGTAGTATTTCATGTATTTCTAGCCTCTGTGCAGAGAACAAGCCCATGAAAATGATGAAATATCCTGATTGGTTATTGAATTATGAAACTTGAAGACCACTTGAAAAGCCCAATAACCAATGTGACAAAGATAAAAATGTAAATGAATGCATTTTGTGATGCTGATGTATAATATTAATGTAATGTGTGACACAAAGGGACTGTAAATATGCTTTGTGACACCAAAAAGCTGTTGAAAACATGCAGTCAAATCAGAAATGAACTGAAATCACAAATCAAAAATTAGCCATTGATGCAGTAAACAAAATGCATAATTTGGCAGCCCTGCTTTAAACACATTAGCATTGAGGTACTTTAATGTGGTATTATCATACACAAGTGTCATGCATTACATTAATTTATGTATTTGTAAATTTATAACACATGATTTATTTAACTCATGTTGGAGAGTTAAATATTTAATTCCAGTGAACACACATTTGTGACTGTCAGCAGTTTACTTGTTTTATGTGTACAAAGTTCTTTTCAAACATGTCCCCTGATATTTGTACTGTAATTGCAGTATTTGGTCCACGTTCTGTTTATGATGTTACAAAGAAAGCCCGTTATGATGGAGTGCGTTAACAGAAGGTTCAGCTTAATAAATTCCTCTTAATGTTTTTGCCAGCTGTTCGAACTATGACTTTATTTTTATGTACTGATGCCTCAGTGCATTCAGATGGTTACTGTATTGATTTGGAGGAATAGTTGTCTTTTTTGTATTTTTTATTCCAGTTTTTCCTTTTTTTGTATTTGTTTTATTGTTTTGTCAGTAAACTGCTGATTACTGTGGCTGCTGTTGTCTGTTCTGTGAACAAAAGGCTAAGAGAAAAGAAACTCAATTAAAATAATTAAAAAAGGAGAATTGATTTAATGTGGCTTAGCTGTGGGCACAGCAGGTAGTGCACGTGCCTCACAGCTAGAAGGTTGCTGGTTCGATCCCCGTGCCGTCAGGGCCTTTCTGTGAGGAGTTGGCATGCTCTCCTTGTGCATGCCTGGGTTCTCTCCAGGCACTCCAGCTTCCTTCCACAGATCAAAAACATACTCATTAGGTTGATTGGTGACTCCAAATTACCCTGAGTGGGAGTGTAAATGGTGTTCTGTCCCTCTATGTGGCCCTGTGATTGGCTGGTGACTGGTTCAGGGTGTACCTGCCTCTTGCTCAAGGGATAATCAGTATAAATAATGGATGGATGGATAGCTCAATTGTAATTCCTTCTCACAGCAAAGTGGGTATCGTGCTAAAAAATGAAACTGAAATTTGAGATTAAGATTTTCATAAAGAGATAAACTGTTTAGTTTCTTTATCAAGTTACAGATTTATGAACTCTGTCCAGCTAAACTAGTGATGAAACATCAGAAATTTTAAATAATTTGATTTATCACTGAATCAAAATATGTTTGATAATCACTGATATAGATTTAAACACTCAAAAGAGGACAAACAACTTATAATCCTGAAATCGTGCCAAAAATGCCCAAATTTGTTGGAAAAACTTGTCCACAAAGCAGGAAAGAGCAGTTTTATGATTTATTATGGTAGACAGTTTGCACCCCTGCCCTCTTAAGCCAGAGATAAACATCCAGTTTGCCCTAGTGTGGGCGTTGTGTTTGTGTTGAATCACTTGCCTTTACGTGAAGCGTGTTACTGAAGGACACCACTAGAGGGCGCAAAAGAACTCAGGCTGTTTGTAGCTACCTGTTGTGTCTGAAGTAAACTGCAAACATGGCGGTAATTCTCAAAGTAAAAGTCACAAAATAGACATCAATAACACTATCAAATATTTTACCAGTGGTCAGATCTCAACATCAGAATCTTCTGAACTGTTTCTATAACATTTTCCTCCGTGCACTGTCAGAACTGTCTCAGTGTATGGGCGTAAAGAGTTACCAAGTTAACTGATGACTTGTGGCTAACTGTGCTGATAGATGTCATAGTCAAAGCAGAGAGGGTGAGCCCTTCAGTGCTTCACTTTTATTAATCAGTATATTAAATATACTTCATTAGTTCCACGGACAAAGTCAATTATGGTGTCAACTTAAAGTCACCAATGAACACGGTCACCAGTTGAGTTACCACACCGAACTCATATCCTTGTTTCCAAACTTCTAAAAGATAATTTATCCTCGTCTGTTCAGTCTCATTATTCAGATGTTGATGATTTTGCTCTTGATTTATCAGTTATATCTCCAGCTTTAAACTTCATCCCACATAAAAATGGATGAATGTAGTTGGGTTACTGTTGCGTTGTCAGGAGTGATGAATGGTGAAGAGCCGCCCTGGTATGAGCTTCCAAACCTGACTGACCTTCACACCCAAATTATCCAATAGTTCCAACTGTAAAATGTCAAATATTTAAATATTTTGTATGTGTATTGTATGGATGCACTATATTATCAGTATAATCAGTATCATATCGGTATCAGCAGATATTGGCCTAAAAGTTGAATATCAGTTTCAGCTGTGTATTTAACTTTTTATTAATATTACAGCTGATATATCAGCCTCAGAAATCCCATAAACCTGCTGTAATTTCATCAAACTACACAAAAGTACCATTTCTTTGCCTCATCATCACAGCACGGATACATTTTAAGATCAAGATGTTCATTTTTCAAGAGTTAAATATTGTTTTTCTCATTTTTATCTGTTCTTCACACAAATAGACCCTCATGCAAAGAGCAAAATCAGTTTTCATAACAGAGACTCTCTACTCTTGAAGAAAAATATCAAAAATCCAATATCATGCATCTCTAATGCACTGAACAACAGGTAACTGCTAAAGACATTAAGAGTAGGGCTGCACGATATTATCGGTTTGATATCGGTATCTGCCAATATCAGCCTAAAACTGGTATCGGCTGACATTGAGATTTTTGTAGATATTTACAGCTGATATATCGGCCACACATACTGACCATATATCGGCTGGAATATCAGCAAATTACACAAATGTACAATATTGATGTACCTTCTCTTCACTGTATGGGTACATTTAAAAATCCTCACAAAAATATACTGTATCACTGAAACAAACAATTACATTTTTATTAAGTACAGAGCTTGTGCTCTTGACCAGAAATATATATATATACATATATATATATATATATATATATATATATATATATATATATATATATATATATATATATATATATATATATATATAAAAATATATATATCAGTATAATGGATTAAAAAATATTGTCAAAAATCTAATATTTATAGGACTTATAAATAAATAGCCTGTAAATTATAGTTTTAGTTCAGTTACTCTGCATTTGGATTAATATTTATGGTTGTATGTTTGGTTCTGGTTGGTAAAAATAAAAATAAGTGTAAACAATAAGTACAAATAGAACTGTTCAAAAAGAAAAGCTGATCCTTGTTTTTTCTATACGGTCCACCCCTACTTTATAGCTTTACATATACAGAGTCTTGTGATAAGAGGTCATTAAGTTTTCTTAATTTGATCATTACAGAGCATAATCAGTCTGAAAAATAGACAGGCTGGCTCATTAATGCTGAATTATGTTTTTATTGCGTCAGACCAAGGTGAGGTCGAAGTTCAGGTTTACATGCGATAAAAACTCAAAAATGTTGTTTAATGTGGAAACCACATCCCTACCACAGACTTCAAGGTCTCTAAATGCAGTTTGATGAATAAAAGTTTTATATTTGGTTATTTCACCACACCTGCACTCAGAGATCATTTATAGCCCTCTGTTCTGACTCTGAATTGTTCTCCTCAGAGCTCTTATCACTGACAACGATGTTGTTGAGTTGCTCAACACGTCTGATTTTATTGGTCACGGGTCAGTTAGTCATGAGACCTGAAACACCCAGTTACTTAGTCTTACTGGAAATGACCTGGAAGACATATTTCCTTTTTTTCTTTACAGGATGTGATGAAAACTTTTTGCAAAAAAAAGGAAGAACAAAAAATAAAATACACAGTCCACTGTATTTGTTCAGTAGTAATAATTAGTTATGGTAACTTATTTTTTTTATTAGAATTATAGGTTTTGAAATATATAGCTATTGTGGACATTTTCTGTTTGTCATTTCAACACAACAAAGAATTTCATTTACAAAAATGAAATAAGAAAATAGATCTGGAGATGGACCATTTTTTATAATCAAGATGATGAAACACAAGAGCTCCAACGAGGACAGTACTTGATTTGAGTTCTGATTTGATTTATTTTATTTTTAGTGAATTTTAAAATGTATCATGGTGTATCAGAGAACTCAACTCCAGACTGAATAATACACAAATAAAGACAGAATACAATGATTTAAAATCCTTTTTGCCTTTCTTCAGTTAAACACATGACAAAGACATGATATTCAATGTCAAAGTGATAAACTTTATTGTTTGTTGCAAATAATCACTCATTTTGAATTTGATGCCTGCAACATGATCCAAAAAAAGCTGGGACAAGGGCATATTTACCACTGTGTTACATCAATCTTTATTTGTGTGGCACCAATTCATAACTAGTGTTATCTCAAGACACTTTACTACACCTCTCCTTTTAATAAGGAACTGAGGACAATAACTGTTGAAGCTTCGAAGGTGGAATTCTTTCATATTCTTGGTTGATGTTTGACTTTAGGTCCAAGACAGGTGTGGACTGCAGCAGGTCAGTCTCGTACCTGCACTCTTTCACTCTGAAGCCACGCTGCTGTAACACGAGCAGAATGAGTCTTGTTGTTGTCTTGCTAAAAAAGATGTACGACAGCATATGTTGCTCCAAAACCTGTTTGTACCTTTCAGCATTAATGGAGCCTTCACAGATGTGCAGGTTACCCATGCCATGGGCACTAACACCCCCCCATACCATCACAGATGCTGTCTTTTGACCTTTGCTCTGATAACAGTCTGGAGGGTCCTTTTCCTCTTTAGCCCCGGAGGACACCACGTCCATGATGTCCAAAAACAGTCTGAAATGTGGACTCAGACCACAGCAGACTTTTCCACTTTGGGCGTTGTTGATATTTGGCTGAAGAAATGAGAAAATCTCTTATTTTTATGTCAGAGGAGATTTCTAATATTTCAAAATAGCAGAAGCTTATAATGAATTTGTTTAATGCTTTAATGCCTGAAAACACAAATTATAGAGCTGAAATGTTTATTTCACTTTCTACTGAAATCATAAAACATCAAAATTTCCATAAAATTCAACATATATATTTTTTGTATCTCATTTGATACATTAGGTGTTTTTGGCAACTGATAATCCACTTGAGGACATTTTTATCATTTAACTGGTTGTTTTCAGACGTTTTTTTAAGTAATTTATTGATCATATTGATTAGATAGAGGTATCATAACAGTATGTATCAAATATGATACAACAGGCATTAAAGGGTTTAAGAACTGAAAAAACATAATGCTGAAAAGGACAAAAAATAACCACACAGGAGTGTCGGGTTGCAGATCTCAAATAAAACTCAAGACTGAATGACAAGTTAGCATCGTACGCAGGGCAGTCCGAGCAGATGGGAGCCCGCTGAGCCTGATCTAGACTCCCTCCAGCTGCAGGTAGTTAACTTTTCTGACAGCAAGGAGACAAAAGTGGACAGCTGAGATACTGAAGCATGCCATCCCCTGCCCACAAAAAACAAAAGCATGAAACCTGCTCTCATAATACGCTTTGTGAGCAGAAACGAGAAATCTGATATGCTAAAACAAGGGGAAATTCTGAGGGGAACAAATGTCTATCTTGATGATCATCTGACAAAAAAAAAATGCCAACATTGACAGACAAGCATGAGAAAACAAGGCTTGATACAATCAACATGGACGTATAACTGTAAAGTATTCATTACACTGAACGGACCACCAGAGGAGGGCAAAATACTGACTATCAAAGACATCACTTCACAAACGAACTCCTGTAAAAATGCAGAAAATCTCCAAAGAAAATTCTCCAAACTGCCCAAGGTGCAAAATCAAAGAAAGAACTTTTTTGCAAATGTTCTGGCAATGTCATAAACTTGATAGTTTTGGGGACAGGATTCATTCACTCACAAAATCAGTTTTAAAACTAGAATTTGAGCTATCCCCATGCATATATTTATTAAATGATTTAATTAACTGCCTCTTTGACTCAAAAAAATGAAGACAGTTGATTATGATAACATACTTCACCAAAAATGTATACCCCTCCTTTGGAAAAATCAATCACCACCAACATTCAGCATGTTCCTGACTCAAATATCTCAACTCCTCCCTTTAGAAAAAAATACACTCGAGAATCATAACTGGGGTCATCTATTCCATGACCTTTGGCATTTATTATATTCACAACTGGAAAAACAAGACTTATAAAGAGTCACATTTAACTTGTCACTGTTCATTCAGTCATGTTTGTAAATCCGGGTTTGTATGTGCTTTTGATATATGTTTTTATTTTATTTTGTTCATGTCTGCATATTTTAACTTTACCCATGTCTTGTTTCTGTCTGTTTTTACCTAATTTATTAGTTTTTTGTTTTATTACTCTTCTGTGTAAATGCACAGAAGGAGGAAAGACCGAGGTAGGTGTGGGGCATAACTAAACATTTGTAAATGAAAACCGTTAGAAACATTTGTGAAACCAAATGAAAATAAAAAGAAGTTAAAACATCTAAGACATCACAGAGATGGAAAAGTATCACAGAAACCAACCAGGAATGGGAGGTCACAGGCATTCAGTGTTGGTTTTTCAGCCTCGGTTTTGATGCATTTGATGATATCATAGACTCTAGATGATGAAATAAAAAAAATCATTACATTTGTACACTGAGAAATGTTAGACTTTTTGCTCACAGTTGTTCTCAAAGTGGTGAACCTCACCCCATCTTTTTATTCCCAATCATGACCTGTTTCCAATTAACCTGTTCACCTGATTTGATTTGGCACTGTAGATATAAAGATTGATTGATTATTATCTTTAATTATCATTAATTAAATCTAATTACTCAAATAAATCCCAATAAGTTTTGTTTCTTTCCATGGCTGGCGCATTAAATAAAAACTAAAGGTGTCCAACAAAAGCAGAGATTTTCCAGTTACGTGTCTTCATAATAAACACCTTTGTTGATGTTTAACTCAGGTGAGCCACACCTCCACCCTGCCCTTCATATTACAGTGATACAGCTTTAAAAGGCTGGCTGAGTTCCTCCTCATTAGATTCACTTCTCCCTTAACTAACTCTCTCAGAGCACTTCCTCGATCATTTCATGGAAATGGAGCACCGTATGGAGAGTGGAAAGAGGAGGACGCAGAGCAATGACGATCTGATCTGTAAGAGGAAACATTTTTATTCATTATTTCACCTCCTCACCTCTCTCACCTGTTCAGATCTGATCTTTCTACACTGGTTTATGTTTTAAAAAGGGGAGTTTGTCTTTATTTACTCTGGCTTGTTTCAACACAGAGCTTGTTTACTCTTTGCTGTGCTGTCAGCTGAGCGAGTTCAGAGTGTCAGTTAACAGGACAGTGTTGAATGTTGGAGCTCACCTGTGCAGGTGAAGAGCAGCAGGAGACAACAGGGCAAAGTAGAAATGCATCGTCATAGTGACAGAGATCACATGACACAGAGATAAAAGGTCCCATAAGCATGCAGCAGTGAGTGTTTGCCTTCATTTGTGTGAGAGCCTGTTTCAGCTCTCATGTTACACAGCTGTGTTTGTGTCGAGCCTGTTGAGCTCTCAGAATCATCGTCCACGTCTTTGTGAAGATGACAGTCTGATGGACGGATCATCCATCACAGGCAGCTGATTACACACTAACATGTCCTCCTGAACTCAGATGACTGTTACTGCAGGACGTCAGCATGGAGGTTTAATTATTTTGTTTCATCCAGCAGCATGAAGTGATTAGATTTTTCAGGAGAAGTAGAAAAACAGAGTTGAGGACGTCAGTGAAATAAATCAACAGCATGAACAGAAAAAAGTGTGAAGTGCAAAGCAGTGCTAATTTTGACAGCACTTTTTAATTTAGTTTTAGACTTTTGCCCAAAATATCTTTTAGTTTTTGTCATAATTTAGTCAGCTGAATTGTTTTAATTTTAGTCTAGTTTTAGTTGATGAAATTTCACAACATTTAAGTTGACAAAATCTACTGTCAATTCAGTCGACTAAAATATGAAAATATTAAGTGTAAGGCATTTTTTTTATGTTTCCTTGAATTTCTGAAATCATGTTTTACACTTTGATCCCACCACCACCAAGCTAAGGCAGTTGTGATTGGATGTCCCTCTTAACTCATCCAACCTTTCCACACAACCAAAGTAGCTGTGATTGGATATATTCCTAACTTGTCCCTACTTTCTACATGACCAAATTAGGTCTGATTGGATTAAGTCTCTGTCAAACATTTTAGTCTAGTTTTTATTTATTGATGAAAATGTCAGTTGACTTAGTTTTAGTTTTTGTCCATGTGCACTTGTTTTATGAGCTAGTGTCTAGTTTTCTTCAGGGGAAAAAAGGTTGTTGACGAAAACTATGATGAAAATAATTAGTCGACAAAATGAACACCGGTACAAAGTCATTACAAACTGCCTCTTCTATGATAGTCATTGATTTTTAACCCTTTAACTCCATATCAACTTCTTGGTAGACCAAACTTTGAGTAACTGTATCTTATTCATAAATGCCTCAAAGTTCTTAAACCTGATTAGACCATCTATATTTCGTGGGGGTTAAACATAATGCTAGAAAAAAGCATTATGTCTTCTTAAAACTGGTCATATAAACCGAAAATGGCATATATGAAATAAATGTGACATCCAAAAAGTGAAAAGCGTTTCTCAAAAACAGACATTTTACCTGATTTTTGTTCTCTTCTCACTTTTACAATGGAATTACTTCTTTGACTACAAACTTGCAGCTCAACCATTTGGCTGAAGTAATGATTTATAAACATTTAGAGCAAAAAAAAAAAAAAATCATTGTTGCAGTAGTGCCCCAATTTGTCAAAAAAGACATTTTCATGGCTATTTTTTGTGGAAGATAAAGAGTTAATGATCCAGACCTTCAGTAAACAACAAACCCATACATGACTTATTTTTCTTTGACATTTGATGATAGTTATACAAGAGCTCTGAGAGATTAAAACCTCCGCAGAGGCATTTTCCAATACTGTTGGGTTCATTTGAAAAACGTGGAAGACTGGCCAATCCTGAAAGGCTAACAAATCATTTCAAAATCCTGGATCCATGTTCAGATCACCAAGCAAATCTAATCAATTCTTAACTGCGTCATGGGCAACAGTCCCTGAAATATCAGCAAAATCTGTTGAAAACTAATTGAGTTATTAGTGAACATTTGGAAAACTGTCCGTTCTTGCAGTGTTTACAAATAAATGAAAAAAAAAAAAAATCCTGAATCCCAATCCATATTCAGATCACCACCAAATTGAATCATGTCTTCCTTGCGCCATGGCCAACATTCCCTGAAATTATCATCAAAATCTGTTGATAATTTATTGAGTTATAAGTGAAAATTTGGAAAACTGAGCTATCGCGCAATGTTAACAAATCATTTGAAATAAAATTCTGTATCTGGATCCCAATCAGAAAATTGTGCTAACTAGCAATTCTAACCAACCGTTAAGGAAAAAAACATCCTGGATCTGCATCTCAGATTAGGATCACTACCAAATTATTCTTTCAGCCTTTTTGTGTCATGAGCAACATTCCCTGAAAATACTATTAAAATTTGTTGATAACTTGTTGAGTTATTAATGAAATGTGGAAAACTGGCCCATCTCACAATGTAAAAAACAAATCTTTTGAAAAATTCCTGGATCCACATGTGGATTTGGAGCTCTGTGAAATTGTTCTCACTTCTTCTTTGTGTCATGAGCAACATTCCCTGAAAATGTGATTAAAATCTGTTGATAACTTATTGAGTTGTTAGCGAAAATGTGGAAAACTGTCCTTTCTCACAATGTTAACAAATCTTTGAAAAATCTTTTATCTGCATCCATGTAAGGGAACATGAAGGTTGTTAGCTTGCCTAATTGAATAATTATGAAATTTAGAATTACTGACAAAATATTTTTTTAAACAAACCGGTAAATCTGATTTTTGATGTTAGACTTTAAATACAATAATGCATGTTTGGAAAATGTGAAAAATAGTTAACAACTGGAGTTTTAGACAAAGAGGTAGATTTAAAGATTTGGAGAATCTAACAAATTGTGTCTGTAGCTTTATTATTTTTTTTATAGATATGTGGGAAATATGCTAACCCGGCTGTAAGCCTTTAACTGTGAGTTCTCTGCCTTAGTTTGTCTGTTAAATCACTGTGTCAACATCTGTTTTTAAGGGGATACACTATAAATTTCACTTGCTCCTTTTCATTTATTAATAAATGAAAGCACTTCAATACAAAAAACAAACATAACAAATGAAAAGGAGCACAAGGAAGAAAATTCTCATATGATCTGACCCTTTTTATAAGATGCTAATTAATCCATAATAAAACACAAAACTTTAAATTAAACAGCTGCAGGACAAAAAAAGTCCTAACTTCTCTCTATAGGACACCAGGATTCAATTTTCATTTTATATGAAAAAGAAGAAAAAAAAAAAAATGAACCTGGAAAAACAACAAGACCAGAGTTGCCAGGTCTGCTTATTATAAGCAACTTTGAGCTTCTTTTGTTGAAAAGTTGCTTGTAAACATTGGCAGCTGCAGGTTGTGAGCAAAAATTATGTTTCCACCAAAAATCCTTATAGCCAGAATTAAATGTATTTCTAATGTAGCTGCTACTGTTTTCACCATCATAAAGCTGTTGAGGATCAACATAAAGCTTAGATAAAAGCCTGACTGTAAATGTTTCGTTACAAAAATCAAGCTTAGACTGTTTAGTGATAACAGAGTTATAAATAACAGTATTTTCTTCCTTGAACTTCTGTTTAAAGAAAAGGATGTTCCAACTCCAAACAAAAGGATGTTGAAGAAATAAAAATTAAGAGCCAATAGGAAAAAATGTCAGTGAAATTGAAATGTAATGAAGATGAAAATCAAAACACACTTTATGTAGATTTCTCTTGAAAAAGACTGCTTTCAGATCTCATCATATCTTCTAACGTGATGGGTTTTATTCTAATTTTAAATATGAATTTCGGTTCAGATTCTTTGGTTTCTCCATCCTGTAAACTTTTGTAAGCTCCTCTTCTATTCCTTAAATAAATAACTAAAATAGATAAAAACCCTTTGGAGTCAAGGTCATGTTAGGACATTCCAAAATGCTTTTTATTTGACATTATAAAAGTGATTGACACTTAGCTCACGCATAATCTGCACGAGACTCGTTTTGATTCTTCGTCATAAAAAAAATAAAAAGTAAAGAATCATGTGCAGCTGCACTAATGATGGATCTCAACGTTATCGCCATGCTCATAAATTTTTTAGCATCAGAAAGACAACCTCTGCTTCAGTGGAGGATCACGAGAAACAGAGGAAGTCAATCCAACCACCGGCCTGATGCAACTTCACTGATTTGTGCAGAACTGCTGCAGAACAGGAACTGCTTTTCGTGTGGTTTGCACCAAGACAGATGAATTATGAGCTTAAGTTTATTAAAAAGAAAGTGCATGAAGGAAAGTTGAGTTAATACACAAAGTAAAACAGCCTCCTGTCCTGTGATTGATTTTCAATTCAATTCAATTCAACGACTTTATTTAAAAAAAAAAAAAAATCTTTTTTTTTCTTTTTCTAAGTTGCTCCCTTGGGGATAAATAAAATAAAGTGGTTGAATTGAATTTAACTGAATTGAAAATTTGATGGGGGTCAGAAATCAGCCTCTTAAGCAGGTTTAAACTCCCGGCCACCCTCCTCATTTTACATGATTTTCTGTAATATTATTATTTTTACCCAACATATAATGTACATAACATCTCACAATTAAATTGCACACAAGTGTGGAAACAACATTTTTGTTTACTAGTCCCACTAGTAAACTCAAAATATCTCACTGGTAGTACCAGTAGACTGTTTTCAGTCTACTAGCGAAAAGATTAACTAGTAGTACTTGTAGACCTAATGCAAATGCGGTAGGAGGGATTATCACCAAATCCAGCATTTTAAACATTTAAACATTTTTAAGTCTACTAGCACTACTAGTAGTAGGCTAGTAGTACTAGTAGACTCAAAACAGTCTACTAGTAGTACTAGTGACACTTTTTGCCTCGCTAGTAAAGTCTACTTGTGCACATGTACCAAAATTGTGCACATGTACTCGACATTTGAGTACTAGCTGAACTACAGTTGATATCACTGATATCAGTTTTATGACCAAACAGCTCTCCATAGTCAGTGTGGGGCTGCGGCTTGTTTTCTATTAGGGATGTGGTTACATCTCTAATAGAAAACAAACCGGTTCAAAATCTGATTTAATCCTCAAACATTTACCTTTGTCTTTTCTAATATTTTACCAGTAATCTACTACCTTGGGTCAGGCCCCCGAAATTGTGAGTGTGATCTCCTCCCCAGCTGCTGCTCACATTTTATGATTAAGTATGACAAAAGACTTGAGCATTGGAAACCAAATTAGGTGCTTTTATTTTGAAGGTCTAAAAGTTAACAGGACTGAAAGCAGTGTTAATTTTGTCGACTAATTATTTTGGTCATAGTTTTCATTAGCAACCTTTTTTCTCCTGACAAAACTAGACAGTAACTAATAAAAACAAGTGCACATGGACAAAAACTCAAACTAAATTAACTGACATTTTCATCAACAAATAAAAACTAGACTAAAATGTTGAGACTCAATCCAATTAGACCTAATCTGGTCATGTAGAAAGTAGGGACAAGTTAGGAATATATCCAATCACAGCTGCCTTAGCTTGGTGGTGGTGGGATAAGTTGTGGAGCGATCCAATCAGAGCTCCTCTCTTTATGAATTGATATATTCATGTAGAGCAGGTTCACTGTTTGTTGTCAGTTCTGGTATTGTAACTGAGATGCTCTGCCAGGTAGCCTAAATAAAGGTGACTGCATTTCACACAAAAGTTCAATTTGTTTCTGTTCATTTATACATTCAGACTTTACTAGCATTCAATAAAGGGTTATTAGATGTTTGATTTTATCCAGGTGTGAAACATGACTTCAGAAATTCAAGGAAACATAAAAATGCCTTACCCTTTACACTTCATATTTTAGAAGACTAAATTTACAGTAGATTTCATCGACCAAAAGTAGACTAAAATAAAACAATTTAGATGAATTAATTCTAACTAAAACTAAAAGATATTTCAGGCAAAAGACTAAAACTAAATTAAAAAGTGCTGTCAACATTAACACTGACTGAAAGTGGCTCCGGTCAGTTTGAGTTTGACTCCTGTCCTAAATTTCGGCCTTGACCACGAGTAAAGTCTAATTGCTCCATTGTGCAGAACACATGCACTGAAAAAGACTCGTTCTCTCTCAGTCCAGGTGCAAACGAGCGCCTTTTATGACGTTCAGACCTTTCCCTCACTAAATGACTCCTCTTTATGACTGGAGCAGTGATCCCAGGATCCTGTTCATGAGTAAACATGTTCCTGTTTGCTCTGAGAGTGTTCAGCTTTCCTCTGCATGTAAACACTCTGAAGAGGAGCTATTGTGATAACAAGTTTACAATTAAATGAACCACAACTCAGTTCTGTTTAATTAAGTGCAGTAAAATGTGCGTGCATTGATTTCTCAATATTTGTTCATACCCTTCTGCACAGCTTGACTTCTATAAAATATCATTTATTAAACAAAGGTCATTTAGAGCACTTATCAGACTACACTAGCTTTAAAATCTTTCTGAAGACCTTTGTTGGCGAGCCTTTCCTGATTTCATTTGAGTTTGATTTAATGTATTTTATTCATTTTATTTATTTATTTTTGACACGTTTAAAAGTTCCTTTTTTGTCTTTTAGAGATCATTTCAATCATTTCATTTATTTTATTTACATTTTTGCCAATGATTTTACAACCTGCCCTTCATGTTTAAATGTTTTGTTGTGCTTTTTGTAATTACTGCTGCCCTTACAAGGACAGAACTTTGTAAAACAAAAAAAAAAAGAGAAAAGAAAAAAATGTACCGAGCAGATCGAACAAAACATAACAGCAGAGTTTCTGGATTATTTCAAAAATACAGCAGAGATAGTGGAGATAATATCAATGCAGACAGCAAATTACGATCAGATGGACAATAAAATAAAAATACATTTTATTATTGCTATTATTTATACCAATAAAATATCCTGCACATGTATCAGTATCCTATCCTATCCTATATTTTTTTGTTTTTTATTTGTTGTTAGCAAGATTATGCAAAAACCACTGGACAGATTTTGCTGAAATTTTCAGGAGATGTTGGTAATGGCACAACAGTGGCTTTTCCACAACCCCTGTAAAAGATACTATTCTGGATCACCAGATCCAGAACAGTGCCAGGATCTGGACCAAACTCAGCACATAGATGGAGGTTGTTATCCTGTATGAACACAAGTTTTGGGAATATCATTAAATATTTTGATTTTATATGAATTATTGAATGGTGTCAATTGGATTTCCCATTGTAAAATACAGTGTTTTTTTGTGATGTCAATCTGGATCAGATTCAGATGAAATTTACCTTGATGATAGAGACATGGACCCCATATTATCCTGTGAAACTGGAAGCAAATCCGAAAAAAAATGACAGAGATATGATTTTTAAAATTCCAGCCAATGTTAACTTGTGGGATTTTTTGAAGTGACCCCTTGGTGTAAAATTTCAGTCGTTCCCAACATCCTATCTCATAACCCCCTGCTGATACCTCTCCCAGAACACCAGGGGAAATAACATCCCCCTGGCCCTGGTCCAGGCCGAGCTTCACTTTTGTTGATCGAGTTGCTGAATTGGTGGGGATCGAACTCAGATTTTCCTGATTCTTTGGGGCCTAGAGTTGCACGTCTTACCACCAGACTATTGACACCCTTCACAATGGGAGATGTTTTTGGGGCGCATATATCCTCCACACTTGGGATAAGGGACTTGAACCCTGGACCATCAGACTGTTAGCCCCTTTGTCTATCTCCTTGAGCTATGGTGACAGAAACCTGTTGGTCCTTCTTTGAGGTCTTGACTTCTGTATTTGGACACTAGACTTTAAAATCCACTGAGATCAGGCAAGACTTGAACCTGCAACATTTGTTTATGATAGACCTGTTTACTGCAGGCTGTCTGTGAGGTCCACTGAGATCAGATTTTAAAGTCCACTGTTAAAAGACAGAAGTCAGGACATCTCAGAAGGACTAATAGATGTTTAACTCCATACCTCAAGGAGATAGATGAAGAGCTGGAGGTCAGATGTTATGTTTTTGCCAGCATATGCTTCTGTGAATATTCTGTATACTATGCCATTTTTTCCTATTTCATTCACATTTTTATACTTTATTCATTTTCTATTTTGTGATTAATTTTATATTCCTCTATCTTTATTTTGTTGTGTGCAATACTGTGTGGATACCTTAATTTATCTAATAATAATAATAGATTTTACTTATAACGCACTTTATATTTGAAAACAAATCTCAAAGTGCAGTATCTATCTATCTTGAACCTTGACGTCTGCTTTCCAAAACATCTTTTATTGATTTATTTCGTTGGGTATCAGCTACAGTTGTGCAGTCTTAGCTGGGTTAATTTTTACCTGTTTATGATCTCTTCTCCTTGGTGGCTCTCCAGTGCTGGTGAAAGAAGATCACATGCAGACCTTCTCGGCAGAGGCAGTATGTTGCTGTTTGAGCCAATACTAGCACCACGTCTGTTGTAGATTGTGATATGACCAGCTCGGGAAGACTGCAATATTAAGAGAGGTCCACACAGTTACCTTGCTTTTCAAACATACATTTAATCCAAACTAAAGGCTTTAAAGTCCAAGGGAAAGAGAGATCAAGCAGGCTGAGGAAGCCCGGCCTTATGCTTTCCAGCCAGCTGTAGACCCTCCACAATCAGTGTGGTCTTCTAGTTTCCCAAAGATGACCCCGAGACCACCAGATGGCAGCAGAAGCTCTGCAGCACAGAATAAACCAGCAGTGCCGTGCAAAAACAACATACGCCACCAGATGGGCTGAAGCTTAAGCTCAAACAAAAGACAAAAATGGAAGAAAAACACAACAACTCACAACTAATCCCATGAAAAACGAAGACCCACTTGAGTCATAAGAAGTTGACTTGCTTTGCAGAGAAAACAGTTTTTATGTGTACTAGAAAAGTCCAAAAATGTAAGCTTGGTTGATTATTTCTCATCTTTAATAACACCAACTGATGTGTATTTTATATCATTGGAAAGCCTGATTAGTCACCTTTACAACAAGATACAGCTCATAAGGACTGTGCAATCGTGAAATGAACAACACAGCTGAACGTGAGGGTACTGCCCCTAAAAAACAGGCCTGTAACCAGGGCTGACACCAAATTATCCTGACACTCTGTGCACCAGAACACCAGCTCCCATTGCAGGGGATTTTGGAACTTTTTTTTTGCCATTATCTAAAACCAGTAGTCTAAATCCTTTCGGCCTTGGGAACCAGGTAGTGCTAAATGCTAACCTACTTCCCTGTTTTTAGACTCATCCCTGCCCCGCTCTTCTTCTTTAGGTTTAAATGCTTTGCGTGTGCATTTGAGTCTCCAAGGTGCTGCTGTTCCTATAACACAATGTTGATGAATGAAATCTGATCTACCTCCTTTCATTTAATCATATTCACTATTCTTCCTTTGCTTCAAGAACGTCTGCTCTCCATCTTAATTGTGACTTTGTGAAACCCTAAACCCTCTCTCTGTCTGCAGCTGATCGGACCGGCTCTTTGGGATGTGTCGGCTGGTTCATTGTGATTCTCTCTGGGATCTTCACAGTCCTCCTCTTCCCCCTGACCATCTGGTTCTGTCTCAAGGTCAGTGGGACAACAGAGCAATAGGTTATATTGTTCTAATTTCATTTACTTGTATTATAGATGTAAGTTAATATTGTGTTTTCCTTTGTTTTGTAGATTGTTCAGGAGTATGAGCGTGCTGTCATCTTCAGACTGGGTCGCATCACAGACAGGAAGGCGAAAGGACCAGGTATCCAAGGCGATAATGAATCAGAATCAATGTTCTTTCCTAATTTAATTGATAAAAGGACTAATTCTTAATGTGTCCCTTTAGTATATAAAGTATCTGGACCCTATTTTGACAGCATGAAGTGCGTTGTCTAAAATGTGTCACAGCCGTTTGTGTCTATATTTTGCTATTTTGAGGATGCACATTCTCAGCACAAGGTTCGGGGCGCAAAGAGGATGGATCATGTGCCTTGATTATACCAATCAGAGAGTCAGCTCTCATCCCCTTTAAATCAGTGCTCACCTGGCAGGTGGCGTTTTCCTATTTGAACAGCCGGTTTAGATGTTTGGTCTGAACTTTGGATGGATTACTTCATTCCTCCCCTTTTATTGTGATACTACACTCAAAGAAAACACTCAGAACACTGTATGAAATGTGTGTTTTTGATTGAAGCATCCAGAGCAGATCAGAAACACGAGCCAGACACTTCTGAATAAATGTAAAAGCAAAAAAAGCTGTCAGGATGAGCAAAAAAAAAATATTGGACGGCCTGTTTTATTATCTGTGAGCATAATTACCAGTCAGATTTATAGGTGTGTATACAGACATCTGAAATGTTGCTCTGTGTTTTGTAAAAATCTTCAATCCTGAGTGTGCTTTTTCTTGATTAAGGAGTATTACGCACACTGGAGCGCACAGGAATAGCACATCAAGCAGGGCTGCAAAAAAGCCACACTGCTCCCCGTCCCGTTATGAACTTTGAACTGAATCTTTTTAACAAATGCTCTGATATTTGATGGTAGAGGTGCTGCTGTACATCCATCAGAGTGAAACAAGCTCAGTAAAGTGTGTTTTTTTTTATCTTTGATGTGTACCAGTCTTTCTAATGCATCCTCAAGATATCGAAAACACAGACTTTAGACTTCAGACCAGGTGTGAGCAGGTTTGAATGCAGTCAATTTCTGGGTTCTCAGGGTAGAAACACACCAGCTTTGGGCCCTCTTTCACATTAAAATTTCACTTTTAAATGATGCAAGATCACTTTTGCGGCTTGATGATGTTCTTGTTCCTCCTCAGGGATCTTCTTCATCTTGCCATGCACTGACTCATTCGTGAAAGTGGACCTGCGAACAGTTTCTTTTGACATCCCTCCACAAGAGGTACTTTTACCTTCATTAGAAACACCACAGTCCATCAATAAGGCTCACAAACACTAACTCTTGACTGATTCCTCCTCCAGATCCTGACCAAAGACTCGGTCACAGTTAGTGTAGATGGAGTCGTGTATTTCCGTGTCAGTGACCCCATTGCCTCTGTAGCCAATGTGTCGAACGCTGACTTCTCCACCCGTCTGCTGGCTCAAACCACCCTGAGAAATGTGCTGGGGACCAAAAACCTGTCTGAGCTGCTGTCTGACAGAGAGGGCATCGCTCACGGCATGCAGGTAAACAATTAAAGTCTTTAAAGCATATCCTGAAATATGGGACTGAAACCTCACACTGATTAACGTGTTTAATATAGAGCAGAGCACCAAATTCATACTGCATTATCTGAGCCAACTGATGAAAATTGAAGAAAAAAATACAGTGTTTTATGAGTAAAGCTTTGAGTTTTTACTAGTAACATTTTTAAGTCTACTAGTACTACTCTAACACAAAATTGTCTACCAGTAAATCATTTTCTTTACTAGTAAGGTCTATTCGCACACTGGTGCGCCAAAAACCTTTACTAGTAAAATAAAATTTTTGTTAAGCAGTCGTACTTTAAACTCAAAATATCTCACTAGCAGTACTAGTAGACTGTTTTTAGTCTACGAGTAGTACTACTAAAGCCAAAAGTTTCAGAACTTGTAAGATGCAGTATCTTGAAGTACTGTTGCTTGGATTTGGCTTTATGGATCTGTTAAAACAAGTTCTAGAGACTAAGATCTTTGTGCTGCAACATTTTTTCTTTTACAGTACATTTATTCTGTTAATACAGTTATTCTTGATTCATCATTTTCATGGACTGAAGGACATTATTCAGTTAAATCTGCACCTTGCAAACCTCCTCATCAAAGCTGATTTAGGCTGCTATTCCAGGTTGTTTTCACAACTAGATTATTTGGGGGGGTTGTTCCGATCTAGTGGTTTGTTTGCAGTGAGGACACAATTGACCCGGCAACCGGCACAAAGAGGGTGGCGGGTTAACTCATCACACCGCTGTAGCAGTTTAAGCAGCAAAACAGCTACCAGGCAGATGACAGAGTGCGACTGAATAATGCTGTGGATCCTCAAACACTGGATTACTTCCCAGAATTTAGTCCAGCTCTATCAAGCAGGAGAATTGATCCTTGTTGAAGCTGCTCTACTTTTCCGCATCATGTCAGTGCTAATACTTCTACAGGTGTTGTGTTGTAGCAAGTTACCATGCTATTTGGTGTCCTCTATGGTTCGCTCTATACACCTGCGAGTGCTAAAAGCCCCTTTTCTTTGTTTACACTTATATTTTAAAAACAAATATGATCATCTGTGAAATCTTATAGGGGACATTCAGCCTTGTAGTCATGGCAACCCTGGCTGTGACATAATGACACAAAAGGACTTGGCCTGAACTTTGGACACTTCAACACTGTGAAAACTCAGATCTTAGCAAGTGTGTTATGTATTTGACAAGTCCAGATGGACATCTTATTATATGGAATAAGAAGCAAATTAAGGCCTTAAGTTGCTTGAGTTTATCAGAAAATATCTGCCAATGAAACAAGTGAACTAGTGCTCCATAAGGATCTGAAAGTCAGGTGATAGCACATCATATTTTTAAGACATACAAGTAAAACTTCTTTTGTCTCATTGACAGATATTTTTTACTTATTACAAGCAATTCAGGCTTTGATTTTTATTTTTTATTTAGCAAAATAAGTTGTGAAGCTTAACTATTAGGCAGTTGTGGTCTAGGGAGATTTTCAGGCTTGAAATTGGACAAATAAACTTCCTCAGATTTTATTTTTGGACGTTTAGTTTCAGCTGTAATTGTTCAGAATTGAGCTGGACTTCTGTTTGGCCTGTAAACTTACCACACTGTGAGCTTCAGATTCAATCGTGTCCACTTTCTGTTCTTGCAGAGCAGCCTAGATGAAGCCACAGACCACTGGGGCATCAAGGTGGAGCGTGTGGAGATCAAAGATGTGAAGCTGCCTCATCAGCTGCAGAGAGCCATGGCTGCTGAGGCCGAGGCTGCACGAGAGGCCAGAGCTAAGGTCAGGACCTGAAGCACCATCTTTATCTACGACATGACACATGAGGCTCTGTGAGACTCACCTCTCTGTCTCCATCCACAGGTGATCGCAGCAGAGGGTGAAATGAACGCATCTCGCGCCCTGAAGGAAGCCTCCCTGGTGATCGCGGAGTCGCCGTCAGCCCTGCAGCTTCGTTACCTGCAGACTCTCAACACCATCGCAGCAGAGAAGAACTCCACCATCATCTTCCCTCTGCCCATGGATGTCATCTCTCACTTTATGAGGAAGTAACTCTTCCTTTTCCTCCAAAGTCACTAATAAAGAAGAATATGTGGGGTCTGGGTACATTTCTGAAAAATGAACTGTAAGCATGCATTTCAGAGTAACGTCTATACAACAGCTTTTCGTAAGACTATGGCGGCCCTCGAATGAATGTGATCGGAATTAAAAGATGCCTGAAAATGTGCTATGAAATGGTCACATCCTTGAATATAAAAAACAGATGAATTATTTACTCAATAGTGTCTAATTTATGATATCATGTTAAGCTCTGCTGATTGATTTTGGTCTTTGATACAATAAAATGTTAAAATGCACACAGTGCCCTGTCTTTTTCCTTTTTCTTGAGATCAAGTCTGTGCTCAGAGGAACATGTTTGGAGTCAGGAGTTAAGACAACTGTCTGAAGAAGACCTGCTGAAGATCAGTGAAGACCTGAATGCAGAAGGAGGAAGAACCTGTCAATAAAACTGGATTATAGCACTTTTTCCTGTGACAATAAAGACACCAAAGGGCTTCTCTTGATCATTTTTTAATTCTGTAATCTCCCCAAAAGTACAAATGAACTCATCAACATACCATGAGTACGTTACATGTTAACTATCTCATTCATCATTCCTCTAGGCCTCCTACGCTACAGTTACAGATCAAACCATCACAGATGCAGAGAGGGTGACAGAAGAGAAAGGGAGAGCCAGAAAAACAGCAAAGACAGAAAAAACATGCTTCTAGTACGTTTTTGGTGCACTAATACACAGCTCATGTTGTAAATGTATTTACATTCAAACATACAATCAGTGCCAGAACAAACGGGCTCAGTAAACTTTGTCTCTGGATCAACTCTGTCCGGGGTGACTGTGAAGCTTACCGCCACAAAATCAGACTCTAGTCGGGGAATGATGAGCCGTGGAAACATTTGCTACGACAGCATCTAACTATTGAAACGGACTCTTCAGTCCTGGATGAGTTGGATAGATTACCCATGATCCTTGTGGGGAGGCTAAACCAAGTGCTACATGTTAAATGGCTGCTACATCGAGGTCCTCTTATATTGAACAAAATCGCACAAATGGCTTGTACAAAGACGCAGTCATTATATTTCTGACATTCAGCAAAGTGATGACACAGATGTCCACAGGACACACTGAAGGGTCGTTACAATACCAGTTCATTGTTAAGAAATAGGTGCATTCAAAGGTGAAATATTGGTTTGACGTGAACCCGGGAACTTTTGTAAACAATCGTTTTAGTTGCATCTCTGTGGACGTTCATTTTTTTGCACTAATATTGACCGTAAAGAGTCAGTGACGCAGGTGAACCTTGGACATTTGAAAACACAGTGACCTTCAGACTGGTATATTTTAACAATTCAATGCAAAAACATTCTCAAAATCATCAGTGTTGGTATAAAAGAAGTGAAAATCGAGATACATCTTTCAAATTCCTATGCTGTCCTTGACATTCGTCTGCTTAAGAGCATTTAACCCTGTGTTCGTGACGTACAAAAAATTTTGAGGATCTGTGAAAGTTTTTTTTTAACGTTTTCACGACCATCAAAAGTGCTGGTATCGCAATTTAAAGTCTTTTACAGAAAAAATGGCAACCTTTACACGTCCTCCTTTACATGCTGGTAAAAAATAACGGACAGAAAAGGAGAGAGAGTGATCGGGGGTGCTGAATATGAAAACCTTAACCCCCCTCATGCATCTATCTTAATCTAATAATATTACATAATCGCTAACCCTGCTCCCACGAACGCCAGTGCTGCAGCTCCAGCCAGCACGACCTACCAATGGCCTCGCTTATGTACAACAGCTTTAGCTTTGTTCTTATGCTCCATAAATCACTAAGATTACACAGTTTAATTACTCTATTTTCTATGCTGACTTCTTTAAACCACAGACTGTATATCAAGATGGACGGGACAGCAATCACCTGAAAATGAAGCCAAAATACTGCGAGTTTCCCCTTGCTGATTGGCTGTTGTTTAAGTCACAAACCTTGCCTCCTTTACGTAACCAGATGGGTCAAACTAAAGAGTAAGCTCAGTTAATTTATGTTAAAGTGTTTATTTTGTTTTTGCTGACTTATCAACATAAATAAATGATCAAAAGTTCTCTCGCTGTTTCCAATGGTCAACACCACAGATGTGTCGTTTCGGGTCCTCGCCCTTTGTTATGTCCAGTGCTACATCATATGTTTAGGGATGCGTGCCTTTTCCTTCTTTCTATATCTCCTCTCAAAGCAACCACTGCCGTAGGCTTTCCTCCAGGGGAAGAGGATTTTAGTACATGTTTTTCGGGGGTGCTACCTACACGCTTAGCTGTGTTGCTTATTGCTGAGTGCACGATCCTTACAAGTTGTACCTTGTTGTCATTCTTGCAATGTAAAACCAAATACCAATTGGTGTTTTTAACACTATAGAGTTCCTTTAATATTCTAACGCATTTGTCCCTAATGACAAAAAATGCCAGCTTCCTAAAAACTGCTGTAAAATTCTACATATTAATATTTTTTTCCTTTTAATGAGTCAGTCTTTCAAAGTACTTCAGCCTGAAGTATACATGTCAAATATTTATTATATTCTTTGGGTTTTCAACCCTTTAAAGATCTGTGTGTTTCACTGTTTTTATTGAAAAATAAAGATAAAACTAAATTAAATATGACAAAATACATTTCAAGGAGTATTTAATTATTATTTTTCAGAGCCTGAGATGGTCAGTGATTGGCAGCAACACTGATTGTGCTGCATTGTTTTGTTTTTTGCAGGCACCCTTACAGAAAACGGTGAAGCGTGTTATTTTTGCTCTGAATGGGAAAAGCAGCACCATCTGGTGGACAAACATAAAAATTAAAATTAAAAGCTTGTGGTCCAAAAATTAAACCTTAACATAAGGGAACACATTAGTTTATATTTAGATTGATGTGGAATAAAAATGTGCATTTTTAATGGTTTTCAATGGGACAGGTTTGTTGTTTTCTTGCGTCGCTGAGCCATTTAAGGCCAAGTTAAGGAACTGAGATGACAATTTGAGCTATAGTCATTTAACACGGCCTAAATGGCTTACAAATTGAAATGTGAATAATGTGAAATGTCCTGAGGATCTTTTAAAAGTTAAAGGAGAGAAATAATCAACTTAAATAATGTTTCCAATCTCTTTTTCAGGAGACTATAAAGAAGCCTGGTGATGAGACACTTTGCCTAACCTTGTAAAAGTAACCAATGAGGGTGAGGCTGTCAATATGCCAGCATCTGCTGCATGGGTGCCTTTACTTTTGTGTAACCAGCCCAACAGCTACAGAAGCATGTTGTCCATCTTAATATACAGTCAGTGTTTGTTCGCCCGGTGATGCAGCTGTCAGGACCCTGAGGGTAAGTCAGCAGAGTACAGTACAGGAGGCAGTTAGAAGATACTGTATGATATATATAATCATTTCTAAATAACAAAGCTTCTTTTTTATTTAATATACACTAAGTGTAAAATTATTGTGGATTAATCTTGAGAGTGTATAACGTTCTGCAGAGAGGCTAAAAAAGTAAATTGAAAGTTTTTCTATTCTAAATTTAGAAAATAATTCCCTGAACGATCGATTCTCAAACGCTGAGAATTCAGTGGTTTGTAAAAGTTTGAAAATGACACTTTATGGAAAAAAAAGTGTCATCAGATTAAACAAAGAGGTTATGTAGAGGTTAACACAGGCCTGCAAAGGTAAACAGAGGGTTAACCTGTGTATCTGTCAAACCTACATAGCTTATTGACCCATATTATAATAAAAGACAGTCCCCTGAACACCACATCTGTATTTACATGTGATGTCTCTCAGGGGGCATCACATATTCCACTTGTGTCCCACCGGGTGATATTTTCACAGATACAAACACCATCACTCTCCTTCACACCTCAAGCTTAATAAATAGACAGATCACAGCAATAATAAGTTTCACATTAAGACTGGAAGACCGTCACAGTACATGCTTGCTTAAGTGGCAAAATACATGTAAGAAATAAATTAGGTATAAACATCACATCTGGAAACACAGAGAGAAAACAGAGTCCTGGGCCGGGTGTCCCCCTTTAGCATTGAGTTCCCTGGTAGCTGTGTGTTTGTGTTGTTGTTTCTGCTGGATTAAAGACTCAACAGACTGCACATTCCCGCTGAGGTACATAGAAAATGGCGGACGTAGTTTTTGCGTAATTGACCTGAGGGAACCCCGAAAGTGAAGGGTAAACGTTAGCTCATGTGGTGAGACTGCTGTAGGAAGACCTGGTTGGCTTTTGTACATTGAGTTCTCTGTGTTTACAGGTAAAATGGCTAAAGGTTCCAGGTATGGGGTGTCTGATACAAGAAAAACTATCGTGTTGGGCTAATTAAAAATGTCAAACACACCTTAATGAGGCTGAAATAATTTGATTTACACACTAATTCTTCATTCAAAGTCTTTTATGAGATAAAGTGTAGTTTTTCTCTGCTGGTGCGATGGCAGGACTGAGTATAAGGCGCTTCGTTTAGGGGAATTTTGGCAAACAAATAGGACTAACTTAGAAAAACTGATCCTGGTGAGCGGCCATTTTAACAAGGACTTGACGGCCTTTGACACATCGCCTCATGAGAACACTGTTCACAACTGGCAGAACATGCATCTTACAAAATCTGACAACAGACGACCTAAAGCTGCATTTGCCAACTCTTGCCAACGTCTAGGCAATGCTGATGTTCATCTAGTACGCCAACACATTTTACCATACTGTACTGTCTTCCTCCGCTTATCCTTGGTCAGGTTGCGGGGCAGCAGCTGAAGCAGAGATGCCCGAGCCACCTCATCTGGCTCCTCTCAACGTGGAGGAGCAGTGGCTCCACTCCGAGCCCCTCCCGGGTGACCGAGTTTCTCACCCTATCTCTAAGGGAGAGACACCCTGTGGAGGAAACTCATTTCAGCTGCTTGTACCCACGATCTTGTTCTTTCAGTCACTCCCCACAGCTCGTGACCATAGGTGAGGGCAGGAACGAAGATCGAGTAAATCGGCAAATTCGCCTGTCGATCTCCCACTCCATCCTTCCCTCACTCGTGAACGAGAACCCGAAGTACTCAAACTCCTCCAATTGGGGCAGAATCTCATCCCTGACCCATAGAGGGCACTCCACCCTGCTGGGAACCGATCCAGCGAGAGCTGCAGGTCACGGTCTGATAAAGCCAACAGGACCACATCATCTGCAAAAAGCAGTGAGCCGATCCTCAGGTCATACATTTACATATGCTTAAAAAATGTGCACGACTTGAGGCACCTTGTTGGGGACAACTGTCTTTAGTTGTCTAGTCATGGTGTGGGAACACTGAGACAAACTGTATCTGCACATGGGGAAATGGCATATATGTCTGCCTTATATGGTGTTTATTGAGTGACATCACAATATGTTTCTTCAACGCTCAGTAACACAAAGCTACTTTAGGCCTAAGTTCCCCTTAAATGGGGTCCACACATAAGGACTTTCTAAATCTGAGGAGGTTTTTTATCTGTTAGAGACCTCACACATGAAGATAAAAAATCAGGAATTGAACAGTTTGGATCGTACTGTGTGTAGTGTGCTCCGATAATCTCAACTAAGCACACCACACACAGAAGCATTCTGTCCCACCACTGATCTAGAATCTAGTCCTCCAAGACAGAAATCTGATCAAACGTGATGTAACAAAAACGAAGAAGAAGAAACACAGCAACAACCGGAAAACACAACATGGAAGAGGACATATGAGAAGAGGGAATGATGGCGGTCTTGGGACTATTCTTGAACTAAAAAAAGAAAATACTGGAAAAATCCTGGAGACAGCGTGAACACGTGAGCTGGTCCTCCATTTCTGATGTCCAATGAACTTTATGTTTCAGGTTGGTCATGCTTGTTTTTATTTACGCCTGCTTTCTTATTCCTCAGTCAGCTCACTTCTTGAATTTGCTACATTCACATCACAATTCACAGTCATGACTCAGGAATCGTTGGCTTTCCCCACACACGAAGACTTTTGGTCGTAATTACAATCGTAAAACAGCCAGATAATCTTTATGTGTGTACCCCGCTTTAACTAAAAAACCAAAATACACGTCAGACATGCTAGCATGTTAGCATGGATGTTATCATCATGCTGGCTTATATTCAAGTGTTTTCTTTTCTGAGACGTTTAGTTTTAGGGAATTATTTCGATTCTACTAAAAGATGCAAGTGAGATCCAATCACATGAAGATATAACTGAAGATGCATGTTAGTGCCAGATGTGTACAGCATGACTGAGACATGTCCCAGGTCTGCACAGCCTCAGAGAGAGCGCTACCTTCTATCTTTACAGTGTTTATATTTGAGGGAATCAAGACTACGAATGCAGGGAGGTTTAACTACATATTGACACCACGCGTGTCGCTATCATACAGTATGTACAGTCTACATTTCAGGTCTCTGTAGTCGTTGGGATGTTCGGATAGGCCTTCAGTTTTCTCCAACCTGTACCTTAAATCCATTCACATTCAAAACGGGAGAAGAAAGTGAAGAAACTAAAGAATGACCCTAAAAATTAAATTTAACCAACACCAAGGTGTGAGCTTATCTCTGCAAAGAGTTGAGACAAGCAGAAGAGTTACAGCGATTGGCTGACACTCTGTGAGTGGGCGTGGCCGGACCGGGCGAGTAATTCTGATTGCCCGCCGCCCTGTGAGTGGGCGTGGCCGGTCCAGGGGAGAGATTTTGATTGATGGCTGCGACACCGGAAGAGGCTCTGTGGGTGGGGGAGAAGTACTGAGCCTGCTGAGGGCAGCCGTAGCAGTGGGTGGGGGAGTCGCACCCTGCTACAGGTGAGGAGGAGAAGAATGGGGAGGAGGGGACGGGGGAGGTGGAGAAAGAGCGGTGCAGAGGGGAGGAGGAGGGGGACATAAGGGGGCTGGTCTGGAGGCGCCACAGGAGCTCCTCGTTGTTGCGACTCAGACGCTTCTTCTCGGTGCTCTCCTTCTCCACGGACTCCTGGAGGTTGGCGTTTTCTTCGGACAGTTGCCTGCAGGGAGACATCACAGTAAAGGGTTTATGTTAGCATGAGCTCCATTACAGGGCCTGGAAAATATGGGGCTGCTTCGTGGCGTAGAAAAGAAAAATCCAACATGTTCCTCCATCATTAAAAGCATGTGGGTGCATTTTGGATTCTACAAAGTCCAGGGTAAGACTGAGCTTGACATGAAGTATTCAGTCTACAGGCTCTGCAAAATTAAATTCACCCATCACCCTGGGTTAAAAGAAGAACAGTAACCAGACTGAGTGTTGACCTTTGGACACTGCAATTTAAAGTCTTTAAACTTTTAACTAACCTTAGCTGTTGGTCAATTTTAGTCACACAACAGATGGTAGAAAAACTTGATATAAGCACCCTTTGGCACAAAAAGAACTTTGAATGAGAATCCTGAATCAGTCTGAATCCAAAGTTGAATTGAATCATTACCATCAGCAATCAAAATCAAACCCAGAAATAGGAAAATTAACATCTCTTGTATCAACATTTTGATTTTTAAAAATCTGTTTGTTTTGCTCCTTCTCTAAGTGCTTAAAAAAGTTCTACAACAAAACTGATAGATCATTCTGAATCATGTTTTTAGGCAACCATCAAAGATGTATCTGACACTGATTTACCAACACAGACTTCAGGTCTGTTTATATAGTTAAATATCTTAAATAATAGTTAAGTCTTACCTGGACAGTGCCAGATTCAGCTGAATTCGAGCCTTAAGATCTTCATTCTGCTGCTGCAGAACCTGGACTCTCTCCTCCAGGAACACGTTCTTCTGGGCCTGCTCAAAAGTAAAAAAAACAACCACAGCGAAATCTTTCACTCTCCAGACATATTAACATTAATCACAGTCATCCAAACCTGTGTTCGGACGTAGATTCTGGGTCTGAGATAGCCTATTTGAGCCTACCACTTTCTCTAAGTCGGAGATCTTCTTCTCTTGCTGGTGGATCTGCTGGTTCTTCATTTCCACAACCTCCTTCAAACTTTTAAGATCTTGCTCGATGTGCTGGTACGGAGCCAGAGCATCCTGATTGAGAATATTAAAAACAAGCATTCACACAGAAGAAGAGAGAGGAGTAGTTGACGGAGTTTAGAGAGCCAGCAAGGGGGAGAAATGTGGACATCTGTGAAAGTGACTAATCTTCACTTCAGAGATGCATGCACCATGACATTAATCGACTTACGACAATCTGTTCGTCCGTGCTCCTCCTCAGAGCCTCCTCAAAGCGTTTGGCTTTGTCCCTCAGGCTCTGATTTTGGAAAGTGAGAGTGTCCACCTGATCCTGCACACAAATCATGATTTTATTCATACCTACCGTAGAAGCCATTTCAAAAGTACTGAAATATTTTATATTTAGGTAAACAAAGGGCCAAATGAACTTGTGTTACTATTTTTATTAATATTAATATTTCGTCGTTACACTTTCCTGTGGACTGAGAAAAGAACCAGAAAAACGAAAGGAAAAAATGTATGAATATGGTTTGACCTCGAGGAGATCTACAAGTCTGCCCCATTACTGTACACGTTATTTATGTATGTACGTATTTATTTATTTTCTTTTCCTTTCTCCTTTTTTTGCTTGGTCCTGAATTTGTGTATATGCATTTGTGCAATTTATGTTTGATCAGAAAATGAAATTTCTATACTTATGGCAAATGAAAATAAAAACTAAACATTGTTATAAAAAACATGATTAATCCTAAAGATCAAATCCATGTAAATATTCTGATTTCAAAAAAGTCAATGGCCAAAGCCTTTTGTTTTGTTCAGGTTAAGAAAAATGTTTTTTAACTGTGAAGTCTGGAGCATGAAACATAAGCTAATTGAACCTCTTTGATATTCACTCCGCCAAAGAGGTAATGTTTTTGGCTCTGTTTGTTTGTCTGTTTTTTAGCAAGATTACACAAAAACTCTTGGACAGATTTTGCTAAAATTTTCAAGAGATGTTGGTAATGGCCCAACTTAAATTTGATTTAATTTTGGTGGTGACCCAGATAACCGCCATTAGCCAACAATCGTTTTTGCTTAATAACTGTCTAACTAATAATGATATCCACATGATTCTGAGTGCTAGGTGTGGGTTTTCAGGGTCAAGGAATCATATTATGATGGCAACTTTATCACGGAACTATTGCTTATTTACATGTATGTAACAGCAATATTTGAGCTTCCTTGGCGAGGATTGTGCTCTCCCAATGCTTTCTAGTTTGCTTTGTTTTTGAACAATGATTTGGTAAAAAAGGACATTGAATCATAGAATCTACATCTGTCAAAATAGATCAACTGCAGACCTGTGAGCACTGATATTATTTTTACAAATGAAAGTGGACACACAACAGAACCAGTTAAGCTTGTATCATTCATCTACATCAATACAGAACAGACATTTCGATATGTCCAAAGGAATCAAACCTGAAGAGAAAGCCTGAGCTTCTCAAAGTCCTCCTCCAGAAGAACCTTCTGCTGCTCATGAGCTTTTCTCAAGTCTGCGCACAGAACAAAAAACATGTTCATATATACCCAAAATAAAGAGATTTATTGCTTGTTTGTAGGGTTTATAATCATACCTCTCATGGTGCGGGCATGCTCCTCGTGCAGTGTTGCCATGGTGATGTTATGCATGTCTCGGAGCTCCTGAATGGCCGCCTGATGGTGGACTGTCATCTCCTCCACCTAGCCCGCAAACAACAAAGAGGATTGCTCTTTTGAAGACCGATCAGATTATTGTGAAAAGGTCCAATCTTATCAATATTACATGAAACAGACATTTCCCATGATGCCTCGCTCTCACCACAGTGAGGTCAGAGCAGTTATTACCTCCACCATTCCACAGAGGCACAGTCCTTACCTTCTCTTACACTGTTGTTCACAGATCAGGACATCACAACAATTAAAATGAAATAAAACCATGGAGTTTATTAATTTAGATTAAACTTTGCCATTGAAATGTCAATTTATTCCTCTTGGTTGACGTTGTTAAATGTGAAAGTTTTGTTTTGTTAGAATTTAAAATTGGACTCCCAACTTTAATCTTTTCTTGGAGTCTTCAATGAAATCAGAAAGTGAGTTGCAACTTTGTTTTTTTCATCGTTTTAATGCTGGCATTGGGTAAGACTCATTTAAAATGACGTGGAAATAAAAATGGCAAATAAATACTATTGAATAATTAATGAGAAATTGTTATTTGCAAACTTTGATGTGTTTTGACGAGTTTTAACTTCACTCTTTAAGTGACTTCACAGGCTTTTTTGGCATGAAAAATATTAATCATGACGGGCAGCCATGACAGTAACAACTGGACTTAAGTGTATGTTTTCACTTAAGCATCCAGATCATAATAAATTATCATAAAGATGAAAGAAACTTTATTAATTCTATAAATCTCCAGCTAAAACTGTCAAGATCAGACATCTATGAGTTTATGATAGATTGATTACTGGAAATCCAATTTCCTTTTGGCTATAAGTGATTTAATTGCTCATTTTCCTGCAGCAATCCTTGCTCTGTTCTCCCTGTTGGTAAAACACACTGGACAGCCTGTATTATTATCTGTGAGCATAATAATCGGTGGGATTCATTGGTGTGTATAGAAATATTAGAAATGTAGCTCTTTGTTTTGAGGAAATCTTTAATCCTGTGAGTGTTCTTCTTGTTATTGAGCATAATGGGCACTGAGAAGCACTTCGAAATAACCAACCTGTGCTTCAGCTCTCCGTCCTGCTATGAAATTCAAACTGAATTATCAACAAATGCAGAAACACTTTGACCACAGACTTTAGACCAGGTATGAGGAGGTTTACAGTGCAATCAATTTCTGTGTCCTCAAGTTAGGAACACGGCAGTTTTGCCAGACTACACCTTATTTCCCATGATTATATTCTACTTTAACAGCATGAGTGCATGGTGTGTAAATGACACCTGTGTAAGACACCTGCACTTCAGGTCAAAGCACTTTGCACCCGGCATATGATAGGACCCCAAAAGAAACAAAACTTAGGATGAACTTGAAAAAAGGCAAAGAACAGAACAAAAAAAATGGGTGCATTCAAGAGGAAAAGTTGGTATAAGAGATTCTTTCACTTTTACCATTTCTTTTCTATTTAGAGACATGGTTTGACTTTTAAAGCTTTATTGATATGCACTGTTTGGGGGTCCAGAGGTTTCCTCAGAGGAGTAAAATGTGATGCCTTGCTTGAGGAGAAGTAAACACTAATACTGATGATATTAAAGAACCGATCATCTTGTTGTGTAGAACTGAACATTCCAAGGTGGAAAAGTTGCTGCTGCTTTCATACCTCTGATTTTTTTCTGGCTTCATCAATCAAACTGTCCTGCCCTGTACTTCGCCTCGTCTCCTTTCTCCTCACCTGCTCCTGCTGCTGGGTCCTCAGCTCCTCCATCTCGGAGCGATGCTCGGCCTTCAGGTGTTCCTCCTCTGCGGTGTGACACTTTCTGAGGCCCTCCTCCACGGCGGCCAGCTCGGCCTCCTGCTGCAGCTGGAGCTCCTGTAGCTCTCGCTCAAACGCCACCTCCAGGGCCGTCTTCTCCCGGTGAAGTCTCTCCCAGCGTGCTGAGTTCGATGCTGTGGGTGAAGCAGAGTGCACCTTATGAGCTTATACTTTAATCTGGAAGGCCGAATACTCAGCTTTACTAGGTAATTTTAATGGAGAGAAGAAGGCAGAGTTAAATGACTGATTTCTTAGGTAGGTATTTTAATTGGTCAGACTAGAAAAGAGCTACATAAGGTCAAGTCCATGAACCATTTATCGACCTGTTTGTCGACCTTGTCTGTATTTCCAACATGTGTCCTTCTCTGTTTTGTTGAGTAAATTATGATTTTCCACTCACCCACTTCTTCTCTGATCTTCTGCATTTCCAGGGACAGCTTTCTTTGAGTTTCCTCTGAGGTCTTATTCTATAAAGCAGCAAAAACATTAGTCTCAACACAACTTCTTCACAATTATTTACAGAATGTTCTGGTGTTCTGCTCAAGATCTCCTGCTGCTTAACAGAGGTTATTTCATGCCACTTAAACTGTTGCTGATTATGGCAGAGTGCTGTGTTCATGGTGGATCTATGTCGGGTTAGGAATAATAAAAAAAGTAAAAAATATATATTTATCAAGAGTATTACATCAGCCTGCTCTTCTGTGTCTTGGTGTTAACCTGACACACCAGTTGAGCTTATCTCACAAGTCCACTTGTGCAACAGTCCATAGAAAGTGTTTGAGAATGGGCAGAACCTTTCAGAAGCATGCAGCAGGTGACTGGACAATCCTTCAGTCAATCACATTCATTACAGGCCAATCTGATAATGTGGGCATTACTGCCGTGAAGCGTAAGCCACTTCATAGACATTCTCGCCAAAACATGCTGTCGTCTTGCTGATATATGAGCAGCTCCACCTCTTCCCGTTCTGACTCTGCCTGGGCTGAACACAATCACTGTAGATTGGAGCTTGACAAGATGGATCCGCCTGGTTACAGACACTGAATCAGGCGGATCCAGCTGCACTGCAAGGTTATCTTGAAATAAGATGAACTAACAGAAAAAGAAGGAAGACTAGACTATAAATTACAACTTTATTTATACAGCACCTCTAAAACAGAAGTTCACAAAGTGCTTGACAAAAAAAAATGAAGACAAAAACCAAGGCAACAATGAAATGAGCATAAACAGAACAAGAGTTGAACAAGAGGGTAGGAACAATATGCAAACACAATAAAATAAATTAAAAAGAAGAAAGTGGTAAACTAGAAACATTTTAAGCACTTTAAGAATATACTACATTAGTGTGAAAAAATGTCAGCATATGAGCAACCTTAATAAAGAAGATTTGGAAAAATTAAGATAATAATGACAAGAAGACAAAAAATGATGACACTACATATGGGAGATTGGAGTAAATACGTGAGAAAAGGAGTAAATTAAGACATTAAACGATAGTAAAAACAAGACTTAAAATAAATTAATAAATAACTGAAATAAATAAGCATTTAATATGGGATAAAATGAATAAACAAGTATGGAAGCAGATAAAGATGGCATCATGTTAAAGCTGAGTGAGTTTTAAGAAGTGATACTAGTGCTGCCTCCACCAGAGGGCGCTCCTGCACACCCAAACTGGCCCTCACTTGAACGGCTCCTGTCTGTTGTGGGGTATGCAGCGTGGACTGTAATTGCATCTCTCAGACAGTGACCATAAAGAAGTCAGACAGTCCCCAGGCAGTCAGCAGTATTACAGCGATGGCACCTTGGAGGCCGAATCACTCCATCAGACGGAGAGAGCAGCAAGAATCCAGCTCTGACACACTGAACTCTGGAAGAACCTTCCCACGGTGCAATCACTCCTGCTTACCACGCTGCTTTTATATCAGGCTCTAAATCTCAGCTTGGAGAGATAAATCCTGCACGTGCTCCTAAGGTAACATGAGTCTGCTTGTTTGGTAGAAGTCACTCATTGCTCAGCAGCGTTCATTTTGACAGCACTTTTTAATTTAGTTTTAGTTATACTCTTCTGCCTGAAATATCTATTTGTTTTAGTCATAATGTAGTCATCTAAACTGTTTTAATTATAGTCTGGTTTTAGTTGATGAAATTTCACGTTTCATGTTTTACACTCGGATGAAATCAAACATCTAATAACCCTTTATTGAATGCTAGTAAAGTCTGAATGTATAAATGAACAGAAACAAATTGAACTTTTGTGTGAAATGCAGTCACCTTTATTTAGGCTACCTGGCAGAGCATCTCAGTTAAAATACCAGAACTGACAACAAACAGTGAACCTGCTCTACATGAATATATCAATTCATAAAGAGAGTAGCTCTGATTGGATCGCTCCACAACTTATCCCACCACCACCAAGCTAAGGCAGCTGTGATTGGATGTCCCTCTTAACTCATCCAACCTTTCCACACAACCAAAGTAGCTGTGATTGGATATATTCCTAACTTGTCTCTACTTTCTACATGACCAAATTAGGTCTGATTGGATTAAGTCTCTGTCAAACATTTTAGTCTAGTTTTTATTTGTTGATGAAAATCTCAGTAAATTTAGTTTAAGTTTTGTCCACGTGCACTTGTTTTTATTAGTTACTGTCTAGCTTTCATCAGGGAAAAAAAAAGTTTGTTGATGAAAACTATGATGAAAGTAATTAGACGACAAAATTAACACTGCGCTGACCTTCATTAAAATTCCAATAATGGTGTCCACAAAGTCTGAAAACTTTTACCAGCTCAAATTTAGCGACTATAAATGTTCCAGTCTGAAGCTGTGAGGGACAAAACAAACATGTTCATCATTTTAAAAAACAATATGGGGGTATGTTTATTTCCTTTCCTTCCACTTGTACTTCACAAAAGGCAAAATCTTGAGACAACCAAAGTCTTCTTATATTCACAGGAAAAAACAGTCAAATGTATGCTTGTCCACCTTTAAAGTACATTTTTTATGCCACATTTTTTCTCAGGCACATGTTATCAACTGTGAAACCCACCTTTGGTCCCTGACCCACCAGTTGAGAACCTCTGCTTCTATATTATCTGACTCGAGTGCCTTTTTGCTGCCGTCAAATGCTTTTCGTGTTTCAATGATCCGTCCTTGAAGCAGCACTTTGAGTTGCCGTGTGAATGGAAAAAAATCTTGTCCTACTTTCTGTGATTTTTTTTGTCTCCTGTAGTAAAAGCTGTAAATCATCTTTTTACTGATTTTGTCCCTTTCATGTAAATGTTTTTTTTCTTTTTCGAAACATCTTAAAAAATGAGAAAATACATATATATATTTACACATTGGAAGACAAACAGACAGATACAGCAGATCAAGATCAGGACAGAACTTTCACAATGAGTCTTTATTTTTTCTTTTTTTTTTGAAAAGGTTGGAGGATAACGACATGACTTATGTAGCCCTACCCCTGCTGTTATGTTACTCATCCTGCTCTCTCTTAACACCAAATGTCTCGCTGTTAATCATTCTTCATCCTGGGAAAGCCTCCTACTATAGGGTGCCTTTAATCCCTTTGTTTTACATTCACTCGCTGCAGATGTTTCGGATATTTAAGGTTCAATATTTTAGTTCATCTAACATGTTTACACTGCTGTCCCCAGATCACATCTTTGAAGTTTCACGCCTTTAAGTCGATCAGATTTTTTTTTTTTTTCATGAAGAGGAGTTTTCATCTAAAATGTCAGTTAATTTAGTTTTAGTTTTTGTCCATGTGCACTTGTTTTTATTAGTTACTGTCTAGTTTTCGTCAGGAGAAAAAAGGTTGTTGACAAAAGTTTGTAAGAGTGTTACGCAGAACCAGCCGCAAAAAGGGAAGTACTGTACCAAGTACAAAGGGTATTTTCTCCCCCTACAAGAACTCCCTTAAAAAAATAATACCTCAGTTTAAGAGTACGCTACCTAGAAATGTTTTTAAGTGCATTAACTTTTAGGAAAAGTAAAGTTTATCCGGAGCTAACCAACTCACATCACGTATTCCTCTGTGCAGCGGTGCCGCTATGCCACATAAACTATATTTTTCCGAAAAGTTAATGCACTCAAAAAAATTTCTAGGTCGTGCTCTTAAACGGTGGTATTATTTTTTGATGGGAGTTCTTATAGGCGGAGAAAATACCCTTGTATTTGGTACAATACTTCCCTGTTTGCGGCTGGTTCTGTGTTACAAACTTCTACAGACTGTGGCTCACTGAGGGAGAGGAGAGAAGTTTCTACTGAATCTAATGTACTTAATGGCCATATGGAGCTCATACAACCCCACTTCAAAAAAACTGAACGATCCCTTTAACTCGATGCACAACCATTCCTGGACATGGTCCCCATGTCCCCTAATGACATCATTAAGGGGCTTTTGCAAATGGACTGTTTGGGCACATGAGAGGAAGCAGCAGAAGGAGAGGAGGATTTTTCTCACTTTGGGAGTTTCGCAGAATGAACATGAGGTGTTTCACATAATGTGACCTTTAATTCGAATTTACAGAAAAAGTCAGAGGTGGTCTTGCTTGCTTTTGTTTATCATGAAGAAGAATAAGCTTTAATATTATAAAAAATGAGCCTTTAAAAAGCTTTAACAGTGGTGTAGTTTCCCTGTTGCATACTTTACATGATCAAAAGTACCTTGAGGCAGTAGTGCTGAGTGGTGACGATGAAGGCCTCCAGGCCCACAGAGATCTTCCTCAGTTCCTCCCTCAGCCCCCTCAGCTGCCTCTCCTGCAGCTCGCAGCGCCCCTGCAGCCTCTGAACCTGAGCGGCGAAGAATTGCAGCAAATCGATTATAGAAAATTGCAAGCTCCTCCGAGAGTGAGTGCAGCAGAGGCCTGGTATGACTCACCTCCTCCTTCTGCTCCTCCTTCTCCCTCTCCTCGGCCTGCCTCTCTCTCTCTTTCTGTTGAGCCTCCTCTTTCTCCCTCTGCAGACTCTCCTGCTGCTCCTGCTGGAGGCGCAGGGGGGCCACGCGGCGAGGGGACCCCGGGGGAGCTGACCCTCGCACTGCTGCTGCCGGTCGCTGCCCAGACTGGACTGTATGGAGGCAAAGCAAACGACTGAATTAAATCAGGAAGAGAGGACTGGAGAGGAGAATGTTTACCTCCGCCAAGGAGGTTATGTCTGTTTGTTTGTTTGTTTGCAAGATTACACAAAAACTACAGGACAGACTTTGCTGAAATTTTCAGCAGATGTTGGTAATGGCCCAACTTAGAAATGATTATATTTGGTGGTGATCCAGATAACCTCCATTCGTGAACGATCGTTTTTGTTCAGTTGGCATTGTTACATCCTTTTAATTCAGAATTAAGTATTCAGAATTACATAATTCAGAATTAAAGTATTCTCCTTTGTGTTTACATGGAATCGTAACTCCGAATTGAGGTTTACATGGAAAACGTGTTAAATGTCTTTTTTCCATTCCCTTAAGGTCTGGGGGTTGGGAATGGTTCTGATTGGACGGGGGCAAACATGATGTAGTGATGTCTACCAGAAGAAAACAAACTCCAGTTCAGAGTCTCTGTCAGGGAAACCTCGTCCAACTTGGATGCTACAACTTTAAAAAAAGTCTGCATTTTAATGCTAACATCCACCCACTCTTTTCATTATTTCCAAATCTTCTGAGGCTCTAATTAAATAAACCGTCTCTGCTCGAGTCCAACGCTTGCTTCAGGCAGCCATCCTGTTCCCGTCAGCATCCTGTGCGTCATCGCGACAGGACAAGGGAACGAGCATGCACAGAACGACCGGAATTAATTTAAAGCGGAATGAACTTATACATGATCGAGGAATTATTCAATTCGGATTTAAAATCAGAATAAACCAGCCACCTTCTTCAGTTTTAAGTTTGAATCAGAATGGTCATTTTCATTCAGAATTAGGTGTTTACAAGGTCATTTTTAATCCCTTTAAAGAGTATTTTAGTTTTATTCTGAATTGAAAGGGGGAATAAAAGCTCTCATGTTAACATAGCCAATAACTAACTAACAATGATATCAACATGATTCTGAGTGCTAGGTGTGGGTTTTCAGGGTCATGAATCATATCATTATGGTATCTTTATCACGGAACTATTGCTTATAGATATAACAGCAATACATGAGCTACCTTGGTGGAGGTTTGTGCTCTTTAAGGGCTTTTTAGTTTGTTTGTCAGCAAGATTACACCAAAACTACTGGACGGATTTTGCTCAAATTTTCAGGAGATATTGGTAATGGCCCAACTTAAAAATGATTAGATTTTGGTGGTGATATGTATATTTGTCTGGATGCAAAAAAATTCCCAAAATTAAAAAAATAAAAAATCCCATATGATAATGTTTGGGATTTACTTTCACAGGGTAATATGGGGTCCATGTCTCTATCATCAAGTTAAATATCATCTGGATTCAGACTGACATGACAAAAAAAACATTGAACTTGAGAATGGGATTACATTGATAACATTCAATAATACATATAAAATCAAAACACTAAGTGATGTTCCCAAAACTTGTTGTGTTCATACAGGATAAAAAGCTCCATGTCTGTGCCGAGTTTGGTCTGGATCCTGGCTCTATGCTGGATCTGGTGATCCAGGATTGTGTCTTTCACAGGGGTTGTGGAAAAGTCACTGCCTGACCTGAGCTGCTTGGTTGAGGTCTGTGCTCTCTGAATGATTTCCTAGTTGTATGATGTTGTGATGTGATGTTGTAAAACACAAACAGGGTGTTTGATTTTCCCGTATGGCGTTAATAATTCATGCACTCATTCTTAAACCGAACCTTGACACTTCCGTCTATGATAATGAAATTGATGAGGATTAAATCAGGGGAGATTTGCCCTGACCTATAGCTAATGACTGTGTTCACATGATAAATGGTAGCTTGTTAATTGAATCTCTTCTATTGTGGAAGCCTTGGGGTAATTCCCAGCCCGGTGTCCCACCTGATGGACCATCTAATCATGATGGATGTGACTGATATCAAGAAATGATTGAGCTACAGCCTTCACTAATGTATAGAGGTGTCCTTACAGCAAACTGGAGGGAGCCCATTGTGTTTGCTTCCACAAATGAGGCATATTACAGTGAAGCCCTGACCTGTTAATCAAGGGAAAACAAAAGGCTAGACAAACACAAACATCCACACGCATTTTCCCTCCGGGCGCCACAAGCGTTTAGCTCCAGTTGATGTACAAGCACACGGATTAACCTCATCGGGAGTCACCTTGTCGTCTGCACTCCTCTTTATTTTATCGTGACTGACGCACGAGCCTCAGCGCGTGAATATCAACAAAGTAATGAAATCACTGCGGCTCCACATCACCTGCCTCCAACACATCATCCAGGGGCTACTGAGGCATGATGAGCCGTCTCCATGACGACGCAGGCTGGGCTTTGGGGTGCGGGGTCCCAGGTAATGAGTGAGAGATGGTCTGGGAGGAGGTGGGGGGATGAGATGAGGGGAATGCTGTGGGCAACGGGTAAAGAGATGAGAGACAAAGACTGCAGGATGGAGGAGGGGGAGGTACCCTTAAATGAGTGAAATGCAGCAAAGAAGAAGAAGAGGCTGATATTTTCAAAATTAACATTAACTAGAAAAGCACTCAGAGAGTGCAGACCCTCGCCAAGCAGCTCAGGTCAGGCAGTGGCTTTTCCACAACCCTTGTGAAAGACACAATCCTGGATCACCAGATCCAGAATAGAGCCAGGATCCAGACCAAACTCAACACACACGGAGGTTGTTATCCTGTATGAACACAACAAGTTTTGGGAACATCACTTCATATTTGGATTTTATATGAATTATTGAATGTCGTCAATGGGATTTCCCTTTATAAAGTTCAATGTGTTTTTTGTGATATCATTCTGGATCGGATCCAGATGAAATTTACCTTGATGAAAGAGACATGGACACCATATTATCCTGTGAAACTGGAAGCAAATCAGTTTAAAAATGGCAGATATATGATTTTTTTTTAAATTTCACCCAATGTTGAAGTATGGGATTTTTTTTTTTAATTTTCGGAATTTTTTTGCATCCAGACAAATATACGTATCACCACTAAAATGTAATCATTTCTAGGTTGAGCCATTACCAACATCTCCTGAAAATTTGAGCAAAATCTGTCCCGTAGTTTTTTCCAAAAACAAGCATACACTGGCAAAAACATGACCCCCTTGGCGGAGGTATTTAAGGCTTTAAGTGCAAACTGCAGACTCGAGGATTCCTCTATCTGAGGCAGCCATGTGAACAATGCTCCTCCTCCTCCTCCTACATCCCTACTCAGACACCTGCAGGTGCTACCTGAGAGGTGAGGGAGAGTTGAGTGAATACTAAATGAGTCTGTGAGGCTGAGAGTGAAGGCGGCGTGCTGATGACAGCGCAGAGGTTGATGGAGGAGGAATAAATGATGCAACAAGAGACAATAAGAGACGCTCAGCGGGGTGCACAGGTGTGTTTGGGGGAAGTGTTGAAGATGATCTGAATTTCTGTCAAAGGATTTTATTTATTTTTGGCACTGATGCTTCGAGAAAACACTCAGCAACATAATAATGAGCAGGGCAGGAAAACAAATGGAGTTTTTAAGATGTGTTGATTTTTTTTCTTTATACTTTTATTAGTATCTCAAGTTATCTATTGTTTTAGTTCTATTATTACTTATATTCTGTTTTATTTTTGTTTAATTTTGTCTAAGTTAATTATTTTTTTTATCTTATTTTATTTCATTCATGTATTAATATATTTATTATAATTTATTGTGTATTTTTTGCACTAATGTTTCGAGTATTTATTAAGCAAAAGAGTGATGAGTAGGGCCAGGAAATAAATAGAGCTTTTAAGATGTATTAATATATATTTTTTTGTTATAATTTTATTATTATCTCAATCTATTTATTTATTTATTTCAGTTCTATTACTACTTATATTCTGTTTTATTTTTGTTTTACTTTGTTTTTTTATTAATCGATTTTATTTAATCTTATTTTGTTTTATTCATTTATTGATTATTTATTATAATTTATTTTTTATTTTTTATTTATTTTATTTAGTCTTATTAAATTATTATTATTTTTTTGCTCGACTTGCGTTGTTTGTTCTACTTTTTTTCATCTTCTCCTTCTTATTATTATTATTGTTGTTGCCATTATATTTAAGATTATTTTTTTGGCATTTTTGTGCCTTTATTGGTAGGACAGAGTGACAGTGGATAGGCTTGTGAAGAGGGGTGAGAGATAATAGGGGAAGAACACTCGCCAAATCAGCACCCCCATTATTATTTTTTAACTGTTATTTAAGTTTGTTTTTTACATACTTTCTCCTTTTTGTTCTGTTTATGTAAAGCACTTTGTGCTACATATGTTGTATGAATAGTGCTGTACAAATAAAGTTTGATTGATTGATTGATTTTTAACAACATATAAGGTGGTATTATAGATCATAATAGACCAAGACTAAAGTTCGCACTGTGATTCATGAATGTGTATCAGTATTGAGGTGAAAACTTTTAAACCCTCACAGCAGGAGTTGATGTGAAGCTGAAATGATCTTGGCTTTAATTCATCAGTATTTAGATGCTTCATGGAGGACAACACTTTCCACAGGAACGACTCTACTCTAAGTAAAAGTACAGATTTTAGAAAACTACTTGAAAACTGTTTTAAAATCTCTGCCTTGGAGCCAAGTATCAGGAAGCAGACAATATGTTCTTATTTGGCGACTGTGTGGGAGGAAATGGGCTGGATGCAGGAAGAGAGAGGTAGACCGTAACAGCAGCTCCTCGGCGAAAATAGAAGAGCGAGAGCTCAGAGAGAGGAGAGGTGTAGCCCGAGGAGACGTTTGCCAACTCTGTGAGGAGCGACAGGGTGGCCCTCTGCAATCCTGTAAGAAAATAATGTTTGAACTGCAGAGCCGGGAGGAGAGGAGAAGTCCAGACCGCTTGGATCCAGTCCAGAAAGAGGGTGTTTGAAGAAGGATGTAAGCTGCCTCTCGGTGTGGGTGGATTAAGACGAGGTCATAATGAGGACCGTTTTTGGGAGGGTTTAGGACGGCCGACTATCTCCCAGGCTCTGAGAAGAGGATTAGGAGTCATAGAGCCGGGAAATTAAAGGAGAATTAGACCAACGCTGGACCTTTTATACACAAGGACAGAAGAAACGTGGATCAGACTGCAGGGGTCATGCTCTGACCTTCCAGAGCTGCTCCAGGTCAGTGTTTTAGGAAAAACTGTGAACAGAGGTGATCGTCTGGTTTTAGTGTCTCCATTAAGAGTGTTAGCATTTCTTTTCTCATAACCTGAGCAGTAAGAGAATGACCAGCTCATGTTTCAGGTTAAAGTCTCTACTGTTCTGCCGTACCTTCTGTACTGTGCTGAGGTCTGGGGAAACAACTACAAAACTACATTACAGTCACTAATCAATTTACAAAAGAAAGCAATAAGAACGATACATACAGTTGGTTATAGGGAACACACTCGTCAGTTCTTTCTACAGTCAAGATTATTAAAATTCGTTGACATCGTCTCTTACCAAACAGCAATGATAATGCATAAGGCAAGAAACAATCAATTAACAGAAAACATTCAAAGTCTGCTTTGCAACCATGAGGGGTGAACACAACTTTAAAACATTAAGTAGACGCACAAACATGAAAAGCTTCTGTGTATCAGTTATAGGGATAAACATGTGGGACAGTTTAAGTGAGGAAATGAAGAAATGTCCAAGTAAAAATAAGTTTAAAATAATGTACAAGAACATGGTATTTACAAGATACTATAATGAAGAGTATTAAGTGTGATCATATGATACCGTTATTGCTATAAAATAATGATGGCAGGAGAATTCTGTATATCTATCTTCTAGTGAATATATTAAATATTAAAAAATGTAATTATCTTTATGTATGTGATGGATTGGTGACGGAAATATTTGTTGTAATGTCCAAGCAAGAAATCAGTGTGCAGGGACACAGTTGTGTATAAGTATGTGTATGTGTGAGCATGTACAGTATGTGCATAACATCTGCATTGGTTCATCACAAATCGGTTGGAAAATTAAGTTTTTAACTTCCTCCCACTCCTTTGAATATGTTGACTAGATATTGTCGTGTTTTGTTTTTTCTTCTGTCTTTGACAGTGATTTTTGTTTAACTTCATATTTGAAATAAATGACAAAAAAATGAATTGAATTGAATTGAATTGTTTATTGATCCAACAATCAGCTATCTCATACTTAGACGAGTGCTGTTCTGTGGGTAAAGCAATACCCAATTAATATTACGAATGATAATACCAAATAAGTAAATTAGGAGACATGTTTTTTATAAATTAAAGACAATGGGAAAAACTAAGTGAAGGGAGGGGTTACTGTTATTTAGAACTCTGTTATCACTAAACAGTCTGTCTAACCTTGATTTTTGTAACCAAACAGACATAGTCAGGCTGTTATCAAAGTTTGATGTTGATGCTCTACAGCTTTATTATGGTGAAAACAGTAACAGCTACATTAGAAATAAATTTAATTCTGACTATAAGGATTTCTTTGGTGGAAACATCATTTTTGGCTCTTTTTACAGTAAAATTTACATTTGTATTTGGAGTGGGAGAAAATAGTTTGTGTAACTTCTGAATTGAGTTTGTACTGGTAGTAGAGTGAGCATCAGATCCCTCCTGGGTTTGGGGGTGCAACAAGCCCGGAAAAATGCAACCTGCAACTGCCAATATTTACAAGCAACTTTTCAAATTAAGAAGCCCAAAGTTGCTTATAATAAGCAGACCTGGCAACTATGAATCTGACCCTTTCTTCATTTAAGAGGTTGAAATGTCTGCTGCAGAAAGAGATGACTTTTAGCATCCTAATTGTTCTCTCTTCTTGTCATTGGGTAAAGAAGGATAAAAACAACAACAAGTACCTCTTTTTGTGCAGAATTTTAATTTTTGCTGCTGAAACTAAGACAGAGACTCACCTGGAGACTGAGGTTTTGGGGGAACCACAGCGAGCCTCTTCGGAGAGGACGGGAGCGATCGTGTGATCTCTGAACTCCGCTGAAACTCCTTCCTGCCGACTGTTAATCAAAAATGGGACACAGAGAGTTATATAATAAACGTCAGAGTAAATAAAGGAGCTCGGGTTTATATATCAGTGTCAAACTTCCTCACAGGTGAACTCACAAGCATCAAACCGATCATCCTCCCCTGTCGACGCCTCGCTCTCTCCTCTTTCCCCCTTTTCACTTACTTTGCCGATCCCCCCCTCTTCTTCAATCTTCCCTCAATCTTTCAGTTACTCTGCTGCTTTCATCTGCTGCTATCTCCCCCCTGCTGCGCGGAATAACTACGTCCCACGGGGGCTCCGGGTCAAAGAGAAGCAGAGCGCACTGGAGGAGATGTGCCCATCACCTCGCTGATCTCTGATATTACGCACAACAGCCATGAACTGCGCCATGCTCTGCGGTATGGGAGTGAGAGAACGACGCTGATGTCAAACAAAAGAGGTAAAAAAAAGGTGTGAAGACACAAATGAGGAGGAAGTGGGCTGCAGGAGGTTAAGCAGAGAGGATGGGGGGGGGCTGCCTTGAAAGGAAACTAATTAGACCTGTAATGGGAGCGAAGCCTCTGATCCTGAACAAATCCACCCAAAAACCCTGGAGAGCGACTTCAGGCCTGCAGAGACACGGCCTGTGTGTGTTTGTCTGTGTGTGTGTGTCGGTGTGATCATGCAAAGTCTCAGAGTGACTCATTATACAACGTCAGACTCACACAAACAATCATGTACACACACTTCTACACCAGTGTTACAGTAGCCCAGCGAGGGCGTAGTTGACTTGTATTAAACCTTAAATATGGAGTAAGGGTCCGACAACTTTGGTAACCAAGAGGGCCATGTTCATCAGGGGGCCGCATCGTTGAAATTGGAATAATTAACTTGTGGCTTTCATATTACTTACTTATTGTCTATGTCTATTTTACTAACAGTTCAGTTTTTACTTTAACAAACATTTAATAATGCAAAATAGTGAATAGTGAGTTCTAAAGAGATTCTGATTATTTTCCCTGTGTAAGTCATGTGACCGCGCCTCCTCCATACAGACTGCATTCACGTTTGCCAAGAGCGAAGGACATGCTGCCAACATGGAGGAGAAAAGCACCAATCTATCAGAGGACCTTGCAGCCAAGAAAAATGCTGTCTCCGTCGTTTGGGCACATTTGGATTCTGTGCAAAGGACAGAAAGAAGTTAAGTGTAAAGTTAAGTGTAAATTCTGCAGGAAGACCATTTCAACGACCATCGGTAACACCACCAATTTGTTCAAGCATCGCATAAAATAATCGTTCATTAATCGTAATCGAGGTAAGAGCTTCAATTAATCGTGACACTGAGATTAGGTAACATCGCCCAGCCCTAACTAATAGTGTTGGAAGTGGACAAATAAAAACACATCATCACCAGAAACTCAAACAATGCTCTCACACAGATGAGAAAAGCAGAGGAAACCAAGTAGTTTCTTCTCCGTTGAAGAAAGAAAAACCCACAATGTTCACTGAAATAACTTGAAACTAACAAAAGTAATAATAAATAAAAACTGACTGAAAATCAGACATTGCTTTTGAATTGTGGTTCAACAGAATCATTTTAAAAGAACAAAATAATGAAACTGACCTGGACAAAAATGATGCCACCCTTAACTTAATATTCTGTTGCACAACCTTTTGAGGCCATCACTGCAATCAGGCGATTTCTGTAACTCTCAGTGAGACTTCTGCACCTGTCCACAGGTATTTTGGCCCACATTGAGAGAGACAGAGTCCCGCATGTGGCCGCCTGGCCACCAGTTGCCCACCCCTGCTTTAGGCTACACTTTGTTGTGTCATGACGAAGGAGTTTTGGTCAGATTAATGGCAAATGTTCTCTGTTCAGAGCTGTAATCCTGTCTCACATTCAGCCTAATAAACACCAAAATGGATGGTATTAGAGACAGGACAAACTTAATCTGAAGCTTCCAGCTATTCCTGAATTTCACTGCTTAGAGAGAGAAAATTTCTGAGCGAGAAGTGAGACACTTTAGAGCAAATTTACCAACTATTTGGTAAAAAAAATAAAATAAAAACAGAATACAATGATTTGCAAATCATTTTTTCCATAATTCAATGGAATACACTACAAAGACAAGATTATTTTAAGTTCAAACTCTTCAACCTTGCTTTTTGCAAATTTTCACTCTTCATCATGCTTGTAATGCTGAGTTGTCTTTATCCTGTATACGTCAGTCAGTGCTGCTGCCAAAGCTGCTGCCATTTTAATCAATAGAAAACATCACACATGCCCTGAGCATTAAAGCTCACTGCTGATTCGTCTGTGCATGTGTCAATCATTCTCAGCGTGCGTCAGCATCTCAGCTAGGACAGCTAATCATACTGACAGCTGCTTCACATCAGGTGGAGTCATGCTGGGAAAGATGTGAGGTTCAGTTTTAGTTACCCATGGTAGAAACGCCAACATACAGAACAATAATACAAACCAGATTCCAATGGAGTTGGGATGTTGTGTGAAACGTAAATTAAAAAACAACAAACAATGACTTTCAAATCCTTTACAACCTACATGAAAATAAATACAATATCAAGACAAGATGCTTGTTGCAAATATTCACTCAAGAGCAACAACAGACTGAGAACTGCGCGAGCAAATAGCTCAACAGTTTAAGAGCAACGTTTACACAAGTGCAACTGCAATATCATCGAAAGACTCAGAGAATCTGGAGAAATCTCTGCCCGTGACGGGCAAGGAGCACAACCAACATTGAATGCCTGTGACCTTCAATCCCTCAGGCAGCACTGCATTACAAAGCAGCAGCATCCTGGATATCAGCACGTGGGCTCAGGAACACTTCAGAAAACCATTGTCAGTTAACACAGTTCATCTCTACATCTACAAGGTCAAGGTCAAACTCTACCATGCAAAGACAAAGACAAATATCAACAACACCCAGAAACACCGCCGGCTTCTCTGGGCCGAGCTCATCTGAGATGGACTGAGGCAAAGTGGAAAAGTCTGCAGTGGTCTGAGTCCACATTTCAGACTGTTTTTGGACATCATGGACGTGGTGTCCTCCGGGCTAAAGAGGAAAAGGACCATCCAGACTGTTATCAGAGCAAAGGTCAAAGACAGCATCTGTGATGGTATGGGGGGGTGTTAGTGCCCATGGCATGGGTAACCTGCACATCAGGTTTTGGAGCAACATGCTGCCATCCATCTTTTTCAGGGACGTCCCTGCTTATTTCAGAGACAATGAAGACACATTCTGCTCGTGTTACAACTGCGTGGCTTCGTAGGTTCCTGTTGTTTCCTCCAACCCAAAGGTTGTGGAACATGATGTAGGCATTAAATTTAAAATGAGTGAATATGTGCAAAAAGTGTATTCGATTGAGTCTAGGTGTCCCAACTTCATTGGATTTTGTAAAATGAGGGAGCACAAACAGACTGTGCTGAGAAAACAGTCCTGTTTTTTATTTGTAAATGATAATAACAGGCTACTACATTAATCTACTTAACTAATATTGGTACATTTTTGTATTGCAACCCTTCAGATAGGAGGCATCGTAGCTGTTGGAATCTTTATCGATGGGGCAACTTTTCTCTGACACTGAGCGTCCTAAATTCAGCTTCTTACAAAGTTTTAACTTGAGGCTCTCTGGTCTCAGCTGGATGAAGGAGCCCGTGGATTGATGTGCGTGCTTATGTCTGACAAACTGTGGTCCTGTTTTGTATCGAGATGAGGCAGCGCCTGTGCAGGACTTACAGCTTGACAGGGACTCCTAAGGATACCTCATCAATAATTGACAGCACATTTAAAACCAGTTCAGGCCTGCAGAATCACAGGGGTGAGAAAAATCTCCTCACAGCCACTACACTGTCTGCATTCAGAGCACACAGGCCGGGCTGTGGGGAGAAACCTGTTGGAGACAAAGCAACATTGACGTCTACATCTTTCATTTTCACACCACAGCAGAGACGGCGAGGCTGTGAGCTTTCACTAATTCAATGAGCCACTATTAACGTTTTCAGTAAGTGAGAGGGAAGTGTGATACTACGGCCTTCTTACATGTGTGAAATGTTTAAGTTTGTGTGAAAGCAGCACTGTTTCTGCGTTTTCACACTTCTAAACTGAAAGAATCGGCATCAACTCAAGCATCAATAAAATCCAGAAATCTAAGAACACTTGAAACTTTTGAGTCTGACTTCACCTCAGCACAGCCTTGGCCTTCTTCTCTGAGAGCCGTGGAGTAATCCCATCCTCCTGACTGTGAGTGCACGGCGATAAAAGGCTGAAAACAGACGCCAGAATCGCAGCCTCACCTTGGATATCTCTCACGCAGTTCAATAGATTCTGTGATAAGTGAATTGAATTGCCAAAGTGTGAGATAAGTGGCTCCCAGTAATTACCCAAATGACTTTCAACAATGCCTGAAATCAAGAGTTTCTGCTTCATGTGCTGTTGTGATGAACCGAGGATGGAAGTGGGAAAAGCTCAAAAATCAAAGTTGAGAGGGTAAAACTGTATTAAAGGGAACATTTTGTGACTTTTGTCTTTCATACCTTTCTGCTCAAAGAATGCAAAACATCCAGTTTTAGTCATAATTTAGAAATCTAAATTGTTTTAATTTTTGTATAGTTTTAGTCGATGAAATGTAAATTTAGTCGACTAAAATATGAAGTTAACTAAATATGAAGTTAACTAAACTCAGTTAACTAAATTATGACTAAAACTAAAAGATATTTTAGGCAAAACACAATAACTAAAACTAAATCAAAAAGTGCTGTCAAAATTATCACTGCTTAATAAAGAGTATTAATTAATCAGCAAACTACTGTTGTCATATCATGGATAATTTCATCATATAAGCAAGAAAAGTGCTCTGAAAGTGGCGAGTTTCCTGTTTCTCAATGTGAAAGTGGCTCACTTTGGAAGTGTTTGAACAATTAACGCACTTTTCTCCCTAAATACTTCATATTTATTCATAAAACTAGAAAGATGAATTGCTCATAAGCAAAGACAAACTGCGGAGTTTGATTCGAGCACTGTGGTTGGCATGGGTGAGTCTTTTGTAGTCCCTGTCCCAGCTTTATTGGAACATGTTGAGTGAATATTTGCAAACAAACAATAAAGTTTATCAGTTTGAACATTAAATATCTCATCTTTCAAGTGAACTGAAAATAGGTCGAAAATGTTTGCAAATCGTTGTATTCTGTTTCACACCGTCCCAACTTCATTGGAATGAGGGTTTATAATTCTTGGACTAACGGTCTATATGCTGTGTTCTGCTGACTGACCTCCAGGGGAGCTTCTCGGCTGGGCTGGCAGGTAGCGTCGGGGCAGGGCCGGGGTTGAAGGGGGCTGGAGGCTGTTGCTGCGACATGGTGGCCCTCTCTGGTGGTCTGTGGACGTCGGGCCCGTGGTCACTCTGTGGAGAGGAGGCTCCTCGCTCACACTCAGACCTGAAATACACAGATTGTTCTTTTCATTTGAAGATACATCAGTTCGATTTCCTCTATCTTAACGACCATCTCTGCCTCCTTCTGTTATCAGGTATTGGTTTTCCTGCGACCTAAAGCGTCCTGTTGTGTCTGATTCCAGGCTCACCGGACCGAGAAATGGTTTCTAACCTCACAGTCTTGAGACCACTCCTCTCAATCATCCTTTTGTTAGCCAGCGGTGACACACTAATCCTGCACGCACATAGATAAATGTTTACACAGGAGCACTTCCCCGTGAGCAGAGGAAAAATACAATGCATGCTCGCCATTCATCGCTCACCCCAGCCCATCACGAAGCTATAATCTATCAAATGACTAGTGGATCATTTACACACTTGCAAGCACACACACTGCGTATATCCTGCTCATCCCCTCATCGCCGATCGATAATGACACCACAGATTGCCCACACTTCTCCGCCTTCTTCATGTGACAAGCCGCGGATAAACAATTTAATGGGAAGCTGCTCCAGCGAGGAGGTGAGATGATTGAGCTGTGTGTGAGAGTTTCATATCGCAGCAGCCCTGGATGATTTTGGAGACTGACAGGAGAAAATACCAAAACAGCTGCTGTGAAAATGTAGGCTTCAGGAGATTCTCTGGTTCTGTACTGTCTTATGTTAAAGCCGAGTCCCTGAGGCACCCAGGCTTCACCGCAGGGTGCCTCATATATTCAGCGGAGCAGCTTCATCGTGGATGTGGATTTTTTTTTGACCCAAGTGTTTTATCTACCCTTGCAAATACAGATACAGACACACAAACTGCTGACAAACACACTCTTTCAGTTGTTTTGTTGTCTTTGTTCTGTTGTGGATGTGGAAAATTAGATTTTTGTTCAAACCGTTTCCAGCAAAGTAACTTTTACAAACTTTACAACATGAATAAGGCAGTTATTGATTTAAAGTCCTGTTGTATTCATGGCATAGAGCACTTTGGGGTGAAGTACAGGGGTCTTTCCTATTTTTTCAGTATTCTTAATATTTATCCTTTTTGTCTTCTCTTGTATTTATATAAAGAGATTTTCAATTGCATGCAGGATTTGGTACAGTAAGAGATAAGGCAATTATTCACATTTTTTGGATGATTCACCTGACCTTGCCTTGGCAGAGGTTTTTGCTCTCAGAGCACCACTAGCTACTATTATTATTATTATACTTAGTTGCTGTAGTAGTATAGTTGTTGTGCAGGTGTAACTATCATTATTTTCATTTCTGTCATTGTTCTAGAATACATCTTTTAATTTTTGGTGCTTAAAATTGATCCTTGCTCTTACGTAGGCCAGTGTGGCTGTTTATGTGCTTAACTGATTATATATCAGGCTCTTTGCACTGCTGACTTTAGTTTGATGAGGAGCTGAGGCTTAAAACTTCACCTTGTGCAATAAATTAGGGTGACCATACTTCCTCTTTTGCCCGGACATGTCCTCCTTTTTGGTCGTAAAATTATGTTCGCGGAGATTTTATAAAATTCCCTAAATTGTAAGGGTTTTGCTCAGCTTGTTCTACAGACGATGCTGTCGCCTGTGACAGAAAAAAGATATGCATGATCAAACTACCATAACTCCTCCAGTATGCACACTATCCAAATAATTCCAATGGATTCTGAAAGCTGAGAATCCGAGCTTTCCAGTGATATATGTGATATATATATGATATATACATTACTGTAAAGGCTGGATTGTCTGAGGGGGAGGGACAGAAAGTGAGCTGACTGAGCTGGAGAGCAGAGAGAGAATTCAGAGTCATTTATCGGTGGTTTATCAGTATTTTCTGTGTAAATAATGTAAAAATATTGTAAATAATGACATTAGGATCATTCTGGAGTGTTTTCTTGCTGTTCTTTTGACATATTTTTGCCTAGTTCCTCTTTTTTGTCGTCTTTTTCATCATAGTTTGTGTGTTATGGATTTCATAAATAGTAAAATAATATAAATAATAATAAAAAATAATATAAAATAGGTTGAGTTTCAATTTTGTCTTCTCAAAAGTGTTGTACATGCTCATTTAGAATTGTTTATGAAGAGAAACCTGTTGAAAAAACAAATCTCTTTTTCCTTTCTTGTAATTACACACTGGTTTAAGCATTTACAACTTAATAATAACAAGTACTTGCTAGAATGTTTTATTTTTAACTGAAAAAAGGTGCAAAATAATTTACTCAAAGGGCATTTTCCGACACATTTATTTACAAAAAGGGCAAAAACAAGACCAGGAAGCCATTTATATTTATTGCAGTAAAACCTAAACACTAAATATACTACACTTTTAACCTCAGTTTGCAGGCCGATTTTTTTAGATTTCTTGATTTTTGAAAACATAAAATAGCTTGAACCAAAAATTTAGCAGCATTTTCTCAGATTTTTTACATTAAATGATGGCTGTATTTATGATCCCCTTTGCTGTGAGTAATATAGGTGGAACATTAAACACTCCCAAAGCTTCCTGCATCACCCAGAACTCCAGCAGCAGTAAATTAGTGAGGCCGTTTATAATATTTCCTCCTCATTAACCAGTCAAGGGCATGGGTCCAGGCCAGATATGATCTCAGACTCAGCACTGCAACGCTGCAAGTTATCCTTTTAATTACTGTTGCCAAAATAATGACCACAGTGTTTTAAATAGAGGAATATTTTCAGCATTAGCCTCCAATGTTTTGTCTGAGTCTGGTGTTGACACAGATCAATTGTGAGGTTGATAATAGCAGCAGTTTGCTCATTAGCCATAGGTCAAGTATGTGCAGACAAATTCCCTGAACGCAGACACAGAGGGAGACGAGGAGTAAATGATGACGCTGGAAAGTCAGAGATACAGAGCAGAGGAATGCTGTGAATGATAAAGAGGAGATTCAGAGGATGGGAGAAAGAGGGATGTATTTAATTAACGCTAAGAGCGAGCTGATATGCATCCCTGATTGGCGAAACGCCAGCTGGGATGGATAGCAGAGCGTGGGGGGGTAGAGGGAGAGCGAGAGGCAGACGGCGGCAAACAAAAGGATATGAGCAGAGCGAAGGGGAATGAAGGGCTCGAGCCAGAGGTGAGCTTAGGTTATTATGAAGATAGATGAAAATTTAAAAGATATTAAAAAGGGACCGTGAGCTGACGGAAAGGACTGAGAACAAAAGACGGCAGCTTTTTCCTGCTCGGCGGGAGGCCGCTTTATTGGAGAAGCATGCAGCTCCAATCAAAGCAATGCCAGCCGAATGATGCTGGCTCTCTCATCTCAGGCCTATACACAGACGGGTACACTACAGAGCAACTCAACCCACACACAGTCACAGAGTCTGCGGTGATATGGGGCTCCATATTGGCCATTGTATTGTACTATGCATCATATCTTTAATACTTTGACATATTGGATATCCTTATGTATTATACTTTATAATACATATGATATTATATATTATACTTAATGATGTGATGGGTACACTAGTGTGCCTCGAGACAAGTCTAGATTTTCCTCGGGAATGTATTGCTGCCCTAAGTTATCACTGCAACTTTAAAACAACCAGTGAATGGGTTTTAATTTACTCCAACCAGAACTTTAAGTACATTAATTTCCACATGCAGATTAATTTACTTTTAGATGAAGATCCCCAAAAATAGATATACCGATTTAACTTAAGGTTTAAAATGGGACCTACCAAGTTTCAGTGTATGTCGTTACATATAAAAAATGTATGTTTACATTTATATATATATAATGTAGAGATGTATAGAAAGAAAATGGATAGATAATCAGATGCAGGATTTGATGTGATCTGATTGGCTGACTGACCCACCAATCGGAGAGCCTCTTCTCATAGCAACTGTTGCTAAGCTGCTTTGGTTTGACAAACTCTTTTCAGGGAGTTTCAATGAATTTGTGACCTGTATTTTGTTACTCTAACACATCCACGTCTTAAACTACAAGCATTTTTATTATGTATTTTATTATTTTTATCATTAATTAAGAAAATTGTCATCTTTGGCTTTAACCCTGTGAGTGATGACAGCGATAATTCAGCCCTGTGACGATCTAACAAGTAGTAAGTACTTAAATAAGCTTTGAGGTAAGAGGTGATACTTGTAATAATACTTAAAATGTTTTACATTATGGTCATGTTAAACAGCAGTTACATTTATGGCAAACTAGTTTCAACTAGTCAATATGCTGTGACTTGTTACCACTGTTTATAATGTTCAATCTTCCCCTTGAACATCAGCTGACTTGCACATTTTTTGATTTTCTCATACACCTCACTAGATCTTATCCCTTATGCTTTAAATGAGGACAAGTAATGCTTATGCATATTAAAACTGAAAAAAAGCTAGTCAAAGCGGGGAGTATAAATGAATGAAGAATATAATTATACTGTTTCCTCTTGAAGGAAGGATGTTGTTTGAGCACTGAGCTATAGTTTTGAAACTTGAATGTTGTCGTACCTTTTAATATCAGAATCATGAAATGCTTTCACCCACATTTATCTGTTTTGTCACATCATGCATGGTTTTGAGTTGAAAACTTTGTTGGTGCCTCTATTGGCCTGAATAATACCTTCTCCTGCAGGTTTTCATCTGTATGCAGGATTGTTGTGAAAGCTTGATGCTGAAACCTCTGAAGTTTGTTTTTAAGGTCTATATGACCATGCATTTAAAATAAAGGCATTTTAACTGTTTAGAGTGATCTTTGAAGTTTTTTTCTTTTTGTTTCAAAAACGAGGAGTATTTTCTATTGATTTAAAAGAGAGAATTGGCTAACCTAGTAACAGTAACCAAGGTGGGTGGAGCCTGACAAAAGATCACTTCCTGGAGAGGGCGGGGCTTGGCACAGGGTCAGTTAGATTAGATTAGATAGAACTTTATTAATCCCTTTGGGAAACTCCCCCAGGGAAAAAAAAGAAGATATAAACAAAAATATAAAAAATATAAAATAAAAATAACTAAATAAAAATAAAAATGGTGTGTGCATGGTGTTGTGACATGTGTATAACAGCATATCTTAATGTACTGCACTGTGATGTATTTCAGCTTTAAACATTATATTATATCATATTGTCATTTTCCCTAATTATGAGTATCCTAGTTTCTTGATATTGTTCAAATCATTGTATTCTGCTTCTATTTACATTTTAAACAACGTCTCAACTTCATTGGAGCAAGGTTTTCTTTTATTTTATCAAATATGACTCACTTTGCCATCTGACCCTCAGTCCATTTAGCTAAAAGTTAACATCACTCGCATGAGCGGCCTTGAACATGGTTCACTCCTCTTTAATATGAGCCTGATCACATCGGCCCCGTCAGCACATCCACCTTCTGCTACAGAAACCCTCCTGCGCTCCTGGAGGAATTGATCCTGGTGTAGTCTGTCCAGGCTGATTACAGCACACGCGGCACACACCCAGGTGCACAGCTTGCAGTGCTGACTTGCCAAAGAAATCGCTCTCGTTCTTCAAAAACATAAAGCCCCTGGGAAATAAGAGAATACCGTCTACAGCACTTCATGCTCTGAGAATAGCAGCACCTGATGAGATTTGATTCAGCAGGATATTTAGGGAATCACTGATGGACAGGGAGGTGGATTAGATATGGAGGGAAGTGGAGGTTATATTACTATCTCACTTTGAATTGATGTTTAATGAGAATTTCTTTGTTTATATCAGGAGTTTGGGAATTTGAGCCTCATATAGTGGCATGTAATTACTTTCTTTACCAAGTACTACAATCGAAACTGTTCTAAAGTTAAATGTGCAAAAGTTTTATTACCAAAATCAACTTGAAGAGCAAAAACTAAAAGTATACATTACATCGATCTTTCTAGTCAGTGACACAGTTAACTGTTACATGATTATCTATGTTCCTAAGGAGCAGAATATGACTGTAACAACACCTGCAAAGCTTCAAAAATTAGGCTAAGACGCATCACGTCTTAATGCGCAATTCAGATTTTTCTGAACATTATACTTTAAAGGAACATGACGACATTTTTTTTTTTCATGTCTTGCCTCACTCCCAAGTCCATGACAAGCAGATAGACTCCATTCTTTAGACTGTTCGCCCAAGGAACAGACAGCCAAAGCTCACTCACCGCTAGTTAGCTTAGCTCAAACTCTGGGAGTCAATGGGTAGTGCTAGCCTGCCTCTGCCTACAGTCATCAGATAAACTCTTCAGCAACTCTAAACAGTTCTGGCTGCTTGTTGTGACTTGTTTTTTACCCCTTTATGTGACATTATCTTCTACAATCATCATATTATCTTCTTCTACTCCTAAACAAAGGCTTTGTTTTATTGACCTACTTCTGTGGTGGTTTTCGTGAGAGATGTGACGTTCACAAATGAGTCGAGTCTTTTGAACAGCTCTTTTTAGGGAACGCTAAGAACAGATTCACATCAAATTCAAATTAAAAGAAAACTCAACACCTACATTTTTAGTCTTGTTTTTAGCTGATTATATGCATTACTATTATTATATCATCCTATTTATTTATTTCTTTGAATCCTCTTAATCTGTTTTATTTCTCCATTTCAGTTCAGATTTATTGTTTTGGACATTATTCTCTGTTAATCAATTTTCTTTTCATTGTCCTACTTTAGCAGATTTTAATACGCATTTGGTACGCAACTCATTTTACCGTATTATTATTTTAAATTTGATTTTTTTTCCTATATTTTTTTTTATCTCATTTCTTATAATATATATATAATTTTTGGCATTTTAGCTCATGTGTTTCCTCATTTTTTATTCAAGATAGTGTTTCCTCAGTCCTCTCATTCTGTTTTCTGTTAGATTCTCCTTAGTGTCTTTGTGTGTGTGCTATATGTGGGAATTGAGGGTGGGCAGGGTCTTGTATATTCATTGTATTCAATGTTCTCCTTTTTATTTTCATTTTTCATTTTTCTACAAGATTTTGTATGAAAAGGGCAAATACAAATAAAGTTTGATTGAGTGATTGAAAATCACTACATATTTCCCAAAAAATAGGTTGATCAGTTTGAACTTTAGATATCTCTTGGGACGTCGGGATATCAATGTCCCAACATTAGAATTAGGGTTACAGTGAGGTAACCAAGGTGACACTGAGCAACAATAATGCTGCTTAATTGATTCTTATCCCTTGTTTTCATTAAAGTAAGGACGCTTGTATATGTATGTTAGCTCATAGCACTGTTGGGGCTTTGGGTTCCTCCATGCGACATCGATTAGCCATTAACCCACCCCTCCTTTGAGCCCGACTCCTGACGCCCCCTGAGGTTTTTCAGGGTTGCGTATTTGTGTGTGCATTACTCAGAGAGCATGTGTGCATGTAAGAATGCTTTGTTAATCCCCCTCTGATTGACAGACTCCATTACATGGCTGCAGGAGAAATCAGAAGTGCCTTTGAGCCGCGCCGACTCCATGATGGAAACTCGATCGCTTAAACAAACTTCGTATTATTGAAGCACTATCACCTCATCCACAGAGAGATCATGAAATAAGGGTTGAAATCAAATGAAGGGATGGAAATCTGAGCTGACATGTGACGGAGGAGAGACGGAGGGCTGGAGGGAGATGCTGCGATAAAAGCAAAATTCAATGAGTGGAAAATGAGCAGCGGCGGGAAAGAGGAAGGGAGGATGTTAAAGGAAGATTAAAAAAATCAGTGAAAAGATCGGAGCGATGAGGGATTGGCTCTGCGAGGAGAGAGTGGATGCCATACCCCCAGATGCCATGGCTCAGATCTGCTATGTGACTCATGCTAGCTCACTGTGAACAGATGGTTTCTATGGTGCTCGTGCACGTGCACGCTCGCGAGGCAGAAAATTAGATGGGCCAATTAGATATGGCTGCCATTCTGCGGCTGAGGAGAGAAAAACTAACATGGCAGAGGCTTACAGAGGCTGTGGCAGTGAGGACGGGCTCAGTGGGGCCTTCATTAACCGATAAACTCCACATGTTGATATCCAGCTCGATGTTAATCACTGTTTATGAGCTAAGCTGATGGTCGAAGCATCGCAGAAACAACAAATACACATAGATTACTCTTGAACCTACAGAGAGGCTGTTAACTTCCACTTAAAGGAACAAAGAGGTCTCTGTTTAATAAAGGAAACAACAAAAACCATGACTGACTCCATAATCATAACCTGCCAGTCTGCATTAAACCAGAAAAGGAGCATAAATGATCTCATTTTTATCAAATTACTTGCATGGGAGCACCCCTGTCAATCATCTCTCCTTTTGTCTACAAATACTAATTGCTTTTTGTTTCACAGCATGCAGCTCTCCACTCTACCCAATTTAATGTAGCCTCCTCTTTTAGCTTTTAATATCTTATATTATAGGTTTTTGTCAGCTTTGTTAGGTTAGTTAGTTAGTTGGCAGTGACGGAAAGCTACTTCTAAAGTTTTGTTAACTAAGTTAATCATGAAAAAAATACATCAAACTAAAATTGGACTAAAACTACAGCCTGGAGAAAAGTAGCAAGCGAAGGTCCTGTCCACACGGAGACAAAGAGTGTGAAGACGGCATTGTTTTATGAAATGTGTCTGTCCACAAAAAAACCCTGAAAATGCTGTAGTATATACCCCAGGCCTGTAAGTGGAGCTGTAACGCAGCTGCAGACACACACCAAACCCAGAGAAGAAGACATGGAGCGTGCCCATACATCATGAGAAATGTTAAACTCTGGTGTCTGCTGTCCTCTTGTTGCTCATGGTGGACGTAGAGGAGCAGAAAATTTTGCTGTTAAAGTCAACACAAGCTCAGGAGCTTCTGCAGCACAGACAAGACACTGTGTTCTGTCATTTTCTCTGTTGTTGTCAGGGTTTAAGTATCCATTTTAGGAAAGAGATTGACATCAATGTTTCAGAAGCTATCTGTAGATTGGCATTTTTTAGATTATCCACTTTGTGACCTGTTAAGCACATTTTATATCTGAAAATTAGGAATGATCAGGCACAAAGTCATTGTGTTCCTAATCGAGCTTTAAACTTTCTTACTTTTCCGTCTAAAGTCTTTGCAGTCGTAGTGTTTTTGATATATTGAGGATGCATCACAGAGGATCAACACACTCTTCACTGAGCTTGTTTCACTCACAGGATGCACAGCAGCACACCTCTAACGTTAAACTCCAGAGCATTTTTGGATAAATTTGGTTTAAAGCTCATAACAGGACAGAGAGCTGAGAGACAGTGTGGTTTTGCTGTTCCTGGGCCTTCTAATGCACATCATACTCCCAGAAACAAGAAAAACACACCTACACTGTGCCAGAGTTTTGTAAACTTAGCAGTATTTTACCATAAAATCTACATTTACCTACTGTAAAATGTCTATACAGTTAACTACTGAAAAGGGCAATGGATCAAGAGAAAATTTAATTTTGCCCAGAAAAATTGACCAATGGCAGGTAAGATTTATTTGGGTGAATGTTTCATATTTTTGGGGAAACAAATGTCTGAGTAAACTTCATTTATTTATTTAATTTTTTTTATGAAATTATATCTTGCAAATAAATGATCTTAAATTAGATAAAGATATAACTATGTAGTAATATAAACAAAAAATACAGCAAGTTTAGTGTAATTTAAACACATTAAAGAAAAGTTGTAAAATAAAAAACTGCAATGATATTGTAAATGAAAAAAACAGTAAGGATGCTGTTTTTAAAAATACAGTAATTATGCTGTAAATTGAAAGAAAGTTATGATTCATTGAATAAAAATAAAGTAGTAAAACAAAAATAGAAACTACAGTAATAATGCTATAAATTACTGGCATCTTGTTGCCAGTAAGTTACTGTAAAATTTACATCAACCTTTTTACAGTTTAGGATTAAAGATTTATTAAAAACATAGAGCTACATTTTAATATTTGTATACACACTAATGAATCTCACTGATTCTTATGCTCACAGATAATAAAACAGACTGTCCAGTGTGTTTTACACACTCAAAAGCGAACAGGGCCAAGGAAAATGAATGACTTAATTGCTTCAAGCCAGCATAATGTACCATAAACAGGTCTATCATAAACATAAACCTGCCTGATCCTGACAGTTTTAACTGGAGATTTAAATAACTAAGGAGGTGTCGCTTTCACATTTATGCTGAAGTGAAAAAAGCACTTTAATTTGAGCATTATCATATTTCATTCAGTGTTTTCTGGGTGTGTCTTTGAGTATAGTGGCACAATCAAATGAGAGGAATTAAATAATCTGGACAAGTTTCATAACAACAAACTAACTAAACCTGCTGTGTGTCCTGTGCCTGGCTTTGCACTGAAAACATGCATCTGTAAAAATGCAAAATGTAGATTGAAATCTCTGAAGCTTTTTAAAATGTTTTGTGTGTTATCTCAGCATTTATAAACTTGGTTGTCCTTTTGAGGAGCATTAAATCTTCATGTGAAGCAGGTAGCCTTGGTAATTGAGCACATTTATAAAGTAACCTTCAAACACTTGGGAGCAGTGAGAATCAGTTTCCAAAGGGCGAGAGAAGATTCTCACTCAACAGATATATCTGAACTGATCTTAGTGTGCTGTTCAAGGACACATCAGCTGTCTGTTAAAGGGGTCTGAACCCTGACTGTCTGGTTCAAAGACATCACCCTCTCCTTCCATCCTATTCACCCTCAGAGCTGTTAATTGTGGTTCCTCATTCATTCCTGATCTGTTTAATCCTTTTGAAACTTTTGTTCCCACCCTGAGCCCTTCATTGTTCGGGAAACTCCAGCACTGTGCTCTGCAAACTCAGTGCAGCACCATCTTCAGCCTTCGTGGGTAAAACTGAACCAATCTCTGGCTTTAGCAGGAGAAAGTTGATCTTTTATTGGCCATAGATGGAGAAATAAGCCCCTCACATCTCGTTCTGCTTGGTTTGAACTCTGATTTTTCTTGACAGCGGACAGGCGGCCTGTGGATGCTGCTGTCAGCTCCACTGTTACCACCTAATCTCACTCAGTCTGCAGCCTGTGGCGTCGTCTCTGCACGGTCATTACTGTGAGGTTTATGTATGCAGCTCTAACCTTGACTATCACACTGCAGATGCACTCTTGTTTATTTTGCATTTGCTGAGATTTTGTTGCCAGGAAGAAAAAGGCAGACGCTGATTTGCATGCAATTAGATCTTGAAGGTTGCATCTGAGTGTGATGGCATTTTGGCACGAGTTTCAAATTAACACTCGAACTCTGAAGGTCACAACAAAAGGTCTCTGAAAACTTGGTCCAGCACAAGAGCCTGGTTCCTGCAGGAAGATCACCGAGAGGATTATATTCTAACCCTGAGTGAAAAGCATTTATTTCCATGTAGTCCTTCATTCTGCGTTTGAGTTATATCTGTGGTTATGAGTTCCTTGTGTTTCATTCATTTATATGGCACAACAGTTTTACTATATACAGTGCCCAGCATAAATGAGTACACCCCCTATTAAAAGTAAAGTATTAATCAATATCTACATGAACAAAACAACAATTACCATAAGATGAAAATAAGGGTAATATGATAACTAAAATTTAGCTTTGCTCCCACCCCTTTGATTGGGGTGTACTTATTGTTGCATCCTGATCTTAAATTGAGAAAAATACTTTTTTGTGCAACTTAAAAAATCTTATTTGCAATCAATGGCCCACATCTGGGGGATTATTTTGTGGTGCCATAGAAAATGTTGATTTTGAAAAGAAACTAAAGGTTTTCTGACAAATCTGAAGGGGTGTACTCATTTATGCTGAGCACTTTATGTCTTCTTTGCATCATTTGATCGTTCAATTAATTAAAATCTTGTGAAATAATTGATCAAATATAGTTGGAAGACAGGGCTTGTTTCAGTTGTATCAGTTAATTACTATGTTTGTATATTGTTACTATTTGGTTTATTTTGTTTGTGTGTGATTAATTTTATTATTATTATCATTAGTATATTGAAGTGGGCTAATTATTGACTGCTTGTGTAAGGTGAAGCTCCTACTCCTTTTTGAACATGCAACTGACAAATTTAATTTGTGCTTTGGTTGTTGTTGTTGTTATTTTGTTATGTTTAATTATTTGTTCATGTTCAGAATAAAGAAAAGAGAAAGTAATCATGTTTACAGAGTTCAGCTTTAACTTTTTACCAACTACACATATTTAAATACAGAGAAAAAATAGTTTTTAATTTATGTTTCCAACTTTGTTTGCAGCATGACCACTAATGCAGACAAGGTAAGTGACAAAACAATGTTTTTTTAAGATTTGATATGTTTTTAGTAAAATTCAAAAGAGAGTTTTGATGCTGCAGAGACAAAATGAAAGGCTTAATTTTTTTATCACTAAAAGATACAATCCCAAATTCCATGAGGTTGGGACATTGTGTAAAACATAATTAAAAACAGAATACAATGATTTGCAAATCTGTTTTCTACCTATATTCAAATAAATACTCGACAAAGACAAGATATTTAATGTTCAAACTGATCAACTCCATTGCTTTTAGCAAATATTCGCTCATTTTAAATCCGATGCCTGCAACACGTTCCAAAAAAGCTGGGACAGCGGCATGTTTACCACTGTACATCGCCTTTCCTTATAACACTCGATAAGTTAAAAGAGGACACAAATTGTCCGAGGTCTCTGTTTTCGTCTTCATAATGCTCCACACATTTTCAATGAGAGACAGCTCAGGACTGCAGGCCTGTCAGTCTGGTACCTGCACTCTTATACTACGAAGCAACGCTGTTGTAACACGAACAGAAGGTGTCTTGACATTGTCTTGCTGAAATTAGCAGGGACGTCCTTGAAAAGATGTTTCTTGGATGACAGCATAAAGTCAAAATAAAGTCAGCCACTTCACGGACTCCCGTCAAGAGCCTGATACAAGCCAGCTTCAAAAAGACTGGAATATCCCTCTAATACGTTAAGATTTTTACAACAATTGTATAAAAGGAGAATATTTAGCTATTGTGACTCCCTTTTTGAAAATATCTCAGAGTTTCTGCCTCCATCCTTGACAATCAGCCGTCAGTTTCTGGAGCTTCTTTCATATCAGAGAAACAGAGACTGTAAACTCAGTATGACTCTGTATTCAGAGGATTAACCCGAGTAATGGGGCATGTTTCTGGGAGGAGATGGTGGCGTTAAATTTTTTAAAACAATTTTTCTGGTGCACGAGGAGCATAATCTAGTTTATAACCTCCTTGCTGAAGACTGTAGAGCAGGCAGATATCTTTGACACTGATGCAAAAATAATGGGAAATAAAAAAAGTCTTAGAGGCTTAAAGTATGTTTTATGTGTGTAATTTTAGTAAGCTAACCCCTCAACACTGTGATCATGAGCTAACACCACCTCTTATGATCGCACATCCCCAAATAGAGCTCCTTTCCCTCTGCTTCTTCTCTCTGCAGACACAGAACTGCACACACTCCCATTTCTGCACACCAGCCATTGATCAGAGCAGGTTAGCTACGACAGTGGGGAGCAGAAACTCCAGGGATCCTTCCACTAACCCACTTTACTTGAGCGCTGCAATCTTTTCCTCGCCATCGCTCTGCTCCTTAATGATTTCTCCTATCCTATCCGAATCACACAGAGCCTGCACCGAGTCTGCTTTGCTTGCTGATCGATGAAAAACCCCGTAACTGAGCCGGGCTTTTCTCCTCCTCTTCGTTTCAGGACTCCCAGACTCTCCCCAATGGGTCTTTTATTGGAAGACTCATCGCTCAATCTGTCTCTACTTATGTGGAGCGAGGTGAGACGAGGTGAAGATCCTTACGTGGTACCTTAAATAATTTCCACGTGTACGTACATCTTTCTTTTAGATGTGCATGAATACTGAAATAAACATGGAGCTCACAGACTCAGCCTTGGGAAATCAGAGAAAGCTGACCGTTCATCACTCTCATGACGGCTGTTTAACTTTAGAGACCCGATCGGTATCTCGCCGCAAATCACGCCGTTCAACTACAAATTGGTTTGTTCAGTCATTCAGAAACATAACCAACATTTCACACTCTGCCTCAGGCGGGATAAGGACTTCAAAATGCAATTATTTTGTGGATAAAACTGATGCTATCTGGAATTCAAATCAAGGATCAGAGCTTCGCTTCAAAACACAATGTCACCTCTAATTTTACAGCTCATCTTAAATGCCTCCAAGACAAAAAAAACAACCCAGAACTAAAAAGCATGTGGCTCACAAATACTGAGCTAAAAGCTCTGCAATAAGGCTCCGTTATATTTGTACCTCAAGACATTCACTTTAACTCCACGAGTCTGCAACATCTATGCCTATGCTCCTTTGTAGGTCCACTTTAACCCAGTGTTAATCTTGACAGCACTTTTAATTTAGTTTTAATTATAGTGAGTTTTGCCTCAATATCTTTCAGTTTTAGTCATAATTTAGTCATCTACATTGTTTTAATTTTAGTAAAATTTTTGTAAAGTGTAAGGCATTTTTTATGTTTCCTTGGATTTCTGAAGTCATGTTTTACACTTAGATCCCACCACCAACAAGCTAAGGCAGCTGTGATTGGATGTCCTTCTTAACTCATCCAACCTTTCCACACAACCAAAGTAGCTGTGATTGGATATATTACTAACTTGTCTCTACTTTCTACATGACCAAATTAGGTCTGATTTTATATCTTCAAACAAGACCTTAATCCACACATGTAAGGAAACTGTGGATTAGAAGAAGTCTAGTGAGATTTTTTTGTCTTGAAATTGGACGAATACTCTCACTTAGATCTGAGTTTTTTCAGTGTTGACGTAATCCCTTAAAGTGTTTTTTACATATCATGTGTAGAAGACAAGGATGTGCATAAAGCTCTATGACCTTGACCTATGACCTCTAAATTCAAGTTCAGTTCTTCATAGAGTCAGAGTGGACATCTGTTCAAACTCAGAGCCTTCTTTAGACATAGCTAACAGGAGCGATAACCGACGCTGAGGCAGAAGAAGTTTTAAAGCTCTGGAGAAAGACTTCTCAAAGTGTCCTCTGTGCTCAGGAGGTGAGACAAAAAAACATCAGACACGCTGAGAGAGATGGAGCAGGACCGTCTGCTAAACCCACCTTAGTCTGCAAGGTTCAAATGGAGGCAGGCCGTCAAATGCCCCTCAGCCAAAGGTCACGAGCACCAGGCAGAGTCAAAAGTGAAAGTGAAACATCCCCTCGTGCACACACACATGCACAGAAACCCACATCAAACAGTCCTAATCTTCAGCCTCTCATGTCTGTCAGCCTTGATTCCATTTTGGTCTCAGCGAGCAGCAGAGGAGCAGCAGGAGCTGAAACATTGTGCTGCAGGCGCTGCTTTAAAAACTTGTGCTGGCAGGTGTTTCTGAGCTGTGGGAGTGTGTCAGAGTGTGTGTTTACGGGAGGGTCTGTTCGAGCGGGCAGGATCCCAGAGGAGGTTTCAAGTTTAAAGACTGCAATAAAACTGTACATTAATATCGGCACCTGCTTAAACAAACAAAATGCCAACAGGCAGGAGTTAAGGGCCACGTTATTTACTCTGTATATACCTGACTGTCTGCTCTGAGAGAGAGCGGAGCTGAGGTCTTCTTTGACTTCTGACGAGGGTGTTTTACCGCTTGGATCTTATTTATGGATTTTATAACTCAAGATATTCCTTTAAAAGGACACTCCAACATTTTTGTTGTTTTCGTGTCTTGCCTCACTCCAGAGTCCATGACAAGCAGGTAGACACCATATTATCTGTATTAGCAGATAAATTCAATTTAAATATTAATATAATTTTATACTTTACCTCCATTAAGTGCTATTCTTAATAAGAAAAATATATATTTATGCTTAAGTTTGATCAATCATTCCCCACTCTGAGTGAATGGTGTGCCAATATTTTTATGAAAAAAAAAGTGCTGAAATAAAGTGGACATGTTGGATAACCAAAGACTTGACTAATTGACTTTGGTGTGTTTTTATTTATTGTGTTGTTTTAATCAATAAATAGACGTAAGCCACATTAAGCCCATTGCATCCTTGAGTGGGTACATCAGAAAAGTAAGACAAAATTATTAAAAAATGATATTATTAAATACACTTTCTGCTTCAGGTACTTTTTATGTACTTGAGTTCTGCTGCTGTGGACCCACAAAGCTTCAATAACTACAATTACAAATATTTGGCCTCTCCTTTATCCCCATTCTTTTATCATAACAGTTCCTGAAATTAAGAGATCAACAAAATTAAATACATGATAGTTCCTGCAGACAGCACACATATATTAGTATGACCTTGACAAACAATCATGGATGACCTGCATCAACCATCGACAGAAATGACATTATTTAACATAAATTCTTATTTTTAGACCACTTAAACCCATTTTAATGGCAGCTCAGCTAGATGCTGCAATATTAATCAACATCATTCCTCTCCAGATTATATTCATTATAGATATTAATGTTAATATTAGATTGATCTCTCTATCTATGTTTGTATTGATTATTTATCCACAGTAACTATCTTTACAGCCACATAAACCTGAGGTCCCTCTTGAAAATGAGATGCTTTTAATAAATCTATATTCAGTAAAGACAAATATGATGAGGACAGTTTTATGGTCTGGGCGTCCATGGGGCTATCTCTACCATATATTCTTATTTTTAGTCCCTTTGTTTCTGCCTGTATATATGTAAATATGCATGTGCATATATGTATGAGATAACATTTATTATGAATTGGTGCTATACAAATAAAGATTGACTAATTGATTGTTCATAGATGTAAAAAAAATCTATATTTTCAGAGGTTTATTTGTATGAAATTGAGCTGAAAGTGATAAGATGTAAGATAAAACCTTTATAGCTGAATACTGCTGGAGCATGGTTTTAATGCTTTTTCCCCTATTTTTTAAATATGTTTTGTGCTTTGTCACTTTTTAGAAAAATCACAAATGCTTAGTGAGTGTTATTACAAGGAAAGGTGATGTAACACAGTGGTAAGCATGCGCCTGTCCCAGCTTTTTGGAACGTGTTGCAGGCATCTAATTCAAAATAATCAAATACGATAAGATAAGATGAGATACGATAAGATGAGATATGATAAGATGAGATATTCCTTTATTAGTCCCACAGGGGAAATTCTAAATTTACAGCAGTGATAAAATACAAGAAAGAATTATAAAGAAATGAAACTTATGAATGAAAATGAAATATATTTATATATGGGGTATTTACAGCTGTTATGTACATGTTTGATATATTACAGTTGGAAAGAGAGATATTTGAAGTATTTATATGTATGAATATATACACAGAATATGGAAACACCTGTGTACAGAATATATATATATATAAATATGGTTTATTGTACAGAAGAGAGGTTTTTGTTGTGGAGTCTAACATCTGCAGGAGGGAAGGACCTGTGATACCTCTCTGTCACACACTGATGGAGCTCCTTAGTGCAGTGAGTGTGTGTTGGAGGGGGTGGGAGTCTTTGTCCATCATGGAGGACAGTTTGGCTGTAGTCCTCCTCTCCACCACCTCCTCCACAAGTTCCAGAGGGCGTCCCAGGACAGAGCTAGCCTTCTTTATAAGTTTGTCCAACCTCTTCCTTGCAGGCCTCAACAGAGGCCTCTGTAGTCTTATAAATGAATGAACTAATTAAATATCTTGTCTTTGGAGTGTATTTAATTGAATACAGGTTGAAAAGGATTTGAAAATCATTGTATTCAGTTTTCGTTTATGTTTTACACAACGTCCCAACTTCATTGGAATTGGGAATTGTGTACAACGTGCAGCAGGAGCAAATCTCACAAAGTCACCTTCCCTCAGCATCATTCACTGAATCATTGAAATGCCGGAGAGGACCTGTACAGAACAGGAACAGCGAGCTCTCTCAGCACAGAGAGATTGAAGCCACTTTCCTAAATGAACACAGTCTACCCCGGAGACCCTCGGGGGAGTCCTCTTCTCTCTTCAACGGGACATAAAAAAGGTGCCTCCCCCGCATTACCACACACTTTGTATTCAATCTCCACCAATGAGAGGGGGAGAAGAGCGAGGGATGGAAGTGGTCCAAGCCTGAAAGAGGGGGACGAGGGAAAGGAGCGATGACATAACAGGGGGCCTGATGTGCGTGAGAGCGGGGGTGCTTACGTCAACTGTAACTGGGAGAGAAGAAGAACCAGCACACTCTATGTAGGTCACATTAAAAACACATGCAGCTCCACATTTCAGCCAAGTAACAGAGCAGCCTGCCAAAGAAAAACAACATGAAGCTGCCGTGTCCACCTTCGTTACTGCGCGAGTGTGAAAATCAGAATCTAACAACACCTTAGCGTTTTCTCTGCTCGTGCTGACTGAACGTGACGCTCGGACCCAGTTTAGAGTCTGATGAATTACTGATGAGTCTGGGGAGGGACATCACACACTCTGTTTGTTTGACGAACATCTAAGACAAAAAAATGGGTACAAGCAGTCAGACGGGGATATCTTCTACTTTTAAGAAGTCCAAACTGCTGCTGAACTTCTCTTTTAGTCTTTAGAGGAACACTCCAACATTTTTTTCGTTTTCATGTCTTGCCTCACTCTCGACTCCATGACAAGCAGATAGACACCATTCTTTCGCCAAAGCTCGCCCAACGCTAATTAGCTTAGCTCAAACACTGGGAGTCAATGGGAAGCGTTAGCCTGCCTATGCCTACAGTCATCAGATAAACACTTCAACGACTCTAAACGGTCCTGTGTGCTTGTTGTGACTCTTTTTTTACTGTGTTGTTACGTTATCTTCAACAATTATCGTATTTTCTCCTTCTATCTCTGAGGTTTTGTTTTGTTGACCTACTTACGCAGTGGTTTACGCTACAGATGTGACGTTAGCGAACAAGTCGAGTCTTTTGAACAGCTCTCTAAAGTGAACTATGAGAACCAGTTCACAGTTGTGAGTGATTTGCAGGCAGTTTCCATTTAGTAATGGCTTGCAAATGGCTCACTTTGCTTGCCATGGACTCAGGAGTGAGACAAGACAAGAAAAGAAAAAAAAGTTGGTTTATCCCTTTAAATAAAACAAAGTGGAAGAAGCTGAAAAATCCTTGAAGAAACTCATTTAAAGATACGTAAGTTCAATAAAACTAAAGAAAAGATATGAAAGGAATGAATAAATTAAGAAAAATGTGAATCAAAAAATTTAAAGAAACCTATTTGGTGATAATAACTTTACTAACACCATAACACAATAAAGTACTACAGAAGGTTCAGACTTCTTCTTCTACTCCTAAACAGAGCTTTGTTTTGTTGACCTTATTCCGTGGTGGTTTGCGCTAGAGATGTGACGTTCACGAACGAGTCGTCTTTTGATCCGCTATTTTAAGTGAACGGTGAGAACCAATTTGCAGTTGTGAATGAGAAGTTCGTTTGTGATCATTCTTAAATGCAACTTGCCTGCAAAAACAAATGGCAACCAGGACAATCTCGTTTCTCCACAATCTGGGACCAAGTTCTATCCTCCAAAACGACAACTCTGCCCTCACGGAGCAGATTTATCAGAGACCACCTGCCATCAGTCTGACCTACCCCCACACCTAAGGCTGTGAAATAAACCATCAGAGCTGCATGTTTGTGCAACTGATGTCCTGTATTCTTAGTCAGAGTATTGACCAATAGGAGGACACAATGCTGCTGATAGCAGGAAAGTGCTCACTGAAAACCCACCTTGTGCAGCTGAGTGTCTGCCTTGCACTTCATATATATGTATATATATATATGTTAAATGTGTGACTGGAGCAGCAGCATTAATGTGCCGACAGGAGACACACAGGGTTTAGATCTCTGACTGCTACGGCTGATACCAGACAGATTTGCTTTGATTACTCGTCAAAACAAAGTAAAAACTGTCACTAAGGGCTCTATAAACCAACACGAGAGTGTCAGCATGGCAACAACACTGCATTTTCTGCAATGTTAATACAATACATGAACACACCACAAGCAAAACAGAGACAACACATCATTCAGCCCTTATTGGATGTCTCAGACTTCTGTTTTTAATGCTGGAGTATCAGACAGGTATGAATAATGTGATTTTCACTAGATTTGCATAAAAGTTGTTAAGACCATTTATTATGTCCTCACACAAAAAATGCTGAGACTTAAATTGTGTAGCCCAATTCAAGAATACTGAAGCATGATTTTCAGGTCCCTATCACTCAGCTCGAGAAGGAAGTATTTATTAGGATGTGAATATTCTGACATTCAGCTCCATTGTGGTTATACTAACCTTGTGTTTTTGCATCTTCTCGCACTAATCATAAAATCATAAAAATTACTTGATTTATAGTAACATCATCGCCACTATCTCTGTCTAAAGAAACACTATTTTTGCATCTTCATATCTTGAAAGTCTTCCATTCATGCTGCCATATGGCTACTTTTTCCTCGCACCTTGGATGAGTTCGCCACCACAGAGTGGAGAGTAAATAGAGCACAAGGTGGAGCTTTGGGAGGAAGAGCAAACTGAAACATAATGAATGTGGGAGGGTTCTGTTTATGCAAACGATATTCATGAGGGGGATTCATAGAAGGAGGCAATAAACCTGTATGATGATGATGATGATGGTGCACTCATGAGGTGGTGATGAGTGAAGTGTTTGAAGTACAAGTGAGATTAACTAATACAGACCAGAGCACAAGGTGGGAAAAGAAACTAAATTAAAATTTTTGTGTCTTTATAATTCAGGGTTAGACAGTCCTGAAGGGTTAGAGATTTAATTTAATGCTTTGGTTTATGTTTTGGTTTTAACATCTGGAAAGAGGCTTTAGTCTTGTAGGGTCCACAATCAGAGTCATAGAAAGAACTTGAAATCAGTTTTGATATCATGAATATTTACTGTTGAAACAACATTTACACTGCAAAACCTCAGAGAGAGTGAGTGAGAGTATTTGTCCAATTTCAAGGAAAAAATTCTCACAAGACTTTTTCTAATCTCCTGACATGTCTGAATTAAGATCATATTTAAAGATATCAGAACAACAAAGCCTAAGTTGCTTGTTATAAGTTAAATAATCTGCCAATGAGACCAGACAAAGGTTGTCTTAAAATGAAATTTTTAATCCAGAGTAGCAATTAAATCTGAATATCAGACCCTCACTGAGTCAAACTTTGCTTGTTTCACTGGCAGGTATTTTCTTCTTATTACAAGCAATTCAGTGCCTAATTTTTGCCTTTTATTCCATGTTGTAAGACTTTTATTTGGATCTGTTCAGTAAATGTGGATGAGAATAAGTGTTTTAGATATTTTTGATGTGAATTAGACAACACACTTGCATGGTAGAGTTTGACCTTGACCTTGACCTTGTAGAGATGAACTGTGTTAACTGACAATGGTTTTCTGAAGTGTTCCTGAGCCCACGTGCTGATATCCTTTACAGAATGATGTTGCTTTATAATGCAGTGCAGCCTGAGGGATCGAAGGTCACGGGCATTCAGTGTTTATTTTCTGCCTATTTCTCTGGATTCTCTGAATCTTTTGGTGATACTATGGACTGTATATTATGAAATCTCCAAATTTCTTGCAATCATACGTTAAGAAATGTTGTTCTTAAACTGTTGGATTATTGAACCTTGCCCCTTGTGATGGACTGAGCCTCACTGGGATGCTCGTTTTATGCCCAATCATGACTCTCCTAAATGTTTGAGTGTTGTTAAAGGGAAAGGTGATGTAACACAGTGGTAAACATGCTCCTGTCCCAGCTTTTCTGGAACATGTTGCAGTCATGAGATCCGAAATGAGTGAATACATGTTAAATAAACAATAAAGTTTATCAGTTAAAGGTCAAAAAGAATATTATTCTTCTTTTAAATTATATTTTCCACAACGTCCCAGCTTCACTGGAATTGGGCTTCATGTTTTTTTGTCGCAGTTTTAACAGACGTGTGAGGCTCAAACTTACGGTGGGCTGTCCTGCAGGGGTCGCTCTGCGTGCTGTCAGCTGAGTGAGCGGAGGAGACGGAGGACACGCTCGAGCTCCTGACGAAGCCGAAGGCCGCCAGGCGTCCGGCTGGGAGACGGCTGGAGGTGAAGCCCGGAGGACGAAGGCCCGACTGGCTTGTTTTGGGGAGCAGAGACCTGGAGGAGGGGGCGGCGTTGGGGGCGGGCTGGGGCTGAGCTGCTGCTGTGGCTGGAGCAGGAGCATGATGGGTAAAGACCTCATCTGGAAACAAGAAGATGGACAATGTTAGAAGTTTTTTTATTGATTAATCATTTATTAATGTGTACAAATCTAATTAACCCTTTCAAACATGAATTATTAAATCACAAAGGATTTAAAAAAAAAAAAAAGTTTGCTCTACTTTCAAACCAGTTAAAAAACCATGGTCATTTTTATTTAATATATTTTATATTTTGAGGGAGTTCTGCATGCATCAGTGGTATAAATATGAATTTAATGGAATTACTAAAGATCCACAAACACACGTATTTACAAACATTTATTAAGAGTAAATAAAATAAAGAGCAAAATCTGAAGTATATGCATTATTGCTGTTTTTTCAAACTATTCAATTGGGAATTACACCAAATTTTTAATCAAAAATATAAATTTAGGTGAAATCTGAACACAGGCATAATATTCCGAATATACCCTTTTGTGCATAACATCCACTGGAGTGGACAGATTAATTTTGGTCGCAGAAAAATTGTACAAGAGAAGTATTTTTAAAATCTACATATAATTGTTCCTAATATATCATTAAATATGAAGATATATATCTTTAATCTGCTTGATTCTTTGATAATAGAAGGATTTAACACTCATTCCTGAAGGGTGTGGTGCAATTCACCCTTCATTTGCCATTTTGGATTTATGATGTAATGTCTCATTATGACCAAAATATGCAAAGAAAATACTTTTATGAAACTTGAGACAAGGATTCGGGAGTTTACCACCTGGTCGTTGGACATGGTGCTGTAAGCTAAATGGTATAAAATGTATTTTAAATATCTGTTTACTGTAGTGGGCATCAGGCATGAAAGGGTTTATCAATTAATCAAACTTTATTTACATAGAAACCTTCACACTTTTTCAGTTAAAGTTCATTCGATGCATTAAAACAAAGTGGAAGAAGCTAAAAAGATCTGATTTGATAATCTTTATTTTGAACATATGAATAATCAAATATTAAAGTTAAAAAAAAACAAAACAACAAAAAACAAAAACAATGTTTACAGAAATTATTAATGCTGTTCGATGTTTGAAATGGAATAGGAAGAAGCTAGATTTATCTTGTCCTACCCCATTTTTCGTTGGTGTATTATGTAATCACTAATCAATCAGCAACACAAAAATAAAACAAGAAACAAAAATTATCGAAGAAACTTATTTACACATATATATGTTCAATAAATCTAAAGGTTGGATATGAAAAGCATGTATAAATCAGATAAAATGTGAATTAAAAATATAAAGAAACATATTTGGTGATAATAAATGAAAGCCATACCACTCTAAAGTACTACAGAAGGCTCAGACTGATTAAATGAGTTCAGAGATTTGGTCTAAAATCTGTTTTCCTGCACACTGTGAGCTGTTTGTGTTCGTCTGCCTGCTGTAAACTCATTAACCCTCACATACCCACAAAATGCAGAATAATCAGCATGAAGTGATGAATCATTTATCATCCTGTGTTGACTAAGCTCTCAGTGGGCACCGGCAAGTTTTTTATGACTCCGATGGCTACAGCAAGCAAATATAATAAGCATACACACACGACAAGCTGCTAACAGCTGCTCTGGCTCCGGCCTTGTTCGGCGCGGGCCGGCAGCCAGCACTTCCTCTGATGTCAACGCTGTTAGGACGTCCGGCGTGGCACCTATAACTCAGGACAGAGAGCAGGTGATAAATCTTCTGGAGCTGCTCTGTGTTAGCTTGTTGTTTCTGATTGTAATATGACCAATATTCCTCATTATCGTTCGTGGTGGAGTGATTTGCAGCTGCGGGTCTGTGGCTCGGTAGAGGAGAAAATCAGGTCACTTTCACACATGGGGCTCGGGGACGAGGTTTAATTTGAGGGTGAACTGGACCGACCAGGTTCCCATAAAGGCCATGTTCTGGTGACGTCACACTTAGGGTGGGAAACCTCAGTTTGTTACTCTGTCAAAACTCTGAAAATTGTTATTTCACAGCTGTTTTTGTTGAATCATTTCCTGGTTAAAAAGCTGAGCTCTGCTTTGGGGTGCGGTGGGTAGGGCCTTGTATTTTTATTTATTTATTTTTTATTTCTTCTTTTATGTAAAGCACTTTTTGCTTCAAGATTTTGTATGAAAAGTGCTACATAAATAAAGTTTGATTGATTGATTGACTGATTTAACCCTCGTGAGGTCTCAACATTCAGTATACTCTCCTCGTTCAAAAATGACCCATTGTCACTAAAGTCTAGGGCTGGGCAATCCATCAATTAAATCGATTAATTGCAATTATTTTCAGATGGACGAGTGAAATATATTGAAAGATACATCTGGTGTGTCAGGTAACTACATCTCAAGGACCAATGAAAGATGCTAATGCTAGCTGTCTTTAAGAGGTAACATGGTTCTCTCTTGTTTTGAGTCTGCATGTGGCGATATCTCCCATCTACAGGGCTTGGAGCGTCGGTCAAGGCCATGGCCAAGCAGGGATCCCTGAAATCCATTGGCGAACAAAACACTTAGGACTAGGATGGTTTTTGGCTGCATAAAGACATGAATGAAAGGTTGTGATAGAGACTTTTTATTTCTTTAAGAATAACTAAGCACTAGGAATGCCTATACTTTAAAATTCATTATCGCCAATACCAATACCGATATTTCTGGTCAAGAGCTCAAGCTCTGTACTTAACAAAAATGGACTTGTTTCTTTCAGTGTTACAGTATATTTTTGCAGGAAACAGGTGTAAATCAAGAAAAAAAAGGATTTAACTCTTGCAAAAATAAAACCCTTGATTTTTAAATGCACCCATGCAGGGATGAGAAGGTGCATCAATATTGTACATTTGTGTAATTTTCTGATATTCCAGCCAATATATGGCCGATATCTGTGGCTGACACATCGGCTGTAAATATCTGCAAAAATTTCAATATCAGCCAATACGATACTTAACTTTTTAGGCTTTTTAGGCTGATACCGATATCAAACTGATAATATCGTGCATCCCTCCTTGATCGTTTTTCCCAACTTTAAAATACTTGAGGGGGCGAATACAGCCCTCTGCAAAGCTTCAAATCCCAGATCAAAAATGACCCTAAGGCGATAAGAGTACACTGATTGTGTCCAGCATCCACGGAAGTATTAAGAATTTTCCTTTTTTCCAAAGTTGGGGTCACTTTAGAAGTAGTCAAAAAGCATCATTGAGGGGGTTTCTGCCCCTGTTGAAAATGATTTCAGGTCATTGTAGACCTCAAGACAGCATGAGGGTTAAACCAAACTAAACAGGTTATGTGTGAGATCACACCAAGGCTCAAACTAAAGGTGGAGGCACCAACAGGGATTTAAGAGAAGAGGAGCATCTACACAGAGGAAAGACGAAGAATCAAAGTGAGAAACGGGAGGATAAAAACTAATCATGGCTCCATGTTGGCTGCTATTGTTGCTCAGCAAAAGAGAATCCTCCCTCTTGGTAATCTGTGGTTTTCAACAGGAAAAGAAAAAGCAGATGAAAAGTGCAGGCACGAGAGACCAAAGCTTCAAACACACTGCCAGAGAGAGCGCGGGGTAAAATCCCCAGGACCAGGCCCATCTTGACTCCCCCTGCCTGCAGTAAAAGGTTTAGATCCTGGGCAGGAGGAGAGCTTTATCCCCTGCTGGCTGCAGAGATAAGGTGGGCAGCCCTCCTTTTCTGTCTGTTTAGCACAGCTGTGTTTCAGAGCATGCTACAGGCTAAGCTGCACAGCAACACAAAACAGAACTGTGAGAGTGAAAACAGAGACAAAGAGGGAGACAGACTCCGGTGTGACTCCCCCTCCAGCTGTTACACCTCATTCCTCACTTCTCAATAGCAGCCGGTGGATGCGATCTGTTTATTCGATTGCAGCTTTGCCCTGCTTGAGTGAGAAGGTCAGGAGAGCTCGGGATCATTAAAGATAAATGTCCTCATTTCCATCCGGCCCCCTCCAACCCTTTACTTTCCATTCACCCATCTGAGAGGTGAGCCTGACAAGCATCCACTTCAGCCTGGATATCACAGACTTCTGCTCCTGCTCAGTGATAACACAGAGAGCAAATAGGAAAAAGAATTATTTATATGACTTTGAACGCCCTTCTCTCTGTCCGTGATCCACCATTACTGTTTTTTTTTTCCCCTTTTAGCTGTTTTAAGTATGCAGGTGCTTTTTTGTATGACTGGGGATTCAGAGGGTTAACTGAACCTTTAAATGATTAAAGCAAAAAATAAAAAAATAAAATAAATAAAAACAACATATCCAAGTTATGTCTTTTCCTATGAGTGGGAAACTGTAGAAATGAGAATTTTAACCCAAGTTGCTAAAGCACCTCTGTGCACCCAGACTAAATCCACTGGAACAGAACAGAAAGAAAACTATTTCAGTCTTTAAAGGGCCCAAATGGTGGGGAAGCGGGCCTTGGAGTGGCAGAAACTCCAACACAATGTCCCCCATTGACCAAACTGGCACACAAATCTGCACAGATTTCTACTCAGAAATCATTTTAACCATTTCCCAGTTGTGATTCATGAAATGTGCATATTTGAGAAATCCCACTGTACTAACAACCGTGTGTTGATGAATGCAGCAGCTGAAAATAATAATCATTCAATAACACCCCCTCAAGCCCCGGATTTACAACATAAAGGTCCATAAAAAGACAGAGTAAACTTCTTTGAGCTGGAAGCTGACAATGTCAAAAGAGAAGCACAAAAGAATCACTAGAAAGCACTCAGAGAGCTCAAACCTCAGCCAAGGTAGTTCACATATCGCTGTTACATCTATAAGCAATAGTACCATGATAAAGTTACCATCATGATATGATTCATGACCCTGAAAACCCACACCTAGCACTCAGAATCATGCTGATGTCATTATTAGTTAGACAGTATTGACCAAAAACGATCGTTTGCTAATGGCAGTTACCTAGATCACCACCACAGTTTAATCATTTTTAAGATGAGACATCACCAACATCTCCTGAAAATTTCAGCAAAATCTGTCCAGTAGTTTTTTGTGCAATCTTGCAAACAAACCCACAAACAAACAAACAAACAAACATAATTACCTCCTTGGTGGAGGCAATTATTGTTGTCTGGATGTCTGAAAAGTGAGATTTATAAAAGTCAGAGACATCATGTCTGCAAATGGATACTTGAAATCAGTTTTTGTTTGAAAAATATTTTCCTGCAGCCCAAATAAACAGATTCTATCACCTATTCATATTCTGTTTTTTCATTTGATTTCACAATAACAATAGGCACAGTCTGGCAGTCCAGCATTGCATCATAGTTGGGGATGGGGCATCAGGATGTTAGAATACTGCAAACATGCAGATTTTGAACCTGAATGTCAGCCGGTACTTCTTCAGCTACCAAACCAACTTCCAAACATGGTTCAGTCAGGGCTTGAACCGGCCACCCTCTGGTCCCCAACCCAAGTCTGTCCATGTTTCTCTCACTGCAAAAACTCAGATCTCAGCAAGTGTGTTTGTCTATTTTCAAGTCAAAATATCTAAAACATTTCTTCTCATCAACATTCACTTAGCCAGTTGAGATAAATATCTAACTTTAAGGAATGAAAGGCAAAAATAAGGCATTGAACTGCTTGTAATGAAGAGAATTTGAATTTCCCTTGGGATCAATAAAGTATCTAAGTATCTATCTATCTATCTAGAAAATATGTCAATGAAACAAGGAAAGTTTGACTTAGAGAGGGTCTTAAAATTAAGGTTTAATATCTGCTCAAACTGTTTGTCTTATCTTATTGGAAGACTATTTTACTTATTATTATAAGCACGTCAGGCCTTGTTTTTTGTTTTTATATCTTCAAATAAGATCTTAATCCAGACATGTAAGGAAATTGTGTCTTAGAATAAGTCTAGTGAGATTTTTTGTCTTGAAAATTTACAAATACTCTCACCTGGAGTTTTTTCAGTTCTTTCATCACTTTTTCATTAAACTGCTTCCACCTGAAATGCAAAGTTGGTTTTATATTTCAGAGTCTCTCTAAAGTAAGTACGGAACTTTAAACTTGAAAATCAATCATAAGTCATTGAACTCTGGGTGTTTTCCTATTTTTACACTTTGTTTCCCTTCAGCTATTGGAAATATTAGAACAAAAATCCTTCTCTCTGCCTCAGGGTTTAAACTCTACTGTCTGAACAACCTCTGCAAAATCAAAACAACATAAACATCCACAGGCTCTCATCCAAAGAAAAAGCATCCTAGCTTGAAATTAATTATTCAAAAAGGGCTGAGAAAAGTCAATGGGACAGGAGGCTTTAACGAGCACCGTAATGACCAGCCGATTTTAATTGCATTGGAAGGTGAGCTGCAACAACTTGCATGGATTTCCTCCACAAAGCGTTAAATTGCAGGTTATGAATTTGTGATCCTCCAGTGCATTGCAATCTCTGCAGACCTGCTGAGGCAGAGCGCACGGCCCTGATGCTGCGAGGGGGGCGGGACGAGAGGGAGGTGTGCAGAAGTTAGTCTGCTAAGACACAAACTGAACCTCATTATTGTTCTTACGCTGGGATTCAGACCTACACAGTAATTATGTGAGTAATTTCAGTTCTTTGACTGCTTTACAATAGCAAGTGTGTAATTACAGTGATATGAGTACACAAAGAGATTCCCTCACAAAAGATTCACAATTAACAATGAAGGAAAAGAAAGGAAATGAAGTGTTATTGGCACATCACCACGGTTACAGCTCTGATTCCCCCAAGAGAGCTAAAAACAACAACAACGATGAGGGTAAATATAACTCTAATTCAAGTAGGGGTGGGAAATGTGGACTAAAAGTTGAATTTCCCTCTAGCTGAAGGGTGAGATATTTTACAGTAGGGGTCACCAACCTTTTTGAACCTGACCCTAAAGATGAGGAGGATTATGGAGGGCTACTTGCTTGATTAAAAAAAGAAGAGAATAGAAGAGAATAGCTGTTTATTGTCATTATACAACTGGCATACAATGAAACTAGGGAGAGCACATCTCACCTCCAGCACAGAATAAAAACACTTCAAGAATGGTATAAATAAAATAAAATACAATAAAGATAGAAATGATACACATTAAAAAAAAAAAAAAAAAAAAAAAAAAAAATATATATATATATATATATATATATACAACATGACAGTGGAATGGTAGAATATGTGCAGACATAAACTTGGTATTGATGAATACTGCACTTAGTTGGATGGTTTTTAATCCCATGGGGGTCACACGTGCATTCAGGAGTCTGATCATCCATGGGTAAAAACTGAGGCAGTTTGTCCTCAACTTTTTTTCTTTGTCCTTATTCTTAAGTTCCAAAAAAATTCAGAATTTTGCAGAAAATAATAAATATTAAGCATTTGATAGGCTACATATGACACTGTATTTTTTCCTTTTTTCTTTAAATTATTCCTAACAAGATTTTTTTCCACAGATTATGGCAACAATATACATAACTGCATCTTCAATTATTTATTTTTCTGGGTCTGCATTAATGTAAACTTGACCCCATGCAGGTCAAAGTTTAGGAAAATTAGGCGGTTTTAAAATGTGATGCACATGTTACATTTGTAAATGTAAATAAAAATGTTCTTTAATTATACAGCCCTTTACAACAACCCTTTTGGTGAACCAAAGTGCTTTACAATATATAGTAAATAAAAAGGAATAAATAAAAACAATAAAAAACAATAAAATAAAATAAAGTAAAAGTGAAAGTGTCACCACGCTACCGGGTATTATTAGTATTTGTTTTTGTTAAGTGTGATTTATTAGCAAAACATTCAACTGAAACTTAAAACATGTCTAGTTATTTCAATTTCTGTGACGGTAGCTTGTGTTATTTCTTAAATTTCCCTGAGAGCACCTCATTGGTTCCCTGCAGGCTACCAGGTGCTCGAGGACAGCTTTTTGGGTACCCCTGGGAGGATGCTTAAACCAAGAGTGAAACAAACTTCTATTCAGTGCACATAAAGGCAAAGCTCATTCCTAGCTTTGACATATTATGATAAAGTGATCGATAAATAACTGTTCCTATCCTGTTTAAAGTATGTTTGTACCTTCCTGGGATTGTTCTTCTCGATGCACATCTGTTTCATTTTGTTGTAGTTTGCTTGCTGTACTCTCAAAACCATCCAAAACAAGGGTCTGAATGATTCTTGGAGATTAAATGAAAGGTTGAATCAATGAATGGATAAACTGTAACTGCTGTGCTAGCATGCTTAAAACTTAATTACAAACTCTAATACTGGAGAATCATTCCCTTTACACCTCTGCCAGGTTTCTCCCAAGCTTGCAACAGGACTTCCTTGGTTTCTTAAGGTCTGATTTCAAAGTCCAGCTGCCAGCTTGGAAGAAAATCTTGGATGACCATGACGCAGATGTGGATGATGGGGGAATCTGCACACTCTGCCAGGATAAAAATATACAGAATGGATAAAGTGGGAGTTTTTTTACATGTTTTGAATCTAAATTCTGTAAAGCAGAACGTTTGTTTGAGCACTAGGTGTGGACAGAGTGTCACAAAAGGTCATTATTAAGGCTTTATGGTTTTTTTAGGGTCAAAGGTTATCAGAAAGTTGGTGTCATAGGTGTTGGAAGAGTCATCTTCACTTCTTTTATCCTCAATGTCCCTGTTTACTTTATTTTCTATCAGTGTGGAAATAAAGCCTGTTTGGATGCTACTGCACTACTTGATCAATAAAATAACTGAGCTACTGAAAAGCTATTTGACTCAGAAAACAGCAACGCTACCACAAAGCTACTGGAAAATGTAATTGGATTTCTCTGCCCAAACCACAAGCCTTAAAAACACAAAACCAGACACTGACACAGGCTTTCATTTATGCTGACTAATGCTACACATGCAGTTTATCCTGTTTATCCATGCAGCGAGAAGGGCAGCGTGCAGCGTGCAGGGATGATTCCTGCAGGAAGATACTGACATAACTTAAACTTTAATTGCTTTGCACTTCAAAGCCTGTAATACCCCGGAGGCCCATGCAGCACTGAGACAACATACATATGTATTAATAAGGATTCTGATAAGGAAGGCTGGCACACCATAACATTACCCTGATCAATTCTGTACATGCACTTTTGGGTGATGTGTGAGAGGGCAGATCAAATATGCATGGATGTGATAAATGGCACGGCCCTCCAGCTGTGTGCCGGCTGATGAGCAAATTTCATCCTTCAATATTCCTGTGACAGTCGAAGCTGTAATGTAAATCTGACTTCAGCAGCCAGAGATGGTATCTGAATCATCTGAATAATAAATCTGCTGTACGTGGGGGGAAAGCATGAGCAGGCTTTTATTTATTTATTTGTTTATTTTCTTTGGTAGATGGCAGCCTTCTGGCACTGAAAGAGTCCCCTCAGAGTTTTTCTTAACACCCTCCAATCAGAGCGCTGATCTCAGGATATTCATTTTAATGAGCTGCCTTCATCTCATGCCAATTTGAGGGAGAAACAGTCCCACCACAGCTCAGGAGAAGAAAGATAAGGTAGCTCTCCAGCGTGTCGAGTTTTGGGGCTGCAGAAATAAAATCTGACACATACTGCACTTCAAAAGATTCAATCTGCATCTTTTTTCTGTCTCGGGATGCAAACCTGCTCCAAGACATCATGCCAGGAGATGTTTTCTTACCTGTGCTGTCTTGGCTTTTCTGATTGGTCGCTGGGATGACAGGCTGGACGGGCTGGCTGATGACAAGGGTGGACTTCTGACCTTGGGTGGGTCCCCTGCCCTTGACTGACCCTGATGCTGTCCTGTTGACGGCCCCCAGGCCCAGACGAAGACCCCGGCCTGAGCGCAAGAGGCTGCCGCTCCCTCCGGCCTGAGCGGCTGTTCGAGCCTGCAGTGCGTCCTCAGCAGTGCCCTTCAAACTGGAAGATCGGCCCACCTGGACATCAGATCACAGATTAAATACTTTGTTAGCATGTTGACTCAAACAGAAAGAGCCCCGGAGCAAAGGAAAGTTTTTATTTAAGACCTCTTTCAGCCCTGTTCGAGAATATTCCAACATTACTGCCTCAAGATTTTGCACTATTCACTCGTAATACCTTAAATGTCGTGCTGTAGAAACCTGGGGAAATACATATGAAACAAATTTAGACCCAATAATTAAACTACAGAAAAGAGCGATCAGAAAAATCAATAAAGTTGGATATCTGGAACCCACTAATCGGTTTTCATTGGATCTGCTATGTTAAAATAAAAAAAAAAACATTGTTTAATACTCTTCCTGCTCCAAACATCTTTTAAACTAAGAGAAGGAAAATATAATTCACGAGGTGTGCTTATATCTGAAATAAGATAATCAGAATAAATATTAAATACAGATGTGTTTCAGTTTAAGGGGTAAATTTTGGAATGAGCTCAGTGATGAATTAAAATGATGTAAAACTATTTTAAAATACAGAAAAGCCTGAAAGCATAAATTGATTAATGCATATAAGGTATAATGATTTAACAGTACTATGATATAAAGAAGGGTGTCTTATATGCAATAAAAAAGCTACAAGCTTCCGCCTATACCTTTTTTGGTTATTGACGAGTTTGAGTTAAATGTGTGTAGTCTTTGTTTGTTCTTAACATTTATGTAACCGAAATCAAAATATTAATTCATACTTAACTTCTCACTTGGTTTGCTTTCACACTGTACCTCACCTGGACCAAAGCCTGTCAAATATTGTATGATTTACCCTCCTGCCACAAGTTAGGGCTCTAGCCATGGTCTTTGTTTCTGCCATCCAGCCCATTGTTGCACTATGAGCCAGATATACACAACCAGCTTTGAGTAATAACTTCCTGAAGCAATTTGGAAATATGTGCTATAAGTTGAAGATAAATATGCATTTGCTGCATCAGGTGTACTCACATATTGACTGGAGTGATGTGTAAACATATTCTGCACAGATGCGTAGATGTTAACACCTAAAGAACACTCGAGGCTGGTGTTGCTAGCAATGCTCATGTTAGCCGTACTCTGTTTTACTTTGTAAAAAAACATTATTGAACACTTGTGGGATCAGCTTTGGCCAGAGAGAGCAAAACAACCACGCTGGCTGACTTGAGGCAAATGCTGGATGATGAATGGGACGCCTTTGGCTGTGTATGGTTCTTCCACACCAGTGTTAATTTTGTTGACTAATTATTTTTGTCATAGTTTTTGTCAACATGCTCTGCCAGGTAACCTAAAAAAATGTGACTGCATTTCACACAAACGTTCAATTTGTTTCTGTTTATTTATACGTGCAAACTTTACTAGCATTTAATAAAGAGTTATTGGATGCTTCATTTTATCCAAGTGTAAAACATGACTGCAGAAATTCAAGGAAACTTAAAATGCCTTACCCTTTACACTTTATATCTAAGTCGACTAAATTTTCAGTAGATTTCATCGACTAAAATGTTGTGAAATTTCATCAACTAAAACTAGACTAAAATTAAAACAATCTAGATGACTAAATTATGACGAAAAGTTATTTTAGGCTAAAGACTAAAACAAATTTTTAAAGTGCTGTCAAAATGAACACTGTTTCACACACTACTGTGGCTCCTGTTTGTTAAATGTATAAACTGTTAAATTGCCTAAATGTTTCTTTGGCAGCAGAACAAGCTGTTTGCCATTGACAGAGAAGATTTGGCTGATTTTTCATGTGTGTAACCCACATGCTCAGCTCTGCTGCTCATCCCACAAATGCATGTTCCTTACAAATGTGGCTCCATTTAAAAGGAGAATAAACCAAATTTATAATGGGATAAGATTTATTTCCAAGAGGCATTGTTACTACAAATGGGACAGCCTCCAGCCCTCTCCTCAAAGCTGTGGCTTTAGCTGGTGTTAAATGAAGGACCTTAATAAGTCTGATTGTATAAAATAGATAATAACTTACATTATCTTGATTTTATGACTGCAGTGTCCCACAAATCTGATTCATCCTGTGCATAAGAGTTAAAACCAGTGATTAAAAATGGATCACATCAAATCCAACATTATGAGCTCTGAAAGAATATTACCATAAACCTGGAGGGAGCTGAGAAACAGATAAAGGAACTATCACCAGCATATTTCAGGAGAGAGATCTACCTCTCTGACAAAATGCTTTCACACATGTAGTAACATATAGTGTGTAGAGAATCATACTGTCCCTCTGGGGCTTTGTATTTCACGATGCATTAACTATTTATTCCCACATGCTGGTCTTTGACGCTGTATGAATATGAATGCTGAATGAAGCTGTTTAATCAGAATCAATAAGGGATGATTTTAAAGTGATAATGAGCAGCTTGTGTGAGAGTGGGAATAAAATGCAGCGGGTCTGTGATCAATTATACATGCTGTACAATAAGATGGAAATCACTGAGCAGCAGCTGGAAAAACTGATATGCAGCGTCAACAAATATGACTGGAGATGTTTGTCTGAGCACTTATTGTATAGTCTGTATATCATTTACTAATTAACCCAAGCTAACTGATACAAGAGCCTTCATAAGAACAACTGTATGGCTTCGCTTACTAAGTGGGCGTTGATGTAGGACTGAGGTGGCAGAGGTTGTAGTTTGATTTACACCTCTTCAGTTTGACAAATTAAAGTACCTTCAAGTAAGACTATGGTGGCAAAGAAGTGCTTTGTATTAGCAGTAAAATGTAAACGAAAAGTTGCAGCACAAATGCTCAAGAGGGGTACACATAAATGCAAGTCTGACAAGACAAAGCCTTAATGCAAAAAGACACTGAACTCCTGTGCAAGGAACACCACTGGGTGTCCGGCCGCAGAGCTTAAACATGCCCCTAAATGTTCCAGTAACATAAGAGGGTACCATGTTTCTAATTCAAACTTAAGATGGATAAAACACTTACATTTAACTACTTACATTTTTTTTTTGCCTTACCTGAAGTTCATATATTGAATTTTGTAGTATGTTCACATCAACACTGTTCAAAAAACCTTCTAGTTTTCATTACCTGAGTAGCCCTGATCCACCTGTTTTCTCAGTCTATCCTGGATGGTTGTTTTCACATCTAGATAATTTTGGAGCATTGTTTTGATACAAGCAGGCAATAAGAGGAAACAATAAGGGTGACAAGTTAACTCATCGCACTGCTGTAGTAGTATAGATTTGCCAAAAAATGTTTTGTTTTTCATGTCTTGCCTCACTCCTGAGTCCATGACAAGCAGCTAGACACCATTCTTTTGACTGTGCGTGCAGTAACAAGGAAGTGACGGGCAGAGCTCGCCCACTGCTACTTAGCTTAGCTTAAACACTGGGAGTCAATGGGAAGTGCTAGCCTGCCTCGGTCTACAGTCAACAGGTAAACTCTTCAGCAACTCTAAACGATCTTGTGTGCTTGTTGTGACTTTTTTTTACTGTTATGTTGCATTATTTTCAGACTAAGATTAGCACTTTATGTTATTTTCAAAAGATATATATATGAAACTGAATTGCAGGGTGCATGTGTTTGTAAGTAGGTCAACAAAATAATTATTTCTTTTGAAAATTACATGAAGTGCTGATCTTGGTTGAAAATAGATAACCCAACATAGTGCGGTAAAAAAAAAGATTCACAACAAACACACAGCAGGACCGTTTAGAGCTGCTGAAGAGTTTATCTGATGACTGTAGGCAGAAGCAGGCTAACACTTCCCATTGACTCCCAGTGTTGAGCTAAGCTAATTAGCGGTGGGCGAGCTCTGCCTGTCTCTTCCTTGTTACTGGACACGGTTGAAAGAATGTTGTCTATCTGTTTGTCATGGACTCAGGAGTGAGGCAAGACACTAAAAACAAAAAAAAGTTGGTGTATCCCTTTTAGAAACTGTACCATCGTAGCAATACATTACAAAACTTTGTAGACTCACTAAAGTCAAAGGTTTCACTCACCTCTGACGGTGAAGGTGCCCCGTAGAAGTTGTCCGCCTTGCTGCCCAGTTTGGGAGGCGCCGTGTGGCTGTGTGTGTGTCCTGGGGCCCTGACGCTCCGGCTCAGCACTCCTGAGGGGAAGATGTGCGTCTGCATTTCTTGGCGGTACTTGTCATAGAGCAGGTTGGAGGCACTGATAACAGGGGCTCCCCTGGTCTCCGGGTCAGGCTTTGAGGGGTCCTTCGGGGTGTCTTTGTAGGAGGCGGGGGCTTGGCCATGGTTGTACGTTGAGAGTCTGGACGGCAGAGAGGACACCTGGTACGGCCCGTCGGCAGCTTGGGGCTTGAACTGAGGGTTCTTGCGGACATACGTGATGATCTTGGGCCGCACTCCTTTCGGTTTGAGTTTGGGCGATGGGGAGCTCTCTTTGGGGGTGGAGCTCTGCTGGTTGTTGAGAGGCGCTTTGGGGATTCCACTTGTGCTTATGTTGGTTTTGACTGGTGCTCTCATGTAGCCCTGAGCTGATGTTGGTACAGCAGGGTTGCATCCCGGGACGTGTCGGACGACTCCAGGGACAGTCCTGGAAACGAGGTACATGGAGGGTTGCCGGCGTGGTGAACCCTGGGGTGTCCTGAGAGGGGAATGGGGAGGGGTGGATGACCTTGAATCAACCCCAGTTCTGTTTGGACTGGAGCAGTTCCTCCTGTACGTGAGCTGTGTCTGGGGTCTCTTGTCCAGCGTTGAGGGGTTGGCGGGACTTTGATTCCGCCATGCAGCTTGAGCTGGCTGTTTCTCTACGGGACGGGCCTCCCTCTGGACCGGCTGTTTCAGCTGTGAGACTCCAGATGAACTGTAGAGCGATGAGTAATCCGATGGTTCCCGCAGTGAGGACTTTGTAAACTTCCTGTGTGGATCTTGAGGGGGTTTTTGGAAAGAGGACAGCCCTGTTTCAGCGTGCTGATCACTGAGCTCTGCCTTCGCTCGTCCCGTCTCTGTTTGACAGAGGGGTCTGACAAGCTGCTGCCGCCTTGGTGGCATGACCCTCTCCTCAAATCCAGCCTTTCGTCTTTGGCCCAAACCCACATCAGAGAAGTCTTCCTGTCTTCGCTCCTGGCTGTAGAACTGAGGAATGCGAGGCTTCTCCTGAGGGGAGGTTTGGTTGGCATCGACAGGCACTGCCCGTCTTCTGGCCTGGGCTGAGGTAGTGTTGTTTGTGTGGGGGTAAGGGTTGGTTTTGGAGATGAGAGACTGGGCTTCCCCAGTGGAATCGAGCGCACTTGATAGACTCCCACTGAGGGCAACCGCTGACAGGCTGGAGACGAAGACGTTTGTCTCTGATTTGGACTCCTTCAGGCCTCCCTTCCTTCGTTCTCTGTCTCCTGCTCGTCCAGACCTGGTGTCCCTCCTCTCCATTAAACCTGTCACACATGAATCCAGCTCTTCAGTGCTGTGACAGACGATCCTCTTCTGCAACTCTCTCCCCCTCGCTGATCTGCCGTCAACTTTGTTGCTGTCATTGTCGTTTCTCCTCACCCCGACTGAAGCAGAGCTGGCAGTTGAGCTCGAGGATATCGACATGGGACCCTCATCTTTTCCATCCCTCAAACTTCCTCCATCCTCGTCCTCCTCCTCCTGGTCCCCTGCTCCTAAGAAAGCATGAATCTCCTGACAATCCAGAACCTCAAACTCCCTCAGCTGAGGCTCCATACATTGCTGCTCAGAGCCCCAGATGACCAACTTGTCTGGAGAGTCCGTCTGAGAAACCAGAGGAGGGATTGAGCTCGTGCTGTAGGTGGCGTCCTCCATCAGCTCTCCGCCTTCCTGAGCTGAGTGTAATCGATTGGCATTATCATCTCCATCAGGGAACTGTATTTGGGTTTTGCTGCCGATCTTCTCCCCTCTCTCAACGTTGACCCTTATGCCCTGGAAACCAGCTGGATAGCTCATATCGAATCGATTCTCTCAAAAGGCTCAAAGACACCTGCAGGCTTCTGAGGCCATCTATGGACTTACAAATGTCTCCTGTGTGTCCTCTCTGAAGGGTCTGTGCTATGATGGCCCTTCAGCTGATTATTCCAAGAACAAAATGTCATCTCATAAAATCTTCTCCACTTCAGCTCCCCACTTATGTTGCGTTAACTGTGAGTTAACAATGGCTTCGTTGATGGTCCTTCAGGGGAGTCGGAGGTCTGTTCAATCTGAAATACAAGAGAGGAAAGAGGTCTGTGAGAAAGGGCAACAAGTGTCTCTTTTTATCAACCCAGTACTTCTTCCTGTTTTCTCTACGGAAAACTTTCAGGCCTCGCAGTGTTAATTTTGACAGCACTTTATAATTTAGTTTATTTTTTGGCCATGTGCACTTGTTTTTATTAGTTACTGTCTAGTTTTTCTCAGGGGAAAAAAGGTTGTTGACGAAAACTATGACAAAAATAATTAGTCAACAAAATTAACACTGAGGCCTCATGATATTCTTTCATATGCAGCTTTCTCTGACCTTTAGTTAAACATGCAAAAACCCTTTTAGGAAGCTAAAAATGCACATTAAGAAACTTTCTGCCTGGTTGAAGACTTTCATAAACTCCTTTTTACAGTTTTATTCTTGTGTAGACAGGAAAAAACATCCCGTTAAGTTTGAGATGTCACACTGTATGAGGGTTACTATGAGGTGAGTATGAGAGTTTGACTTTTTTCAACATTTCTGACTATTCAAATGCTCACTGATATACCAAAGAGTTAAAGCTTTGTACAACTGCTCAACAACACAAACATTTTAGACAAAACACGGCGTTGCTTTTTAAAGAGGGCTGAAAACATGTTAGAGGCACATCCCTTCATTGGTGTTGGCAATAATCTTCAAAAATGTTCTGGGAACAAACTCTGGGATGTTTTAAAAGAGTAACTTATGCAACCTTTATGTTTTTTTTCTATTAAAGTATCAGATATGGCGCGTCAGATATACTAACTCGGATTGAAAACTTAAAAAAAAAAAAAAAAAGTCATGAACATGAAATTATCTGAATAGTGGAGTTTAACATGACTTGACCTGTAAATTGACCTTAATGAGTGCTAATGTGCATATTATAGTCTGAAAGATTAGCACAGCATTTATAGCTGGGCTGTAATTATCAGATTATGACGGACGTTGAAGGCAGGAGGAAGGGGATAAGTGAGGAGAGAGGCGGAGGACAGCAGAGACTACTGTCTTCTTAAGTGGAGGAACAACCCCAGGGATGTCTGAAGATGGTGAGGAGGAGGAGATGGAAGGCTGTGAAGTGTTTTATAATGAGCGTTTTTCTCCAGGGACTTTGGAAAAGTGAAGGCGGAGTGAGGACGAGGGGAAACATCTGCAGTGTTGATTTGATCAGTGTTGGTTTTACAGGATAAACAAGAGCAAACAGAGTTTCTGCTGGCTGAATGTCAAGGTTAAAATGAGCTGGTAAGGCTCAGTCCTGTGATAAGAGTAAGAATCATGTGACATGGACCAAATAATAGGGATGTACTGATCAGGGTTTTTGCTGCTGGTAAAGACCCCCAGTCCCCTTTAAGAGGGACCACCAGATGCCAAAACCAAACACAGATTATGTTTATTTTCTTGAGTATTTGTTCAACAGAACACTAGTAGGGATCAATGAAGCAAGTATCCAACATTAAGAAGGAACTGAACTACACAATGTGATGATTCATCGGTTACAAACCACAATTCCAATGAAGTTGGGACGCTATAAAAACGTAAAAACAGAATATAACTAGACAGCACTCTGGTGTTGTTCGCTAGAGACGAAACGTCCGTGAACGAGTCAAGTCTTTTGAACAGCTCTTTTAAGTGAAGAATGAGAGCCAATTCATAGCTGTGAGTGAGTTGTTCATTTGCGAGCCATTATTAAATTTGCAGGCAATTTGCATTTAAGAATGGCTTGCAAACAAACGGCTCACTCACAGCTGTGAGTCAGTTCTCATCTTCACTTTAAAAGAGCTGTTCAAAAGACCCAATTCGTTTTCGAACGTCACATCTCTCGCAAAAACCACCAGGGAAGTAGGTCAATAAAACAAAGCCTCTGCTTAGGAGTAGAAGATAATATGAAGATAGTATTAACTCTTTGACTTCCACACCAAGAAATACATTTGCAAAAAATTATTTGTTGGTTAAATTGTGCTCCTGCTTCTTCATTTAGCAACATTTTAGGTTTTATTTTCAGATCAACCAATCAGGAAGCAGATATGCAGGTCAACTCGCAGGTTGACTTATCTGTTCGGGTTTTTCTGAGCATGGATGGATTTCTTTAATTTCTTTAAAAAAATTAACCCCCGCCCCAATAAAGAAATCATGGAGAGCAGAATTTCCTCTTCCAATTTACTACAGTTTTTAGACAATGGTATATATGTACAGCAGCACTACCCATTGGATATAATTAGTGTAACATCCACTATTCAGAGAGGTGAGTGAGGATAAAAAGCCAAACGATAGGTTTACAGAGTCTTAAATGCAGCAATATGGCTGAAAAAGTCCACTGTGCGGTCACAATGCCAGTCAAAGGGTTAATGTACCGTAAAAGGGTAAAAAAGTGACAACAAGCACAGGACTGTTTAGAGTGCTGAAAAGTTTTTCTGATGACTGTAGGCAGAGGCAGGCTAACACTACCCATTGACTCCCAATGTTTGAGCTAAGCTAATTAGCTCTGCCCGTCTCTTCCTTGTTACTGCACACACAGGTGAAAGAATGGTGTCTATCTGCTTGTCATGGACTCAGGAGTGAGGCAAGACATGAAAACAACAAAAATGTTGTAGTGTTCCTTTCAATATATTCTTATCTGAGAGAAAAAGGATTATTTCCCAGCCATAGTACATATGTGATGTTTTAACTCAGTGTTATTGTTATTCTACCAGCAACCGAAGGAAGGTAGTCAAACACAAACCAAACAACACCACCAATATTGTTCTTCAAGTGTTAATGAGCTCATGTGAAGACATGTCCCCGACATGAAGACTGTAAATTATGTGTGGGTGTTGTAATAAGCGAGGAGTAACAACAGCAGCACTGGAGGGAAGAATCCATACTGCGGATCTTATCACAACAGGAGGGTTAACACTCTTCTCCCTACATGTCCTCTCCAGCATGCCATATGGCTGACTGAACCGGAGCCACGGTTCGATGGCACACAGTGACTGAACATCCTGCTACATTAGAGAGAAGCTTCCTGCAGGATGTACAGAAAACTCAGATTAAATTTATCACCTCCCTCCGACTATTTCAAAGTAACGGACTGTATCTGGTGTCATGTACAGTCAAGAGATGAGCAGATGGCAAGGAGGGTGAACGTCTGGCAGCTTTGTCGCATCGTGTCAGGGCAGGGGAGTTTTATCACAGCAGTATTAAAAAGCACAAACCAATAAAGAGCAGCACAATGACACACCAAAGAGAAATAATGACTCTGATAACATGAAATGACCTTCCTGCTACTTCAGACAACTGAGAAATTAAACAAAGGCTCTGAGACAAACCACAGAATATGAAGGCACTCAGTTTTTACTTCATCTGCAGTGTTTTCAAGCACCATGAAGAGAATCCTGACAATCAGTACCTCATATCTTACCAGTTAAATTGCCAAAATAATGTCGCTGAATGCAGCCATCAGGTCACTGATCTGATTATTCTGACAGGGTCTGTAGTGTAATATCATGCAGGGCAGCTGTCATGCCAAGAGAGAAGCCAGCATTTTACAAAGAGCTCCAACAGAGGCACAGCTTCCATCAAAAAGCATCAGGTTATAAAGATATGTGGTCCTACCATATGCCAGGTGCAAAGCTTTAGCTCACACTGTAAACATAGGAAGTGATTGTGTGCTCCCCTTTGGGGGGATCACACCAGGAGTGTGTTTGTCTGAAAATGAGGGTGATTGCAGTGTATATATATATATATATACACATATACATATATATACATATATATACATATATATACATATATATATATATACATATATATATATATATATATATATATATATATATACATACATATATATATATATATATATATATATATATATATATATATATATATATATATATATATATATATATATATATATATACATATATATATATAATATATATACACATACATATATATACATATATTTACATATATATATACACATATACATATATATATACACATATACATATATATATATACACACATACATATATATATATACACACACATATATATATATATATATATATATATATATATATATATATATATATATATATATATATATATATATATTTGATATACACATCCATACATCCAGAGATGAATCCATCCAGACTGAGATAAAAGGACTAAAAATAAGAATTTATGACAGAGACAAACCCATGGATGTCCAGAACATAAATCTGTCCTTATCACATTTGTCTCTTCTGAATATAAATTCAATCAATTAATCTTTATTTGTATAGCAATGTATTTGTCTTAGTTGAACATAAATCACCCCCACCCCCCAATTCACAACCACCAAATGGATCCCAGCACCAGTGTGCATGTACGATTAATGAAGCTGAGATTCTCCAAGCTTGCTCACTCTCTGCAAAGTTTCATCTCCTCAAAGAGATCAAAAGATGTCTCTCCATATTTGTTCCACTTGTGATTGCATAATTCATATCTAGGTGATTAGAAACCTCCCCAACACCAGCCCCACCTCGTGCACTCTCCTCACTTTTAGCAGACTGTCTTCAGTGTGAGGGGGTGCGACAGCAGGGAAAACCTGTCAAGCTGTGTTCCTCAAACACGTAGCTTCTCAAGCGAACCACAGTACACCTAATTTATAATGCCTTTTATCATCACAACAGGTCCTTTTTGAGTCACTGTCAGGCAGGTTTCCTCTGTCGCACCGCATTCAGGGTCTTCCTTCAGATTAGTTTTGTCTGCCTCACTGTGAGGTGATGCGCCGCTTATTCTGGTTCAGCCACTGTGACCAAGCTCAGCGCTCAGCCTCCCAACACTGCTGTCATCAGCACAACCCCCAGCGCTACATCAGTGCCGTAATCGATCTGCCACCATGTCCTCCTGGAGAATCCTCCCGCTCTCTAATGCAGCCCTCTGTCTCTTTGTCTCCCTCCCATGCCTCTCTGTCTCCAGCTGCTTTGAGTCCTGTCTGTATGTGTTCTGTCTAATTAGCTAATTATTTGATTGTGTGCAGCAGTGAGGGGTAAATATTAGCTGTGTTCAGAGGAACGCAGTGTTTGGATTACTCTGCAAACTGTAGAGTAATCTGTAATCTGTTGGTCTGTTTGTCTACAACTATGAACGTTTCCCCGGATTCTGATTTTAATGCTCTGATTTATACTGAACAAAACCACAGACATCTCCAACCAAAGATTAACATCCATATTTTAATCTTTAAATGATTAGAAATGCACTTTAAAGTTTGTAAAAGCTTTCATCACAGTGTCCACAGATGATCTGCAAAACTGTTTTAAGAGACCTACAGGAAAATTTACAAGGTCTGTCTATTAAATAATGAAACTGCACGTGGCTCACAGTCACACTGAGCGTTATTAAAGGTATGGTATTCACACTAACTTTTTTGACATCTTTGGTTCACTTCTACTTATGGAAGCACATTGCATTCACTGGATAAAAACAAATAGTCATCTGATCTTGTACGAGAAAAGATCTCATAATTACAAGATCTTTTCTCGTAATTACAAGATGAGAAAAGGTGCCACATCAGCCTTGGCTTCACTCAGAATCTTTAATTACACAACCACAAAGATATAAATTCATATATATGTCTATGAGTAAATTATAAACTATGTTTTATTTTGTATTTATAACGACAGTGGCTTTGTTATGTTTTGCCATGTGACATCATTACCGTGGCAACAGAAAAGCTGACATGGCCGTTTCCTCAGTAGTACTGCTTCAGGATCTAGGATTTTTAAGAGGTGAAGTACAGTTCTCTGAGTCACTACCAAACCCGACTGGATGCATTTCAAATGCATGAATATGTATCCGTGAAGCATCCCGTGTTGATTCAACTGCTCCTGCAGAAAACAGCAACATCCAGGACTGGGCTCTCCACCTGAACAACCCGAGAGACTTGAGATGCCTGCGCAGTGTTGTCATACTTACATTTACACCATCCTCATTTTTTTTTTCCATTTTTTACAGAAACATAGAACAAATGAGGACAAAGGACAACGTATATACACAGTACATGGAGTTAATAGATAAATTCTGATGTCCAAAAGTCAACGGTCTTATTTTTTAAGAATTGAGCAAATACCATTTTTTCCAATATTCCTCTCCTTTTTTCTTTTGGAGTCGAAAAGAAAAAGTAATTTTCTCTATGTTGCAAATGGAGTTTAAAATATTTACATGAAGTTTCATGGTGGGAGGATTCTTCTGAAGCCAGCATTTAGTGATTGCTTTTTAACTTGCCACCAAGAATATCTTCATAAAACATGCGTCTTCTCCATTGAGGCCTTCAGTGATAATCCCAAAATACAGGGAGGCAAAAAGAAGTCGATTGTCCTGTCCAAAGTTTCTGAAATAAGCTGCTCTACTCCTCTCCAAAACATTTTCAGGTATGGACAAGACCAAAAAATATGTACACAGTCTGCCGAATCCGCTCTACACTCCCTCCAGCAAACAGACTGGGCGCCACGTAGTTTTGATTTTCATTTGGGGTAATAAAGAATCTTATTATATTCTTCCAACAGAAATCAGATTTGAAACCATGCATCTTCCAAAACCATCCTCATTTTTTAAAAGCTTCAGTATTTCCCAGTGTGTTAAACCAGGAAGATGGTAATAGCAGATTAATTGTGAGCAGATTAACTGTGCAGATCCTGATCTCGTAATTATGAGATACGGTGTCTATTTTTTTTTTATCCAGTGAATGCAACACGCTTCTGTATCTACTAAAGTGAAGAGCACGTGTTTTTGCTAATGCATCAGAAAATTTGCTTAAAAGTTCAGCAACACATCTGCTTAAATTTTTTTATGAAATTGAACAAAACAAAATCTTTTGGGACATTGACAGAGGTGTTTGGAGAATACTGCATATCACGTGATGGCATAAAAGATTCAGTGAAGGCAGAGAGGAGGTCAAGCACATCAAAAAACTTCTGAAAATATTCAACAAACTGAACAAATGGCTGGAAATGATCGGCGACTCAGAAGAAGAATGAGAGCAGAAATGGTCTGTGTTGATGAAGACAGTTTGGTGTGAGACAAAGTCGTCTAAACACTTCTGACTCCTGATCAAAAGGAGAAACAAATTTGTGGAGACATTTTGGAAGAAACTGAAGGAAATCCTATTTTTTTTAGGAGCGATTACTCTGAATAAAACTTTGATCTTCCAAAACGATCCTGAGATAAAACATCAGTCAGTGCATGAAAAAACCTTTGTCACCAAGAATAAAGGGAGTATGACAAAGAAAGCCCAAACTCAAGGCCATGTTGGTGTTCTTTTGACAATAAAAAAACAAACCACAGAGCTCATCACCCTCCCTGTTCACCTGATCGATCACTGTGTATCTTCTTTTTTCCTGAGATCAGATCTGAGCTCAGAGGAACACGACTGGAGTCAGAAGTTAAGAGAGGAGGCACAGAGACAACTGTCTGAAGAAGACCTGCTGCACTGCTCTGATCAGAGAAAACCTGAAGGCAGTGAAGTGACGATGCAGGAGGAGAAAGACCAGCATTAGTCTCCATTTGTAAAGCCATCTCTCATATGCTACACATTTAAGGCCACCTTCAGGAACACAAACAAAATCCTTGAACGTTTCCTGCCCTCGTGCTCTTGGGCAGACTGCAGCTCTGCACACATCTTCAGCTAAATCCGTCCTGCCACAGGCAGTGAGAGCTGCAGTCTAAGCAGTTCACTCAGTTCACTGATATCACTGCCACAGGACACTCAGAGACCACACCTGCTAATGAGAACACACACTCCCCCGCTGCACATAATAATTAGATGGTGGGTGTTTAATCTGAACTTTGGATACCATTCAAATATTTGCTGTGATGGCTGAGAGACGCATATTTGACCACATAATGACTGTCTAGATCTAAAAATACCACGCTCACCGCCTACGCAGATGACTGGATGCTGCATTTACCTAACAGAGGGTGGCTGAAATTCTTCTGGATTATAAGTCACACCTGTTTTTTTAGACAAAGGGACAAATCTGATATCATTCAGCAAAGTCTCCAACGTGTGCTGTCTGAGTAATGTTTATACTCTAACACTGAGGTCATGCCACACATACCAAGGCCACAGTGGTTTGATTTAACTCTCCTCCATCCTGATGATGCTTTGCCTGGGTTGCTGCATGTCCCAGTACATTTTCATCAACGAAGCTGCTGCTCGCATTACACAATGAATGGTGGGGTCACTTTTGGTTGCATCAGGTTGCATGCAGTGGGTAGTGGGAATATGGAGAGCTGTTTGGGCATAAAATTGATGTCAGTGATAACAACCATAGTTCAGCTCTACTCGTACTCAAATTTGGAGTACATGTACTCAATTTTGGTCAACTACAGCACAAGTAGACTTTACTAGTGAAGCAAAAAGTGTCACTAGTACTAATATTACACTAAAAACATTTACTAGTACTACTACTAAGCCTTACATGCTAATAAGAGGGCGGGGATAAGAAAATCCAGGCTTTCCATTGGATTTAAAAAATACCACAACCAATCAGGGTGTTGAATTTGGTTATAATCCCTCCTACTTCATTTGCATTAGGTCTACTAGAACTACTAGTGAATCTTTTGGCTTTAGTAGTACTACTAGTTGATTAAAAATAGTCTAATACTACTAATGAAGAGATATTTTGAGTTTACTGGAGGTAACAGTACACAAACTGGTCTACTAGTAGACTATTTTGCTTAACTAGCAAGGGCTACTCGGTCACTAGTGCACCAAAAACTCTTACCACTAAATCAAGTTTCTACCAGTAAACTCAAAATATCGTACTAGTAGTACTAGCAGACTATATTTAGTCTTCTAGTATTTCACTAAGATTCATTAGTAATACCAATAGACCTAAAGCAAATGAAGTAGGAGGGATTATAACCAAATCCAGCACCCTGATTGGTTGTAAAATTTTCAAAAGCCAATGAGAAACCTGAATTTGCTTTCCTCACCCCCTTATTAGCATATAGGCTAAAGCTTATTAGTAGTACTAGAGAACATTTTTAAGTCTACTAATAGCACTAGTGACACTTTTTGTTTCTCTAGTAAAGTCTACTTGCGCACCGGTTGCCCAAAATTGAGTAGAGCTGAACTGCGGTTGATATCACCGATATCAAATTTACGCTCAAACGTCTTTCCAAATACAGAGGGTGATACTTCAATTTTACAATAAACCTACATGTATGAGATAATGGTAGAAGTACAGTGTTAATCGTGAACCTTCAACACCATGAACACCTCCTCAGGCTGGCAACACACTTGATGATTTTGTGCTTTACTTTTTGCCCATCTTGCAATCAACCAGTCCAGAAAGTACCCTGCCTATTGCCCAATTTCATCAGGGATAGGGTTCAGCCCCCTACAACCCCAAAAGGGACAAGCAGTTTAGATGATTGATGGATGGATGGATGGATGGATGGATGGATGGATAATATATGGGTCAAAATTTCACCATGTTTTCTTTCAGCAGAATCACTTAAAGAATCTTTGCTACAGAATGATAAGTGCTCTAAGGCAGAAAATACAGGCATGAATAATGACAATAAATAAATAATCAGTCTTGTTGCTGAAGGTCTTGATTGCTTTTGTAGGTCACACAGAGGCATTATTGTTAATTTAGGTCAGTTTTATAATGAGATAAAAACCTCTCACGGGAGCTTCAATCAAATGTATCTATCTAATAAGATGTTATAATGTACTGGTTTGGACTTATTGACTGAATCTAAAACAAAGACAGGAGGTCATGCCTGATATCATCCCTGCATAAATGCATCTTAAGTTGATCTTAGTTGGAATATTCAATGACTCTGGGCTTTGCTTCAACCACCAGTTGAGGTAGCGTCTCATTCCCAACTCCACCGGGGCAAAAAACTGACGGATCCTGCTTGGGTTGTCATGGTGATAGTATATCCCTGGGAATAGGAGGGTACGCGATCTGACCCCTGCGTCTTCCATCAGAGAGAAAGGTCAGAGAGAGAGAGACGGGCTGCTGTGAAGGTCAGCTTTATGCATCTGCAGCTTGTGCTTCCAACATGTGAATCACAACAGCCATGGATATGTGCGATGTACATGCAGGCAGAATATTTGAGTTCGAGAGATATTCCCCCATCCAGGAGTGCTCCACTCCTCTCAGAGCAATCATATCCCTGCGAGCAGGTAAATGGACATGTGGCTGGAGTGATGAGAGCATAGGGGGAGGTGAAGACGCTATCTCAGAGGCTGCATTTAAACACAGCAGAAGAAGGGAAATTATGAGCTGAGAGCCTCTAAAGATGAGGGACTCCCTGAAAATGAAGGAGGAAATAAATCCAGAGTGGAGAAACGCCTGTGTGGGCGAACGACGGAGACAGACATGCGTTGGTATGAGACAAGGGGATGTGCAGACAGGAGAGATACAGCTTTCCAATTAGGCTGATGGAGAGCAATGCACCTCTATAGGGCGAGCTATAGAGGCACTGTTCTGACAGAAGCCCAGGAGAGCAAAGGGAAGTAATTATTGAAAATCCCTCACCATATATAATGCTAATGAGCGCTAAATTGCTCCCATTGATGAAAGTCGTTACATATATTTCCATTTATAAATTCATGCTCTGCAGGTAGTCAATCTCCTGGCAGCAGTAAGCCTGGAATATAAAAGCAGTTAAGTAGGCTGTTTTTCTCTGAGGGAGCGGGTACAAATTAAAAGAAGGGGGAAGAGGAGAAGGAGAAAGAGAGGTCAGTGTTTTTTTGTTTTATTTTACCATCCTGATCGTAATGTTGACTGAAATTTCAGTGAGGGCACGGGATACTCCTCTAGCTTTTTTACTATTTCAGATTCTATCCTATATTATATTCTAGGGCTGAACGATTCAGGAAAAGATCTAATTGTGATTTTTCTGGCAGATGTTGCAATTTCAATCTGATTCACGATTTTCTTCATATCAAGCTTCAGTGCAATATTCACTATGTTTACAGTATAGACAACAGTAAGGAAATCAATGATCAAAAGCACTTAACACATTATTCATCATCTAATATTGATGATAAATAATTTGTTTTCATTATTTAAGAGATACTCCAACTTCTACTCCTAAACAGAGGCTTTGTGTTGTTGACCTGCTTACCAGCACAATATATTCTCCTGAATATTCAAATAGTAAAGAAAGGGGTGAATCATATCTCTTAATCCAAGACTTCTTCTTTTCCCTTAAAAGGTTAGTTTGAGTTTTTTTTAAGTGGGGTTGTTATCAATCAATCAATCAATCAAACTTGAACTGTACAGCACTTTTCATACTAAATTGAGTATCACAAAGAGCTTTACATAAAAGAGAAATAAAAAAATAAATAAAAAGGAGAAAATTGAATACAATGAAAACACAAGACCCTACCCACCCTCACTATCCACATACAGCACACGCTTACGCACACACACAGACATTAAGAGAAGATTCTAACAGAAAACAGAATTAGAGGACTGAGGAAACACACTAGAATTAAAATGGGGAAACACAGGAGCTGAGACTCAAATGACATAATGAAAAAAAATCATGATAAGAAATTAGAAAAGAATACTACAGGGAATATTACAAATATACAAAACCCCTACGTCCCAACATACTGAAGCTCTAAACACAGGAGCTTTGTCGAGGAAAAGTTAAGAATCTTACTGTAGCATATTGTCGAGCCAGTTAACTCTTTTAAGCAGTTTTAACCTTTTAGTGAGTTAATTATGAGGCTTTCAGTGGCACCATGAACTGTTTGTACTGGTTAGCGTCCGCCCCTGGAGTTTGCGAGCCATTATTAAATGTAAATTGCCTGCAAATTTAAGAAACGGAATCAGTCACAGCTGCAAATCAGTTCTCATCTTCACTGAAAAGAGCTGTTCAAAAGACTCAACTCATTCACAAACGTCACATCAGTCCCGAAAACCTGAAGTAGGTCAACAAAACAAAGTCTCTGTTTAGGAGTAGAAGAAGATACTATGATGGTAGCAGAAGATAATGCAACATAAAGGGGTAAAAAAAAATAGTCACAACAAGCACACAGGGCCGTTAGAGTTGCTGACGAGTTTATCTGATGACTGTAGGCAGAGGCAGGCTAACACTTCCCACTGACTCCCAGTGTTTGAGCTAAGCTAATTAGCAGTGGGCGAGCTCTGCCCATCACTTCTTTGTTACTGCACGCACAGTCGAAAGAACGGAGGCTACCTGCTTGTCATGGACTCAGGAGTGAGACAAGACATGAAAACAACAAAAATTGTTGGAGTGTTCCTTTAAAACAAACATATTCTCTCACATATTTTCCTCTAAATGACCTCCTGAGGTCAAACCAGGAGGGAAATGGCACATATGTCCCTGCATGGTGTATGTCAGTTAGTTTGCATTTTCTTCCTCAAATATAAACAACGACAAAAAGGAGATCAGTGCAGAGCATCGTATCCCACAAACACATACTCACACCTGCACAGCCTCTGTGCATGCACACACTCTCTCAGCGTCTTTGTTGTCGGTCCAGCGGCACATGTGGCTATTACGGCGGCCATTTGTCTTTGGCACTTTGCTTTATTCCTCTCCTCCCCCCACTGGTGAGCAGACAGGTTTTATAGCTCCCAGGTCCCGGGGGAACCCCAGCGAGCACACACATTCACACACACATCAATTCCCCTGTGCCGTCCTTCTTTCATCCACATATATTCTGCATAGGATTCCAGCACACTCGAAAAGGAGTCAGGAGCTAGAATGGGCAGAGCGTTGAAATGTGCGTAACCATAATTTATGACTCCTGAGCATTCACACAGCTCATAATTAGATTTATTGCAGGATCGACATTAAATGCAATGTAGCACTTATCCTTTAGATTGAATTCCATTCCTTTAATACGGCACACACCGTGTTTTTGCATGTAATTAATCTCTAATGACATCATCCTTGCATGTCCTTGCACATGCTCTCGCGACTGGATTGTGTTGGAAACGTGTGCGTGAAAGTGTGAACTTGTTAAATCCTCAGACATGTGTGGCTCATGCATGTTCAAAACTAAACCTGCAAATTCTGCACACCAAAGCAGACACGGTCATGTTTATGTTGCCCAACTCTCCATCTCTTATTGCACTTTGTATTCTCTCTGTAGCATTATGGAGCAGGAAGAAGCTTAGCGAGGACGTCTATTCAGAAATAAGCTAAGCTTTAGTCATCCTTCCTTTCTCCACCCATCTCAGCGCTGACAGAAATAGCACTGAAATAAGCTAAACACCATTTTCACAGGAGACACAAAAGACACCCTGTAGACAGAATTTCACAAGTGATGATTCACTAAACAGCGCCTGAGAGTGTGTATGTGTGAAGCAAGAGGAAAAAAATTGTGCACAGCAGAGGGATTACCATCATGGAGGAGCAGGGAAACATCCAGAAATAGACTCATCCACTCACTTTTATGTGAAGATGAAAACAAGGCTTCAACCATTTCCCTTCTCATGACAGCATCATAACAAAGCTTCCTGCAATATTCAATTAAGCTTTGCTCCTTCAGTGATTCCTATTTCAAAAAAAAAAAAAAAAAAGCACTGCCTGGTTGTGAAATGCTCTGTGAGGTGTGCGACTGTTGTGTAGTTAAAGTACAGCAGCAGGTTAGGAAGAAGGGTCAGGGCAATTTCAAGTCACCAAGCAAGTTTTTCATCTGTGTGAAGAAGCCAGAGTTCTCGGAGAGAACCCACACATGCACATGGAAAACATGCAAACTCCACAGAAAGGCCCTGACCAACACAGGGATCAAACCAGCGAAGTTCTTGCTGTGAGGCACGAGCACTACTGTTATAAATCTTAACTACCCCTGACATGGAGGCTATGTTTTTGTCTGTTTGTTCCTCAGCAAGACTACAGAAAAACTACTGAACTGATGTTGCTGAAATTTTCAGATGTTGGCAGCGGTGGACAGAAACGAAGTAGATTTACTTGAGTACTGAACTTAAGTACATATTTTGAGTATTTGTACTTTACTTGAGTATTGCTTTTTTTAGAAACTTAAGACATTTACTCCACTGCATTTGAAAGACAAATACTGTACTTTTAGCTTAACTACATTGCTATGAAGGGTCCCATTATTTTTAAGTATAGCTCTGAAGTCAGTGGATGAAATTTCTTTTCTCTTCTAAAATGTGATCTGCGTGTGATTTGTTCAAGTGCTGGTGCGCTAGCTGTACCTCGTGCTTCTCAGATTGGGCGGGTAAACGTTGAGCTAATCTCATATAAAAAATTAAAAATGGCAATAGTTGTCCTTTTGTGGATTCAACCGTGTTTCAATAGGCATTTCTAGGCTTCATAGCATATTTTACAAGCTTTAAATTTTACAGGTTCTGTAAGCAGGTCAGTGCATTCAGTGGGTTGTTTCAGTCATAAAGTTAAATCAAAAATGCACTTTAATACTTGAGTATTCTCAAAAGCCGGTGCTCCAGTACTTTAACTTCAGTAAAATTTGACTGAACAACTTTCACTTATATTGGAGTAACATTTGCCCAGGAGTATCTATACTGTCACTCAAGTCATGGAGTTGAGAACTTTGTCCACCTCTGGATGTCAGAAATAGCCCAGCTTATAAATGGTTAGATTTAGATGGTGATCTGGACAACTGTCATTAACAAACCATCCTTTTCATTCAACAATTGTCAAACTATTAATATTAACATGATTCCAAGTGCTTGGAGAAGGTATTCAGGGCCGAGGGATCTTTTTATGAGGGTAACCTAATCATGGAAATATTGCTTACAGGTGTATCATACCTTAGTTTGGGCTCTCCGAGTGCTGTGTAGTTGTTAAATGCTCTACGTGAGGGGACTAGGTGGCCAGGAGCCACTCGTAGCCTTCCTCCCCCTTTGCACGGCCCCCTAAGGTGTCAAAAATATATTTCAATCCAGCTTGTGGTTGAATTTTTTTTTTTATTCAATTTTATTTTATTACCACTCTTTTACAAAACAGCATTTAATGTTCTTTCATTTAATTTTTAAATTAAAATGAATATCATAATAAACTATTATTCTTATCAGTGTAAATTAATTTTTCATTATATTTTAGTTTTTATTGTTTTCTATCACTTTCTGTACCGCTATTTTTGCAGGCCATCTCTCCACCTCCCTCTCCACCAAAGCAGAAACAAATATGGCTGTTGGTTGATTTGAAACATAGAACTGATTTTTTTAATTTTCAGTAAATATTGCAATAAAATCATTACTAGGTTTTTCTTCACTCATAATCTTGAGGGGCCCTAAGTCAGGAGTAGGGTTGCAAAGAGGCGGAAATACAGAAATTTTCCCAGGGGAAGTTAAGATGCAGAATTTTGGAGATAATCCAAAATGGAAACTTTCGATGAGTGTTATGGGAATTTGGGGAATTTATGTGATGGAGATTGGAAGAATTTTAAATGAACTGTATCATATCCAACCATATACATTTGGTTTTGTCATAAGCAGACATCCATGCAAGATAATACGATTAAAAAACAATTTATCATTTTTTTTGTGAGTAGAACTTTATCAAGTTTTAATTATTTTATTGAACAATAAATTGCAGCTTCACCCCTGCAGTCAACAGTGTGCTGTGTTCTTGTGTTCTGTTTGTTTTAATCAAGATCTTGTTTAAATATATTTTCCTCAACTATATTTAAAAGCCATGTTAAGGGGTCAGCCTTCAATTCTGCAAATTCCAGATTTATTCCCAAGAAAAAAATTCCAACTTTGAAAATTCCTGGAATTTTGCCCTGAGTCAGTGTGGACATTTTTGCAAAAACTTCAAGAAAGTCCTTCAGTTGCACTTGTTTTCACAAGCAAATTATGAGTATCAGGCACTATGACCTCAAACTCTGATATCTGACCTCTAAAATGTGGTGAGTTTGTCCTTCAACCAGAGAGAAAATGCATGCATTTTGTTTAGAAAATCGCTCAAGATGTTCTTCTGGTGTTACTTTAACTAGTACATGCAGTCAAACAACCTCGTCACTATTGATTCTTGTGTCTCAGTGGACGATTCTGCAAAGTTTAGAGAGTATCCCTGAAGATGGAGGGCTGGATGAACAACCCAAAAACACACTGCTTATGGCTATCTCTGGTCTAAGGTGTAAAAACCCTCCATCTTCTTCGTTAACAAAAAATCCAATGAGGGAAGGCCAACGTGATCAATCCCATTTCCATCCTTAAAGACGGCACATCAGCCAAAATAATCCCCCTCTCTCCTCCCACCCTCAAATCCCATAAACACACTCAGGCGCCTTTTCGTGCCCGGGGGGGGAGAGCCTTGTCGACATGATGGCGGGACTGTAACAGGATTTCTGCAGGATCACAGGTCAGAGCGGGTGGTCATACTTAACTGAATGGGAGAGAATACCAAAATCAAATCAACAGCAATAAAAGCTGATTTATTCTCAAACTGTGGATGATTTTCTACCTGCTATGAAATTACTGGGAAATCACAATATTGGCAATAATGGGATTTATTAGGAGGGGAATTGGAAATGGAGGCAGGGGTTCACACTTCATCCATCAAGATGTCACACCTGGGGTTCGTCTCTTTGTTATTCACACGGCTGACAGCAGGAAAAGACAAGGAGCACACGATGACAGAAGAATCATAAAGAAAAAGTGAGCTGAAGTATAATCAGAGCTGATGTTCATTAATGTGCTATTTACTGGTTTTAATTTTCTTTTTTTTAATATGGATTCTGAGTGAATCGTTCATTGCTTGCAAACAAACGGTTCACTCACAGCTGCAAATCGGTTCTCATCTTCACTTAAAAGAGCTGTTCAAAAGACTCAACTCATTCGTTACCTGTCACATCACTCCCGAAAACCACCGTGGAAGTAGGTCAATAAAACAAAGCCTCTGTTCAGGAGTAGAAGAAGATAATACAATGATAGTAGAAGACAACATAACAACAAGGGGTAAAAAAACGAGTCACAACAAGCACACAGGACTGTTAGAGTTGCTGAAGAGTTTATCTGATGACTGTAGGCAGAGGCAGGCTAGCACTACCCATTGACTTCCAGTTTTTGAGCTAAGCTAACTAGCAGTGGGCAAGTTTTGCCCGTCTCTTCCCTGATATTGGACGCACAGTCGAAAGAATGGAGTCTATCTGCTTGTCATGGACTTGAGAGTGAGGTAAGACACAAAAACAACAAAAAATGTTGGAGTGTTCCTTTAGGATATGTAGCAAGGTTGTGGGAATCCCCTTTTACAACCTGGAGGATGTTTTGAAGACCAGGACACTAAAGAAGGCTTGTTCTGTTCTGTTCTGGCAGACTGGAGTCTTTCCCTTCATGGCCTCAGGCTGCAGATTTGTGGTGCCACGGGCGAGGACAAACAGACTTAAAACTCTTTCCTCTCTGTGGCCATTGGGTCCTGTTAGTTTTAAACTGTTTATTGATGTGTTGTCTTCATATAAAGTGCTAATAAATTGTAACATAACTAACTGTAAATAAGCTAAATCTGAATAACTGCTTGACAAAGTGGTCCTGACTGATATGTTTCTGTCAAATTTAATTTCTTCATTTGTTTGTTTCTTTTTATCAGAATTTTCAGACATCAATACATCCTTAAGTGTCTCTAAAAGAAAAACATAAGCTACCTAAAGGCGTAAATAAACTTCTGTGTGCCACCTACACAAACAAAAGACCACGTGTCCCACTCTCAGGTCCAACACTGAGAAAATATTCGACCTCCTCATCATGATATGACATTTTCTGTCCTGCTTTCGGCATGTTCTAGAAGCAAGTCCTCGCTCCATGAGTCACAGTCCTGCTTCCACTGTGCAGCTTCAGAGGATGGATTGTGCTCGAGTTGGAAGACAAATGTGCAGGAAATGAAAAGAGAAAATGACAACGTGAATGAGATAAATGGAGAGCGAAAAGACAAAGAGGAGCTGTTGGGGAGATTAGGGTGATTATAAAGAGCAGATTGCTTCAGCCGGAGGAGAAAATGAGGGAAAAGACGTGCTTTTATCGTCTCATTCTGATCCAGACTGGAGATAGCGTGGAGAAGGAAAGAGGGTTGTGTGTCCACGCTGGATGCTTCTTGCACCGCATTGTTATTTGCAGAAGCCCCTCCACCCACCCACTCACCCACCCACCCACATCCCACCACCCTCGCTCCTGTCGCAGAGAGAAATATTAACTCTTGCACTGCTGGCGGGGGGAAACTGTACGAAGGGACAAAGAGGAAAGAGGAGAGGAGTTCAGCTCGGATGCAGAGCAGAGGCAGACAAAGAATCCTCTGAGGGGCCGTGAGCTGGCACATGCACCCAAACACACAAGCAGACATAAAGCGGGCAAGGTGAGGCAGAGTCCAGACAAAGAGGAGCTGAGTCACTACTGCTTATTTTAGGATAATATGATAATGGAAGGAAATGATGCTGCAAAGAGAGAAAGAGGGGGTGAAGATGAGGGTTGGGGGGGGGGGCTCTAGTTAGTATTGCAATGTGTGTGTGCATAATGTGCAAGTGTCAAACCCCAGAGGTGTGGGGGAGGGACCGCTGGCAGAGGATCAGTGAGAGGTGAGGAAAGAAAGGAGCAGGGTGATGGGGTTTTTGGGGTGGTGATGATGTGATGAAAAAAAAATATGGAAATGGGGTTGAAGCAGCACAAAGGAAAACGAGGACAGAGTGCAGGACAGGGGCAGAGGCGTCCTGGAGGAAGAGCTGCACATTCACATTCTGATGGATATTTTTGGGAAGTTGGACACGGCTTAAAAAAGAACGTGGAGTGAGGAGGAGAGTCATAAAAAATGAACGATACGCTGAATGTTTCTGGCCGTGCACTCACAGCTCTGGCCTCAATGAGAGAAACACTGCTGCTGGTGCTTTCATGGTTGGAGTTCATTCATAGTTATAGGTGGTGATATCTTTAGGTACAGGTATGGGCCTCGTGCTCCATGACATATATGTAAGGATTAAGCGTTTAAACACAGGGATAAGCAGTAATGTCAATACACATGAGGATTTTTGGTCATAAATATGAACTAGTTTCACATTTACGATTGTCAGCCTTGACCTGTTTCGGAGTAAATTATCAGGACAAATTCTTTTTTAACACACCTCAGACCACATGATAATCTTATAAAATAATTAGGGGTGTCCCGATATAACTTTTTCACCTCCAATATGATACCGATATTGCAGCCGTGAGTATTGGCCGATGCGGATATCGATCCGTACGATATCAGCAAGAATCATACATACTTTTATTACTTATTTTAAAGTATGGACTGTAAGAAAAGGCTTGATCAAGTGAGATTACTCAAACAGAGAACAGTTGTCAGCAATAGTAGGTATGAGAAAAACTGACCCAAATTAATTTTAACCTTAAACATAAGAATAAACTACAATTAAATAAATAAATTAAAAAATAAATTAGAATGGACTGTGTATCAGAGAGCTTATATCGGAGATTCTAGGTGCAGGCCGATATAATCCGATATTTGTTTTTTTGTTGATATTGGACTGATATCTAACATCAGATCGGGACACCCCTAAAAATAATCTTATAAGACATAAGATAATCTGGAGTTTGCTGTCCTTGGTAGAGAAGGTGGAAAGTCAGGACAAAAACAGCCTGATAATCTTTATGTGTGTGCCCCACTTTAGTTATTTCAATGATGAAGTAGTGCAGTAGCATCCCCACAAGCTACACTTCCCCGGAGAAAAGATGCGGAGCAATTGCAATTCTTACTCGCTAAAATTCTGAATTGATTCTTAATTTTTGAAAATCAGCATTTAAAAAGATGTTTGTCCTCCTATTTCAAGCGTCCCTCGTACTTCTTGTCTGGGCTTCTGCTGTATACCCTTGTAACATAGGTGCATGCTGGTACTAGCCAATCGTGCAGTTAGTTAGCCAGTTAGCCCATTAGCTTGCTTTATCCCTTTTTAGCTTGCATCAAAAATCTGTCTGCCAGGTGTTTCCAGAATAAACAACACAGACACATTTTAAGTGAACTATCACTAGCAAACAGCAGCTGACTATTAGGTGCTCAATACAAGAGGAAACAATGGACAAGTTAGATTTCAGAGTAGGGGAGACAGGGACAGTGTGTGCCGCTGAGGTAAGCTGGTTAACCTGTTTTTAGGAGAATTTCATCCTCTGATTTCAGAAATAATCTCGTCCACATGCCTGAAGTTTTAAAAACATCCCACTCCAAACACTGATTGGTGTTATGGTTTACCTCGTGGCTGTGTTAACTAGTGTTAGCAGGCATATTGTGTAGTATTTCTTTGATATTTGAATTTGGGACATATCTGATCTCCACCCATACATGAGCTAAATCGCTTATCTCTTTCAGGGTCGCGGGGGGCTGGAGCCTATCCCAGCTGACACTGGGTGAGAGGCAGGTACACTTTGGACCAATCCCAAGCCAATCACAGGGCTACATACAGAGACAGGCAACCATTCACTCTCACACTCATACCCAACACCAATTTAGAGTTAGAATTAGGGCTGAATGATTTTAGGAAAAGATGTAATTGCGATCTTTCTGGCAGATGTGATTTCAGTTCGATTCATGATTGTTTTTTCAAATCAAGCTTCAGTGCAATATTCGCTATGTTTACAGTATAGATAACAGTAAGGAAATCAGTGATCAAAAGCACATAACACGTTATTCATCATCTACTATTGATGATTAATAATCTGTTTTCATTATTTAAGGGATACTCCAACTTCTACTCCTAAACAGAGGCTTTGTGTTGTTGACCGTAAATGCAAATTGCTGCAAATTTGTAAAATAGTTGGCACAACAGATCCTGGGTCAGTCAGGAGCACTGCCAAAAATTGCAGCTTTGGCGGTCACATGATTGCGTTGTCTGAAATTGTGATTTCGATCAGAAAATGATAACTCTTATAGCCCTAGTTACCAATCAATGGGCATGGGCCAATAGTCTGTGGGAGGAAGCAGGAGTGTCCAGAGAGAAACCATGAATGCACACTTTCCACTCAACCTGCTGCAGGTAGAGCAGAATCTTTTCTCGGGAAAAATAAAAAAAAATCTACATGTTCAAACATTGCCAACATATTTGGCAGTTTCTGTTTAGTGTGTAATTAAAGATCATTACATTTGTGTACTTCAAAAAACCTTTAAAGCTTCAAAATGTCTTCACATCAAGCTAATTCTGGCTAGGCGTGGTGAGGGGGCTTGAATTGTTTATTGCCTGGGGAGGTCAAATCAGTAAGAGCACCCATGTTCAAAGAGAGGCATCATTTGCCTAATACTGTCTGCAGGACGCTGACTGCTTTAATTTAAATGATCAAGCACAGAAAGGTATCAGAAAGCTGTACATCTGTGTGAGGGCTTTTAATCTGACTGCTTCAGTCCTCAAATGGCTGCTCCGCGTGTCAGAAAGGTCTTTCATGTTGGCTCGCCACAGGATGGAGAAAAGTGTGTGTGTGTCATCAGCGGAGGCGTGACGCTCCGCTCACCCTCTGGTGTCCTGCCCGTGACTGCAGGGGAGGAGCCACGACCAGCTCACCGCCACCTTCCAGACAAAGGCAGCGTGAATCTGAGCTTCCTTCATTCACACAAATTCACCCAAAGCCCAAAATCTGAGTCATGCTTTATTAATTCATCTCTAATAACTGCTCAGGTGAGTGAGTCTATTTCTGATCTCTGAAAAATACAAAAGGTGTGACAATACAGTCTGATTTAACATAGTTTACACTGATGCTGGTTTGTTAAAAAAAGAATATGTCAGGCAAAAAGCTCTGTGAAAACACTGTTTACAGTAAGAAACACTGATAATGACATGATTATTGATGACAAGATAATAAATGTATGTGGTTAAGTCGAAACAGCAATTATGAACTTATTTCAGAAGAATTCATATTGGAGAAAAAATGAATACTTAAATAAATAACAGTCATCTAACTGATATCGCAGCATAACAGAAGTAGGAACACTGATAAAAACATGATTATTGATTGCACTATGAAATATTTAAAATCTTTAGTCTAAATGGAAACAATTATCTTATTTTATTTTATTTTATTTTATTTAAGAGCATTACAGGCTTAAACAAATTATTACCTGATGTAAGTCCCAGCATAAAAAAATAAGAAATGATGGATAATTATTGCTCAGAAATAAGATCATTAACAGTAGGAAACACTTACCATTAAATGATATTGGATTTCACAATAATATATTTAAAATCTTAAGTCAAAATGGGAACAATTATCTTATTACAAGTAAAAATAAAGAATATTGTTACTCAATTTATGTCCCAGCAAAAAAATGAAAAATAAATACAGGATAATTTTGGCTCAGTAATAAAATATTTGAAATCTCAAGTCTAAACATGACATATAATCTTGTTTAATTTTATTTTATTCAGGAGTATTTATATCATAACTAAAAACAAATAATATGGATACTAATTAAAATCACAGCAAAATGAAAAACGCAAAATATTGGACAATTTTTGCTCTAAATTATTTTTTAAAATGCAGGCAAAGAAATGAAAACTGTCTAAAATGAACTAATATGTTGGAAACACTTTAAAATTGTTTAACTTCTGAGGAGTTGAATTTGGGGGTTGGGAATTATTTTCAGTTGAGAAAAGGGTTCAGCCCATTTTAGGCATGGATATCACAGTCTTTATCCTTAATCTACCAATAACAGGTGTTTCAACTGTCAAATGAGGAGAAATGGTACCAAAGAACTGACCCATGCTGTCCCACTTTTGGCACCCCTCTGATGGGGTGCCAGGTGTACCAATCTGACCCTAAAGGGTGGAGCCAAAAGTGGTGCAGTCTGTTAATTGGTCACAAAAATTGTCAATTCAATACAATGTTCGAATAAGCCATACATTTAGATTGATTTGTTCTCCGCTGCTGCTGTAAAGAATGCATAGAGGAGAGATTAACAGAAATAAAATTACAGCCAAATATACCTTTATTTATTTTATGAAATTACAGCTACTTTTAATGCTGCTGTGGCAGATTCTGTCAGTTTCTTTTCATTAAAATACACTCTTTTACAATTTAAACTGACTTGCACTAAGAGAGAAAGAGGGTCACAATAGGCAGCCTGTAGGAATTTGGCTGCAAATTTCAAAACAAAACAAAAAATTCCAAAACAGGAGGTAAAGAACTCCTGTTTTTCTTGCTTTAGTATCAAGTATGGCTGTCACCTTATACTCGATATCTGAACATCGAGGAAAAAATACATGCAGCAAGTGTAAACATACATCTAAATCATTGCTCTCTGGATCTTAACAACAGGAAGTACACCTCAAGAAAATGGAGGACAGGCAAAGCTGCTCCAAGAAGCACTTTGGACACCACACTAACAAGACTGGGCTGTATATTGACTATGTGCAAAGCAGCTGGCCCACTCCTTATCCACGATAAATCTTCCACACAAGTGCCGCAGCAGAGGAGTGCTCGGGCCTGTCCTCTTCAACAAAGCCCCTGCCAGAGGCGCAGAAAAAGGCCATCATGGACAAGACTGCAACATTCATACGCAAAAACATCGGCCCACTGGGAGAGAAATATGAATTATCTAATGTTTCATGTCCATGATGCAGCCTGGGTTGAATATCATCAGCATGCATGCTTGAAAAATGATCAAATTTGATTTTTGGGAAAAGTGTATCAAGAGGCTTAGGTATTTAATTTCCACTCAAATAAAATCGAAGTCTAAAATAGTGGTTATATTATTATTTTGACTTTTGTCTCCATTGCTCAGCCCTAAACATAGGTGAAAAAATGTAGAAATGGCCCTTTAAATGCTAATAAAGTGTGAAGCTGAGAGGCACACTAACACATTTTCTTCATCTCCCTCCTTCACCTCACCTATCTTCTCCAGTTTCTCCCTCCTCCTTCCTTTCTTCTGCGTCCTATTAAATGACCTTGAGGCACCGGTGCGCTACACTCACGGGCTTTGTGACAAAGTGTCTTACCTGCAGAAACAACACACACATACATAACTCCAAAGCCTGAGGACTAACACACACACTTACACACATAATGCGGCAGCGAGAGGTTTTCCTGGCAGAGATCAGCTGAATTGATCGCTGCTCAGACTTTGCAGAGGTCAGATGTAATGAATCAATCACACATGCATCAGCACCAGGAACAAGCCAAGGCCACAGGCTCTGCTGCCCTGCTCTGACGCCCCGTCAGCCTGCACATCAGCACGACTGCCAGGGATTGGCAAGATTTAGCAAAATGGACTGCGGGATCCATAGTGGTGGGAAGTCTGATATTGGGATCGATTGTGGGCGCAGACACTTTCAAAGAACGCACAAAACCACACTTTCCATGAGTCTGTTGGTTTGCTTTCAGTCGAACAGGCAGCACAACCAGATGCTTCCTGAAGCCAAAATCCAAGACCTATAAGCACCGAGCAGTCCCTAACAAAGACATGAAGACCAGCCCCCACACAGTCTCAAGGACAAGCCCATCATCAGACAGCGATCAATCAGGACAGGAGACAGCTGAGCGTGAAAGACATGCCCTCGATCTGCTCACCTTTATCCATTCATCCACAAACATTCCTCTTTACACCCACACGCCGAGGTAACCCAAAGGTGAAGCTGAGGACATGAGATCAACACGGAGCTTCTGATCAGGACTTTTTCTGTGAGGAGAAACTAAAAATATAGAGGATGTCTCCGTGAGCGCGGCTGCAGGAGCACAAAGTCTCATTCATGTTTTTATAGAGCGTACTGCAAGTTATAAACAGCTAGTGAAGCACAAAGAACATAGAAATGAAGGACTCCTAACAAAGGCTTCTACATATTCCTCTAAACTGATATTGGATTTATCCCGGTATCTGAAATTTTTCATCAAGATCAGAAAGTCTTTACATTATGAGAAATTAATTTGTTGCTTTCAGTGTGAGAGTCTATTTGTGTGAGGAACAGATATATGAGCAGTACTCCCTGAAAAGTCAACAAAATCTGTTGAAAACTTATTGAGTTATTAGGGAAAATGTGGAAAACTTCCCTATCTTGCAATGTCAACAAATCCTTCAAAAACATCCTGGATCTGTCTTTGGATTTCCACCAAAATTGGATCACGTCTTCCTTGCGCCATAGCTAACGTTCCTCCTCGGTGTTGCCAGATTTTTCTACTGAAATAAGCAACCAGGACGATAAAAACAAGCACAAAACAAGGCTATTTTTTTTTATGTGATATATTACTTTTTTAAAAGGGAAATCTACGTTACATTTCAGTTTCACTGTGACATTTTTTGTTATTTGGCTCTTAATTTACTTATTCAACATCCTTTTCTTTATACAGAAGTGAAGGGAGGAGCTACTGTTATTTATAACTCTGTTATCACTAAACTGTCTGTCTAACCTTGATTTTTGTAACCAAACACACATAGTCAGGCTTTATCTAAGTTTGATGTTGATCCTCTACAGCTTTATTATGGTGAACACAGTAACAGCTACATTAGAAATGAATTTAGTTCTGGCTATAAGGATTTCTTTTTGGTGGAAACATCATTTTTGACTCTTTTTACAGTCAAATTTACATTTGTGTTTGGAGTGGGACAAAATAGTTTGTGTAACTTCTGAATTGAGTTTATATTGGTGGTAGAGTGAGCATCAGATCCCTCCTGGGTTTGGGGACACAACAAGCCCAAATGAGGTCCTGCACTTTTGGAACAAGCCCATAAAAACAAAACTGCAACTGCCAATAAACACAAGCAACTTTTTAAAAAAGAAGCCCAAAGTTGTTTGTAATAAATAGACTTGGCAACTATGCATTCCCTGAAAATTTCATCAAAATCTGATGAGAACTTGAATTATCCACACCAATGTTTAGATCACCACCAAAACTATATCACTTCCTTCTTGTGCCATGACCTACATTCCCTGAAGATTTCATCAAAATCTGTTCATGACTTTTCAAGTTATCTTGCCAATGACAAACAGGAAAGAGGGCAACACTGGATAACTCAAGGATTAGAGAAGGCAGAGGAAGTTCATCATATTTGGCCTTTTTAATCCCATACCGTTATTATTACAGCTCCTCATATCAACCTGAGAGTGATGAATCTATTAAAATACATGGTAGTTCCTGCAAATATCACAAAAATATTACTGTAGCCATGACTACCAACATACATGACCTGCTGCTGTGCAACTAAAACCACAGTATTTGGTTTTGTTTATTCCCATTCCATTATGACTACAGTTCTTATGATACCTCAAAATGATGAATCAATTAAAAGACATGGTACTTCCTGCAAATATCACACATACATCATTGTAGCCATGACTACTAACATGGACGACCTGCTGCTGTGGACCTGCTTCAACTGCAACTGCAGCTGTTTGGCTTTGTTCAGTACCATACCATTATGAATACAGTTCCTAATATCAAACTCAGAGTGATTAATCAAAACACATGGCATTTCCTGCAAATATCACACACATATTTCTCTAGCTATGACTACTAACATGGACGACCTGCTGCTGTGGACCAACTACAACTGCAAATATTTGGTCTTTCATAGTCCCTTACCTTTATTATTTCAGTTCCTAACATGGTAGTTCCTGCAAATCTCACACATACCATATTACTGGTATGGAATGGGTTACAACAGGATCTAAAGCAATGTTCATGCCTGATGAAATTTTAAATTATGTATAAAAAAACAATTTTCAGTATATATATCGTTAAAACAGGAGGCATTGCACTACATTATTGCACTGGTTGTTTGTTATTGTTTTGCCTTTTTGTTTTTTATTTTGTTAGATCACTAAATTATTGTGTAGAAAATGGAAAAGGGGTGGGACTTGACAAGTTTTACATCCTCCCACTCCTTTTTGAATATACTGTATGTAACCACTAAACTATATTTTTTCTTCTATTCCTGTTTTTATCTTTCTTTTAGATTCGATTAGATCAGATTAGATAGAAGTTTATCAATCGCTTGGGAAGAGTCCTTCAGGGGAATTAAGATTCCAGTCGCATTGAATAATAGTAAAACAGGTAAAAAAAAGAAAACAGGATAACAAAATTAAGTAAAAAGAACTTGCATTTGAAAATAAATAAATGAATACATAAAATAATAAAAATGATAATAATCTAGATAATAAACAAAAATGATTTTGAAATTTTGAATTATAAAATTTAAAAGATAATTAACAAATTAATTAAATGAATTAATTATATCCAAAATATATATACTTTAATTAAAAAACTGTAGCCATGACTACCACCACGGATGACCTGCTGCTGTGGACCTGCTTTAACTACAACTGCTTCATCCTGCTCTGGGACTTTTTTTAACATTGTGAGATGGGACAGTTTCCACATTTTTGACCATAACTTGCTCCACAATGTCAGAAATGCCTTAGTGGAGGATTATGCTCTCTGTGCAGCTCTAGACTGTTAAAATCTGGCCCTCTGAAGAAGAGAATAAAATGAATGTGGCCCTCGTGGTCACCAAAGTTGCTCATCCCCGGTCTGCGGTGTCACCTCTCAGTCCAGTGGATCATAGCAGGAGTCTGCGTAAAGCCTGGATAATCTATGTCTGATCATTAGCATCACCCACAGAGACCTGACCTGCTCCATCCATCACTCCAGCCTGCTCCTCACTGTCTGACCTGCAGCCTCTGCTCCACTCACAGAACCAGCCTGCTGCATGCTGGAGCCCCATTTACAGAGACAGGATCTGGAGCGACGAAAATCCCACAAACAAGACCACAAGAAACACATTAGAGTCAGACCCGAGACCCGAATACTGAGCAGGGACCGAGGGAAGCTTCTAGAACCGGACTCCTACGTCTTTCCGTAAAGAAGGGCTGCCATGCAGACGACTTACCTTCAGGCTCCTCTGCTGTTTATTCAACAAGGAGCTGGAAAACGGAGCAGGAGCGCGTCTCTCTCTCTGAGGCTGAAACAGTGTGAGGAGAGAGAGGGATGCTGCGGAGAGGAAGAGGAGAGAGAGGAGGAGGAGGAGGAGGAGGAGGAGGTGGTGCTGATGCTGCAGACGACACCTGGCAGAGCATCGCTCCACCAGCCTCTCCCTCTCTCTCTCTCTCTCTCTCTCTCTCTCTCGGTGATCTCGCGACATCTAGTGGCTCAGGCGAGAAGTGACGAGTCTGGCAGTGTTATATGTGGACTGGGACAGTTACAGGCTTGAAACCCCAATTCTGATGAAGTTGGGACGCTGATTTAACCCTTGGGTGCTGTATTAAAACACACCCTTTAGTTCTGTTTGGCTTTTTAAAAGCCACAACTTCCTCGGGGTTGTGAACGATCATAAACTCAACTGGAAGAAACATGTTGAGTATGTAAAAGGGAAAATCTCAAAATCAATGGCAAAAATGTACAAAACCAAAGACTTGCTAAATCACAAAAGTTTATATTTTATTTACTGTTCACTGATATTCCTTATTTAACTTCCTGGAATTATGGGGATCTATACGGAAGAGTATAAGGGCCATGTTAGATGGAAAAAATTAGTTTTCGGCAGGTCAAGATTAAAGTCAAAATAACGACAAAGACAATATTTTGAGATAAAAGTCAAAATGACGAGATAAAAGTTGAAATGTCGACAATAAAGTTGAAATGCAATTTCATGATAAAAGTCAAAATGATTAGATTACAGTTAAAATGTTGAGAAAAAAAGTCGAAAGTCGAGAATAAAGTCGACATACAATGTATTTCGACTTTATTCTCAACATTTCTGCTTTTTTCTCAACATTTTGACTTTTATCACAAAATTGTATTTCGACTTTATTGTCATCATTTCAACTTTATTGTCATCATTTCAACTTTCATCCCGAAATTTCGACTTTAATCTCAATTTTCCCAAATTATTTTCTCCATCTAACATGGCCCTTATCCTCTTCAGTATATAAGGGGACTTGGGGAAAAAAAGGTTGAAAAAATAACTGATATGTTTTTATTGGAGCTAAAGTTTGTGGCTTTTTAACAGCCAAAACAGAACGAAAGGGTAGTAAATTTGCCCACAGTGTATTTTTGACCTTTTAAAATTTTTTAAATCACATTTTCAAAACTTATGTAGAATTAAGTTTCCTCACCAAAAATGTTTTCACTCTCTTAAATACAATGAAAGTTATGGTCAATTAGTTCTACATATCACCCCTCTGTGGCAGAAAAAAGCCACATAGAGACCCAAGGATTAAAAGTGAATAAAAGCAGAATACAATGACTTCTAAACTCTTTTTTGACCTATACTCAATTGAATACACTACAATGAAAAGATATTTAAAGTTCAGACTTCACTGTTTTTTGCAAATTTGGAAACTGAGGACACTGATTGTTGAAGGCCAGTCTAGTACCTGCACTCTTTTTCTACGAACCATGCGGTTGTAACACAAGCAGAATGTGACTTGGATGGCAGCATGTTGCTCCTAAACCTGTGTGTACCTTTCAGAATTAATGGAGCCTTCACAGATGTGCAGGTTACCCATGCCATGGGCACTAATGCTGTATTCCATTTAAATCTGAACTGGGGAGAGGGGAGTGGGAATGACGTCTTATCCGTGTTATCAGCGTTCCAGTTACAAAGTCAGAAAAAACTTGCCTAGCTACCAGGCTATTGTTAGCCGTTGCTAGCATGCCCTGTGTTGTAGTTTGCATATACTACATGAAGAATGTAAGTAACACTATAGCAGCATTTCTCTATATATATACGTCAAATGATACTACGTATACTGCTGATTTAGTGCGACAAACAGAGATAAGAGATAATAAATGGAATATTACAGTAGCTTAATAACTGTTTACACCGGGGCAGCCATCTTCCATTGTCAACTCGGAGGTGGTGAGGATCTGCCAACTTCGCAGTTGGGAATCGTTTTTTAATGCAGTGCTGCCTGAGGTCACAGGCATTCAATGTTTATTTCTGCCTCTTTCTTCAGATTATCTGAATCTTTTGATGGTATTATGGACTGTAGATGATGAAATATCTGCATTCTTTGCAACTGTTGCTCCTTAACTGTTGGACTTGTTGATCCTGCAGTTTTTCACAAAGTGGTGAACCAAGACTGGAAAGACAGGGGATCTGAAGACTCTGACCCTGTAAACATCATACTGTCTTGTCCAGGGAACTCATCGCTCCATAAGCATGACAGACCACAAAGCAACTGCATAACAACCAATGTGATGATAGAAGATGAAGAAATGACACTGGAGATGGCTAACAAACACGTTGTATTCAGAGTACTTCACCTTTGTTTCTCTTGTCAAACATTTTGAATGTTATGCCACCTTTATGATAAATGCATGCAATCAGTCACCTCACCTCTTCTGTTTCCCAACAGTACCAAACTTGACACAAAAGGACAAAAAAATGCACAACTGTGGGAACATTTCAGACATTCAAACAAGCTGGCAAAGGAACAAAAGTCACCTGGTTAAGTCTACACCAACATTTAGTTTTTGGGGTCACACACAAAAAGTTCTACTCGAAAAAATAAGGCTGGAGTGATACTCACTGGAGAAAGACAAACTGGAACAGGAGGTCAGGAACAAAAAAACTGCATACACATGAGGTAATCAAGACAAGGGGAGGCAGGTGATTAGACATGGCCGACACATGTGGCCAAGACAAACCCAGAGGGAGTGGGGTGGACAGCAATACATGTGGAGGACACACGAGGGCAGCAGAGGGAGCCTGAATAGAGAGGAGAATCAGTGGCTCAAGTAAAAACATCAAAATGGTGAAATAAAGACAGGAAAAAGGATTGAAACATATTCTGGGCTCTAGGATGTGACACCAAGTAGATCTCATTGTTTTAGGCCTGTGATTAATCAGGCTTTCCAATAACATAAAGTACAATACCAATTAGTATTATTAAAGGGGAGAAAGAGTCAACCAAAATAATGTTTCTAAGCTCTTTTGAAGAGTAATGAAAACCCAGTGAAGTTTTTTCATTACAAAAACTCAAATCTAAGGAAGTTTATTCATCCAATTTCAATTCTAAAAATCTCACAAGACTTACTGTAAGCCAAAATTGCCTGACGTGTCCAGTTACACATCTTTATTCACCAGTTCAAAACAAAAAATAAACCCTGAATTGCTTGTAACAAGTTAGCATATCTGTCTCGGAACCTAGATGTGCTATCTTAAGTAGTTTCTACACCTGATTTAAAGACCCTCAAGAAGTCAAATTTAGCTTGCTTCAGTGGCAGATATTTTCTGATAATTACAAGTTATTCAGTGCTTGTTTTGTTTTTATTCCTTGTATTAAGATATCCATCTGGACTAATTAAATGAATATGAAATTTTAGCAAGCATTGTGGATATTTTTTACTTGAAATTAGACAAATAAACTTGCTAAGATCTAAGTTTTTGCAGTGTTGTCACAGTGGGCCACTTTCATAAGGATTTGTGTATTTATACTCCAGTATTGAAGTATCAGTGCTCTTGTTTGGTTTTGAGTACTTTCATGAAGTATTAATACTGAATAAGTACTCTGAAGTGTGAACACCAACCCAGTCTCCCCCACCACCTGATAATAAAACACTTTAGTGTTTCAGAAAGAAGACTGAAGTGTGTAATGCTTGGTTTATTTACAAGGAGTCAGCACAAAACATTCAGACTTTAAAGGATATTTCAGTATTTCTAAACTTAGGTTGCTTGAGAGGTTTTCATAAGCCACCAATCTGCTCAAGGACAGAGTTATCTGGCAGCCCCCATGGCAAATCTTGCAATGTATATAACAACCTAACTTCAGATATACTGAAACATCCCTTTAAAATAAAAGGCATAAAGAAACAAGCAGGTCGACTATAAGAAATGAGCGTGACACAGTCTATGTACATTTATACCAACATGTCACATATTCAAACATTTAAAGGCAATTTTTTAATCTGGCAAATTATGGCTTCTTAGGAACTCTTGTTTTGATGTTCCTGACTACACCAGCAGATGGCGCTAAAAAGGGTAGCATGAAGTCACATACTATCCATATGGCTACTCTCTTGATACCCAAGTTGTTGTTTATGCTCCCTAAAACCTGCAACAGTGTGATGTTATTATTTTACAAGCCACATTAAACTCAGTAGAAAGAGTTGATAATGTAATTGACCCTTTGTCAAGCCCCGCCCTTTACAGGAAGTGATCCTTAGCAAGCCCCACCCTCCTTGGCAACAGTTACTAGGTTAGACAAATCAGTTGTTGCTGGAGCTTCTTTGACTTAAAACACGGGGAGATAGCTCATTATTTAACTAACTTTTATTCATATTTAATTCATCTGATTCTGTCTTTGACTTGGCCTCAATGAAAGAACAAAAAACAGAATCACAGTAGGGTTTACAACAATAACTAAAAATCTCTAAAAACTGTTCTTGGTGATGTAGACTAACATAGAATGTCCACATCAATAAAATACTTTGTTCATTGCAACTAAATATTTGCATCTAATATCATCAGTATTTTAATGTTTTCCCTTACCCCCCCCCCCCCCCCCCCCCCCCCCCCCCCCCCCCAAGAGCGTACAACTTTTCTTTAATTTACGATAACTATGTCACAGCAAGGTGTTGAAAAGACTCGGCTATGACAAAAGTTGTCTGACTGGAGTATCCTGTCCTACAATGGAAGCTATAAAAGGGATTTTCATTCTAATTGGTTGGTCAGTGAACCAATCAGAGAGCCAACAAAGGGTCAACTGTTAAAAACTAACAATTGTTTAAATTCTTAAAATTAGTTGGAATAGAGTGGTGCAGGAATGGTTGGACTCTTCGAATGTCAAAGAAAAAATTCCTGGTAAAATAAAGGTTAAAAAAAAAATAGATAAAATAATAATAAGAAGAAAATAGTATAAAAACGCACCCATGAGTTAGCATTAAACACTTCCTGGTTCCCAAGGCTGAAAGTAGATGGGATTATGAATACCAGTTTCAGATAAATATGTGAAATAAGGTATTTAAGCATCTAATATTGCCCACTTTTACATTTTAAAGTCTTTATATGTGTTTAAAAGGAAAATTGCTACCAAGCTGCTATCAAGGACTACAAAAATGGCCAGGGACCCAACTGCAAGCATTTCTGATTGTTTTATAATAAACAATAATTCACACAACACCGCTACAACCATGAGGACCAACTTGATCAGGTCATTAGGCAAAACAAGATGTTTTATGTTGCTTCTATGTCGAATGGCCATGTTGTAGTCCCGTAGTAGGTTAATAGTAGCTTTTTACTGCCAATTACATTCAAGCATGTTGAGGTAGTTTTGTTCGTCAAGGTTATCCCAAAAACAGGACATGTAAGTTAAATATTTTGTTTCACTACAGAGCTTATTATCAGCAATGATCCAAAACACAGTGAATAAGGCTTTTAGTCAAGATAACTAGCTTGATGCTGCCTTTTACATTTGCCAACAAAAATACACGATTCCTGCACCACTCTATGGACTCTGAATTGGAGCAGCTTCTTAATTTCTTTCCTTAAGTAATTTAAATACAATTGTTACCATATTGATAACTAAGCAAGAATTTAATTTCAGAATTTCTAAATTTCAGAAGTAAAAATAACTCCTAAATAAATGTTTAAAACCAATTCAGAGCCAGTAAGATAAAAAACAAACTGGTTGCGCAACAACATTGCAATGTCACAATGTTCAATCTATTTATATAATGGTTAGAATTCTTCAAATTCTTTGCCTGTTTGTGACACTGAGTGCTTGTGACTGCATTGTAACCCACAGTACAAATGGCCTCCACCTTGTTTGAACACAATAATCATGGAAAAGTCCTGCATCATTAAAAGATGCCTTAACTAAAGAATACAACAGATAAGCATGCAAAAGCAGTTTTATAGCAGCCCAATACCTTACCAGGAAATGTGTTTCTACCACAGTGAAGTCTCTATATTTACAAAATGATCTGGTATGAATACGCCATTGATGATGAAGTGAGGTGGAGGCGGTGGCTTTGCCAACCCTGAGAACTAACGAAACATGTAAACACAGAAAAGGACACGATGTTAGAGACAAGCAGGGCAACTTAAAAAAGCCTTTTCACAATTTACAAATAATTTACCTAAAAATATAAACAATACTTTATGTACACAGTCTGGATTAGACATGTTGCTAACCATAAACAGGTATATTCATCTGCTTAGTGATGATTAATTGTTATGTGGGTTAAAACTTGGGTCAAGCCTGCTCTCTGGCTCAAGAGGAACTGCAATTTATGGCCTCAAATGAGACACAGAGTTAAAAACAAGTCACCTTATGTTGAAGGTGCTCATTATCTCTGCTTGATGTAACTGAGGAAGCAGCTTTCCAACAAATTAAATCACAGGTCCATCCAGGTGCTGAGAGGTTTTACTGTAAATAATGTAAGCACCAGGGTAAGAGGAGGAAAGTGGAGAGAGGAATCTGTTTTATTTTTATGTAAATCTGTTTTTTTTCTAACATGGGTAAGTTTCCTTAAGCACGTGTTGCTGTGTTATTTTGCAATATTTAATATCATTGTAAATAGTAATGGAAATTTGCTTTGACTATAGTAAAGATAACCAATAACATACATTTTAAATGTGGTTAAGCTCAAAAGCATTCTACATAACTTGCCCAACACTGGTGCTGAACTTCATCTTTAAAAGGTCCCCTTTAAGGAAGATACCCTTGATGATGGTTTTGATTCATTTATTTTACTCAGATATTTTTCCCTTTAATAACACCAATTGGCATTTCATTTTTTATCATTAGAAAGCCTAATTAGTCACTTTTATGACTTGTAAGGATCGTGCATTCGTGGAATGAAAAGCACAGCTAAAAGTGTGGGTAGCTCCCAAAAAACTTCGCCAAAATCCACTACAACTGGAGGCTGGTGTTCTGGTGCGCAGAGTGTCAGGATTATTTGGTGTCAGCCCTTGTACCATTTCCAAACTTAGGACCATGAGACTGGTGAAGTCAAAGACAGAATGTGAAGAAGACAACACCCCAAGAAGGAGAGTTCCTCACCCTTGCTTCACCAAAGAACCGTAGGCTTTCAGAATATATCACCTGTCCATCTGAGTAACACCCCATAGAAAGTGTTTGGGGAGGGAAGAACCTTTCAGAAGCATATCCAGCATGTGATTGGACGATTGTTCCGTCAATCACATTCATTACAGGCCAATCAGATAATGTAAAAGGCAGGTGCTACTGCTGCGGTGTAAAGAACACAACATGAGCAACCTCGGAGAGCAGCTTTGATATTTAATAAAGAAATGCAGTCCAGATCTGATAAAACTGCAACTTAAGCTGTTAGCATCTATGCTAGTCTCGCTCATGGCTCTCACCTTTTCCTGCTTTAAAGGACGCTGACTGGACTGCATCAATTGATCCATCTGCACTGCAAGGTTACAAACATTTAGCTGCGTTGCTCATTCCACAAATGCAGGACCCTTACAAGCTGACTATCAGGCTTTCCAATGATATAAAATGCAACACTGGCTGGTAATATTAAAGGGGAGAAATAATCGATCAAAATAGCACTTCCAAACTTTTTTGAGTAGTATATTTGTCTATGTCCTGTCCAAAAAAAAAGAAACAGACGTGAAACAAGTCCAACTTCTCAAGCTTTAAAAAAAATCTCAAACAGGTTGTCTGTGCCAGGAGTTTGCTCTGCTCAGATATGTCTCTAGATAAAAAAAAAAAATATGCGTAGGCATGTTTGTACAGCTACAGTAAACATTTGAGCACAGCACTGTAAAGAAGAAGCCACACCCTCTTCCTAAATGGGGCATGTAAACTGCAAAAACTCAAATCATTTGAGGAGTCTAGATGGATATGTTATTACAATGATTAAAAAACAAAAATAAAGCACTGAATAACTTGTAATCATTAGCAAATATCTGCCAATGGAACAAGTAATATTTTACTCCTTGAGGGTCTTAAAATCAGAAATAGAAACTACTTAAGATAACACATCTTACTTCCAAGACATTGTTCAAGTAAAATTCATCTTGCCACACTGGTTGATATTTTAACTCATTACAAGCAATTCAGGGTTTATTTTTGCTTTTAAATACTGAAATAAGCTATGTAGCTGGACATGTCAGGCAATTTTGGCTTACAATAAGTATTATGAGATTTTTAGAATTAAATCTTGATGAATAAATGTCCTTAGATTTGAGTTTTTGCAGTGTAGCTCATGAGCACACAAAAACCTAATAACTGAGGAGATTTTTAGGTGGGAAGCTTTAAAAAATGTTCTGTTGACATCAGACACCAGTGTGAACTTAATGGAAATGAGTAAAATATGGGCCTTTTGAAAGATTCTGGGATTCAGTGCCTTAAATTACATGGGACACCACAGTGAATTCGGAGCCCAGGAAAAATCTGAACCCAGGTCTCCCCCACTTGAAGGCATAGGGCGTGCGAACATAACCATCTGCACCTCTGTGTACTTAATTCCTTTAAAAACGGCATTCATTGAGATTTAAAACACATATTACAACATGTTATGATCTGGATAATAAAAAGGCATTGATACATGTAACAGAGGATATAATAAAGATTGGAGAAAACACATTTATCCTGATCATTCATTAAAGAAATGGCTTTTTTTTTCCTCTGACACACAAGACACACAGCAGCCAGCACTGTGAGGAGACCCACCATGTTCAGTGACACTGACCGACATTCATCAGGTGCCAAAGTCCCAAACTAGTGTTCAGCATGTTGTTCACATTTTAACGATTTACCAAGAGCGTAAGACAAACTAAATTAGAAATATTAGAAAATATGCATGAATCCAAGAGTGAGAAAGTTGTGAAATAGGGTCATTCTTAATATAATCTCCAATGTTCAGATGTTTAAAGTGTAGAGGGTATGTAGGGTCTTCACAATGTGTGCTCCAGACTGTCAGATCGACTCGCTGAGTGGAAGAGAGAAGCATCCAGTGATGGATATTACCGGTAAGAAGCAGCGAAACACTTTAATTCACATGAAAGTGGCTAAATTTCCAAAAGACCAAATTTATTTTTGATGATGAGAGACAATGTAGATTCTAGTCTGCTTTATGTTTACCCAGTATTTCTCTTAGCATGCAGCTTTAGCAACTGTCACTGGCTCCTGTTTATTTTTAGTGCGACACAAACTAGACCTGTGCTTCGATACTCATTGTTATTATGTTACTACTTATTTTTCTTTATCTACTTGTTTAATATCAATGAATATTTATTTACTTGTCTTTTTGACTGTGTATGCTTGTACAGTTTGTGCTGTTTCTGTTTGTTAAAAAAAGTCAATAAAAACAGTATTTAAAGTATTTAAAAAAACTAGACCTGTGCTCAATATATATATATATATATGTATATATATATATATATATATATATATATATATATATATATATATATATATATATATATATATATATACCTTGCCAATAAGTGTACCAATATGGATATTACAAAATCCATATGGCCACAGATGCAGGGACAGCAGCTGCTAAATACACTTTGGATCAGGTTTTCAGTGGTCCATTTCAAAGACATGATGTAGCACACTTTCCAAATTCTAAAAAGGTGAAGGTCTTTAAAAACCTGAACTTTAGTGTTGTGAGTTGTATAATCCTAGAAGAAAACACACTTTCTATTTTTGTTCTTGCAAAAAAGAACAAAAGTTGTTGGGAAGTCCATTAAAGGCGTAGTCAGTGTCAACCACTATTTGATGGTGTGGGAAATGAAAGAATCTATGAAACAAAGTTTCTAGGAGTCATCATAGACCATAAACCTAGTTGGAAATATAGGCATATCACATATAGAATACACTAAATATAAATTATCCAAATCTGTTGCAATTCTCTATAAAACTAAGGATTTGTAAAACGAAAACTGCCTTAACATTTTCTACTATTTGCTCATAATGCCTTATATGCTATACTGTGCCAAAACCTGGGGAAAAACATACAAAACAAACTTTAGAGCCAATAATTAAATCACAGAAAAGAGCGATCAGAATAATCAATACAGTTGGATATCTGGAACCCACTAATAAGTTTTTCATTAGCTCGTCTATGTTAAAATTTAAAGACATTGTTTATTTAAAAACACTGGAGATCATTTTTTTGTTATATGATTTATTATATAATTATAACTTACGAGGTATGCTTATGTTTGAAAGAAGAAATGTTAGACTAAATATTAAATACAGATGTGTTTCAGTTTTGGGGATATAATTTTGGAATGAGCTCAATGATGAATTAAAATAATGTAAAGCTCTCTTTAAGTTCAAATGAATAAATGCTTATAAGGTATAATAATTTTACAATGTTTTGATTTAAAGAAGAATGTCTCATTATTTTTCCTTACATGTCATATTTATCTTGGATTGTACAGGATAGGAAGAAATAAGCCACAAGCTTCAGCCTATACCTTTTTCAGTTAATGACAAGTTTGTATTGTTTGCTCTGAACATTTATGTAACCAAAATAGAAATATTTATTTATCCATTCAACAATTTCCAAGTATAGCTATATGTATCCTATCATGACCTCAGTATGTGTACTGTAAGGTAGCTGGAAATACCCAGCCCTATTGGAAACCTTCACTTCATGAAAAACATCAGATTATTGGTGAAATGAAAGCTGTATTAATCCCATCATTTCATCAACTTGTGGCAAAATCTATGGACTTGTCAAACCCTGTTGTGATTGGACTTCTTTGGGTTAAATGTTGGCAACAAGCATAAAACCATAAGATATTTAAGATTTTACATTTATGACTGATTTGCTGAAATGTATGTATCGATTATTCTTTAAAGTAAGTGTTAGGGGATAGAAAAAGAGTTCAGAATAACTATTACCTATAACCGCTGATTTTAAGTCCACGGCAGATCACTGACTGCTGTTGTCAGTCTTGCCACTCAGTGCCTGGAATCCCAGTCGCTAACACTGACTGGGACATCTCGTGCTTACCCTCTGTTCACAGTAAGCACTGGATTGAAGGTCCTCCACTGAGTTGGAGAGCTCAGGAGGGGTTTTTGTTTGATTGCAGTGGTGCAGCAGTTTCTCTGCCAAGATCTGCGGCCAAATCTACGGCTTAACGTAAAAAGCTGCTCACTTTAGCTTTTCTTTTTGCAAGTAAAGCTTGGACCACAGATGGTGTTAATGCAATCCTTCTTAATTCATTCATATTCAACCTTCCTTTGGCCCACCAACACGAACAGCTATCAACCCAACCAGCCTTTTCTGCTTGTGGGCGAGAGAATTTCATAGTATGTTGTGAAAGCACGTTTTGATGCACAAGCATTAGAAAAAGGTTGAGGAGATTTTCCCAGTCTGTTTCAAACACTGTTTTATGTTGATGTGAATGTTGTAAAAGAAGAAAAATGTTTTTTCTGTCCAGCCTCGAGGCGTCCGAACAGAACAGAAGATGTTACCAAGACACTACCCAGAGATGTGACTGTGACCCATCGGGGGGAGAAACAAGTACCGTCTCCCAGAACGTCCCAGAAGTTCTGATGCGAGCCCTCCCATGTCAGTTAGCCAGCGATAACAAGCAGCTGAAGCTCAAGACCAAGCAAAGGGGTTAGAGACCTTCTACAAAACATTGATGTCAGTTATGGCTTCAGGAATCCTGTTGTTCTAACAAACAGTCAAAGAGAGGAAGTCACCACTTTCTGAATTTTAGGTCAAGGTTATACATCAAGACTTCCTTCAAAGGGGAGCACAGCCAGTGTGGGACAGGGAGTTGTCCTGTCAAAAATAGTCCTCCACAGACAGGCTGGCGTCAGGTCAGGTTGAAATGTAAGCAGCATATTTTTAAGCTTCCTATATATCTCCTTCATCCTCCTCCCTGGCTTCGATCCCATAGTGGAGGAAGGCCTCTTTTTCTGCTGACCTCGCCCCTGATATGGCATCTGTCTCTGTTTCTGGAGTCGCGCGGGATATGGAGCCCTCAGCGCTGTGATGGATGCCGTAGCCGAAGTAGATCACTAAACCTGGGAGAGAAGAATAGGACAGTTATCCCTGGAGAGTGCACACAGCAGCCGGCATGCGCACTCTTGGTTTGCATTCTAGATAAAAACCCCAATTCCAATGAAGTTGGGACATTGTACAAAGCATAAATAAAAACAGAACACAATGATTTGCAAATCCTTTTTGACCCATAATCAATTGAATACACTATAAGAGGTATAAATAATGAATGGATGGATGTCCCAGAACGCTTCACACTTGCAACAGTGTGACCAAAAAATAAATGCAAAAAGGGATTAACTCATCCCTTTGAAGGACTTTTGGTGTTAAAACTGCTGCAAAAATGCATTGGTGAAACCACTTAAGTGATGCCTTAACAAGAAGATCAACAGATTGGTGAAATTCCTGCAAAGGATGAACAATTGAAACCTTGAAAATTTTGATAAAAGAAATAAAACATATCTCTTGTACCTATAGCCATCCAGATGGAAAATCGTATCCATGTGCCTCTGTCCAGCTGCATCATCAGGTAAACATTAACAAACATGCTGATGACTGGAATGAAAGGTAGAAGAGGAACCTAAAACAAACAGAGAGAAGAAGAAAAGGGTTAGCATTGCAGCTATCCAAGCCGTTGTCTTGAATCCAGAATATTGTGCACAGAGGGAGTTTCTGAGATCAAACCTTGAATGAAAGCTTCGTCTTGCTCTCAGGTTGCCTCCAGATGATGAAGACAAGAAGAAGACACACCACGAAGATGACGCTGAGAGCGATGATGTTCCAGGAAGCAAAGCCGCCCTGCACAGCCAGGATACTGAACGCAAGGATCAACGTTCCTGCCAGAGGTCAGCCATGTTTAGATTATTTTGTCAGTGTAGATGACATTTACATTATTTCATTTAGGTCTTAATTCAACATCTTTACTACACTTAGGGGTTTCATAGTGGACACGAAGACAATTCCTAGGGCCCATTTTTTGTAAATTATAAACGTATCCACATTAACAAAGACAACCCCTGACTACATTAAGCCATCAGCAGTCTTAAACAGCTGTGGACTGACCGAGCACAGATGCACAGATGTTAACGCAGAACCCCGACAGCGCAGATGGCTCCTGGTTGTCTGGAAACAGCAGCGACTTGAGGCTGAACCTCTCCTCCATGCCCGGCAGGATGCCCATACTTGGGACACTGATGCCGTCACCCAGCTCGCCCTCCTCCTGAGTACTGGCCATCTCATACACCTGAGCGGGCTGCTCGGGCTGGTACCTGAATGAATAAAAAATAAAAACACATCATGATATGTCTGCATGGTGAATAAAAAAGAGGGTCAGCAGGAGGTTGCTGATCAAACGGCCTCCACGTGGACCAAATTCATGACTTCAAAATGATTTTCTCTCTGAATGCTTGACGGTATGACTCCACACTTACATACCTATATGTGTGAACTCTATTTAAGTTATATAAAACAATAAAAACTCAAACAAACAAACAAACAAACCTGAGTACAAGGACACAGGCAGCCACCAGTGTGTAAGCCAGCAGGGTCCCAATCGACATCAGGTCCACCAGGTCCTTCAGGTCAAACAGAAAAGCCATGATAGCTTTGGAGGGTAAGACAGAAAAGAGGGAGGGTCAGCTGATGGCTTTTGTATCATTTTCTGTAACTGAAAACATATTTGAATAAATATTTGATGTGTTTTATGATCCTCAAACCTGCTGCTAACATCCTTCTAAACCTTTCCCTGTGCTTCAGACTATGGAGAGATGGTCCTTGTTATTATTTCATTGGATGCTCTGACTGATGATGAGATAAACCTAAATTAAAAGTCTCGGGAGCCCAATCTCAGAAAGAAATCTTGAAGAGGGGTAAATAAATTAAAAGGGAAACACATTAACTGATGAACATATTAATTTTTTTTGTATTTAGATACAATAACAAGAAAGATATTCTGATTCTGATAGTGGATTAATGCTGTTAAATGCTCTACTGTGTCAATCAGTTAGAGAGAAATATCACTTAAGAGACTTCATCTGTTCTTGACCTTTTTTTATTAACCTGATCAGAATATTACTTTCATTAATCAATGTATTGGCAGAAAACACTTGGAAGTGGCAGCTGACTGTTATCTCGATACTCGGAATAAATGACGTTAAGTAGTTTAAGTTAATCTAATACTTAAAAATGTTTTGCTGATGACTGATTTATTTCTCAATTCCCACACAGCACATGTATTGATCCAAACCCATCATAAAGACATAAAACCACCCATGTGTCAGAAGATTTTCATCCTAGCAGTGGTGTAAGGGGAAGGATTCTCCACTATTATGGTAGGTAAACACATTCAAAGTGATCTTAAGACTGTACTGCTTTTAGTGATTTTAACAGTGCTGTGCAAATTGGGGGTAAAGGTCCCAAGTGTGCAAAACTTTTAGCTTATGTTAGTAGCTCTGTTTTTTGTGGTCTCCAAGTCATTTTGTGAGATTAAAAAACAATAAGCCTATATTACAGCTCAACACAGTTATCAGTGCTAGCAGACACATTTTTTTTCCTTCAGCGTGCTGAAAGCTATCATTTAAGCTAAACTAAAAAAGAGCAATTAAGGATTACAAAGTTTAAACTGGTTTTTAAGAGTCAAAAAGTCAGAATTCTGGAGGGAAATAAAGTCCAAATACTTGGAAAATTTTGAATTCTTGGGTAAAAATGCAAATTCTGACATTAAATTTACAAATATGGGATAAATATAACAACTCTGAGATTACATTAAGAATGCTTGGGCGAAAATGTGAAATTCTGAAATAAAATTTAGACTAAAAAAATAGAATTAAGAGAATTAAGTCATACCATATTTGAGAATTCTTTCTCTAATGCTAGAATTCTGACTTTAATTTCAAAATTCTGAGTCTTCTCCCAGTCACAATAATGTTTAATCTTAAAAAACTCTTTGTAGTGGCCCTAATCCTCTTCTGTATAATAATAATCAGGCATCTACCAACGACCAGAAAACACACATGTAGGTGGAGGCTGTATAGCTATGACATCATAAACCTCAGGAAGTAAAAAAATAGCATTTTTAGTGGTATTTCCTTTAAAGAGGGAGAGAGCATTTCTCTGTGAACTTGAGTTTAAGAAAACATGTCCTGTTCTTCTGATTCTGCAGGACATTAACACAACTCAAAGCCTCGTTTTCCTTCCCCCTTCCCTAATTCTGCGTCAATCTGCATCTTACCAGACATGACCCCGGCGGTCAAAGTGGACGTTATGGGGGATTTCCTCTCGCTGACACGGGCCAGGAAGGAGAAGAGCAGGCCATCCCGAGCCATGGCAAAGATGATTCGAGGAAGGGGGAACATGGAACCCAACAGACTTGGGGAGGAAGGGATGTGATTGGGGGGACAGTATAAGGGTAGGGGACAAGGGGGGAAGGAAGGATTGGAAGAGGTCAGCAGGGAGGAAAGAGGAAAGATAGCAGAAGGAGACAATTATAGTTGGCAAGGTAGGAGGTGTGGGTTTGGGTGGAAGATCTGATTTTGGGATAAATCGACTACCATCACAGGGGTTTGACGCTTTGCTAGGCTAGCATACAGACTTTCCCTCCCTTTGGTGCACCACATGCTTTTTCCCTGACTTCAGCATGCAGTTTAGATCAGTACTTTTATTCCTCAGATGCGTGCTAAGATCCCAACGTCACTGAAATAAGCTTAAACCACAGACCAATGTTAAAGGAGTGACCTGGACCACCTGAACAAAGACACCTGGCCATGGAAGCAGGATTAGAAACCGTTAGTAACGCCCTTTTCATGCTGAAGAGCCGATCCCGAGCAGGTTTCTTCAAAGAAGAAACAGATTTTTACATGCCTTCCCTTAGCAAAAAGTAGTTCACTTGAAGTTCATTTTATTAAGTATGTTTGAGAACATTATTACACTTTTAAGTTTATAAAAGTATACTTTAAGTTTACTTTATAAGGTCATTTTAAGTTTACCAAAGTACACTTTCAAGTATACAACAAGTACACTTATCTTTACACTACTACTGTACTAGGTATATACTTCTAGTCCACATTTTAGTTTATTGAAGTATACTTAAGGTATACCCCTAACCCTTATTAAAGGAACTAGCACTTGATCAATAAAGTCAAGTCAAATGTTTCTCTCTTTATGTTTTCAAGGTACAATAAGATAAAGCAACTGAGCATACATACTTTCTTGAACGTGTAAGTTTACAACAGGGGTAATACCTCAAAGCAAATGAGTGTAGTGAAAAACATTTTTATTCTGTTAAATTAAATGTAAGCACAATGACTTGACTTTATTCTGTACCTGGATCAATATATACTAAGTATTAGTTCTTTGTGCTAGAAAAAAATAAAAAGCATACTAAAGTGAAAGTATAAGTTTTGATATTAAAGTGTAAGTGTACGTCTTAGTATTAATGCACTTAGTCTTAGACTTTTTTTTTTATACTTTTCAGTTTAAGCTAAGTATACTTCACGCTACTATTCTTAAGTATATAAAATATAGTAAATAAAAAGTAAACTTCAATTATACTGCCACAGTTTTAGCATAAAATAAGTATACTTATAGTACACTTAAATAAACTACTTTTTGCTCAGGGTTTGTGAGCCCAGTTTAGCCCCGCAGCATGAAAAGCAGCCTCAGGTAAACAAGGATGCTGTTTCAAACATGCGTGTTAGTGTCTCACCTGCCCCTATGCCAGCGGTGAGGGTTGCAGTTATTGGGGTTTTGGTGCGAGAGCTGATCACGGCCATGAACTTGAAAAGCAGCCCATCCTCTGCCATAGCCCAGATGACACGGGGCATAGGGAACATAGCACCCAGCAGGCTACCAGGAGGGGAGACCAGGATATAAAGTGTCCACACTTACACCCACAAGAATGTCATGAGACATGTTGACAGAGACACCAGCTCACAAACAAAACATGACACAGGGAATATCAGCATATTTACAAAACTACATTCAACTCACAATAATAAACTCAATGTATACACAGATTAAAACAATGTGTTCACAATACTGAGTCTATTATTTCAGTTTAAAGACCATAAAAAGTAAAATGTCTATTTTCCTATTTTTTTTACATGTAATTAATCCTTTTTTTAATTTTGAGGTTTGTATATTTTTACTTTTATAAAGTGCTGCTGCTTCAGCTGCTGACACTGAACCAAGATTTGGACGAAGCCATGTGGCATCAGTCATAAAGTCATTAAAGGAGCTGTTGGAAAGTCGTTGATGTGTCGCAATGGACGCTGCCAACCAATCTTTACCTCAAACTACTCACAGATGGAGAGGGCAAACTGAGGCGGGACTTAAAACCATCCAGCCAATAGCATATCCATGCAGACTTGTTTCCAAAACTAGAAATCCTCAATAAAATGAAAATGAGCACTATTTAAAAATTCAGAAAAATATGGTAAGTACAAATTTGTGGTCTGGGCATCCATAAATTAATATCTTTCATAAATTCTCGTTTTTAGTCCCTTCGTCTCTGCCAATGTATTTTCTGTGTCTCTATTAAGAAAAAGAAAAAAAATTAGTTAGATGGATAGAAATAATAACATGAAATATAATGAATAAAAAGACTTTAAAGAATTATTTTATTATTTTATCATCTTAAAGGCCTCCTGTGGACAAGTGTTGCGAATTAGCACCTGTGCTAAAACACTCAATGAATGCATCTGGTTTGTCCAATGTAATTGTGATGTCCACATCAACTAAACAATAAATAAATAAATAAATAAATAAATAGATAGATAAATAAAATAAATACTTAAAAAAGAGAAAATGTTGAAAAATAGATTCATAAATAAAATATATTAAATAAACTTAAAAAAAAATAATTTTTGAAAAAATAAAATAAGTGAAATAAAATGATAACATAAATTTAAAAATTAATTCATCAACTAACAAGAAGAAAATTGAAAAATATATAAATAAATAATAACATGAATAATAGAATCATAAAATTAAAAGAAAAATTGGGAAAAAAAAACAACTAAATAAAATAGATACCTTAAATTTAATTAAAATTGGAAAAAAATATGAATAAAGATTGATTGATCGATTTATATTATATCTGGTAAGAAGGTATGAGTTAAGTTTGTCTCTGTCTAACTGGATTCCAGGTAAATACAGATTGAACTTGATCTTTCTCTGAAAAGCCTTTGGAGGTGGATAATAACTCGACAGTCCATCACTCTTTATGTTCAGCTGGAGGTTGTTTGTTTGGGTACTTGAGGTTATTCTGAGAACTGGGGTTAAATAGTTCACTGGCTCTGCTGAGCCTTGATGATAAAGATATACTACACGCACTGGAACGGCTCTTCTGGGTATTATGGTGTCAAAAATATGTTTATGTTTCTGTGTCCCCACTGAGAAGACTGGATGTCCAAACTTCACAGACAGCTGTAAACATGATGCACTGAAGCAGAGATCGAAAACGGCTGTGACCAACACACTGTGAATAACAGCATCAGTGAAAAACAACCTAAAAAGGGCGTCGATAATTAAAAATGCAGCTTTCAGTGCCCTATGGTGACATTAGTCAGTTACATAATCTCATATGTCCACTGGTGGTACCATACATTCTGAGCAGTGCCCTTATTTTTAGATGTGGGCTCAAATGCCCTCTGAAGTTAAATATAAACTCATCCACACAAATACAGAGACTGTGACGAGTGCAGAACTACAGAAACATTTGGTTATGCTTTAATAAGCAGGTTTGTGTCGTCCTTACCTCGTGGACAGAGCACACAGAGAGCCCACAGCCACAGCGTATTTAGCTCCGCCCCAGCCGACGTAGTTGAAGGCCACAGGCAGAGGGCTGTTGCTGTCCAGCAGGTAATACGGCATCATGAGGGTGAGGGCGGCCGAAACGCCAAAGTACGCCACAAAACAGATGAGCAGCGACGACACAATGCCGATGGGGATGGCTCTCTGAGGGTTCTTCACTTCTTCACCTGGGAAACAGAGAACAAGGGCCCGTTAAAACAAGTCAAAAGTACAGCTTGCAAACAATTTTTAAAAGTCTTAAGTTTCATGTTTCATGGTAAAAAAGGAGCATTTTTAACAGCACATGACAGGCAGCACTTTGAAGCCTTGAGGCTCCGGAGGCAAGGGGTGCTTCAGTGGCAGACAAAACCAACATCCCATCACGTGTGTATGTACGTGTTGTTTGTCTCTATAGGTCAGCTCTGTGATTAGCTGGAGACCAATTCAGGGTGTATCCTGCCTTTTGTCCAATATAAGCAGTGACAGGTTTTTCAGATGGGGATGGATAAAGAAAAATTAAAGAAATATATAATTATTAAAGTGTATTTAAACTAAAATACAGTTGAGGATTTGCTCAAATGTGCAGAATTGTTAATGATTAAGCACAAGCCTAGACTCTAAGTCTTAAATATTGGACTTTGCTGTTATTTTCGTATTTTGTAAGCTTAAAATCTTGTTTTTTTGGTTTGTCAACAGAAGTAATTTGAGGTATTTTGGGATTTTGGAAACTGCAATAAGAATATTTCACAAGTCTTTGAAATTTCAAAGATTAAAAATAATCTGTGGATTAATCAGTTATGAAAACTAGAGGAGCTCCGACAGCAGAAACCTCCACCAACGTGAGTTATGGTCAAAACAGTGAAAGAAATCCTGGATCCACATCCTGATTCAGATCACCACCAAAGTTATATCACTTCTTCCATGTGCCATGACCAACGTTTCCTGCCAGTGTCATCAAAATCTAACTTACTGAGTTATTAGCAAAATGTGGGAAACTGCCCTATCTCACAATGTTAGCAAATCTTTGAAAAATGCCAGGATCCACATCTGTATTTGGATCACCAGAATTATATCACTTCTTCCTTGTGCCATGACCAACGTTCCCTGAAAATTTAATCAAAATCAGTTCGTTGCTCTTTCAGTTAGCCTGTCAAATCCAACCCCCCAAAAAACAAACAAATTGGAAATATGAAGAAAACATAACTGCCAAATATGATTCATCATATTTGAGTAACCAGTACTACATCACTCTCCGCTTTACTGTTGTAATGTTATTGTACACTTTTATTATTTTTATCATTTCAACAGCCTCGTGTGGACAAGTGCTGCGAATTAGCACATGTGCTAAAACAAACAATGCATCTGGTTTGTCCAATGTAATTGTGATGTCCACATCAAATAAACAATAAACAAAAATAAAATGATAATAAAAATAACGCACAAAACAGGATAGGTGATCAAATATTTATACTAACCTTAGATTGCTGGTGCATGTTTTGTCTTTTTACAAGTTATTAAAGAACTTATTGTGCCATGATTGTATCTCTGAATATCTTTTATGAGGCATTATAATAAAATATAAAGCATAAGTAAAAACTATATTAGGAAACATCGGCAAAGGTAATATATTTATGCTTTAAAAACTGGTTAATATTCATCCTTTTCTGCATTAAAAGAAGCTGAAATTGAATTAAGTTATGCTCATTAAATCGTGAATTTTTAATTGTGTTCAAGGTAAAACATATTAATCTTGCTAAAATCTTTTTTTGAAGCTTTATATTTGTTATTTTTTGGTTATTTATATATTTTTTTCTGTGTCCATCAACATGGAACAGAGAGGCCCTCAGGCACTGAAAAAAAATGCATGTGGCCGTCTTGGTAATCAAAGTTGCCCAACCTGATGTAGAACAAAGTGGAAAGACTTGATAAGGGAATTGTTAAGCATAAAAAGGAACTGATATCGATTATTATAGTTAATTGTTGTCGACTGATAACTGGAATTGGTCTTCGATTCCCATCCCTCCTCCTTGGTGGAGGTCATTCTCCATCGTTGCAGCTCAGGTTCAGATAAGACCAAATTATTTATCCTTATCTGTCTGTAAAACAACAGCTTAAAAAGTGAATTTGAGCATCTACTGCAGCCATCAGTCTTAAAAAGTCCTCTCTAAAGGGTAACTTCTGGCCAATCTTTCTCCTGTTTGTGTAGGAAACTGGGCAAACACGCGTACTTGAGAAACTTTTTGTGGTGCATATTGCAACATATCGAACAAGGAGCTTATTTTTCCTGTGCACCCACAAGACCTAAAAAAACCAAAGCATTCAGCTGCAGGTGATTACGCAACACGGCCCCTCAGGCAAACACTCACGTCTTGTTCTGCAGTGAAGTCACACTGGGATGACGGAGCGTGCTGGATCTTCTCTTACACACTTAATCATGACGGGCCACCTACTGATTGGCCCACATTACTGGAGGGTACGAGGTCAGATGCCTAACAGTGGTGCCAGCTGTGTTGGTGTAAATATGGATAAATGGAAGAGGAATTTTAACTCTGGGTCACCTCGAACACCCTCGCTCACACACATAAAGACTGACACTATAATGGCTCAGGGGCCCTGTGTGACAGACGTGCCCCTACAAGCCGAAGTCAAGCAGCAATCATTCAAGGTTAACTCCCATCAGCCAATTAGAATTCAGAAAGAAGAGGGGTGGGAAACACCATGAGGCCAAAGCTAAAGAAAGTTTCCCATTTATTGCAACCAGACCCTGAGCAAAAAGTAGTTTATTCAAGTGTACTATGAGTATACTTAGTATTTTATACTGAAACTGAGGCAAGATTTTTGAAGCTTACTTCTTATAACTATATTTTATAGACTTAAGAAATAACACAGTGAAGTATACTCAGCTTATACTGAAAAGTTTAAAGAAAAGTCTAAAACTAAGTAAATTAGACTTACACTTATACTTTAATACTAAAACTTATACTTGTACCTTTTACTTCTTTCTGCCATCAAATAACTGAAAAGAAGTCATAAAAGTAGCATGTTTATTTCTATGGTGTTATTTTACCTTTACCATTTTTGACAAAGAAGGACTTGATCTTGGAGAGACTATTATGTTCACATTTCTACATGCAGATGTGCACTTTTTTCTTTCATTTTTCCAACAAAGAAGGGCTTGATTTTATAGAGGCTCTTTGTTTTTGAAATGCACATTTTTACTGACTAAGTCAGGTATTTGTAAATACACTGTATTATGAAATGTTAAATATATCAGACTTGTTCTCAACATTCTGTCTTGTGCTTTTGTAAATACATAGCAGTCTGGTGTACTTACAGTCGGAGTTAACTTTTAGAATAAGTATATTTCAAGTATATTAATAGTATGCTACAAGTAATATGCTAAGCAAATTTACAAGTATACTTAAAGTATAACAACAAGTAAACTAGTAAAATAGTATAAAATAGCAATTTTAGTTTATTAAAGTATAGGTACTACTATAGTACTAATACTTAGTATATCTTGATCCAGGTACAGAATAAGGTCAAGCAGAATAAATATATTTCACTACACTCATTTGCTTTGAGGTATTATCCCTGTCATAAACTTACATGATCAAGATCATACAGTGCTGGAGTTTAAAAGTTTACAGTAAATAGTATGTGCTCCATTGTATTATCTTTATGTACCTTAAAACATAAACAGAGGAACATTTAACTTGACTTTACTGATCAAGTTCTTGTCCCTTTCATTAGGGTTAGGGGTATACCGTAAGTATACTTCAATAAACTAAAATGTGGATTAGAAGTATATGCCTAGTACACTAGTAGTGTAAAGATAAGTGTGCTTGTTGTCTACTTGAAAGTGTGCTTTTGTAAATTTAAAAATGACCTTATAAGGTAAACTTAAGGTATACTTTTACAAACTTAAAAAGTTCCAATTTAGTCAGAAGAAGTATTAAATTAGTATACTCTCTAGTACATTACAAGTACATGGTCTGCAGTAACTTGCCATACTTATACTCAAGCACACTTAATAAAATGAACTTCAAGTGAACTACTTTTTGCGAAGGGGGAGATCTTCACAGTAGTTCATGCATACAGGCCCTCGCCTGTTCACATGTGAAAAAAACTACAGGAACAACCGAGCCCAACATCGGGATCTGAACCCGGCACCCGCATTACAGCACCTGGCATTCAGCCAAGAGAAAAATTAGGCCAAATGCATTAAACCGCCCGGCCCCTCTTATGTAACACTCCTGAAAGTTCAGACAAGCTGAGGACTGAAGCAGTTCCAGCTGCAGATTTCGTTACACGGCCCCCTCCCCAAAACTTAAACAGACCCATGAGGCTGCAGAAATGAGGCCAGAAGTGGAGCAGGCCTCTGACGGAGCTGACAGAGCGAGCGTTTCCTGAACAACTGACCTGTGGTGGCGATGCAGTCAAATCCAACGAAGGCGTAGAAGCAGGTAGCGGCTCCTGACAGGACGCCTGTGAAGCCAAAGGGCATGAAGCCGCCCACTCCCAAACTCTCTTTTTTGGGCAGGACGTCCGTCTGACTGAAGAGCAGAAAATACTGGATTCAATCAAACTGGAGAAATTTTAAAGGTAGTTCCAAACCAGTCAAAAGGCTTTTTTATATACAGAAAATGATTTTATTTGATAGAGACACTGCATTTTAAAGAGATACGCCAACTTTTTTTCTTTTCGTGCCATACCTCAATCAAGTCCATGACAAGCAGATAGAAATGCAAAGTACCAGCAAATTTAAGAACGGCTAACTCACAACTGCGAATTGGTTCTCATCGTTCACTTAAAAGAGCTGTTCAAAAGACTCGACTCATTTGCGAACATCACATCTCTAGCGCAAACAACCGTAGAAGTAAGTTAACAAACCAAAGCCTCTGTTTAGGAGTAGAAGAAGATAATACGATGAGATGATGTAGAAGATAATGTCACAGCAAGCACACAGGACTGTTTAGAGTAGCTGAAGAGTTTATCTGATGACTGTAGGCAGAGGCAGGCTAACACTTTCCATATACTCTCAGCGTTTGAGCTAAGCTAACTAGCAGTGGGCAAGCTCTGCCTGTCTCTTCCTTGTTACTGCACACAAGGTTGAAGAATGGTGTCTATCTGCTTATCATGGACTCAGGAGTGAGGCAAGACAGGAAAAGAAAGGAAAAGTTGGCATATCCATTTAACATAGTTTCAGTACAGATATGAAGCTGATGTGCTGCACCAAGAGTTTGTTACCAGTTGGGCACAATCAAAATTTATAATAAAGCAATAAAAACACAAAAATCCAAAAATGATCACAGCTCTGTTTGTTTTTAATCAGCACCTGACTTTTTTTGTAAAAGATTTCAGATTCATAGTTCATCTAATTTTCTGTTTTTAATGTGCTCCAGAGTTCCCAGTTTCTCATCACATGCATCTTGTTATTGTCCTGTCTGAACAAATATCAACCAATCAACCAATCAATAAATCAATCTTTATTTGTATAGTGCCAGGTCATAACAGTTATCTAGTCTTGACAAGTCTTTTCACACAGTTTATTCTAAAATTATATTTGTATGCCCCTGAGTGGAAGTAAGTGTATTCTTCTGTTTAAAATCTGTCTCTGCACTATAACTGAATGTATGAACTTTCTATGAACAAAAATGTATTTTTCTATGCTTTTATTCACTTTCTGTACTGTAAATGCACTTGATATTTATACCTTAATTTCTCTCTTGCCTGCCACAGGGACTGTAGATGGAAAGTAGCTAGAAAGCTATAATCTAGCGCAGAGTGTCCTACTCTGAGTATAATGTTTTTTCTGTACATGGTCCCTGACAAATAAAAAATGAAATAAGACACTTTACATTAGAGCAGGCTGAAGACAAACTCTTCGTTTTATAGATACACATATATACAAATACATATAATAAATATATTTGTACATATGCATACATCCATCCAGAGGTGGATCCATCCAGGCAGAGACAAAGGGCCTAAAAATAAGAATTTATGATAGAGACAAACTCATGGACACCCAGATCGTAAATCTGTCCTATCTGGAGGTATGTTGGCTCTGGATTATTACAACAATCATTTTTATTGTGACTCAGACCTTGAGATGGAGCAGACAGGAGCAGATGATGCACAATGTTTGGTGCAGTAAATTCTCTTTGAATCAGGTCTTAGGTGTAGGATGTGGATCTTAAAAAAGCTCAGAATATAAGTCTGTGTTCTTACTTGAGGCTGAAGTTACTTGTATAAGTTGGATGTAGGATTTCTTCAGGGTCAATCTGCCAGTTCTTCAAACTCCCTTTAACCAGCCCAGAGACCACCATGAACAACAACACGAGGATGTTGATGCAGGTGAAGACTTTGTTCACCATCGCTGACTCTTTGACTCCAAAGGCCAGGAGACCTACGAGACAAATGAAACACAGACAGAGAGTGATCAAAATGCCCTCTCTTTTACTGTTGTAAAGTTACTGTACACTGTATTTTATTTCTCTTTTCTTATTACTTTAATTATTTTTATCATTTCAAAAGCCTTCTGTGGACCAGTGCCACAAATTAGCTTGTGCTAAAACACTCCAACAATCTGTTAATTTGTTGACTAATTATTTTGGTCATAGATTTCATCAACAACCTTTTTTCCCCTGACGAAAACTAGACAGTAACTAATAAAAAGAAGTGCACATGGACAAAAACTCAAACTGAATTAACTGACATTTTTGTCAACAAATAAAAACTAGACTAAAATGTTTGACAGAGACTTAATCCAATCAGACCTAATTTGGTCATGTAGAAAGTAGAGACAAGTTAGGAATATATCCAATCACAGCTGCCTTAGCTTGGTGGTGGTGGGATAAGTTGTGGAGCGATCCAATCAGAGCTCCTCTCTTTATGAATTGATATATTCATGTAGAGCAGGTTCACTGTTTGTTGTCACTTCTGGTATTGTAACTGAGATGCTCTGCCAGGTAGCCTAAATAAAGGTGACTGCATTTCACACAAAAGTTCAATTTGTTTCTGTTCATTTATACATTCAGACTTTACTAGCATTCAATAAAGGGTTATTAGATGTTTGTTTTATCCAAGTGTAAAACATGACTTCAGAAATTCTAGGAAACATAAAAAATGCCTTACCCTTTACACTTCATCTTTTAGTCGACTAAATTTACAGCAGATTTCATCGACTAAAATGTTGTGAAATTTCATCAACTAAAACTAGACTCAGATTTAAACAATTTAGATGACTAAATTATGACTAAAACTTAAAGATGTTTTAGGCAAAAGACTAAAATTAGAATATAATATAAAGCATTAGTAAAAAATATATATCCCAAAACACTTGTGAAGGTAAGAGACAAATGAAACACAGACAAAGAGTGAAAGTGATCAAAATGCCCTCCAGAAAAAGACTTTGAGAAGGACAAAAACGAAAACAATGTGGAGAAACAGGAGGAGGGAGTTTCCTCACCAGTGAGTGTGATTATGATTAGAACAGCGAACATGTCAGGGTACTCCGCTAAGACACCTGGAGCCTTCATGGACATGTACTCTCTGCAAAACATCTCTATACGCTTCCCAACCAACTCATCAAACGTGGCGCTCCACGCTCGGGCCACACTCGAGGTGCCTGGAATAAAGAAATCACAGTTAAGGCCTTTTCAGGTGCAGCTTTCTGGACTTTACAACAAGCCTTTAGCTCTGCTCTGAACAGTTTACCAATGATGTACGAGAGGATGAGGTTCCATCCAGTGATGAAGGCCCAGAGTTCTCCAACAGTCACGTAGGAGTAGAGATAAGCCGAGCCAGTCTTGGGGACTCGAGCTCCAAACTCGGCATAGCACAGACCTGCTAACACTGAGGCTAAAGCTGCTATCAGGAAAGACAGCACGATGGCAGGACCTATGGAGGACAACAGTATTAGATCATCAGAGCTGGAGGATCTTTGTCATGAGGTGTATTTTAACCATTAAAGCAGGTTTAACTCACCAGAATTCTCCCGAGCAACAGCACCAGCCAGCACGTAGACGCCAGCGCCCAGCGTGCTACCCACTCCCAGGGCCACCAGATCGAAGGTGTTCAGGCATCGGGACAGACGGGAGTCCTCGGAGTTACAGTTCACCACCTTCACCCTCAGTAACTGCTTACCAAATCCCAGAAGCTTCTGCAGCGCCATGGGTCTAGGCCTGGCCTCGGGGAGGGGAGGGGGAGAAGAACGTCTAGGGTTCTGAGGTCACAGGGGAGAGGGGGAGAGGTCACAGTCACCCTGATGGGAGGCAAGGGAGAGACAAAGTGATGGACAGTCAGTATGTTGACATGCAAGTCATGCTCTGGTTAAAGCTATGTTGGACTTTTATTGGAGGTGCAAATGCGTGTTCAAACTTCCAAAATGGTTTTTCAGATACTCCTAAACTCTTCTCCATGAGGACGGCCCCTAAGTATTGCTGAGGTTTTCCACTTGAGAAACTAAATGGAGTCTTGGTCCAGATGCAGTTCAAACAAAAAGGGACAGTTTGAACAGATTTTAAGAGGAATATCCTGTCATATGTTTATCAATCAAACTTTATTTGTATGGCACTTTTCATACAAAAATATGGAGCACAAAGTGCTTCACATAAGAAATAAAATAAAATAACAATAATTGACATAAAAAGTAGAAAATTGCATACCATGAGAATAAAAGACCCACCCAACCTCACAATTCACATACAACACACACACTTAATTAATCAAATGCACAAAGACATACAAAGGAAATTCTAAACAGAAAACAGAATAAAAAGACTGAGGAAGACTGAGGAAACGCTACCTTTAATTAAAAATGAGGAAACACAGGAGCTAATACTTAAATTATAATTTAAAATCATAAGAAATTAGATTAAAAAAATACTATAGGGAAAGGAAGGTAAATAAAGAAATGATTTAATATGATAAAATAAAGCAATATGTATATCATGGAGCTCTAAGGTTCAGAACAATCTTCAGGCTCTAACTCATACTTGGCCTGCCTCCATCATACTTAAGTAACTGTATTCATGTGAAAAGTTCTGGAAGCCAGGGGCAGGGTTAAGGGGTGGCTACTGAATGTTTTCTGAAAAGCCCTGAATCTGAATTTTACTTTTGAGGGGGAGAAAAAAACCTCTAGCAAATAACGTGCAGTACCGGAGTCCAACAGAGAGGCAGCAGCTGCGTAAAGTAGCCTGCATACAGCCTGCCTGAGCTGCTAGCATGGGATGACTGATGTGAAAAATGGATAACAGGAAGTTTTGTCGAAAAAAAAGTACCTCGACAGAATGACAACACCAGCTGTGATGAAACGTGTGATGATTCAGGTTTGTGAATCTTACTTGAAAAGTGTTAGATGTTACTCTGCTGGTTTGCTAAATATTAGCTTTACTATCAGTAACATTATGGTACTAAGAAAGTGAATGATAGTTAGATACGTGGTTACATGAAAAGAATTCAAACAAGCTTGGATAAAAATCATGAAATAAAGTGAATAACAGAGAGGCAGATGCTCTCTGGATGACTCAAATTTATTTATACCCTCCCATTAAAGCTGTCACTGAAATAAGTTGAAATTGACAAAAGTAACAATAAATAAAAATGTAAAGAAAATCATGACATTGCTTTTGAACTGTGGTTCAACAGAATTATATAGCATGATGGGACCCGTAAACTAATATTTTATGATCAACCCTTTGCTGATATTGTTGATTGAAAGTGATATTCATTTTGCTTCATTGAAGCATTTTTTTACACAATATTTTATCAAATTTTTTATATATAAGAAAAGCATACAAAGAATTAATGACCACAGCATTAGCAAGAATGTATAAATGTACTATACAACAAAACTATCAAAAGATTGAAAGAAGAGGAAAATAAATATAAATAAACATTAATAATAAAAAATAATAATACAAACAAAACAGTAGTAACAGAAGTAAATAAAAACAAACAACTGAGAAAGCAGCAGCAGTTGTAATCATTAAAGAATGTTAATTTATTAATGTAACCCAGTGTTTTTTGTCTGCTTTACGGTGGTCAGAATTTGAAAGTTGAGATGCCGTATCAAACAAAAAAACATAAATTTTCTACACATGCTAAAAAATCCATCACTCATCTGGGCTAAGCCCTGGATCTTCTTCAATCCTAAATCCGCCCCTGCTGGACGCTACAGCCTTCGTTCTGTGACTCAGTCACAAAATCTACTTTTGCTTTCTGTCCACAGACAGCAAAATGTTGCTGAATGACTCCCAATAGAGCTGTGTGATAAAACAATCTATAAACAGGATTGTAATAGAATTTACGTCGATGAGGATGAAAAGTTTTGGGTGCATTTACTCGATAAAGCACAGCCGAAATCCCGAGCAGAAGCTGCCAGTCTGTGTTTATCTATAGGGGCAGTTATCCACCGTCCTTGATGTTGAAAATTACTGTGATTGGAGCATTTTAGTTTAATGATTGCATGTTGTAAAATCAGATATCTGTGATCTTATGCAGCCAAAGAAAACATTAGAGCATAGCATTGGAGAGCGGTGTGGTCATACACATTTAGAAACAGACTTTTCTGAGCAGGGCTGAAACAGAAGGGTTTATAGGCACACCAAAACTCAACATCTGAGAGGACTTTAGGCCAGAAACTCAAAAAATCTTTCAGTCTTAAATTAATTCTCTCTTCAGTGATATTATCTTTACTTTCACTGCCCAGTTTTACCACTTCAACATGCCAAAAATTGCCATGATGATTTCAATGTTAGAAAATCTCCATTAAAAAAGTTTCACTCCATCTCGAACACAAATACTCCAAAAAGCATTTTGTAAGAGTCTCCATCCAGACATTCAAAAGCAAGTTAACTTTTTGCTAAAGTTATAGAGGCCACACTGGAGAAAACATGAATACTCCCCTAACTCCCAGCAGCCCACAGCTTCACATTTGAAGCAGGGGCTCACTTGTTCTTGACAAATGTGTTTTAAGGAGAACAGTTTCCAAGCATGTTGCATAACTCAACTGAAATCCACAATGTGTGACTGCCAGCCAAAAAACTGAGGGCCTGTAGGGAACATCCATCTTCCTCATGTCACAGACATACGTTATATAACACTACAACTCATCGGAGAGGAGGCGGAGCCCGAACAGGCTGTTCAACACCAACAAAGACAAAGACAACTCCTGACACTCAAAGTCTTCTCTGAAGCACGCCGTGGAGACCCATCACCACGTCAAGGATACTCCCACACAGCAGGGGAAACACAACCTACACTGTTCACACTCCGCTCCACCGAGGGTCAGACAAGAACAACACGCCGCTGTTTTCTGAGCTAAAGAGTAAACGGGTTCTGCAGGAGACAGAAATAAAAGCTCTGGTGGTGTCAGAACACAAACAAACACGGGAAGGATTGTAGTGGAAAAGTGTCTCCTCTCTCGGGAGGTCAAGACTTCTTGTTATTACAGAGCGGAGTCTCTGGGTCAGGAGTCTGTCCAACATCTCATGCACATTCCCCACTGCTGAGCTCATACACTAAGAGAGAGCACACAAACCCGTATTCCAATGAAGTTGGGACGTTATGTTAAACATTTAAAACAGAACACATTATTTTTAAATCCTTTTCAACATATAATCAATTAAATACACCACAAAGATGAGACATTTAAACTGATAAACTTCACTGTTTGTAACAAATATTCACTAATCTTAAACTCGATGCCTGCAACATGTCCCAAAATATTTAGGACAGGGGCAATAAAAGACTGGAACAATTGAGGAATGCTCAAAAACACCTGTTTGGAACATTCACAGGTGAGCAAGCAAATATGGGGAAACGTCTTTTTCAGGGACATCCCTGCTTATTTCAGAGACAATGAAGACACATTCTGCTCGTGTTACAACAGCATGGCTGCAGAGTAAAGGGTGCAGGGACTAGACTGACCTGCTGCAGTCCACACCTGTCTTTAACTCAAAATGTGTGGTGCAGAATGAAGCACCAAATACAACAACGGTGATCCTGGACTGTTGAACGACTGAAGTCGAACATTAAGCAAGAATGTGAAAGAATTCCACCCACAAAGCTTCAACAATTACACAGCCCTGTCCCAGCTTTTTGGGAACATGTTGCAGCATTATATTAAAAATGAGTGAATGTTTGCAACAAAACAATGAAGTTTATGAGCTTGAACATACAATACCATGCGTTTGTAGAGTTTTAAATTGAATATAGGTGGAAAAGTTGCAAATCATTGTCCTCTGTTTTTATTTATGCTCTCCACAACATCCCAACTTCATTGGAATTGAGGTTAGTATTTGGAAAGGAGGGGAAAAATACATGGAGAAATGGATCAGGGGGAAAAAAGAGGGGAGGGGGTATAAATTTGTCGGCTTGTAGGGCAAAGGGTTAGTTGTATCACTGATATGGCATCCCTCCAAACACCCACTGACATGAGAATGTACACCCCGAGGGGTCATGTGGGCAGTGCCACCGTCATGTCACACCTCATGGAAACTTCTCCTTGAGGGTTAGCTGAGGTGACGACCTTGGAGACTCTCTTTTCCTCTGAGAAAACATCCAGGCTCTGATACAAGTTTCCAACCAGGCCGGGGTCAATGTCCAGAATAAACAGCGCTGGTAAACAAACAAAGATGGTACGGGGGGGAGGGGGATTTACAAACCTGCAATTATCCAAACATGAGTCACAAACACATCCTGGGACTCCTCGCTCCGTACAGTCCATACTAACGGAAATTAGATCAAGCCTCTGCTGCTTGTAGCCCCTGAACATTGTTGCAGAGGTCACCATTGTTCACACGCTGTCATTAATCATGTATGGTGTTGCATGTCTGCAGTAAAGCTCACTGGATGTTCTTTAGATACGCTGTGGAAAGTATTACACGTATGTTCTTTTTACTTTGGTAAGCATGTGGACAGTCGTACAGTCTCATAATCAACCTTTACAGCCACTAATCAGCCCATAGCTGCTTCAAAGACTGGTGAGGAATTCATCTGTGATGCTCATGTGTTTTCTGAAGGACGAGAGGCAAACTGCTTCTCTGCACCGCCTATATCAGATTTTTTAAATTCATTTTAGTGTTGATAATAAAGGTAACATGTCCCTTTAAGAAATTTATATTCAACATTTCTGTGTCGGAAAGTTTTCATAAACTTGACTAATTCCCTTAACAATGATGGATTTAATTTTGTGTGATGGGAAAGATGCAATTCAACACTTTCATAAAGAATGTTTAGGATGCTTGATACTTCATTTTTGCAGATATCCAATATATTGATGTTCCCAATACCGATGTCATAATGAATATTTTTTAAGCACAAAGCCTCCACTGAGCTAAAATTGTCCCTGTATTATTTACAGTCCATTTTAATAGACTTAAACAAAAAATACAACTTTTTCTCTTAACAAAAGACAATTTTGGTTTGGGAGGCTACCAAACCTTGCACAGTAGCTGGATCCTCCCGATTCAATGTCCGTAATTGTGCAGGTCCATCTTACTAGGCTCTAATTTATGATTAAGCTTGGCCTAAAGCAGGATGGCCCAATCAGAGTCCTTTAACGCAGGAAGAGGTGGAGCTACGAGCTAGACGACAGCAGGAAGTGAATGCTTGTACAGAGATTAGCATAGATGCTAACAGCTTCAGTAGCAGTTTTATCAGCTCTAGACCACACTTCTTTATTAAATGAAATAAAAAAAACAACACCGAAGGTATTTCTTCGAAGTGGTTCACATTTTGGACTTCACAACGGGGCAGTAACATTCGCCTACTACATGTCTGATTGGCCCATGATGGATGTGATTGATGGAATTACTGTCCAATCACCTGCCGGACTAGTGATGTACTTAACGATCCACCCATTGTGTCAGGAAAGAGAGGGTTACAGGCTGCAGAGCGGACAATCATGACGTCTGTGACAGGCAGAAAACACACATGTAGGTGGAGGATGTATAGCTATGACATCATAAATCCCAGGAAGTGAAGATGGAGCATTTTAAGGAGCAAAGGGACAGAGCAATAGAAGGTGTCATGTCCCTTTACTCCACAAGACCCTTCAACAACATTAAAAGGAGAGAGAATTCTGCCAGACCATTAAATCAAAACCTCTGGCTGCAAAAAGCCTGCCAAAGCCATGCTTATATTATTATTCCAGATTAATATATAAGGATCAGACTATCAGAATCATTTACTTAACACCTAACTGTGCAATCAAAGCACCACTGACAAATACTTGGAGTAAAAATAATATAAAAATGTCTTTTACACTGCAAAAACTCAGATCTTGGCAAGTTTATCTATTTTAAAGTAAAAAATATCTAAAACACTTATTCTAATCCACATTCACTTAACCAGTTGAGATAAATATCTTACTTTAAGGAATAAAAGTCAAAAATTAGGCATTGAATTGCTTGTAATGAAGAGAAAATATCTGCCAATGAAACAAAGAAAGTTAATTTGTCTTTTCTCATTGGTAGAATATTTTACCTACTAATACAAGCAACTCAGGTCTTATTTTTATTTTTTATATCTTCAAATAAGAGCTTTATCCAGGCATATAAGGAAATTGTGGATTAGAATCAGTCTAGTGAGATTTTATTGTCTTAAAATTGGACAAATACTCTCACCTAGATCTGAGTTTTTGCAGTGCTTACAGGGATAAACACACAAATATGCAAGCTCGGCAAGTGACACTGCTCAGAAATCTTTTGCTCCTGCAGCTTTTCAAGCAAAGATGAAACTTTTAACAGATGCAAAGCTGATGACTGAGAAGCAGCATGGTGAAACTTTCTGCTAATGTCTCTGCTGATCAATGATAAAGAGGAAACAACCTGTTGCTTCATGGCGGAAAAAGAAATGATTTAAAGTACTTACTTGAAACAAGCTTCAGACACCGTTTAATCTAAGCAAAGAGTTCTACAAAAATAAGGTACAGATTAAAATATATATATCTTAAATATTCTTCCAGCTGCTGTGGACGGAGCTGTGCGTTTGACTGCCATCGTTCCAAAATAGTACGTGGAGGAATCACATGGCCCAGCTATTCCAAGCAGCACACTCACATGCACATACAGCACGATGAAAATATAGGCTGACCATGACAGCTCCGGCTAATGTATTTATACAGCATTAAGTCTGGAAGTCTTCAAAGTCTTACATAATCTCTGAGATTCAGCTGCAGACAAAGAGTCACAGTGACCCAGTTTATCTCAAAAAGCAGAACAGATGAGCCACGGAGAGACCTGGGAGAACAAACTCAGACAAGCTGTTTGGATTTCACTGTTAATCATGATCATACACAAACATAAAGACGCATTTTCCACTCACTGTCACTCTAACAGGGACTCGTGGAGAGCGGCACAGATGAGCTGTGAAGGCAGATGCTGTCATGCTTTTTAATTGGAGGGAACGGATGGTAATAAAGGGGGGGGTGTGATCCTTAAAACCAATAAGAGCAGGCTTTAAAAGTGACACTGTTTGACCCAGGGACTAAATAAACATGGGTGAGGCTGCAGTGATGCCACTGATTGGTTTGTGAGGGGGCAGAAGAAGCCCAGAGATGGCAGTGCCAAGCTGGAAATGTTACGTCTGACTGCTCACTGGCTAATTTAAGCAGGGAAGTAGGGACGGAGGAGGCAGCCAGCATCTTGGTCGCTAAAACATTTATTCTTAGCTGTGCTGGCATCCCATCAAACTGGCATATCCCAAACAATGAAAACATAAACAAACAGGCCAACAGCATGATGTCAGACGCAGAATTAAGCTACAGTGAAGCCTAAACTTGTAGGACAAACCAGCCTCACTCCAAATATAACTTTAGCCTGTATCACTTGTTCTGACTGTTGTTGGGATTGGTTCGTCCAGTGCTGCATCCTGTCTTCAGCAAATACTCTGCACTGGGCTAGCTACTGTGAGCCAATAAGCTTACACTGCAAAAACTTGGATCTTGGCAAGTGTGTTTTTCTATTTATTAGTCAAAAATATCTAAAACACTTCTTCTCATCAACATTCTCTTAACCAGTGGAGATAAATATCTTACTTTAAGGAATGAAAGGCAAAAATAAGGCACTGAATTCTCTGTAATGAAGAGAAAATATCTGCCAAAGAAACAAGGAAAGTTTGACTCAGTGAGGGTCTAAAATTCAGGTTTAATATCTGCTCAAGTTGATTTTGTCTTGTCTTATTGGCAGATTATTTTACTTATTACAACAAGTAACTCAGGCCTTATTTTTTAGTTTTTTATATCTTCAAATAAGATCTTAATCCAGACATGCACGGAAATTGTGGATTAGAATAAGTCTATGGAGATTTTTTTTGTCTTGAAATTGGACAAATACTCTCACCTAGAACTGAGTTTTTTAGAGTAAACTGCTGGAAAATGGAGGTCAGATGTCATAATGACACAAGTTTTACCTCATTGTAAAGGTGACTAATCAGGCTTTCCAGTGATATTAAATACAAAACCAATTTGTGTTCTTCAAGGGGAGAAATAATGAATTCTATTACCCTAGTTTTATTACCCCTAAAATGTCATTTAAACAACAAGCTTCCCAGGGTCTTGATGAATGTTGGAGGAAGCGTGACGCTCAAATGGCAGATCATTTCCATGTATTCTGGGCCTGCCCTCTAAAACATTCTTACTGGCAAGAGCTGGCAAAAGAATTGAGGATAATATTTAAAACTGCAGTTGTTTGTTTTGTCACATTATACCTTTGTAAAATTCCGAATGGTCTTAAGTCTCAGGACAGGCATCTTACAAAATCATCTTGGCTGCAAGCAAAAAAGCCATCACACGTAAATGGATGCAGACAAACCCACCAACACAGGACGACTGGACTGCAGCAGTAAATGAAATTTCCTCTATGGAAAAACTCACATTCTTCTTAAGACTACGAGCTGATGATTGTGTAAAATACTGGGAAAAACAAAACTCATACTCAAGACTTTGTAACCTTCATCCGCGTAGATGACATATTGTTGTATTGTTTAGCCTGGAAAAACCTCCCTTTAATTTAAGTTTATTTTATCTTATTTTGTTTTTCCGTTTGTAAACCTGAAATTACAATAAAAAAAGTTAAAAAAAAAAAAAAAAAGGGGGGGGGGGACAAATAATCAACCAAAGGTAGACTATTGTCTTATTTTTTCCATAACATACAAGCTGTTTAAGGTCTTTCCTCTAATTATTACGTAATGCTTAATTAACTAAATCTATCTGGGGAATCCTGTAGTTTTGTAGACTCTCCCTCTGTTCTGGAGTCAGTCCGTGCATCTATTAAACAATCACAATCATCGTTAAATCTGCATCAACTGTTTTCACTGAGGAGAGAGAGCAGCCTGCAGCAGCACTGCTGCTTGTTGACAGTGTCCCTCTGTCCCCGGTCCACGCTCCATTGTGCACACATGATGCCATCCAGATTTTATCTTCTGGTCTGCCTATGTAAACAAAGTGATGTGCTGTTGACAGGAGCTGTGATGCTTTAACTCTGACCTCACTGGGTCACACTGAACTTGGCAAGCAGGAAGACTTCAGCAGTGTCAGAAAGTCCTCAGATAGACAAGAACTACAGACTGTGTGAGAGAGCTGAAGCAGAAAACACTAAAAAAGGGAAAAATATGTGTATAAACAGTAACAATAATAATACTGAGTTCATGGAAACTTTAAAAGATAATCAACCACTGAACCGTGAAATCATATCAGTGCTCTAAATAACAATGTAGCCACCCGAGAAAGAAAGGTGCAGAGTTTTAACTCTGTATCCAACAGCAGCACGAGACCACTCTTTGGATGCGTGGAGACATGGTGGTCATCGTTTGGAGCAGATGTCGTGTAAACGAAGCCTGAGTGCACTCACACATACGGATCGCCAGAGTAAAGTTTGGATAATTTCAGGGGCTTTGTAAGTGTGAATGGGGTTAGCTCACCTTGCTTGGAACCCAACTGGAGGTGGTACAGTCAAGCAGGCACCATATCATAAATTACTGGGATGTTTGACAGCATGCTCTCTGACAAGAAAGAAAGATAGATGGATAACTGTATTTGTCCCAAAATACAGTCCAACAGTTGAAGAGATTTCTCCTTTTTCTCTGAATCTTTTTATGATATTATAGACTGCAGATGATGAAATCACTAAATTCCTTACAATAGCAAGTTGAGGAACATTGCACTTTATCTGTTGGACTGTTTGTTCATGCAGTTGTTCACAAATGGCCCTTTTCCATTAGCCCTACTCTACTCGGCTCGGCTTTCTCCGACTCTACCCAGCTCTACTCTACTCGCATTGTGCTGCTTTTCCACCAGCCCGGTTCCTTACCCAGCGGGGGCAGGGTCGCCGTGAAACAGCTGGGCAACACTGCGTTCATGTCATTTTGAGCACGACACAACAATCAAAACAATGGAGAACTTGGAGGCAATAGTATACTTGATGCTCGGTCTGTGGCTTTTTGTTACAAACCAAATGAAAGAGGAAAGCAGAAGAAGGCTGCAGGCAAAGAGAAGAAATACCCTTGAGAAGTACAGGAGAGTTTTGGAAGCTATACAACAGTTTGAAGCCGAGGACGAGAGCAATCGGGCTGCAAAGAAAAGACGTATGAGGGTAAGCTAATGGAAGCTACCGCTAGCTTGTTAGCTAGCTCGTAATGATAAAGTCCTGTGTTTAACATTGTGATGGCAGCAAGTTATTGCCATAAAGTAACAAAGCATATGTACTGCAGTCCTGTTTTGGACGTCGCGCTCATGACCCATCGGTGACAACATTCTCTGACCAATCAGTAGCCGGCAGTCGGTCGACGTCACCTTTTGGTATCGACTCAGCTCGCTTAGAACCAGAGCAGAGTAGGTACTAAAAACTGATTTGTTTTAGGAGGTACTGTGCCGGTGGAAACGCAACGCAAACCGGGTAGAGCCGAGTAGAGTAGAGTAGAGTAGGGCCAAGGCGGGCTGGTGGAAAAGGGCCAAAACTGTTGAACCTCACCCCATCCTTGCTTGTGAATGACTAAAGCTTTGGGGATGCTCCTTTTATACCAGATCACCTGTTTCCAGTTTACCTGTTCACCTGTAGAATGTTCCAAACAGGTGTTTTTGAGCATTCCTTACTTTTCCCAGTCTTTTAATACCTCTGTCCGATGTTAGGACTGAGTTGCAGGAATCAAATTCAAAATGACTATTTACAACAACACTATCAAGTTTATCAGTTTGAACATTAAATATTTTGTCTTTGAATTGAATATAGGTGGAAAATTACAGTTGTGCATCTTCACTCATCTCATGATTCAATTTGATTCAATATCACGATGCTCGAGGGTGGAAAGCAGTGAGTAGCATTCTTGATTTTCCATATTACAGCAAACGAAAGTAATCAGAAAAATGACTTCTTCTATTAATTACAAATGGTTTCGGAGATCAACAGCAGCACTCCCATCTGCAGTCACTGTATTCTGCTTTTATTTACACAAGGTCCCAACTTCTTTGGAATTAAGGTTAGTATATACACATATATAAATTTTAAATCTCATTTTCAGAGGCTTAAAATTACAAACACTCTAGGAGAAATGAAGAATGTGTGATATTTTTATTAACATCATTTTTTTTATCATTTGTTATTTTATTTTTATTATTGTTATATTTTATATTTATCTTTATTTTTATTTATTTTTTGATGTTAGTTTATTTATCGCCATTATTATTATTGATATAATTGTTATTACTTTGTTTAATTATTATTATTATCCCGTTTATATTACTCTTTTAATGGACGTAAGTATTTGAGTGCAGTGTTATGAAGTCACAGATAAGTGTACTATTTATTTCTGTTTTGCTGTACAGTCTGCTCATTGGGATGGGGTATTGTGTGTGGTGTTCAAACTCCAGAATTTCAATAAAATGTGCTATAAAAAAAGAACATGTGTATGTTAACTGGACCACTAAAAGGAAAATTAATTTCCTATTGTCCCATTTTATTTTGAGATCCAGTCCTCAAAGTGTGATTTAATTAAAAAAAAAATCCTTTTTATAAATATATGATGGTCCCTGATTCAGGAGCCTGTCCTCAGACGGACCTCCATATGCAGTTCTCAGAATCTGTTCCTCTTTGAGCAGCTTATCACCTCTGCCTAATTCATAAACAATTGTCTATTAATAATTATTTCTCAACATCTTAATCACCCTCATTAATATTTTGCACACAATACAGTATTTACTGCAAACACGCCCCCTTGGGCAACAATTTAAACACTTTTTGGCAATAAAACCTTGAAAATCAACCACATGTGACCCGTTTCCTCCTCCAAACAAAAGCTGCACTGTTGGAGAAGTTTATGCTGGTGTTATGGAGCATATGGGCTGCAGAATGTTCGGGTTGGAGCTGCAGCGAGGAGGAAATCTGAAGCCCCAGCACGCTCCTCCAGAACCTCAGTGAACCTGGAAAGCTTCCACGCATAGCGACGAGTGCGTTCATATAGGCTGCATATACGCTGCAGCGGCGTGGCCAGCAGCTCGGCCCACTAGTGACCCACTTTCAGGGAAGCTAAAGTTAGACCGACTAGAACTGGTCTGAACTGTTGCCCCCCAGGATCTGAAAGGTCAAGTGTTGTCTCTGAGGCATATTTAAAATATGGTTGAGCTATAAATACTGCCGTGGAGTCTGTTGTGTTGTAATCCGGCTTTTCGGCTGGTTTCTCTTCCATCAAATTTATATCTATAACCGACGCCATGAAACATCCATCACACGGACTGAAGGCAAACATAATAAAACCACCATGATTTATTTTGTTCCTCTTATATGTGTGCTTAAGCAAACCCATGACACTTTCATCTTAGAAGGGAAAGGTCATAAACTGGTCCCACTCCTCTGGGAGAGACAGATAACACAGTTATCAACACTGCTGCCTCTCTCAAACTAATAACCGCCATTTCACGACAATAAAACACGAAATCAGGAACGTTTGACCCCAAATGTCCCCCAAAATACCACACCTCGAGTTTTAACCCGGCCTTTGGGACCCTGCAACGGGCTGTAGACTTTCCCAGCAGAAAGTTCTGACAATAGGGAGTGGGTTCCTTTTAACTCACAGTGGCAATTATGCTCCCACTACACTACGCCACAAAAAAGACAAATACAAAGAAGAGATATTTACCCTCAGGAGTAAAATGGAGGAACTGGGAGTTAGATCTCATTCCAGTTAAAATGTTCCAGTTATAAGTTGGTAAAGTCAGGTGTTTAAAGAACCTCCAAATTCCCATTAGAAAATTCCGACAATAGGGAGTGGGTTTCATTTAACTCACAGTGGCGATAATGCCTCTACTAAGCTATGCCACTAAAAAACGACAAATACGAAGAAGAGATATTTACCCTCGGAGGTAAGCTGGTGAGGTCGGGAACCCAAAGAAAATCAGGATTCCCAGTAGGAAATTCCGACTACAGAGGGCATTCCCAGTGATTTATCTTATGGTGCTTTCCTTTTACCTCGGAAATCAGACAGGGAAGGTGGGAATAAATGATGTGTTCCATTAACCCCAGTAAGTCGGACATAAGAAGTGGGAATTACATCTCAGTTACCAACGTTCCAGTTAAGAGCTGGTAAGTTGGGGTAGCTGAAGACCGTCCGTCCTCCCAGGAGAAAATACTAAAGGGGGCGTTCCCAGTAAATATCTAATGGTGGGGCCCATCTACCTTAGATGTGGGAACTGGGAATAATGTCACATCCAAGATCAAAACTTTGAGACTGTCTGACTTTTGAGGAGGAAATTCCAACCAAAGGGGGCGTTCCGAGTGATGGACCTAATTGTGCGTTCCAATCACTTCAAACTTGGGAAATGGGAATCACACCACATCCCAGTTAAAGGCGTTCATGAGCTTCCCAGAAGAAAATTCCAACAATAGGGGGTGAGCTCCATTTAACTCACAGACATGTTCCAGTTATGAGCTGGCAAAGTCATCTTACCTGAAAAATGTTCGACTTCCCAGTTGAAAATTCCAATGAAAGGGGATATTCCCCATGATGTATCTAATGGTCCATTCAATTTACCAAATTCAGATGTTGGAAGAGGGAATTAAGTCACATCCCTGTAAAAACCATGAAGTTATGATCTGGTAAAGCCAGGGTAACTAACGATCGAGCAACTTCCAAAGTGGGTGTTCCTGGTTCCTTGTAGTGGGGATAATGCAGCTACTGCGCTGGTTACCAACCATCGTTAAAAACACAAGGAAGAAGAATTTACCTCAGAACTCTGGTGTGGAAAGTAGGAATTAAGTCACACTCCAGCTAAAAGTACTCCAGTTATGAGTTAAGTGCGTGGGGGTACCTGAGGGATACCCAACTTCCCAGCTGAAAATTCAAACCAAAAGGGGCGTTCCCAGAAATGTGTCAAAGGTACATCTCATTTATATATTTATTTGTTTAAATTATACATATGTTTGTTTGATGTGGACAGCACAATTGCATTGGACAAACCAGCTGCATCGTTTCAGTGTTTTAGCAAGTGTTAATTCACAACACTCAGATGTAGGAAGTAGGAACTACATCACAGCCCAGTTGAATGCATTCACGTTACGAAGTGGTAAAGTCAGGGAACCTAAATACTGTCAGACTTTCCAGCTGAATATTCCAAGCAGAGACGTATCTAGGGGTGCTTATCATTTACCTCAGGACTCAGACAAAATTGGAAGTGGGAATTAGGTCACATCCAGTTAAAAGCATCTAGTTAAGAGCACATACTTCCTTTGTTATGTTAAAAAAATCATTATGTGCATTTATATTTAGGTGTTATGGCTGTAACTGAAAAAAGGAGAAAAGAGCTATGTATGTGCATGAGTATGTATGCGTGTATGTATATATATGTATGTATTATATGCTTGTTTTTTTTTTCTTTTTTTTTCTCTTCCCACTTGACACCATGAATTGTGGAGCTTAAGATGCACAATAGGCGGGCTTTAATAAGCTTTGCTTCTGCCTGAGCGTTTTTCAGTCAAAATTGTGTATTGTCTTTTCTTTTGCTGCTTTGAAGTGTATATATGACTGAAATAAACTATAACTAACTAATAATAATAATAACTAACATAAAGTCACAGTTCCTGATGATCATCTTGTGACTTCCCAGTCAAAAATTTGGACCAAAGGGGCGTTTCTAGTTTAAATTCTAATTTGCACTTCAGAGAAACATTTCCGAGTCCAAATAGTTTTGATTTTAAAAACTGACACATGGGTATATAAGGGTAATATCTCTTACTGTAGAAAATGTAAAGACTGTAGAATTACTGTGACTCCTTCCCCCCTGCAATGTTTTTGTTTGTTAAAAATATCAGTATATCAATGATCAGTCCGGTCACTGTTGGCTTGGTTTGCTCTTCCTGATCATAAAGAAGCTTCACGGTGCATTTCGTGCTTTTTCATTAACTATAAAAAACTTCTCACTGGAGCTTTAACACCACTCCTCACCATCACTTTGACTCACGTCAACACAACGGGCACCCTCACCCTGTCATTCATTAGAGCTTTAACCAGTCCTCCCTGCAGCGTTTGAGGAATCACCTTTCTCAAGTTTCAGCTTGATTTTTATGGACTGCTATTTTAGGTTGCCAAACTGTTCAGCCACATCTCCACTCTGCTGGTCAATACTGGGCTTCAAGCCCAAAGAAAAACGGACCGTGCGACCCAGTGATAAGCATTATCTTCTAATAAAAAAGCTACACCCACATGAAACCGCAGCACTCACTGTGGACGAGTCAGTGATGGGCTCTGGACTCGAGAGCATGCGAGGCTCCCACATGCGTCCACGCAGCCATTCAACTTTACGCACGGAAATGAACCAACGTTCAGGGCTCCAGCTGCTCTGAAAGCCTGACCCGCGTGTGGCCTGGGGTGCAGATGGTTTATGATAGCCCATTACATAATACTTCTGATGCATGTGGTCGAGAAACTAAAAGCTGAAGTTAGTACTTTACCTTGTTGGTCTTCCGGGAGCGCATGGATCAGTGATCCAAAGCAGTGAAATGTCCAAGGTAGGTCGGAGAGCAGGGAGGGGAGAAAGCCTGGGGTTGGTGAACAGCGGCGGTCAGACAGTTTGCGCCTGTCTTTGCAGGTTTGTGAAGCGGAATCCTGAGGTTTCAGGTTGCTCCGTTTAACGCGCTCTGCTGGAGGAGGGGACACGGGAGCGACGCGCAACCCCGCCTGCTCATGAATATGAAGACGGGGACGAGGGTGAGGCATCACAGCAAAATACTACAGATAAACACAAACAGGGTTCAAGCATCAACGAGACATTAAAAATCCTAAAAACAAAAATATGTAAAAAAACAAACAAACAATTAATGAAGGTTTAATACGACGGCGTATTAGGGCCACTTAAAGAAATACAAAAATAATGAAAACTCGAAATTTACGACTTTATAAACTCGTAAATTTATGACTTTATGAAGTCATACTGCATGTTTGTCTGGCGTATCAGCTTATAAGTATATATTATCATTTACCCTTTAACGCCTTTTGTATCATATTTGATAATACTTTTATGATACCTCCGTCTAATCAATATGATCAACAAACTACTGAAAAAACAAATGAATACAATCGGATAAATGATAAAAATCTCCTCAGATGGATTATCAGTTGCCAAAAACTCATGTACCAAATGAGATACAAAAAATATCTATGCTAAATTTTATGATTTAGGATTTCAATAGAAAGTGAAATAAACATTTCAGCTCCAAAAAATTAGAATTTTCTGGCTATAATCTGTTTTCAGGCATTAAAGGGTTAAATATTTTTTCTTGAAAACTACAGGAAGTATTTTTAAGGTCTAAATTTTCTCAAAATCAATTTAATGACTAATAATGCTTTTTAATGCCCCTGCGTAAACCCTGAAATTGAATAGCTGTCATTGTACAACGAAATTAGAGAGCGCATCTCACCTTCAGTGCAGAATAAAAACACTTCTACAATGGAATAAATGAAATAAAATAGAATAAAAATGTAAAATATATACACAACATGGCAGTGGAATGGTAGAATATGTACAGACATCAGTGTTTTCTGTTTGGTTTGTATGCTGTTCAGAAATCTCAGCCAGACAGCTTCAGTCAAATTAGATTTTTTATTCACAGGCAAATAAAAGACTGAAACCAGACGTACAAATCTGAACATAAAACTCTGAGCTCTGGAGCCGTGAGTGAGTCCGTGGGGGGGGGGGGGCAGAGAGTCTAAGAATGAGAACTTGGACATGAAGAACCAAACCAGGTTTTTCACAGGCTTTGAGGGCAGTTTGGACAGACCAGAATGTTCTTTTGGTACAGTCCCATGGAAAAAGGCCAGGATGTGAGGGACGCGGGAGGTGGATTTGACATCAGAGATACTCCAGAGAGGTGAGAGTGGTCCATGTCGTGTGGGGGGCTAGGTCTTGATAAATTAGGCTTTAAAAGACTGCGTCTGTGCAGTAAAACCGATTCAAGGCCTCGTCTCAGCTTTAGTCTGGTGTTGATGGTGTTGGAGCACACCTTTGAGCACTATTCACAATATTTACACCTAAGTTTGACCGATGATCCGTAACATCCTCCTCCTTCATGACTTAGCCTCGAAGAGCTGCTTGATGTCTTTGATGCCGAGCTCTGCTGCCACGGCGACGATGTGGTCCAGGGCGTTGATCTGGCCCAGCATCTTCACCAGATCTCTGACTTGGTCCCTGTGGGCAGATTGAAGTCACGTCAGAAAACAGAAGCGATAATCAGAATACTCATCAAGATGGAGGTCGATAAAGCAGTCATGGTTTTGTAAGTCATTTAACAGGAACATACACTCAGGGCCACTTTATTAGGTACACCCGTTAAGCTGATTGTTAAAGGGATACGCCATTTCGTATCTTGCCTCATTCCTGAAAAAGGATCAGACCAGCAGAGTTTCTTACTTTGAAGTGCGTCGCTCCACGTCTGACCCGCTCAGCGTGCTGCGGTGTATGGAGCAGGCCAGGTGGACGATGTAGCGGCAGAAAGGTTCGAGCTGAGGAAACGTCTGCTGACTCTTCAGCCCGGAGAACCAGTGACCCGGCAAACGCTCCACCACCTGAAGAAGGTTCAAGAAGAGAGAGAGGGGGAGGTGAACACCGGCTCTATTTTTGGATGACGTTGAAGCAAAAACAGACGAGTTAGGACCGCCCCAGTAAAGGTTAGGTCAGTCAAGGCTTTGGCACCGAGGGATGGAGAGCAGCCTGACACGAGATATCAACCAGTACTCAAATTTGGAGGACATGTACTAATTTTTGGTCAACTAGTGCATGATTAGACTTTACGAGAGAAGCAAAAAATGTTCACTAGTACTACTAGTAAGACTTATATGCTAATGTAGGGGAGGGGGAAAGTAAATTCAGGCTTCTCATTGGCTTTCTAAAATATTACAACCAATCAGGGTGCTGGATTTGGTTATAATCGCTCCTACTTCATTTGCATTATGTCTAACTAGACCTATTAGTGAATCTTTTGGCTTTACTAGTACTACTACTGGTCTATAAACAATCTACTAGTACTAATAGTGAGATATTTTGAGTTTACTAGTAGGACTAGTAAACAAAAATTTGGTTTCACCAGTAAAGGTTTCTGGAGCACTAGTGCGTGAGTAGACCTTACTAGTAACACAAAATCATCTACTAGTAGACAATTTTGTGTTACTAGAAGTACTGGGAGACCTAAAAAAAATGTTACTAGTAGTACAAGTAACACAAAACTGTCTACTAGTAGGTGATTTTGCTTTACTAGCAAGGTCTACTCACGCAGCCAAAAGATTCATTAGAAGTACTAGTAGACCTAATGCAAATGGAGTAGGAGGGATTATAACCAAATCCAGCACCCTGATTGGTTGTAGTAGTTTTGAAAGCCAATGGGAAGCCTGAATTTGCTTTTCCCAGCCACCTCATTAGTGTACGAGGCTTACTAGTAGTACTAGTGAACACTTTTTGCTTCACTAGTAAAGTCTACTTGTGCACTTGTTGACCAAATCTGAGTACTAGTAGAGCTGAACTACAGCTGATATCACTGACATCAGTTTTATGTCCAAACAGCTCTCCATACTGCAGTCGTTAAAGGTCTGGACATTCAGTTCAGAAGCAGATCTTAAAGACCATTACATTCACAGTCACTCAGTGCTGGAGCATGTCCATCTCCCTGACAGCCAAACAACAACTCTGAACTAATTTTCCAACTCATGACTCGAATGTTTTGAGTGTAAAATGATGAAAAGACACCGGCTGAAGCCCGTCATGGTCAAAGATGCAGCTGTGAATACTTGTTGATGCTCCGAGCTTAAATCGATTCAGATCGGTTAATTGAGTGATGAACAGACACTCTTTCTGACATGTTCTTCAGACGTGTTCTGATGTTGATGTGCTTCTATTAAAAAGTCGTCTGGTAATGTGTTCAGAGGCAGACTGATTTAGGGTTTGAGAAACAGCAGAGAAAACCGCACTGATGCAGGAAGTCTCTCGGTTACATCACACCGATGACTCAACACAGAGCTACTCGATGATCTTCAGCACCGACTAGTTCAGTCTTTAAATACTGGACAACATACTTTACTGTGGAGCTGCTATTAAAGGAAATACTGCGATTAAACAAAATGGAGTACTTTTAACCTAATTTTATTGTCATATTAAATTTTACTGTTTGATGTTAAATTATATTTTTAGTATCTATCTGCATTTCTTATCCTGGTTATATTGTTTTTTTTAATTATATTATTAATCTTTTTAATGGCTTTTTATTTATTCAAAGTTTGCTGCTACTTGTTTTTTTAGGGCTTTGCTTTTTCTCTCATTTCTTTCCTTTTATGTTTTCATCCATCATCTTGATTTTATTGTTTCATTTATTTTAGCAGTTTTGGTGTGCATTAGTCTCCAAATCCATCTTGACCTCCGACCTATTGTTATAACTATAACAGTGAAAAACTACTAAGCAAATGGACCACTGCTGAGTGTTTGTTTGTTAAAAAGATGTTCAAAGAAAGATTAATGGCATGATTTCTGTTATACAAATGGAAAGACTCTGGTTCTTGTGGACCCACTCAGTCAGGAAATTCTCTGCTATTTGGGATCCATTTCTTGCCTGCTTCAATGAGACCAATTATTTATTTATTTAATTTTTTATTTTTATTTATTAATATTTTGTATTTCTATTTATTTATGCCATTATTATGATTATAGTTATGTTTTTGTTCTTTTTAAATATCACTGGCATCATTCAAACTATCATTGTACTTGTCTTTACTTCTTTGTTTTATGAGAAAAACTTCAAAATAAAAGATTAAAAAAAGATGTTAAAGGAAAAATTCACGATTATTATCATTACTACATTTTAATGTTTTGTCAATCACTTGTCTGCCTTCTTGTAAAGCACTCTGAGCTGCGATAGTTTTTGTATAAAATGTGCTTAATAAATAAAGTTTTATTGGTTGACTGAAAACGGTCCCTGTGGCTTTTTCTGAATCTTTTGTGTCGTACCTTTGTAACCTCACACACCAGACCGATCGTTCAACATATTTCACCGCTCAATGTGAGCAACAGGCAGTAGAAAGTGTTTGGGGAGGGCTTCAACTTTCAAAAAGCACTGGATGATTGGACGAATGTTCTGTCAATCACATTCATTACAGGCCAATCAGATAATGTCAATGTCAGCTTTATTTAAATAGCCAGGGGCCTACCAAAGTGCTTTACAGCAGAACAGGCAGACACAATAATAACCAGTAAAAGCAATAAAAAACAACTTTAGCCGTGTTTTAAAAGTGGAGAGGCTATTTGCTAATGTAGATAATCTAGTAAGCGGACACCACTGCTGTGGCGTAAAGAGTAAAACTGGAGCCACTGTGTGGAAGAACCGCTTGGAGTAAAACTATCTTTTCAGACAGGCTGTCCCGCTTTGGGCCGAGCACAATCATTCTAGATGGGAGCTTGGCCGGGTGGATAATTGATTACAGACACTGAATCAGGCTGATCCAGCTGCACTGAAAAGTTTGCACCTTTGATAACTGCCCTACAAATCAGGAAGAGTAAAATGAGATAAAAACTGCAATAAATGAAGTATTTTAAGATTTTAAATCCTCTTTCTATGCAAGACAAAAGATTCAAGTCCATCTGAGGCGTGCCAGTTTTTATGATGATGGAAAACAACTCGATACACACGTCAAAAAGTGTCTACTAAAGATAAAACATTATATCAGTAACTCTCTTTACATAAATTCATAATGTGCTCATAGTCACAACAAGATCATAAATGGCTGATCAGGTGTGTTGACCCACCTTCTGGCACTTGAGCACGTTGTCCTCACTCGTGTCCGTGGTCTGCAGGGCGGAGAGGATGTACCTGTTCAGGGTGCTGTCCAGGGCCAGATCCCTCAGGCAAGGAACCAGACAGGATACCATCCCACTGCAGGATGTTACTCAGCAGCTGTGCACGAGGAAAGCACAGAGGTGGGCTGTTAAACTAACACACATCTACTTGGTTCTACATGAGCTGTGATCTAGAAACAAATAATCAGGATTAAGTTAGCCTGATTAGTTAAACTCTGTACCTTCACGCAGGACCAGAACTGCCTCTGGTAGAATAGGTAAGGTCCACTGTTCTTGTTGTCCAACACGCTGATGAAACAGAAACAACATATTTGATCACAAATTCCTTCATATAGATTGAAGAGTTTGAGGCTGAACAGACTGCAGTGTTAGATTATATCTGACGTACGTTTTGGGGTAGAGAGGAAGGAAAACATCTTCATCCAGGGTCCGCCTGGCCCTCAAGACCACAGTCCTCAAAAGCTCCTGGTGGAGAAACAACAGGAGAGGAACTACTGGATGAGTATTTTCAAAATAATATCCCAAATACTTAACTGGTTCCTGATTCACAGATTATCATTTTGGGAATATCAGCCAACACAAAACCTAATTTATTTTTTATTTGTGAAATGGTAAAATTAACAGTGATACAAGAAAGACAGCAGAGAGAGAAAATTAAAATAAAAGAGTAATTAATAGGTACAGACAGACAAAATGTAGACATATACAAACAGGAAAGGGGAATTAAATTAATTTAGAAATTTTAGGACATTGTCGTTGTGAATTCTTTTACAAGATACTTGACAACACAAAACTAAACAAATCTCAACAACTCAGCATTTTCACTAACAACAGGCTGCTACGCACAGACTGGAAAAAGAAAAATCTCCTGCGTATAAAAAGGTGACTTGGCGAACTCACAAATACTCTCCATCTAAAGCAGATAAGCCACACTATTCTAGATAATCTTCTATATTTTAAAATATGTGGTCAGCTCTTGTACAATAGCTGACTCCGAGGTCCTGTTAACCAAACTATTTTCAAGCCAGTACTATAAATTAGCTCGTAGTTATGATGATTGGACAGGTGGGTTTTTCTTTTTCCCTGATCTCTCTTATTCCGTCATAATTATTTTCATTCTTCGTAATATACTTGCATTGATTTAGAAATTTATTTGATATATTTTAATTTATTTGTCTGTTTATTGTTATTATGATTGTTAATTATTTCATTATTATTGTCATTATTTTTCTTTCTTTCTTTTTTTTTTAAATCAATTTTTTTGAGTCTACTTCCGTCAACTGTCTATTAGGGATGCACAATATTATCGGTTTGATATTAGTATTGGCCAATATTGAAATTTTTGCAGATATTTATAGCCGATTTATCAGCCACACATATTGGTCATATATCGGCTGAAATATCGACAATTGGGGGGCAGCAAAGAAAAAAAAGCACCTGACCAGTCGATGAATCGGCGCAAAAGTCGATAACTAGTCGACAATAGAAACCGTTATTAACCCTTTCATGCCTGAAAACACAAATTACAGCCAGAAAATTCTAATTTTTTGGAGCTGAAATGTTTATTTCACTTTCTACTGAAATCCTACAAAATCAAGATTTCCATAAAATTGAACATATATTTTTTTGTATCTCATTTGATACATTGAGCAGCCTAGGGACTGCAGATGTAAATTAGCATTTATGCTATAATCCGGCATATTTACATCTACTGTTTTCCGAATAGATGTTAATTAATGTGCACTGTCCCTATTAAATAAATAAATAAATATATTAGGTGTTTTTGGCCACTGATAATCCACTTGAGGACATTTTTTATCATTTATGTAATTGTATTCAGATGTTTTCTTTATAGTACTTTGTTGATCATATTGATTAGATAGAGGTATCATAAAAGTATGTATCCAATATGATACAACAGGTGATAAAGGGTTAATTGCATCCCTACTTAATAATGTATTGAAATGTACAGTTCTGGTAGCACGACAGCCTTGAAGGACACAGCCAACATTACAGATTAATAGTTTAAAACACTCAGTTCGAGGACGCCGACATGTCAGAGCACCTGTGTGTATCTGTTGTCCCCGTGCAGCACCGTGGGGTAGCCTTTCATCAGTCTGTGAATGAAGCCAACAAAATGGGCGGTCTGACTGCTCGACAGCGGGTCCCACACCTGCTCTGCCAACACTGAAGCACACAGACACGAGAATATTAAGAATAAAGCCGTCATATTACAAATCCTGGTGTGTTCGACTGGGCCGGGAGAGCTTCTCCACCTGTCAGCTTGGAGAGGACGACCTTCTCCACGATGGCCGGCAGCAGGCTGGTATCTGCGTCTCCTTTCTGCAAAGCGCTGTTCTCCTCGAAGCCGTAAAACAGCAGCGACTCAAACCACAGCATGTACTCGAAATTTGCACAGTTTGCCTGCAGAGTGAGAAAAAACAAGTCTGAGAAGCATGCCTTCGATCACAGAAAAGAGGATTTCATGCTGAAAACTTGTCCCACCTCTAGAGGGTTCCAGGTGATGAGCTGCAGACGGACTAACGGGTTAAAGAGTTTGGGCAGACAGAGGCCGATGTAGGCGTCTTTGTAGCACTCTGCATACTCCCTCCTCCAAACCTCAAAGTGGGACTTGATGAAGTCAAGAGAATGGAAGTCCTCCACCACGTCCTCAAATACTTTCTTACATTCTCTGCCGATACGATCTGGAGGAGGGAAAAAGAGAATTAGGTGTGAAAGTCTAATAACTTATTCTGTTTCTGAAGGAAGTCTTCGCAGCAGTTTCCTGACTCACCTCTCTCCATGTCGAAGCTTGTGATGTCAGTAGAGGTTTCCTCATCGTCTGAAGATAAGCCCTCTTTATGCTCAGCCCACTTTCCATTCTGCTCTCGAGCTTGTCGCCGTCGAGTTCTGCATCAACAACAAAATCAGTGTTACTGTTTCAACTCTGACACAACACTGAATCCACAGCTTATTGGAACACTGCGAAAACTGTGTCTTCGTTTCAGCTGCTGTCACACGAGTATTGACGATTTTTGACAAGGGTGCAGCATTTTTAGCTCCACTTTTTCAAAATACCACAGGGTTTCTGCAGAAATCCGCCAGTCAAATAAACAAATTTATCATGCCATTTTAATGCTATACTGTAACACTTTTAATGCCATGACCGTGAGCTCAAGAAAAACTACACAGGTTTTTTTCTTTTTATAAGATTTTTATATGAAAACTGTCCCTACAAGTATCTCCTCTTAAACATATCAGAACTTGTGGAGCTGAGGGTTAGCACTACTTCCTCCACCTGGTCAAGCCCACTGGCCACTTTCCAAATATCCAGCTTTTACGGCAACTGCACCCGACTGGCCAAAAACAGTTATCATATGGTCCAGCATGATGTACATATCTGGCGAATCAAAGTTTATAAATATAATTTATTACCATAATTTCTCATTTATAACACATTTTTTTGCTCTTAAATAAGGTCTAATTTGTGTATTAAGCACTAGCACAAGCAAATATGTAACGCCATTAACGCCAAACTTTTGTAATCCTTATTACACTGACAGTTAAACTGCTCTAATCAAATATTTTGGGTCTTAGTTTACCTTTGTGTAATGATGTAATTCTCAAGAGTTACTGTAACACTCACATGCAAACACAGGGCGCTGCAATCTTGTGAGCAAGGGGACCAAAAAAACTGCGCTGTGATTGGTCGAAGACATTGTTATGTTAATAGTTGCTCTCTGATTGGTCAGGACACTACGACTGAGCATGCTCGGGCAGACAGAATAATTGTGCATGCGTGAAGCAAAAGGTGTTTCCACATCCAGTTGAGAGAGAAAATTGTGTATTTGTTGTGAAAATACTGAAATTTCATTGATAAAAACTTTAAATAAAGGTCATTTTTGAGTTGTCTGAGAGAGAAAGGTTTGGGTAAAACCCGTTATATTTGAATGCAGCGTTTTTTCTCGAAATAAAGGCATGAAAAAATGGGGTGCATGTTAAAAATGAGGGCGTGTTATAATTGAGAAATTATGGTATATTACTATTATCATATATTATTAGATATTCTTGAAAAAGTAAAAAAAAAAAAAAAGTAAAAAACAAAACAAACAAAAAATATTTGAATCTCAAAGAAAAATGACCATAACTAACTGATCATGAAACTCCTGCCAAATATGTCACTGTTTCATTTAAGATCATTTGGTTGCTACACTGTTTTGCCTTGTTTCTCCCTTTTTTGTCTTTCTGCCCTCATCTCTTTTCCATTTTTGTTTTTTGTTTTTTTTTTCTTTGTTTTCAGTTTTTGTCTTTGTAATTTTTATTATATGTACAGAATTTTGTAAATCAACACAATAACTAGCTATGCACATATTTGTCTGTTCACATATATTTGTTTGTATGCACTTATTTGTGAATAATAATAATAATAATAATAAAAAAAAAAAAACTGTGTGCAGAACTGAACCAGACTGCATGGTGGAAACGCAGCTAAAGGACGTTGAATAACACTTTTAACTGACGCAGTGTGGACAGCAGGAATGCGACGCTGCACAGTGTGATGCGACATCCAGCGCTTGTGCTCAGTCAGGACACGATGTGTTGGTGAATGAGCTTCTTACCGTCGTGCTTCTCGCTCCGCTATCCTCCTCTGGCGACCATGCTCTTGGTAAGCTGCTCGGTCCCGACCAAATGAGTCCAGATTCGGAGCCATGACAGCTTTATCTGCAAGAGACAGGAGCGATGTAAGAACCAGAAATGAAAAGCTGAGAAAACCTACATCCCTACTCTTAGCTTTGAGTAATTCCTCAAACAACAAGGAGTATTTAAGTTTAAATGCTGTTTTACAAAATTAAATAAGTGATCTACATAGTCATGAATTCATCAGTAAAGAGAAATTCTTTTTTAAACACCAGCATGAATCAGAAATTCAGTCTTACAGAGGCAGATTCTGAATTATTCATTTTCTAGTCACTTACCTGTCAGTCACCTCCTTCATGCTACAGTGAGTGACTGTTGAAGTCACTTTGTTATAACCTGTTTATCTTTACATTGTTTAAGCCGAGACTCAAGCACCCAGCTGTTTGACAAGCTCAGCCACTACACAGCAGCTGATCATAAAAACATTTCCCATGTACATGAACAAGCTCACTCGCTCACAGTCACACCTTAACGGGGGATGAAGGGGTTAATGGGAGTCAATGTGGTGGCTCACTCACACACAGAACTAACGAGGCTGTTCAAATAAATCATAAAAACCTTCAAGATGGACTGACTTGAAAGGCTTGCAAACTCCGACGATTCATCTTTAATATCATCCTGTCTTCTCTGGACAAGTCGGGAGGCCCGTTGCCTTAGTAACTGGTGCATGGCAGCCTCCAGCTCCAGGACAGCAGGCACCTGAAAGATACGACGCCTTCTGTGACCTCTGACACAAACAAAAGCGGGGCTCCGACTCAGAGGGGCGTCTTGCTGAGGGGACAAGAGGGGCGTGATAAGACTGGGACGGGATAGTGCCGGAGCCGGGTGAAAACTCTACAACCACAACAACCTTTTATTTCTGAAATTTATGGACATGTGGGGCATTTCTGAGCTGATTGTTTGAGCTTCAGTAGCTGAAAAACGAGGAGTTACTTCAGTGAAATAAGCTAAAATTAAAATGATGGCTTTCACCCAGCACTGACAATATCACGCTCCAGTATTAGTGCAAAGATACATTTATGATTCTGCTCCAGTTTGGTCTCCATCTTAAGTTCTGTGCTCTCACCTATCACGGATAAAACAGACATTAGTGTGGACGCATGATGGCGGGACGGCTGCTGCAGGATTCAAATCAGATTATTCTGATGTAACATGCAGAAAGTAAGAAATACTGAGAGCTTATATCAAACATTTCATTCTGCTCCAACAAACTGGATATTTGTAAATATAAACCAGAGCTGAACAACATTAGGGAAAGTGACAAGGTGATATAATTTCTTTCTACCGTAGAAATTGGAAAGTAAATCATTACAACATGCACCAAGTGCCCATAATAAGCAAATTGAAAATAAGCAATTGACAATTCTACGACCATATTTTAGCAATTTAACACCGCAATACGAAGAAATATGGGCTGAACGATATTAACTTGATATTGCAAAAACATTAATGTACTAAAATACTAAAGTTCCTTCCCGATGTGAAATAACTAAGCATTTTTTATCCCTGTATATGTGTAAACTGAAGAAGTGCTGCTTTACAGCGAGAGGAATCGGTTTCTGGAACAATCTGAACAAATAAGTTAAATCAAATTTAGTCTTTAAAAAAGTATCAAAGCCAGTATGTTGAGTAAATACAGGGAAACGTGTTAATCTAAATCTTGCTATGTTTGTTTTGTGGTAAAATCTGAAAAAATCGTTTTTGTTTGTTTTACATTTCAATAATGAAATGTAACGTACTCTGTAAGATTTTTCTTCTTTCTGAATCTTTTCATTCAGATGTTTGAGATTATTTTGTTTGTACTGAACATTTTATTTGATGACAGAATGAAAAGTACTCAACTAAAACATTTATCCCAAACAAAGATGGTAGCACAGCTCAGAATCACAACTTTGATTGATACTGAAATCTCAATTGTTAAACACAGTTACGAGCTGATTTACACCCGCGCGTGATATGCAATTATTATTTAACACTCCACAGTTTCAGACTCTGACCACTTTAGCAACAAAGTGAAAAAATAAAATTAAAGATAATTCTATAGCTTATTTTTTTGCTCCCTTTGTCTCACTTTCTCCTTTGTTAATTTGTTTCGTATAGACCATATGATGTGATATTGATAAGCAGACGTATGCAAACTTAGGCAAAAATAAAATATACTTTTTTTCAGTCACCTTTAAGCTCTTGATCTTGTTTTGGTGATTGTGGAAAGGATAATTGTGATTTGAGGTAAATGTTTTGTAATGCTTGAGTTGCTAAATTTATTTACAAGCTTGCGTTGAAAGCTACCCTCACTTCCACTTGACTGCATCAAAATGTGAGTGAGACAGTATTACTTATTAAAATTAATTTCGACTTTTGCATCCACTTAACCTCTTCAGGAAAGCCTGATTAAATTACTTATTATTAGGATAATGGGAAGTGGGAATGCAGAACAATCATGTTCTAAAATAATAATCAAAAATACACATTTTTTAATACGCCAAATTATAAAAGCTTATGACTGCACAGTAAAGTTGAGGTTATATTCCCCTCTTTATTATGTAGGTTTGTTTTTGTGCAGTTTCTGCTTTTTAAATAATATTTTGTAGCATGCTGAACAAAATGTGTGTACTCAATAATATGCAATCTCAACAGAGGAGCCATAATTATGGAGCTTTACGTCAACATGGTGACACATGAAAATCATAGGGTATGAGTGCAAGATCATATTTATTGCAAGCAAAGCCTGATTTTTTTTTACTAAATACTTATATATTAGGGCTGGCACCTTCGACGTTTGAATCTCTGTTTGTGCGTGGGGGTAAAAATCATAACTTGGACTGTAAATATACATTTGAACTGAAAAGACAGGGAAAGCCGCTCCGTGGTAGCACTCTGGGCTCCACACTCCTGATGGCAAAATAAAAAAACATATATGCTGATAATGTGCAAAGCAGCTGGCCAACTCCTTATCCACAACAAATCTGTCCCTTTGTTGGCCTTCTGACCACTGTGAGGTCAAGTGCTCAGCCCTGTGCGACCGCGCCCTCCTCGAAAACCATTCGATTTTTGGGAACAGTGACAGCTATATATCGCTGCTTTTACTTGTTGAAGTGACATTATATTTTCAATAAAAACACAAAAATTAATTTTACAAAAGAACATTTAAATGAGTTATTATTTCATGAGAAAGAAAGAGCCTCACACCTGAGTGTGTGGACAACTATTTCATACTTATAGTGCAAGCTTTGCCTTGCTGCAAATTTTTTCTAGTGTTTTCTGAAGCAGCTGCTAAAAAGACCAAAGAAAATTAAATAGAGAGAGTCTTAGTCAACACGTCAGCCAGACTCATCTAGACTTTAAGACCATCAAACGTTACAAAAACGGACTTTTTTATGGCCTAAATTTAAAAAATTACCTGAAAAATTATTTTGGGATTTTCAAACATTTTGTTTTAAAGGTATGGGAATGTTGGTGAATGTCTTTCTCATGTGTGCATGCTGATAAAGTCCTGATTTTTAAAAGGTCAAACATGTATATGTGTTTTAATCAACTAATTCAAATTATTTTCTGCAGGAGATTTAAAAATTAAAAATCAAGATTTTTTTTCTTGACTTACTCCAATTGTAGGTTCATGATGGCAGGCCCTGTCAGGTTTTGCACGAGCACTTTTATAGGCTTGTTTTTGTTTCTTAAATGAGATTAAATATTGATTAGAGTTTCATGTTAATATACTGAGAAAATACCCCAGCCTTCAGTGATATGGAAGATAAACCTGCCTACGTTTGAACTACATAATGAACATTTTATGACACTCACTCTTACTTTTAGAGGGGAATTCTGTTTGGTTTGGGAATATATTTTTACAAAATAAAGGCAAAACCTGATTTATGTCATTTTCATGTCACTGGGAGGTTTTTTTGAGAGGGAAAAAATGGATTAAAATAGCAAATCAAGTGATCAAGGGATTTTATTTTTTAACCATATCATCCAGCCCTAATACATACAAGACTGAAGACAGGAAGGAGCAGTAGCCATATTTTTTTAAAAATCTTTATTTATATTTATATCTATCTTTTTTATATATCTTTCTACTTTTTTCCCAAACTGCTACTGGAATTCTACTCTTCCTGAGGGAGTTTCCCAAAGGGATTAATAAAGTCCTATTTAATCTAATCTTATACATGTGGGGTCACTTTTTATACATGGGTAGCACAGCTAAATCTTATTTTAAAATACTGTAATGATAATGTTCTAATAAACACTTCAATTATAGTCACTGAATACACTTAATAAACTGTATAGGACACACATTCACAGTGGCAGCACTTTTAAAAAGCACCAATTCAAGTATCCAAATATCACCTTTCTAAACTTAAACAGCAGATCACTGCTTCACCACAGAGCTCTGTCATGAACCTCCCTTTAAAAACCCACATGCCGTGGTCAGAGATCTCAAAGACACAAAACAGAAAATCAAACAGCAGACCATTTCTCCCTTACCTTTTCACTGAAACACTCAAGCAAGTCTCCAACATACCCTCGCATCTCTTGCAAGAATTTATATTGCTCTGCATTGTCATTGGACGAGCCCTCCAGGTGCTGGATGGTGCTCTCGGAGGCAGCGAGGTCTTCTTCGATCTGTTTGTAGCGTTTGGCGTTGGCTTCGTGGCCTGCGTGCATTTGGCTGAGCCTACAGACACAGGACATACAGGACAGACGTGAGGACAGCTCAGGTCAAAGCACAGAGCACACACAGTTAGCTGAGTCAGTTTCTCTAAGTCCAAACATCCACACACAGAGATGAATACTGAGCTACAACAACGCACTCCAGGGGGAAACATGGTGGTCAGGGGATTGTTCGGACTCTCTCGGCCCCCCCTTAGCCTCTCTGGGGTCTGCACGACCACAGCACACAGACATGGCAGCACCTGAGCTCTAGACTGATATTGCCGCGGTCTTTGACTGAACCTACCTATCCTGCAGGCGTTTCTTTACCAGATCAATGGATACTGGGGTCAGATCACCCATAGGGACCCCGTAGTGAACAGAGCCGTTGTCAGCTCGGCCTGTGGGTTTACAAGTCTGTGGGGCCACGGTGCTGTAGGTGAACGGCATGCTGTAGGAGGCGCCGTAGGGCTGGGTCTCGTAGCTGTTCTGGTAGTAGACGGTGTTGTCCTCTGGTTGGGTGCTTTGGACCTGCAAGAGACAAAAATAAGTAAAGCACAACACCTTCAGAAATAATCCAGCATAACACTGAAGGCAGACCTTCCACCTATATTTGAGGGAACATATTTGGGGAACTCAGACATAGATTTTACAAGATTAGGAGACGAACATATTTATAAAATAATGTTGATTGCAAGTAAAAAAGTGATTACCAGAAAGTGGATGAAGATTGAGATACCTAAGGTTGAGGTTATACACTATATATGTGATGGAAAAGTGAACTTTCTCCGTGGACTTGAGGACAGGTTTAAAAGAATGTGGGACAATTGGGGAGCGTACAAAAAAAAAAACAGGTCAGATTTTATCTGAGATGTCCATCACTGGAAGAAAAAGTACCCCAGTTCATAGCTACAGAAGTTGTAATATTCTGTTTGTTTTTTAAAATCTTTTTTTAAATATGTATATTTATTGTTTTATTCAACTATTTTTGCTACTCTGGAACTTAGTAAAACTTTTAGTTTAACTGGTTTGGTACCTTATATTGGTGTATATAAATATTTAAGGTTATTTTATTACTGTGATTCAAGGTGAAAAACTTAGGAAGGGTGTCATGTGTGATTTAAAGATGCAGTATTGGAGGGAAAATAGATTCAGTTATTGTGTAACAGATGTTTGCAAAATCAATGTTAAAATGTTCAATTAAAAAAACAAGAATCAAATACTCCAGCATATGATGGAGCAAACAGGGTTTGAAATTAAATAAATATATATATATATATATATATATATATATATATATATATATATATATATATATATATATATATATATGTATATATATGCTTCACATATTCATTACACCACCACCCAGTGTAAGGTTTATGCCATGGCTGTCCTAAATGAACACCACCGGTAATTAAAAATACGATTTCAATGTTTCTGTAATGGTTATTACACCAGTATGTGCAAGGTCTTTAGCCAAAATGACATTTTGAAAGCTTAAATATAATTATTATCATCCATGAAGTTTCAAGTTTACGGTTTTAAAAGAAAAGCAGAAAACAATATTAAAGCACAATATTACTTTGATTAAGATGTCAGTTTATACTTGCATTACTGAACAGAAAAATCAGTTTTAGTGTGTAATTGTACTGCTTGATTAATTTCTGACTTTTCAAGAAAAGCCCACTGAGCGGCTCATATTTTGGTAAAAAAAAGGTGAATTCAGTACGAAATTCCTCATTCCTGTTCAAAACATTTAATAAATAACAAAAAAGAACAATTTTAACAAGTTTTGAATGATATGACAAATATTTGTTTTCTCATTTTTAAAGTGGTCTAATACATTTGTTAAGAACAGCATATATATACAAATATAGTTTTACTTGTTTACATATTACAAGGGCTGAGCAATATTGAAAACACAGTGACACTTTTTCTTGTTCCATGTATATTGCAATATTTAAAAAACTATAAAGAAGTAGTTTAGACAAAGTATTATAAATTCTTCATTTACAATAATTACATTTTGGCTGAGTTTAATTTAAGACGGCTTGATCGTTGCTATGAATAAATGATTAAAAAAAACATATTTACACACGAGTTTAACAGGAAGGCAAAATAAGTGATGTTTTTTAATCAAAATGTCACAATACCAGGACTTTAAATATTTGTTTAAAAAACCATTTAAATCACACAAACACCTGTTTGAACACCATCATAAAAATATATGTCCTACACAATGTTCATTTTTTAATTTACAAACATGCAGCCAAATTCTAGTGCAATATCTATATTGGACAAACATCTGTGATGCATCACTTTGCTTTTTCTCTCTTTTATTCACAGATTTTATTTATAACTGAAACTTTAAAAGCTTCAGAGCTGAATAAAAAAGAGATTTTATTGTTTTTAAATATGCTGTTTTCAGGAGACGTATCACACATTTTAAAGCTTTTGCAGCTCACCTGGGGTATGCTGATTCCTTTCCTGATCTGCTCCTGCTCCCAGCGGCTCACCTCCTCGTCCTGGCCTGTATCGAGCGCCTCGTCGTCACTTCCCTCGATACCTGCACGTGAAAGAAGGACGTCGAACGTTAGACGAATCCCTCCTACAACAGCAGAATCCAATCAGAGCTCAGCCTCCTCACTGTACCTATCTCCTCCGCGATCTTCTGTCTCTGGCTTTTGCTCTTGACTCCACTGAAGCGGATCCTCTTCTCCTCCTCGTCTTCGTCATCGCTGGCGTCTTGTTCTTCTCCCACCAGACGCTTTTTGGGAGCCTCGGTCTCCACAAGAGGAGCATCGCCGCCCAGCTCTCTAGCCATTTGCCGGCGCTTTCTGGCAGCGTGGATAAATGCTGCATCAGGGATCTCACCTGGGGGAAGAGAAAATGGGTTTATCTAAACACAAACAGTTTTTTAGCTTTGATAGTTTGAGAAAGACGAGAACAGCTTACACCAAAGTGAACTCTCTGCATGAGTCTCTCAAAAGACCAGCTCCACATGAGAGCTAAAAAACATCCACTCATGCGAACAGAACAAGCGTGCAAATGTAGGCATGTTGGTGTAGTACCTGGTCTGAGGCTGCTGAGGGAGGAGAGAGTACTGAAGGATGCTGCAGCGCTGTTGTTCTTGGATACCTGGCTCTGTGCCGGGACACCCTGACTCCTCGCTTCTTCCTCTTGCTCATCGGCGCTGTCCACCTCCATCTCTTCCTCTCCTTGTTCACTGCCTGCTCTGCTGGAGATTTCCTCTTTGATGGAAACTGCAGAGAGCATTGAAGCATCTGGGAATGTGGGACAAAGACAGAGATCAGACAAGGAAATAACACAAATGATGAACTTCAGTCACATTACATTAAATTTGCTGTGATGAAATTATGGGATTATTTATGCTGTTATTTGTCAGATAAACAGCGTTCCCACTCTTTCCTATTAATTTCCAGGATTTTTCCAGGATGCCCCCCCAACACACCCACACTTTGCAGAGTCCTTTTTCTACAGTTGTACCTTACATTTTGTACATTCACCCAGATTACTATATTTCTGCCTCTTCCGCCCCAGAGGTCTGCAAAATGTGCAGTCTATGGCTGTAAAACATCTATTAAATAATCTCTGATGTTCCAAGACATCATGACAAACTTATCACTGAATGGCAACAATCACACCCACAGATTCCAGTGTCACATAAACAACTTCATACCTGAGCTTTTTCATATCATTTATGTTCTAAGTATGATACATACTACAAACATACAGAGGCTATGTACAATTTTTTTTTACCCATTAGCGTTCACTAACAAAGTAAATAGAAGCAGAGGGAGGACACATAATTTTCCAGGACAATTCAAGCTTTTCCAGGACATTTTACTGTTTTTTCTCATTTTCCACGTTTTCCATGACTGTAAAACTAGTCAATCATGTTCCAGGTTTTCCAGGATGCTTGGGAACCCTGAATCAAGCCCCTTCCCTCTTATCCTCTTATTGAACTTCCCAAACAACTTGTTAAAACGTTAGACTTTGTTTTGATATGTCCAAAATGTCAAACAAACATCGTCTCTAAGACTAAGAGATGCAGGTGAAGGTGACCCCTTGATGCTGAGGTGACAGAGGGGCCAAAGGTCAGATGACAGGTAACATAAACACTGAAGTTTCTCACCAGTTTTGGTTTCTTGTCTGACATTCCCAGATTTCTCCAGGTCCTCCTTGTATTCCCTTTTTAGCTGCTTGACAATCTTCTTACTGTGATTGGACTTCTTCACTCTGAACACCTCGGATCCCTCTGTTTACAATAAGGACAGGAGTGTGAAAGTGAGGAGCGATGCATGAACGACATCATAACACAGAAAGTTAAATTAAAATTATATTTTTATAAGCAATAACACTGGGATTGAACGTCTGGGTAATCACAATTTAAAGCTGGAGGAAATGCAATGATTAACATAGTCCATACGGCACGTTTTCTCCGGTTGACGTTGACTGATGTTGCGCTGTAAAGAGTGACCGTGTTATTTGACGACTTTCAGATCAATGTGTCTAATTTACGTCTCCCAAAGATCATCACCTAACTCTTTTATTAACACTATGCGCACAAATACACCCATATGATTAGTCCTTAAGAAAAAACAACGCGCATATTATGACATCCACGCACACATTTATCTCAACGTCATCAGATAACACTGACGCATTCCACGCCGTTACACCAGTTAGCATACTTAGCCTCGTAGCACCATTACCTTCTTCTTCGTCAAAGCTCAGTAGACTGGCCTTCGTGGGCGCGGACACCGTGACGCTAACAGCCTCTTTGACCTTCTTTTCTCTCTTCGCAGGCCTCACGGGGGCCACGCCGGCCAGGAAGCCGTTGCTGTGGATGTTGTCCGCGGCTCCGGGGAAGCCGCCGTGGGAGGACTCCATGAACGGGATCTCCTCACCCACAGGCCCGAACAGGGACGGCGCCAGCTGCGGCTGCTTGTTCTCCTCCTGCTCATCGTCGTCGGACTCGTTCCTGCGCCGGAAGTTGGCTCGTTTCGCCTTCTTGAACATTTTAAGTCGCTGTTAGACGCAAAAGTTCATGCTAAAGGTTGAAAAAAAGCTATAATTGAGCCTGAAGCCGCAAGAAATTATCCCCACAACCCCGGTCAGCCATTTTCTGTCAGAAATCGCGTTTTTCTTCGTTTCATCATTAGCGGCTGAACTTATGTGTCACCAGCGCCACACGCCCCCTAGTGTTTGCATGTGATACACCATGTTCGCCAGACTTGCACGTTTTTATTTTTATTTTTTTTAATTTTTTAATAACAAATTGAATTTACAAAACATTGTGGCATACAATCTTCACAATGGCTTCTTGAAATGAAAAGGTGCATTTAGTACAGTAATACAAAATATGTATCTATTGGAAAAGGCATTTAATTCTTTGTAAAATGGATGAGTCAGTTTTTTGAAGTGGAGTTGTATGAGCTCCATATGGCCACTAAGTACATTAGATGCAGTAGAAAGTTCTCTCCTCTCCCTCAGTAAGCCACAATTTGAAAAAGTTTGTGACGCAGAACCAGCCGCAAACAGGGATGTATTGTACCAAATACAAAAGGGTATTTTCTCCACCTACAAGAACTCCCATCAAAAAATACCACACGTTAAGAGTACGCTACCTAGACATTTTTTTGAGTGCATTGACTTTTCGGGAAAAAAAAGTTTATCTGGCATCGCGGCAGGAGGAATACGTGACATGAGTCGGTTAGTTCCAGATAAACTTTATTTTGTATATTCACCCAGATGGCTATGTTTGTGCCTCTTCTGCCCCAGAGGTCTGCAAGATGTGCAGTCTATGGCTGTAATATATCTAAGAAAAATCTCTTACATTCCTAGAAATTATGACAAATTTATCATAGAATAGCACAATCACACCCACAGATTCCAGTGTCACATAATCAACTTCATACCTTAGCTTTTACAGAAGCCAGTCATGTATATCAGCCCTTAGTGTTTCTGTGAAAATACATGGAAAGAATAAATGAGCTGTAGTTTCAACATCCTCACAAAAAAATGATGTGAAAATTCATCTGAGGGATACACACCATTCAACAATATACTCGCAAGTATTCAATTATTTATTTTTCTGTGTCAGCATGTAATCTTTGACCCCATGCAGGTCAAAGTTTAGGTAAATTAGGCAGTTTTAAATGTAATGCACATGTGACACGGCAAAAACATAACCAAGGAGGTTATATTTTTGCCGGTGTATGTTTGTTAGCAATTTAAAGAAAAACCTACTGGACGGATTTTGCTGAAATTTAAGGAGATGTTGGTAATGGCCCAACTTAGAAATGGTTAGATCTTGGTGATGATATATCATTGAATAGCACAATCCCCACACAGCATTTTGAGACAAATTGTAGTTGTCTGGGTCGGAGGACGGCTCGTTTTGAGGAAAACTAGGTTGCAGCTCACAGTCTTCATGACAGGGATTGAAAAGAGGGATCAAATCTGTGAATATTTTTCTGACTTTGCCCAGTCAGCAGGAGGAGATGTCAGCGGTCTGCAGCAATGCTGCGCCTGGTGCGTTTACATTCATCTGTTAATGATCGTCAAGGTTTTGTTAAGAAAAATGAGTAAACATTATACACATATAAAAGACATATTCCAGAGCATGGCGAGGGCCAGACATTACTGCTGGCGGGCCAGGTTAGGTTGCTGTTGTTTCTAACTCGAGGCGTGTTTCTACTATTGAAGGTGTTTCCTTCCTCTTGAACTGCACCCAGCCGAAGCAGGCCGTACGGCCAATGTTATACAGAGAGAGCAACACTGCCGCCTAGTGGATGGAGGGGGTGGGGGGCTCTCCACACAGGTGATTATTCTCAACCTGTGTGTGTGTGAATCTCTGTGAAACTGCGTTACGTTTGTCTCAGAAATAAATGCACGTGCCGGTTGATCCACAAACGTACTTTAAACAATTCACAAGCAAAATTGAAGATTTACAAATGATAAGTCATGATAAATGCTCTCACAAACTTTAAAAGCACATGTGAAAATTGTTGATATATTTGTGAATCTGTAAAATATATGTGGAAAATCATGGATATACATATGTGTGCATATATATATTTTTTAAATTTTATTTATAACTTTTTGTATTACAATACAAACAGAACAAGAGACAGACAAAAAACAAAAAGTATATATATACACACACTGCCACACAGTACAGTGAAGGAAAGCCAGAAGGCCAAAGTCCATGCCATACCAGATCAATGATTATAGGCGATGACAGTCCAATATTTAAGTCCAAGATTGCATTCTGGATCCAGGTGTCGAGTCCATAAAATTTAAGAGTACGCTACCTTGTGTTAAAGCCTTGTGTTTAAAACAAGGAATGAGGAAGAATATAACCATACCATTTTAACAACAATATCTGAGTTACAGAGATACAGTATAAAAGCAAGCATATTTATTTAGTTAACAGTTTGATCTTTTTTCCTTCTTTATATATTCAATAAAGGGTCCCCAGATCTTTAGAAACCTGGGTTGTTTATTAGACATAGAGTATTGTATCTCTTCTAAGTATGAGCAAGAAACCATGTCGTTTAGCCAAACTTTAAAACAGGGAGGAGTAGCTGATTTCCACTCTCTCAGAATTGCTCTCTTTGCTATAACCAGGCCAAACTTTAAGGCTCGTTGCAGGGCAGATGGAAGGGTTACAAAGTATTCAGAGCAGCCCAAAATAACAATGAGACAATCGAGAAATAGAGGGTTTTTTTTTTTTTTTATAAATAACACTGTACAATTGAAAAATGTCTATCCAAAAGCTTTTGAGTCTGGGACATGACCAGAATGTGTGTGCATATTTTTGAGACAAATCTCTCCCACTCTATTCTGGATCTGATGATCCTGAGCTGCTTGGTGGAGGCCTGCACTCTCTGAGTGCTTTTCTAGTTTGCTATCTGAACACTTTCAAGGAAGCCTGATTAGAAATAATGCTAAAACCATGTGAAGAGGAGTGAAGTAAGAAAACTTAAGCTCCATTCCTCACAAACATTCTCCTCATTTGTCACACTTGAACTCACCTCTGACCTCTCAGCAGCTTCTGTTCGCTGCAGTATGTATTCAGTATGCATGTTTGACACACAATGGCCGCTGTCGGAGCTGAGAGCAGCATATGTCCTGGGTTAAATTCACTCTACACCTCAACACTCCCTGTCATAAATGCCAGCCATGTTAGCTGCAGTTAGCGAGGGTCATTACTGCTGCGGCCGGGATAATAACTGCTGAAATTAAAGTGTCAGAGCCGATGAGGCCCGAGTGATGTGTTGTGATTAATTAACATCAAGTTGACTCTCTGCCTTTAAGTTGATAACAGGAGATGAATATCTTCCCCTTGATCGTGGCATTTAGGATTTAAAATCCCAGAGCAGTTTTATTCTCTTCATGGACGTTCGTTAAGAGAGAAAAGTTTCATTATGCTGCAGTGATAGAACAGGAAGTTCAAGTATCCAGGAATCAATCAGACGGGACTGACGGGGCACTTTCATCATGAAGTTCCTCCTGAATCAGCAGCAAAGGATGAAATAAGTGAGCAGTTATGACAGAGGGTCGATGTGTATAATCAGGGACGTTCATCTGACCTGATTAAAGGGATAGTCCGGGTTTTCTTATGTGGGGTTGTGCCACAGTGTCACAGCTCAGTTCTCTCTCCGTTCTGTTCTTGGGACAGATGCTAATGCTATGCATTGCTGTAAATGAAGACAAACTCTCCACAAAATTAAAATAAAGGTGGGAGAAAAAAAAGCCACAAAATCAGCGTGGGGTCATCACACGCTACAAACAGTTTGTTTACAGCCACTTAATTTCTCACTAAGAAGCTGCTTCAAATATTTTGAGACAAGATAACCTACGTGTATGATTTAAGTCTTAGGTCCTGCTCACTTTTTCCAATTAATTTACTTATATTTCAATGGTTAAAAAGTTTTGTCATAACTTTTCATTTTCAAATCTTTTTTTTAAATTATTTTTTGTGGTCATTGGGGTTCAGTATTTAATAAAATAAGTCAACATGAAAAACTAAATTCATTTTCTAATAAATAAAGTTTCTATAAATTAAAGTTCTGGCTTTAAAGGATAAAAATGCCTCAGGCTTTACTTAAGTTTGTTAAAAAAAATACTAAATATTTGCTTCACTCTTCATCATCTTCATGTAATCTGCTCATTTTCATTCTTCATTATTCGATTTGATAAGTTTATGTCAAACATATAACAAAAGGCAAAATAAAAGTACAGACAGAAAAAAAAGAAAATTAGCGCTTAGAGAGGAAAAAGTCAAAACTTATTTAATCCCACTCCCTTTCCATCAGTTAATAACCAGTTATTTAGTTTCCCATTCTATGTAAAAATAAACATGTATTTAGTTTTATTATCTAATTTTATCTATAAATGAAAAAAAAAGACTTGATCATAACAGCTGTGTTAGATTTGTTGACTTATTATTTTTGTCAACAACCTTTCTTCCCCTGACAGAAACTAGACAGTAACTAATAAAAACAAGTGCACATGGACAAAAACAAAAACTAAATTAACTGACATTTTCATCAAGAAATAAAAAGTAGAATAAAATGTTTGACAGAGACTTAATCCAATCAGACCTAATTTGGTCATGTAGAAAGTAGGGACAAGTTAGGAATATATCCAATCACAGCTACTTTGGTTGTGTGGAAAGGTTGGATGAGTTAAGAGGACATCCAATCACAGCTGCCTTAGCTTGGTGGTGGTGGGATAAGTTGTGGAGCGATCCAATCAGAGCTCCTCTCTTTATGAATTGATATATTCATGTAGAGCAGGTTCACTGTTTGTTGTCAGTTCTGGTATTGTAACTGAGATGCTCTGCCAGGTAGCCTAAATAAAGGTGACTGCATTTCACACAAAAGTTCAATTTGTTTCTGTTCATTTATACATTCAGACTTTACTAGCATTCAATAAAGGGTTATTAGTGTAAAACATGACTTCAGAAATTCAAGGAAACATCAAAAATGCCTTACCCTTTACACTTCATATTTTGGTCGACTACATTTACAGTAGATTTTGAAAATGTTGTGAAATTTCATCAACTAATACTAAAATGAAAACAATTTAGATGACTAAATTATGACTAAAACCAAAAGATATTTTAGGCAATAGATGTGAGGCCTTTACTCACTGACTCAACAAGAAAATTAGCAAAATTTGTTTTGGAGAGCAGGAATGTGAACGTCCTGTTAAATCCACTTGGGGGCACTGCAGCCCTTTCCAACAGAGGCAGCCTTTAAGTCGTGGCCGTGGTGCACTCATCGTTCACTCGTGTATAAATGCTAATGAAATACAATGACATTTCCTGATCTGGTGAATGTATCTGCAATAAGCCAACATGAATATAGATGACATCAATACTGCTCCTGCTGCACCCCCACACACACACACATCAGTGAGAGGAGGGCGTCCCTGTGTGACCATCTCAGGTAATTATTTGTTTAAGGAAAGCAGCCTTGTTTGTTTGAGATGTATATCACTGTCTGAGTGTGCAGGGGAGCGTGCTGTAAAGGGAGCGTGGTAGGAGGCAGGGGGAACGTCCCTGTGCTTTAAGTCATGCAGCAGGGGCCACGCCACTTTAAACAGCCCCCCCGCAGGATACAGTGAAGTTATAGGAGACCAGGTTTCATTTGCTCTGATGGAACAAACATCAGGGTTCAATAACCCGGCTTATTAAATACACAGTGTGCGTGTCAAGAGGTAATGAAGATAGAACGAGAATTGAAGAAAGGAGGGGACGCCGTAATGGAGGGACAAGAGGAGCTACACCTCCAACCTCTCACCAAAGACCTCCATTAACGCAGGGCTATGTATATTAGTTTAAACAAAATTAATATGTCAGGATTCATCAGAGAGCAGACATCATCTCTGCATTATCGCTCTCAGGGTTTGGCTTTCTTGTGTGTAACCACAATCTAGGCAAGTGTGTTTGTCTACTTTAAGATCAAAAAATATCCATAGCACTTATTTTAATTCATATTTACTTGACAAGTCCAGATAAGTATCTTACGAAAAGGAATAAAAGGCAAAAAATAAGGTATTGAATTAGTTGTAATGATAAGAAAATATCTGCCAGTGAAACAACTTTTACTGAGTGAGAGTCTTGACTTCAGCTTTAATAACTCCTCTGGATAGAAGACTTCATTTTGACATCCATCAAGTTAAATTTGGCTTGTTTCATTGGCAGATATTTTTACTTATTACAAGCAGCTCAGGCCTTATATTTAGTTCTGATATCTGAAAATAAGATGTTGGTCCAGACATATCAGGGAATTGTGCCTTAGAATAAGGCTACTGAGATTTTTAGGACTAGAACTTGAACAAATACTCTCACCTTGACCTGTTTTTGCAGTGTGATAAGAGGGACTCAATTTTCTGAGGACAAAAATGAAATTTGGTGCAAAGCCATTTGTAACTTCAGGGAAGAAATCAGATTAATTCTTTAATAAGTACTTGTAAACTCATAAACTACCTCTGCAAAGGACAAATGAGATCCACGACCTCCATTTTAGCTTTCCACGTGCACATACGTGATCTCAGGAGGAGAGAGAGTTCATACATAGATAATAAAAATGAGGTACAGCTATTAAATAATGATCCTGCCACTCTGAGGATGAACCACGTGGTTCACAGTGTCTCTGTTATGTATTAAAGGGATACGCCAACTTTTTTGTTGTTTTCATGTCTTGCCTCACTCCAGAGTCCATGACCAGCAGATAGACACCTTCTTTTGACTGTGCGTTCAGTAACAAGGAAGAGACGGGCAGAGCTCGCCCATCGCTAGTTAGCTTAGCTCAAACACTGGGAGTGCATGGGTAGTGTTAGCCTGCCTCTGCCTACAGTCATCAGATAAACTCTTCAGCAACTCTTAATGGTCCTGTGTGCTTGTTGTGACTGTTTTTTTTACTGCATTATGTTAATCTATCTTCTACTATCACTATACTCTACTATACTAACTATATTGTAATATCTTCTTCTTCTCCTAAACAGAGGCTTTGTTTTGTTGACCTACTTCTGTGATAGTTTGTGCGAGAGATGTGACGTTCGAGAACAAGTCGAGTCTTTTGTACAGTTCTTTTAAATGAATGATGAGAACAGATTCGCAATTGTGAATGAGCCGTTTGTTTGCGAGCCAATCTTATATTTGTCGGCAATTTGCTTCGGATTTCTAGTTGGAATCAAGGGAAAAATAAGATTTGACCCTGTCCTCTATTTATGGCCACAACCTCGTACAACAGTGTTTTAGCGAAGCTAATTAGAGGCAGGTATCTCTTTCTTGTTACTGCACGCACAGTCTAAAGAATGGTGTCTGTCTGATTGTCATGGACTCAGGAGGGAGGCAAGATTCAAGGTTCAAGGTTCAAGGTGGCTTCATTGTCAATACTGCAACATGTGTACACATACAGAGGATTGAAATTACGATACTCAAAGGCCCACGGTGCTACATATAGTATAAATAATAAACGTCAGTACAAAAATAAGAATATGAGTATCGAGTAAAAAGAGTAAATTGAACAAAAATATCAAGGTAAAAAAACATGAAGTGCGAGTACCAAGGCATGTAAAAGGTAATATTTTTAACAGCAACGAGGCACGAAAAGAAAAAAATTGTTGGCATATCCCTTTAAAGTTTGTGCATTCACCCACAACTGCTGCCATCTACAATAAGTGACGTCTATAGTTTACTGCTAGCTAAGAGTGATGATTAGAAAAGTGTGCCAAAGTCTTCCAGAACTTCTGACTCCTCATCAAAAACAAATGTGTGGAGACATGTTGGAACAAATTGAAGGAAATTTTAAGGAGTGATTACGAAGTTTTTTGGGACAACTTTGTCGCAATTTTTATCATGATTAAAATTTAATTCAAAACTTGCCAAATTGTCTCTTATCAGTGGAGACCAATTCTGCTCTTATTCTGAACTGAGGGGCTGCCACTCGGAGAAGAGTTTAGAAGTATCCACAAAAGTTTTTAATTGTATAGTTGCTCCATCCACACGAATACGGCCTTGAGTAAATACTCAAATGTAATACTCATTGCAATATCCTTACTGTCAAACTTTTTTGTTTATTCACATGTAAATATTGTTAATGTTAACTTCATTTACCTATTTTTCCTTCATAAGGAAGTTGATATTGCTTAAAGATTAAGCATGTTGCAACCTGCCTACTTAATTTTCATATTTTTTATTCTTATCGATTTGATTTTCTTACTTCCCTTTGTGTTTCCATGTGGACAACAAATACGCGCATTTTCACTGCGAGCAATAGATTGACATGGAGAACAGCGGATGCCATGTTTGTTTACATCGGATATGTTTTGTGTGCATCCTCAATGTCTACAGCACCACTTACAGGCCTAGCATATGTACTACAGCATTTACAGTGACTTTATGTCGACAGAAACATCTTTTGAAACAACATTTTTCGTCTCCATGTGGACAAGGCTTGAGTCATCGACCAGTCTGAACCATTTGTTTAACTTGTTGAACGTTTTAGAAGTTTTTGATGTACTTGGGTGCCCAGGACGTCCTCTCTGCCTTCACCAAGCCTATTGCTGCATTCAAACTCACGTGCACGTGACATGCAGTGTCCCCCACACACCTCATTGATGTACCCAAAGATTCAGAGCTCTGCTGTTTTGATCAATTTCAGCAAAATTTCAAGACACTGTGTTTCTCAACTTTTGAGCTAATTGTTTCCTGATGCCTTAACAAAAACACATGCACTTACACAAGACATAATCTTTAATATAAAACACTGGGAGAGACTGAACCACATGGTTTATCCTTAGAAGAGCAGGATCATTATTTAGTCACCATATACCTCGTATGTCTCTTGTAAATCTCTGTTGTTTCTTTTTTCATGTTAAATTGTTCGTATTTCACCTTAACTCAGGCTCATTTATTTCATTTCAATGGCTGCTCGAGTTTGGTCACCATCAATAATGTTAAAAAATCCCCTGATCCACCTCCATTCTCGCTGTATTAGAGATGCTTTGCTGTTTTTTTGGTTTGTTCTGTTTGTCCTATAGTGTGTGCAACATGTCTCAGCCTCATGATAGAGTACTTCTATGTACAAGACAAGAAGCCTGCAGCATCCAGACTCCTCCCTCTGCTTCTGCAAACAGCACCTGTAAGGCCGGAGACGTATTTAACATGTATGTGGTGAACATCACAAAACTTTTTAAAACTTTCAACAAACTGAACAAATTGTTTGAATTGATCAAGGACTCAGAATAAGAATGAGAGCAGAAATGGTTTCCATTGATTAAGAGACAGTTTGGGAAGTTTTGCATGAAAATTTGAACAAAGTTTGCCAAAGTCGTCCCAAAACTTCAGACTCCTGCAGAGAAGGAAAACAACTTTGTGGAGACATTTTGCAACAAAATGAAGGAAACCCAATTTTTTAGAAGCAGAAATTATGAAGTGCTTTGGGGCTTTGCCTTCTGTTTGTACTTTCACAAGGCTGAATTAGAAATTCAATATTTCATCCTCATAAACCAACTAACAACAACAGCAGGGGGATCTTTTGATTAATATTGAGGATGAAGAGTGGTCAAATATAATCTCAAATGCTGAAAAGAAAGTCAGAGATGCTCGAGGTTAACAGTAAAATAATACAAAGGCATCACTGGACTCAAGCCAGACTCCAGAATATAGAACTGCAAATGACAATCAGTGCCAAAACTGTACATATTTACACGTGGTCTGGGATTATTCTTTGGTGCACCCATTATAGACCAAGGTTCGGGGGATACTGAGGGATGGCTGAATGACACCTTACCCATACACCCATGACTCTGTCTCCTAAGCTGCAGAAGGGCTGCTTTGGTTTTATAAATATTGTGTGAGAGAATCATGATCTGAGTTTTTCAGAGGAGAAATCATAGTTCACATTGTTGCGAGGACTGTACAGTTCTAGGAGGAAGAAGTGTTTGTACACTGTATCTATATCTGTATCATATTTATACTGTTAAAAAGTTCAGTGCCCATCTGCACAGCTCATTCACCGCATCTTTTGTATTTATTGTTGGGTTGTGTTTTTGTTCTTTTTTGTGCCTATTGAATATTTTGTATATTTTTGATATATACCCTTAATTTTTGTACTATTTTCTACCTGTTTTTATACTTTATGTTATTCCTCCTGACCCTTATTTTTATTCTTATTCTAATTATATGTTGATTGTTTTTACATCAATTTACCAAGGCAGATTTCTTGTATGTGCAAATGTACTTGGCACTAAATACAAATTCTGATTCTGCTTAATGCTACTGAATTATAAATTATAAGTTGTATTAAGGATGCTTGATATTATTGATATCAGCAGATTACAGCTCCAAAAGCTCAACATTGGCATCTGCAGATATGAAAATTTCTGCCTATATTTGCAGACAAGATTTTGGCAGTACATTGTGGCCCTTTATATCCCATACAACGGCTGAAATACTGCCAAAATTTACAAATGCATGATGATGCTTTACCTCATCATCACTTAAAGTCCACTATTATAGATCAATAATTATAATTTATTACAGAATAAAATGTTGATTTTCTTGCTTCACATCTGTTTCCAGCACAAATAGACTGTCACCATGGAACGAACAGGTCAGTTTTAGTAAAGTGGAGCCTTTGTGCTCTTGTACAAAATATATAAGCATCAATATCAGTATCGGCGATTATATGCTCAGAAATATTGGCATATTGAATATCTATAGAAAGCTGTTTGGGCATAAAATTGATGATGGTGATATCAATTGTAGTTCAGCTCTACTAGTACTCAAATTTGGAGGACATGTACTCAGTTTTGGTCAACTAGGGTGTGAGTAGACTTTACTAGTGAAGCAAAAAGTGTCACTAGTACTACTAGTAAACCTTATATGCTCATAAGGGGGCATGTAGACCTTACTAGTAAAGCAAAATGCTCTACTAGTAGACAGTTTCATGTGACTAGTAATACTAGTAGACTTAAAAAAATGTTACAAGTAAAAACTCAAAGCTTTATTAGCAGTACAAGTAACACAAAATTGTGTTTAAACTGACAATTTTGCTTTACTAGTTAGGTCTACTAGTGCACTAGTGTGTCAAAAACTTTTACTAGTAAAACAAATGTTGTTTTTACAAGTACTACTAGTGAACTCAAAATATCTCAATATTAGTACTAGGAGACTGTTTTTTTAGGACTGTTTTGTTAGTTTTGTTGTACGAGTAAAGCCAAAAGTTACTCTAATAGCACTGGTAGACCTACTGCAAATGAAGTAGGAGAGATTATAACCAAATCCAGCACTCTGATTGGTTGTTAAATTTTTAAAAGCCAATGGGAAGTCTGGATTTGCTTTTTCTTGTCCCCTCATTAACCTATAAGGCTTACTAGTAGTATCAGTGAACATTTTTAACTCTACTTGTAGGACTATCAGACCCAAAACAGTCTACTTGTAGTTCTAGTGAAACTTTTTGCTTCACTGGTAAAGTCTACTCATACTCATTACCAAAATTGAGTACATGTACTACAGATTTGATTACTAGAAGAGCTGAACTATGGTTGCTATCACACATATCAATTTTATGCTCAAATGGCTTTCCATAGATATTGGTATAAATTTGTTTGTGGATTGAAGCTCTAACACTCCTTAGATTAACAAAAGAGGCTGATGTCACTCAAGTTTTGGACAATATATTCTAAAATCTATGGAAACCTTTGAGGAAAAAAATATTTCAGAAGTCCAAAAAGCTGATTGTTCATAAATACTTGATGACATTTCTATCTACAAATATTTTTAAAAATGCGTCATGAGAAAGTGAACCCAAAACCATGATGGGTGAGAGTTTAGAGCTGAATAGTTACATCCCCAGAAACTAGTTTGAGACTTTTATGATTACAGAAAACACATTTTAACCAAATTCAGCTCTCTGTTCAATCAAGAGCAAAAACTCTCTGCTCTCCCATCCGAGTATGACTGAGACACATGGACATACGTGGGCTCAATTGACGGCCTGGTTACTTACAAGAACTGAACTCAAAGATAACTTTGAATCAATTATTCCTTTATTCTGCCTTTGCCGTGGTTGATGGGTTTGGTGTGCCTGTTCCAAGAATATCCCCTGATTGTGGATCTGTGTTCATTACAGGGCACGTGTGTAGGTGTAAAACAGCTCGACAATACTGCAGTGACCTCCAACTGCCACCTTCACGCATTAGAATAAAAATTGACACCACCCGTTTCACACTCCTCTGTCTAATCCTCGTTCCCTTCCCCTCGGCTGCCAACCCCGCCGCCCCCGGATTTCAGTTGATTCTCTCTCCATCTTTAAAGCAGTTGTTTTTTTTTCTTCTTGTGTTCAGAGTTTCAGGAGTGCAGATGGAGAAGTGGCAAAGACTTAAAGTAAAGATAAAAAAAAAAAAAAAAAGCACAGAGGGGGAAAGTTGTCTCAAACTCCTGCGTCAGCAACATCACCTTCCTCTCCTCCTCCTCCTCCTCTCATCTATCACTCAAGGTAACATCAAAGCTAAATCACCAAGAGACTTCGCTGTTACACTTCCTGTCCACATGCAGAAAACTTTATCAAGACTTCAGGTTTACACACACATACACCATTCTTCTGATTCCTAAACATGCATCTCAAGGGCCATTTCCACAGTGCGATTACACAAAAGCGCAACAGCAAAGCCTTGTCATCAGTACACCTCGTGAGGACATGACATCTGTGAGATCACTGTGAATTTACCACTGTGACATCACCATTCCTTTCACCAACACTCAATAAGCATTTGTGAACTGAGGACAGTAGTTGTTGAAGCTTTGTAGTAAGGCTGTCAGTTTTCCTCAAAATCAAACATACATGCAAATAACTGAAGATATTTGGTTATGTTGCTGAAGCCATGCTGTTTTAACACAAGCAGATGTGTCTTCATTTTCTCTGAAATAAGCAGAGATGTCCCGGAAAAAGATGTCTCATGCTCCTAAACCTGTACGTACCTTTCAGCATTAATGGAGCCTTCACAGATGTGCAGGTTGCCCATGCCATGGGCACTAACACCCCCCCATACCATCACAGATGCTGTCTTTTGGACCTTTGCTCTGATAACAGTCTGGATGGTCCTTTTCCTCTTTAGCCCGGAGGACACCACATCCATGATGTCCAAAAACAGTCTGAAATGTGGACTCAGACCACAGTAGACTTTTCCACTTTGCCTCAGTCCATCTCAGATGAGCTCGGCCCAGAGAAGCCGGCGGTGTTTCTGGGTGTTGTTGAGATGTGTCTTTGTCTTTGCATGGTAGAGTTTGACCTTGACCTTGTAGATGTAGAAATGAACTGTGTTAACTGACAATGGTTTTAACTTTTTTTTGTCAACATTTGTAAATAAGCAAACATAATATCCAGTACAATACCCAGTCAAATGTGTTTTACTGTTACACAGCACTGTCATATTTATATTCATATTGTAAATATTGTTAATAGTGTAAATTCCTTGGCTTGTTCATAGTCTCACTTTACTTTTTATTTTTTTGCCTTCATAAGGACATTGAAGCATAGCTTAAAGATTCTGCATGTTGCAACCTGTTTTCTTGTTTTTAAAGAATTTTTAATGCTCTTATGTATTTTAATGTCTTTGATATTCCTGCTGCTTTACTGTGTATAAGAGGTATTGAATTTTCTCTTTGGGATAAATAAAGTATTTCTGATTCTGATTTTCTGAAGTGTTCCTGAGCCCACATGGTGATATCCTTTCCAGAATGATGCTGCTTTATAATGCAGTGCTGCCTGAGGGACTGAAGGTCACAGGCATTCAATGTTGGTTTTCGGGCTGCTGCTTACATGCAGAGATTTTTCTGGATTCTCTGAATTTTTTGCTGATATTATGGACTGTAGATGACAAAACTTCTGAACTCCTTCCTATTGTATTTTGAGAAACATTCTTCTTCAACTGTTGGACTATTTGCTAATGCAATTTTTCACAAACTGTTGAACCTCGCCCCATCCTTCCAAACAGGTAACTTTCCCAGTCTTTTGTTCCCCCTGTCCCAGCTCTTTTGGAACATGATGCAGGCATCAGATTCAAAATGAGTGAATATTTGCAAAAGAACAATGAAGTTTGAACATTAAATATCTTGATTAAAGGATTGAAAAGTATTTGCACAGCATTGTATTCTGTTATTTAAGGTTAACACAATGTCACAGATAAACCCCAAGGTATATCTGACATCCTCAGCTGAAGTATTAGCTAATAAGTTAACCTGGATCTGCTTCTGACATCAGATCACCACCAAAATCTAATCACTTCTCTCTTGTGCCATGACCAACATTATCTGAAAATTTAATCCGAATGTACCGTGAACTTCTTGAGTTATCTTGCTCACAGACAAGCAAACATAAAAACGACAATGCCAGCTAAAACCTAAATCATTAATTGTAGCCTTGAGTCCATTGAGTAACCAGCCAAACTTTGAGATAAACAGGAATATGCCTCCAGGAACAGCCAAACAAACCTCCACCAGCACCTGTGACTGAAGCAGATGGAGGCTAAAGTTGACACAGAGGGGAGATGAGATGATGTGACTGATTTAAAGGAACACAGAGAGAAAATGATGATATTTAAACCCTCTTTAAAGCTTTAAACTTGTAAATAAATGATGCACTCAAGACACGGCTGCTGCTCCTACACCTGCGGCTCAATGCTTAAATATTCATCCCCTGTCATAGTCGCACTCTTGAGTGACTGTATAGCTTTTAAGTGTGTAGATGTGTGTATGTGAAGAGACGGCTTTAAGAGGAGAGCAGAGAATTGAGGATTTATTTTCCCCTTAATGATCTACTTGTACGCTCTCAAAAAGGCCCTCATCAGCGGACAGCTTGGCGGAGGCAGAAAAAAAGAGAAAGCAGACGCCCTCATGCTTCTCATCTGCTCCCTCACTGTTCTTTCATCCCAGCAATGCTCATAATGGTCTCCAGATTAGTGCTGGATGTGTTAACTAAACTTCTCATTTGAGAGAGGGGGAGCGGGAGGGCGAGGAGAGACTTGTTGGAGAGAATCACGGCTGGAAAAAATGAAAAGAGGGAATTTTCAATGCGGATGTTTTAGGAGATGAAAGGGGAGCTAATTCGGAGAGGAATTTTCAGAAACAGTTTTAGTATAAACTCCAGTAATAAGTGCATCGTTGTGCCCTATTGCAAACATTTAGAAACAAACTGGGAAGCAGATGTTCCCACTTATAGAGAGCCAAACAGATCACTCAAGGGAAGTAATAAGAAAGTTGATATAATTAGAGACAAACATCTAATTTAGCTCGCCTTGTGATTGACATGTTATGATGCCAGATAAAGTACATCCTCCAAAAGGACCTCTGGTCTCAGGCCTCCTGCAGTGTCGGGGCAGGAGGGAGATATCTTTTAGACGTACCATGTTGCAGAACTTTACATCTCAGAATAAACAGTCTAGATCAGGGGTCACCAACCTGTATATCTTCATCTTCTGATAGATCTTTTGGACATTTCTTGTAGATCTTGAACACTTGATATGTTAGGTCTAAATCTGACACACTGAATGGACAGTTTCATGTATTCATTACATACATGGATATAGTGAATCGTACTGCTTAACTGGGTCTAGTAACTTCCTTTGTTTGACAGAGACTTAATCCAGTCAGACCTAATTTGGTCATGTAAAAAGTAGGGACAAGTTCAGGAATATATCCAATCACAGCTACTTTGGTTGTGTGGAAAGGTTGGATAAGTTAAGAGGGACATCCAATCACAGCTGCCTTAGCTTGGTGGTGGTGGGATAAGAGTGATCCAATCAGAGCTCCTCTCTTTATGAATGAGATGCTCTACCAGGTAGCCTAAATAAAGGTGACTACATTTCACACAAAAGTTCAATTTGTTTCTGTTCATTTAGACATTCAAACTTTACTAGCATTCAATAAAGGGTTATGACTTCAGAAATTCAAGGAAACATAAAAAATGCCTTACCCGTTACACTTCATATGTTAGTCGACTACATTTACAGTAGATTTTATCGACGAAAATGTTGTGAAATTTCATCAACTAAAACTAGACTAAAATTAAAAGTTTAGATGATTAAATTAGGACTAAAACCAAAAGATATTTTAGGCAGAAGACTAAAACTAAATTAAAAAATGCTGTCAAAATGAACACTGGTTTTATCATATCTGGACCACATTTCTTTATTACATGTAAAACAAATAACACTGAAAGCATTTCTCCATAGAAAGGATATTTTTGCTCCATTTCTGACATGTTTTGAGAGTTTGTGCGACAAAGTGGCTCATATATTTGTATTTTACACCGCCTTCGACATTATCTGATTGGCATGTTATGGATGTGATTGACAGATTGATTCTGCAGGCCCATTTGTTGGCCTTCCATCCAACTGCAGCAAAGGAGTGCTAAGCCCTGTGACTGGTCCCCATCGAAAACAGGTTGATTATCTTCGGTTTGCAGCGTGTTTGCCTGAAAACCCTTTGATTTTTGGGAAAAGTGACAGCCCTAAGTGTTAAGCACTAGAACGATAATCACGATCAGAAGTCGATAAAGTCTAAGTGGCGCCCAGCCCTCCTGACAGTTGGACTGTTCAGCTCCTCTCTCCATCACAGCCTGCTGATTAGTCATCGGATCTGAATGCTCATTGGACCATCTCTTTTAAAACTACTTGACCTTGCATCGACTTTCATCCTCTCTCCTCCAACATGTTCCACCAAATTTCCTCCCCTCTCTTCCTATCTGAGCTGGCGTACGTTCCAGACACTCCTCTGGGGGCTTTTCTGCTCTTCCGTCAGCCTGAATACAGATATTTCAGCACCTTGATTTCAGAGTAATTACTCAAGGATAAATGATGACTCTCCTTCTCTGCGTCTCACCCCCTTCTCTTTCTGTCAGCCCATCAGGAAGACGACCGGGGGGCACGGCAATCACCCACCACCACTCTGCAGGAGGGACTCAGAGCCTCCCAAAAGTTTACACGTGGAGACAAAAGTGTTTTTTTTTCCATCTTGATTTCACGGCAATTACACGAGAATAACTCCCCATGAATGCGACCCCACTTCTTTCCTGTCAAGCTGACAGGATCAGGACCTGCGGCACAGCAATCACTCGCTAACGCTCTGCAGGAGGGAGCCACAATCTTTACAGTGTTTACACATTAAACCTTCCTTCTTTTTTCTCAGCCTCATAATTTTTTAAATTCGAAGGGGCTTTGGCTGACTGAGCCTGCTCTTTCTCGGCCCCACACTGTGCCACATTCAAACAGATATATAGATTACCGCAGGGAACTCGCTGGAGGGCAAATGCATTCTGCTGTTTGCCATTTGGATGCTTCATCTGAACAACTGGAGACGACTCATACATACCACCACAACAACTGTTTACACCTGACCCAGATTCTCTCACCTGCACTTATGCAAGAGAAACACAACAAAGCTCCGGCATCACAACACCTCGAGGCATTCACGTCAACGTGTGTGATTTTTATGTCACGAATGATGCATGCTCCCCATACACACAAAGTAGACACACACACTCGCAGCACTCCTGTCCCCCTGCTGAGTGCCCCTTTTCACCAGTACACCAAAAAACTCAGATCCAGGTGAGAGTATTTGTACAATTTCAAGACCAAAAAATCTCACTAGACTTATTCTAATCCACATTTTCTTTACATGTCTGGATTAAGATCTTATTTAAAGATATAAAAAACTAAAAATGCAAAATAATCTGCCAATAAGACAAAACAAATTCAACTTGAGCAGATATTAAATCTGAATTTTAGACCCTTGCTTGTTTCATTGGCAGATATTTTCTCTTCATTACAAGTAGTTCAATGTCTTATTTTTGCCTTTCATTCCTTAAAGTAAGGTATGTATCTTGACTTGTTAAGTGAATGGGGATTGGTATAAGCGTTTTGGATATTTTTGACTCAAAAATAGACAAACATACTTGCCTAGATCTGAGTTTTTGCAGTGTATTACACCTCTGCATCTCTGCAGCTTGATCCACCTGATTCATTTTCAGTAATCAGTCTGATCCATCTTGCAAAGCTCCAAGCTGCAATGATTGAGCTCATTCTTGCAGATGCACCACCCTATCAGTGTCCTTCGAAGCAAGAGGAGGCAGAAGCTACGAGCATGACGACAGCGGGAAGCAACTGCAGCTACAGAAATTATCATAGACAGGCAACAATAAAAAACGTGGTAATTTGTTGCTTCAATAATTCATGCTAAGTGTTTTAAGGGGGGTTAGGGTAAATATTGATGAATTCAGAACAACCCGGATCTTTGCCCAACTTTTTTGGACCTCTACGTGGCTCTAGGCCCCATAAGCTTTACCCTTTATCCCCCCCTTATTGGCAGCCTTGGCCCTGACCAGTGTCTTGCCTCATGTACAACACTTAAATATGCAAAGACAGACAGAAGTGGCAATATTTCCGATATTCGGATATGATATTGTGATATCACTCAGAAGATGAATGGACAGAGGTTTAATTCCATGTCTGGAACTAAGGCCATCTTCGTGGTGAGGGCACATTAGACAGGCATTTTTAGATCAAGAATAAACAACTTATAAAAGAATATAAAGACTAGCCACATTCAGAAACTCCAAAATGACTTCTGCTTTGACTCTGTTAAAAAGATCTTGTAGACCAGTTACTCTGTAAAACCTTGCTCTGCACGATCTAAAAGCATGTGTTTTATCGTCAAAGAACATTGACAACCAACACATTCAGGAGGAGGCTCTTCTTTTAGTAAAAACGAGTGAGTCAGCCTTGAATGAGCAATCTGACATCTGGTAAAGACCACTTGGTCCTTGCGGTTTTTCAGCCATGTTGGGAAATTTCATAGTTTGTTGTTTGAAAAAAAAAACGCAAATCCCAAGCAAATTTACTCACTCAAGATTAAAAAACACAAGATTATTGTCTTACAATGCTGCCGTCAGTGACTATAAACTCTTATACGCCTTTATTTGGCCCACCACGTTGAAGTCTGCAGGACTGAGTAATGTGTGATATTGATTGCCTCAAACCAGGTAAACTGGTCAATCCACAGGGTAAGCACTTTTCTGCTGAGTGAAGGGATTGTACCAAGGTAATAATCATTTTTTTGTTTCTTTAAAGATTTTTTCTGGGCATTTCGTGCCCTTATTGACAGGAGAGAGAGACGCAGTGGATAGCCTTGTGAAATTGAGCAAGAGAGAGAACCCAGCCCAGCAGAAGCATATGCAGTGCTCAGCATAAATGAGTGCACCCCTTCAGATTTGTCAGAAAACCTTTAGTTTCCTTTCAAAATCAACATTTTCTATGGCATACTGTACCAGAAAATACTCCCCCAAATGTGGGCCATTGATTGCAAACAAGATTTTTTTTAAGTTGCACACAAAAAAGTATTTTTCTCAATTCAAGATCAGGATGCAAAAATGAGTACATCTCAATCAAAGGTAGTTTTCATATGCAAGAGCAACACAACAATCAATTTTAGTTATTGCACGACCGGCCAGAGGAGGTCTGTTGCTTCTTTTAAGTCACTTTTAAAAACTCACTTTTACAGAATTGCTTTAATGTGATGTCGTCTTTCATAGTCTTTTATCTTCTTTCTTTCTCTGTGTTTTAGTCTTTCTTAGCCTTTTATTTGTGTTTTAGTCCTTTTTTGTCTTTTATTTGTTAGTATTGCTCTTATAATTTTAGCTCCTTTGTCTTTTATTGACTGCTTCTATGTTATGTTCACAGATTGATGTCTTTATTTACATTTAATTCAGATTGTTTTATTTTTGCTTCACCTTATGTTATACTCTTAATCTTTTATATAGAAAACTTCTAAGCTTATTGTTTAATTGTTCTCTTTTTATTATCTCTATTCTATTATTTTATTATTGTCTTTTTATATTTGTTTTGTTTTTAGCTTTTACTTTGGTCCTCATAGTCTCATTTTATGTAGCAGGGTTCGTATATTGTCTGGGTTCTTATGACATATTTGTGTATGTCTTAAATGTTCTTGCATTTTAATTGACCTCTTTTGGTTGTTTTTTCCTTTGTGTTTGAGCTCTTGTGCTTTGCTGTCTTTATGTTCCTGCCTGTTGTCAAAGCACTTTGTAAAAGTGCCATATAAATAAAGTTTATTATAGTATTATTATTACTATATTACCCTTATTTTCATGTTATGGAAAAAATGTTATAATAAACTCAGTTTTGTCAAAACTTTGGAAATTGTTCTTTTGTTCATTTAGATATTAATCAATACATTACTTTTAATAGGGGGTGTACTCATTTATGCTGGGCACTGTATATGGGACGTGCCTGTTGCTTACCAGTCCGCCAAACCAGCACCACAAATATAACATTTTAAGACACCCACAGGGAGCACGTTGACTTTAACAATCATCTTCCTCCTTTTCAGTTGATTCCAAATTGCCTTGTGTGGGTCAGTAGACACTTTGGTGCTCGATCTTAAGCACAAGACACTAAAAGAGAGTTTTTTAAGACAAAACGCTGCACTGCCCATTCCTCTGCTCCAGCCCTTTGACTCAGAGCTCAGAATTATCTGTTTGTGATTCCTCCCACCTTTATGACGAGCTTTTGTTCTCCGAGTCCAAAGGCTATGTGAAGTATATCAGTGAAGAGCATCGAGAACCCGCCCTGCTCTACGTTTGATATCCAGGAGGTTAACAAAAACAGCTTGAGATTCTGAGCAGGTGCAGGACATCTTTGAGCGATGTGCCTGGCTCTGGGTGGATGACGGGGGGAGAGAGAGTCCTTTGAGGGAGCAATGAATTCACAAAACAAATACCAGGCTCTTTGTAAGAGCTCTTCTCAGGGACACATCCAAGCCCCACTGGGAATAGAAGCCCAGCGATGCCCCAGCAGAAGGCCTCACACCAGGGCCTTGATTTAATCACTGCCCAGCGAGGGGAGAGGCCAAGCAGGCAACAAAGCTGCCCTCCAGCCTTCCATCCTCCTGCCATCTATGCTCCCCGCGGGCTGACCCAGGAGAGGGCATCCCGCGCCCTCCACCCCTCGGCATGGGCCGTTTGAAGATGAGAGGGAGCGGGGTGTGAGGGGAGGCCCGGCCGAGAGGAGGAGAGGTAGATGAAACCCCGGTTGTTCCCTTTGAACTGCTAATCACTGTGTTTAAAGCTGACCTCGCTCCCCGGCTCTCCTGTCTGTGTTTGGTTCATTAAAATATGTACGCTTATAAAGAGGCCAGATGGGAGATCACCGTGGACGACAATCCACCTCTGCGCCAGTCAAATATGCACACCTCATTTTCTCCCCCGAAGATGAAACGACGGCCAGGTGAGAATGGATGAGTCACTACACTCAGGTGGGATTTCAAAAATATATTTTATTTCTGGGCTTGAAAGTTTGTCCACTGAGGGGACTGAATATCAACGTTAAAAGGGCAAAAGTTCTTCTATTTAAAGGTCAAAAAAGCAAGTTTATAAATTGATCATATACACTTTGGGTAATTCCATCATGAGTGGGCCATGATGTGGTATAATATGCAGCTTTCCTGACATTAACTTGGCAAAAATCACACTTTGGATGCACTCAAGTCAAGTTTATCATTCACTCACACCTAAGGCCCATTTAGAGTCACCATCTGACCTTTTGATAAGTTTTTGGGAGTCAAGAATTGGACTGGAAGAGGAAAGCAAATTATAATTCAACTGGCTTCACTAAAATTTAGAGTATTCAGAGACAAATAAGTCTTTAACAAGTCAAAGCTAACACATCTGGTCAAACGAATTCTGTTTGTTGGAAAGTTCAGTTCATTTTGGGCAGTGTGAAAGTTCGCACAAACTGTGGTGCGGACCAAAGAACCAGTTTCTCATTCGCTGAGAAACAGGGGTCTCGATTCACCAAACAAGGACCAAACAAACAAACCCAAAAGGGAGTGATTGTAGCTCAGATTTGGCTCAACATCACAACAGTAAGCAAGGAAACATAGCGCTCACTGACAACGTCAAGCAGAGTGTGCCTAACATTAGCATTGCAAGCACCGCTGGCCTCAAGTCTTCTTAACAGGTTGATATTTACCAAGATCTACATCGCTCAATATGCAAGTGCCAACTATTTATGGCACAGAAGACTTCCAAATAGCTTCAAGCTAAACAATGATTTTACTTGAAGCTGGTTGTGTATTTCTGGGTCATAGTGCAAGAATGAGCCAGATGGAAGGAACACAGACCGCTGCTACAGCCCCAACTAGTGGTGGAAGGCTAGACTGCACATCTGACAGGCTTTGGTCCGCCTCACTGGGTGCAGTGTGAAAGCAAACCAAACCAAGCCAAGTGAAAAATCAAATATTTCAGTTTTAACTGAATTTGCCAAACTTTAGGAGTGAATACGACCTTGGTGACAACACGTTGCCGTTTATGACATCAGCAAAAGGTTTCCCTCATCATGATAAAGCTCGACGCTGTCCTCATGCAGTCTGTGGGATGAATTCAGGAATATCTTTACATTTTCAGATTTCGTCTTAATGTCACCTGTAAACAGAAGTCTTCGTCTACCTCTGGATCCATTAAGTTAGCAGGTCCAAACAAACCCAGGGAGGATGCAAGGAGATGGAGGGTGGGGCATGGAGGAGGGCACGGTGGAGGAGAGGAGGATAGCAGGAGATCAATCAATCATCGCTTCTGTTGGTTTATATTGACTCTGCAGTCCCACTGGGCTTCCACGCTCAATGTGCTTTCAGGCATTTGGCGAGGGTCGATGGAGGAGCGTGCCTGGCTTAACACTCACCTTTTATAGCCGTACGTGCGTGAGTGCTCCTCTAATATATTAGATGTTTTTATGACGAGGGTAAAGACCAGTTTTTAGAAGTGTTTGTCGTGTTGAAAATGCGTCCAATGGTCTATGATAATTGGCTAATGCTTTGGAAATGAGTATCAGGTTTACGCTCAAGGGCCTCAGACACTTAACTCCTCGAAGATTAAAGCTGTTTTGAAAGTTCACCTTGAGCTGCACTGTGACCCATGGCAGCCTCCCAAAAAGACGGGAGACATAAAATTGACTTTGGCAGTAACTCTGTGAAGATTAGAAATGGATCATCAACATCTTTTTACACCAAATGTTACAAATACCTGTTTAACCTTCTACTAGCTTGTTGTCTTGTAAGATCAATGGAAAGGCCTTGTTGCACATGAATATTCAGTATATTGTTTTAAGTATTTACAGACTCCAGGTTTTAACTACATAAAATACAAGACTGTTGAATGATGTAATTTCAGGGTCCCCACTCTTATATAGAAATCATTCTCCAGGACTTTTCCAGGACGTTTTCCTCACCAACCCCCTGAAGTTACAGTATTGGTGTGGGCAGTTCTCAGGTTAATCTAGCCTTCTAAAAAACAAGATTAAAGGTTGATGATCAATATCTCTAGCTTGCTCCACCGTATCATATTGAACTTATCTATTTCGAACTCATGGGCTTGAACATTGTGTGCTAGCTATCTTTTAGTCTGGCTTTTTTGTAGTGTCTCACTATTATAAAATTATGGTTTATACTTATTTTTTAATCTTTATTTACTCTGCTTTTTTATAAATAGATTTTGTTGATTTACTGTTTAAGTAGCGTACATTTTATTTTGCCATTTTTATTATTTCTTTTTGTCCCCATTGCTTTGAGTTTTTGTATTTTATTCCTTAACTTCCATTATTTTATCTACTTATATTTTATGGCTAAGTGTGCATTAGTTACCAAGTACATTTTGACTTCATTTCCTGTGTTTGATTTTTGTTTACTCACAAGGTAGAAGGAAGATAAATCATTTTCCAAGACAATTCAAGCTTATCGAGGACATTTGACATTTTTTCCACATTTTCCATATGTTTTCCATGATTGGAAAATTAGTCAATCATTTTCCAGGTTTTCCAGGACATGTGGGAACCCTGAACAGTTCCCTGGATCACTTACTGTCTGCTGTGATCACTATTCTCACCCATTAAACTAGAGGTTAGCAAGTTTGATTACTAAGAGGGCCACATACATTTTTTTTTCAGTGCCTGAGGGCCGCTCTGTTATATATTGTCAGGTATTTAAAGTGAGGAAAAATTATGTCAATAAACAAAAATTAGAAAAGACAAACCTTAAAAAAATAGTTTTCCAACATTAATATATTTTAACACAAACACAATTAAAAAAATAGTGATTTGTTGTACAAAACCCAAAACCAGTGAAGTTGGCACGTTGTGTAAATCGTAAATAAAACCAGAATACAATGATTTGCAAATCCTTTTCAACTTATATTCAATTGAATACACTGCAAAGACAAGATACTTAATGTTCAAACTGAGAAACTTTATTTTCTTTTGCAAATAATCATCAACTTAGAATTTAATGGCAGCAACACATTGCAAAAAAGTTGGCACAGGGGCATTTTTACCACTGTGTTACATCGCCTTTCCTTTTAACAACACTCAGTAAACGTTTGGGAACTGAGGAGACCAATTTTTGAAGCTTTTCAGGTGGAATTCTTTCCCATTCTTGCTTGATGTACAGTTTAAGTTGTTCAACAGTCCGGGGTCTCCGTTGTTGTATTTTACGCTTCATAATGCGCCACACATTTTCAATGGGGGACAGGTCTGGACTACAGGCAGGCCAGTCTAGTACCCACACTCTTTTACTACGAAGCCACGCTGTTGTAACACGTGCAGAATGTGGCTTGGCATTGTCTTGCTGAAATACACAGGGGCGTCCATGAAAAAGATGTTGCTTGGATGGCAACATATGTTGCTCCAAAACCTGTATGTACCTTTCAGCATTAATGGTGCCTTCACAGATGTGTAAGTTACCCATGCCTTGGGCACTAATACACCCCCATACCATCACAGACGCTGGCTTTTGAACTTTGCGCCTATAACAGTCCGGCTGGTTCTTTTCCTCTTTGGTCCAGAGGACACGACGACCACACTTTCCAAAAACAATTTGAAATGTGGACTCGTCAGACCACAGAACACTTTTCCACTTTGCATCAGTCCATCTTAGATGAGCTCGGGCCCAGCGAAGCTGGCGGCGTTTCTGGGTGTTGTTGATAAATGGCTTTCGCTTTGCATAGTAGAGTTTTAACTTGCACTTACAGATGTAGCGACGAACTGTAGTTACTGACAGTGGTTTTCTGAAGTGTTCCTGAGCCCATGTGGTGATATCCTTTACACAGTGATGCCGGTTTTTGATGCAGTACCGCCTGAGGGATCGAAGGTCACGGCATTCAATGTTGGTTTTCGTCCTTGCCGCTTACGTGCAGTAATTTCTCCAGATTCTCTGAACCTTTTGATGATATTACGGACCATAGATGATGAAATACCTAAATTCCTTGCAATAGCTCATTGAGAAATGTTGTTCTTAAACTGTTGGACAATTTGCTCACGCATTTGTTCACAAAGTGGTGACCCTCGCCCCATCCTTGTTTGTGAATGACTGACCATTTCAGGGAAGCTGCTTTTATACCCAATCATGGCACCCACCTGTTCTCAATTAGCCTGTTCACCTGTGGGATGTTCCAAATAAGTGTTTGATGAGCATTCCTCAACTTTCTCAGTCTTTTTTGCCACTTGTGCCAGCTTTTTTGAAACATGTTGCAGGCATCAAATTCAAAATGAGCTAATATTTGCAAAAAATAACACAGTTTACCAGTTTGAACGTTAAGTATCTTGTCTTTGCTGTGTATTCAATTGAATATAGGTTGAAAGGGATTTGCAAATCATTGTATTCTGTTTTATTTACGATTTACACAACGTGCCAACTTCACTGGTTTTGGGTTTTGTATGAAAATTCTTATAAAAATAAAGTTTGATTGATTGATTGATCATCCCATTAAGTTTCAATGTACTGAAACTGTGCAACAACCTGAAATTTACATTTGTTGTGAACAGTTTTATGTTCGCTGTGGCTGCAAAGACATTCCTATACATGTTCCTTCCTCACAGGCTAGCGATTGGCCAAACAAACACAAAACTCGGTGTCTCTCTGCACTGCAAAAACCTAGATCTAAGCAAATTTGTTTGTCTAATTACAAGTCAAAAATATCTAAAAAAAACTTATTCTAATTCACATTCAGTTAACTAGTCCAGATAAATATTTTACTACAAGGGATAAAAGGCAAAAAATAGGTAGAGAACTTGTAATGATAAGGAAATATCTGCCAATTAAACAAGCAAGTTTGACTCAGTGAAGCTCAAAAATTCAGGTTTAATATCTGATCTGGACAAAAAATAATCATTTTAGACACCCCTGAAGTTAAAATTGTCTTGTTTCATTGGCAGATTATTTTACTTATTACAAGCAACTCTTTCTTTATTTTTAGATTTTATATCGTCGAATAAGTGCCTAATCCAGACACGTAAGGAAAGTGTGGCTTAGAACATGCCATCAGGAGAATTTTTAAAAACAGACAGAACAAACTTTTTCTGAGAGGTAAAAGAAGCAACAGAGGGAGCACATGCTGTGATGTTGTCAAGCCAATGTCAGTGTATTTCATACAATATGTGACCTATAGCTGACATGAATATTTCTGTTTTCCTGCAGTCTCTGTATAATGTCAGTGTGTGTTTTTTTAAAGAGATAAAAATAAAAAGTCAGTGGTTCATCTCTCTGCTGCTCCATGGAAGCCACACTCCTTCAGCCCTTTGGCCCTCTGCATCGTGCCACTGAAAGCTCTCCATTAATTTATTGTTTCTCCAGAGCTAAAGCAAATATTTTAAAGCAGTAACGGTCAGACTGATGGACAGGACACAAGGTATCCGTCTTCATTACTTTCCTGCACGTGTCCTCATTGACAGACTCACTGACAGGACAGGGTTTAAAAATGTGAGCTTAGTATATGTTATCATTTATTTAGCTCAACAGAAGACTGGATTGAGACTTAATTAAAACTTAATCTACCATCACGTTACTCTACATGATCAAATTTGGCATCTGACTTAGTGTCTCATCACCGGTGCCTGTGGACAGGATAATTACTCAACTTTTTGAGAGAGACTTAAATTAAAGATGTCACCATCAGGCACAATGACTCTCAGTGACTGATCGACTGAAAACTGAACTGAACCTGTGAGCTTAACGATAACAGATAGGAGAATATCTGTGTTTAATCCCACGGAAATGAAGCACATCTTTAAATCAGTGAGTAAAAACTGGAGTGGGGAACCACAACTGATCAAACACAGGAGCCCACTGAAACCAGAAACACAACCCTATTTGACATCTCTGTAGTTTTAGATGTTCTTAACCATTTGACTTCAAAACTAAGTAATACATGTGCAACCAATTATTTGTTGCTAAAACTGCAGTTCTGCCTCTTCATTTAGTAACATTTCAGGTTCAACTTTTCAAATTACCCAATCGGGAAGCAGATATGTTGGTTAACCAGATGGTTGGCTTGCCTGTTAAGGGTTATCCTGGCATGAATGTATTTATTTCATTTCTGCAATAAAATTTTTGTTTTTTCATAAGAAAACATCACAGAGAGCAAAATTTAGATATGTAGCAGTTGACCCAGTTTTCTGAGGAATCATAGATCATTTTTTTTTTAACTTCTAATTTATTTCCTTCAACTAAATTATGATTGTTAGAGGATCTGGAAATATGTGAAAAGGTCTTCTCTAATGTATGATCTTACTGTTAGATTTCTGAGGAGCTATGCAGCAACGAATCACTTCCCATTTTTTCTAGTTTTCAAACAATTATACTCATGTACAGCAGCACCACCCAGTGAATACATATTACTGTTTAAAAAATGCTATCCAGAGAGGTGAGTAAGGAAAAAAAGACAAAAATGGGCTTTCAGAGTTTTAAATACAGTGGTATGGTGGCAAAAAGTCAACCGTACGGTTACAGTGCCAATTTAAGGGTGAATTAAAGAGGTCTCTGATGCATTTTCTGCCCTCCATCAGAGTTAAGAATATTTCAGGCTGTGCTGCACAATTTATGTAATGGTTCTGGCACTTTGGTTGCATATTTTCTGGCTTGTTTTGCAACTTTCTGCTGTTCTTTGGATGGTATAACATGTCACGTCTTGTCTGTTACCAGCTTTAAAAGACAAAATTGGTTGAATAAGGAACCTCCAATGATCACTGAATGTAAGGAAATAATTCAGGACAATTATAAAGTGGAACAACTGCAGTTTGCCACCAAAAGAGGGGAAATGTACCAGAAAAACTGGAAATCATACTGCAACCTGAAGTGATGTCCTTTGTGAAATTTGTTCTGGAATAACAGACTTTTGAGCTCAAGAGGCATTATTTGTCTTGTAAAAGGAGACGAAGGAAATACTGAGTTGCACACATTATTGTAACTCTATTTATTTTTTATTTTATATGTTGTTTAAGTTAACTCAGTTATCTAATGATAGCTGTTTGAACCAAAGCAAACACCCAATGTCAGCTGCAGGGTCCAGCCAGTTATTGAGCAGAAGTGTGGGGTAATACGTATATGAGTAATATAAAGCTTTTGTTCTTATTGCAGAAAAGAGCAATCAGAATCACCCACGGAGTTAACTTTGGAGAACATACCAACAGTTTATTTATCAAATCAGGGTTATTGATGCTTACAGAGATATTAGAACTCAATACATTACTAATAATAAACAGAGTTTTACCAGAAAACCTACAAAAGCCATTTGTGTTTACTTCAGAAGATGAAAATCAGAGAAGATTTGATTTTAAGCACCGAGTTGCTCAAACAACTTTAAAACAAATGTGTATTTCAGTTGTTGGTGTAAAAATATGGAATTCCCAACCACAGGATTTAAAAGGTTGAATAGATACGCATCGATTTAAATAGAAATATACAAATGAAAAAAAATGATCAATATGCACTCGAAGCTTGAACTGGATGTTAATGTTCATTGAGCTTGTAAATTGGTACTTGTGTTATTTATTTATTTATTTGTATTAGTTTTGTTTGTTTTTGTTGTTATAATCAAAGTGTTGTTGGTGTAGGCTATTAAAAATCAACTGTATGTGACGTTTCCTCTTGCTGCTCCTTTCCAATCATGGAGGTGCTGATTTGAAACTAAACTAAACTAAACTAAACTAAACTAAACTAAACGATCTCGAAAGAGATAACAGGTAAAAATAATGGATAGATGGTCATTTATTCATGTACCTAATCTCTCTCTTGTTTTCTGACTTGTCTTGGCATGCAGTTGTATTTACATGTGTATTTTAAAGAATACATATTTACAGCAAATGACTGGCTATTGATTTAAAATAAAGGAATTTTGCTTAACTTTAAAGTGACTTAAGCCAAATCTACCTTTTGGCAAGAGCCTGCTAAATAAAAAGTAATAAGTAAGCATTTTTTATTGATTTGTATTAATTATAATTAAGCTTGACATAATTTCTTTCTTCTGATCATGGATGCTTGTATTATAACCCTTAAATTCAACTTAATTAAGCGTTAAATGGCCCTAATCAGGTAGGGTACAGAACATATTAAAGAAAAGAGAGAATGAATGTGAGTTATTACATTTTTAGACGATCAAAATAGCCAAGATTTGAGGGATAAATAGCCATTTATAGTTTCTAACTGTGTCATATTGGTACGTACTATTGCATGAGAATATTTTCTATATGTCTGCTGTGTAAAATAAAAAAAAAACACATTTGTTTTTCTCCATCTGGTCATCAATCATCTTAATGAAGTGCGGCCCTGAGCATACAGTGTCAGGCTGGGAGTGATGTTTGATTGACAGGCGATGATTACCTGAGGTGACGGGTGTCCCTGCTCCTCCAGGTGAACCTCTCTGGGGCTTTTTTTACCTTGTTGGTTTAGATTGGAAGATTACTTGAGATGGAGGAAAACAGAATTTACACTCAATAAATCAGTCTGACATCAAACATGATCAACTGTGCCGATCCCTCCTGACGGACATATTTCCCAACAACATAAATAATTTTTTGGCTTTTTTGGACTCCGTTATCATCAGTTAATCCCAAGTGAGCGTGTAATAGGTTAGAGATAAATGTAGAAGTCAGAGACACAGTATGAATAAAAAGCTTCCTAATTCCTAAATTCTGAAAAGATAAATCCACTTACATGGGGTATTAGCATGGTGCTGACATAACAGGGATTTTAAAGCATGAGGTGAAAACATTTGCACCTCATGTTCTGTTCACACATCAGTTTAAACTACAACCATTACAGAATTCAAAGGTACATTTATTTTAGATGTTTGACTCATTTGTTTTTCATTACCTTCATATTAGCTTATGATGATCCGAGATGAATATTCATTATTAGAATAAATAAAATGAGAAAGAATTCCACGTACAAAACTTCAACAATTAGTGTCCTTGGTTGTTAAAACGAAAGATGATGAAATACAGCCTTAAACATGCCCCTGTCCCAGCTTTTTGTAATGTGTTACAGACATCAAATTTAAAATAAGAGAATGTTAGCAAAAAGATTAACCATTGTAAGCAGAGGTGCTGCCCCCCCTCGTGGCCCAGTTGTTGAAAAATGCGCGCTAAATTGCACTTTTGGGAGGCAACACACGTGTTAAAGTTCCCTCTTATGAGCCAAAACATGTGCTAAAGTTCCCTCTTTGGAGCCATAACGCCTGCTAAAGTTCCCTCTTTGCTGCCAAAAAAACGTGCTAAAGTTCCTTCTTTGGAGCCAAATCACATGCTTAAGTTCCCTCTTATGAGCCAAAACAGGTGCTAAAGTCCCCTCTTTGGAGCCATAACACCTGCCAAAGTTCCCTCTTTGGAGCCAAAACACGTGCTAAAGTTCCCTCTTTGGAGCCAAAACACGTGCTAAAGTTCCCTCTTTGGAGCCAAAACACCTGCTAAAGTTCCCTCTTTGGAGCCAAAACACATGCTAAAGTGCCCTCTTCGGAGCCAAAACATGTGCTAAAGTGCCCTCTTTGGAGCCAAAACACATGCTAAAGTCCCCTCTTTGGAGCCATAACACCTGCCAAAGTTCCCTCTTTGGAGCCAAAACACGTGCTAAAGTTCCCTCTTTGGAGCCAAAACACCTGCTAAAGTTCCCTCTTTGGAGCCAAAACATGTGCTAAAGTTCCCTCTTCGGAGCCAAAACATGTGCTAAAGTTCCCCCTTTGGAGCCAAAACACCTGCTAAAGTGCCCTCTTTGGAGCCAAAACACGTGCTAAAGTGCCCTCTTCGGAGCCAAAACATGTGCTAAAGTTCCCTCTTTGGAGCCAAAACATGTGCTAAAGTTCCCTCTTTGGAGCCAAAACACGTGCTAAAGTTCCCTCTTTGGAGCCAAAACATGTGCTAAAGTTCCCTCTTTGGAGCCAAAACACGTGCTAAAGTTCCCTCTTTGGAGCCAAAACACATGCTAAAGTGCCCTCTTCGGAGCCAAAACACCTGCCAAAGTTCCCTCTTTGGAGCCAAAACACGTGCTAAAGTTCCCTCTTTGGAGCCAAAACACGTGCTAAAGTTCCCTCTTTGGAGCCAAAACACGTGCTAAAGTGCCCTCTTTGGAGCCAAAACACATGCTAAAGTGCCCTCTTCGGAGCCAAAACATGTGCTAAAGTTCCCTCTTAGGAGCCAAATCGCATGCTAAAGTGCCCTCCTGGTTGGCAAAACACTAATTTGCCCTCTTGGGTGGAAAAAACACACTTAAGTCCATAAAACCACTAGGACCAAGAAATATGAAGCACTACTGTTGCAATGACTTTTATGTTGGGCCCTTTTTTGATCTATATTGGGCCAGAACTACAACTCACAGAACCCAGGCATGGAAATTTTGAAACCAAAATAGGTGACCTATGTAAATCATGTCGATCCGGTGAGAAATTGTTTGTTTTTTTTTTTTCTTTTTAATCGTTGGGACATGGAGGTATACCAGAGATTATCAGTGAACTATGAACATGTGCATGTGCCTGAAGAGAGCCTTGAATTTGATAAAAACATTCACTCTATAAGCGCGAGACCATGCAGGGTGAATGTTTTTACCCCTGACCCGTTTTCATGCCTGAGAACCAGTTTGGATTATCTGGTGCTAATATGGTGTTAAAATGCACTGGAATACAGGAAATGGCATCTACTTCACTGAAAATGTTCTGGGAGAAGACTTATTTATTTCTGTGTGTCCTTCACAGTCCAACGTGGAATCTACACAGTTCTTGTGGATGCTGATCCTATCTACAAACTAACTTGAGTAGTCTGTCTAGTCAGTCTGTTTCAGGGCCATATAATGTGTCATTTGTATAACATATAAACATGTCTGAAGTGTCCTCTTCAGGGGTGAGAACACCCTGTATGTCCTCTTTTCTTTTCACCCCGGCCCTTGAAAAAGCCTGTGCACGCCACTGATTTTCAGCATTGAATATCTTGTCTTTCTTGAGTATTGAACTTAATTTTGGTCATAAAGGATTTTCAAATCAGTGTATTCTGTTTTGTTTTACAGTGTCCCAACTTCTTTGGAATTAAGATTCATACCAGTAACATTAATATAAAGTCACAGATCCTAATTTTCCAAGGAAAGAGGGTCTTTAAACTTTGCTGCAAAATATTATTTTCGAGCTTTTAAAGTCACAAAACGGCTCCTGAATCTAAATCCAGCTATGTGGGCAGGAAGTGGCACACTTGAGACAGGCAGGCTGACAGTTTGCTTTTACAGGAGTTAAGTTCATACTCCGAAATGTGAGGATTTTTTCTTTTTCCACCACCCAATTTGCTGAGCATCTCTGACACGGCGACCCTTCCTTTTATTAAGAGTCTGAGCCGTGTGAGAGGGGACAATGTTTCTTTGAGCTGGCAGGTCCACTCAATAGACTCAAGGTAATAAAGTGAGTTTGAGAGAGAGGCTGAAAACAAGACGAGAGCTGGATTGAGTTGAGTTGAGCAGCAGCAGCAGCAGGCGGACAGGCCAAAAAAAAAAGTGAAAAGGCTTTCTATCTGACGGGTTATTGATTGGCTTCCCAAAAGAATCCTGGAAGACTTTTAAAAGCAGAAACGGATGCTTCTCGCTCAAGAAAACCCATCTCTCGAACTCAGTCTTCTCCATTTCTTTTTCTCAAGCCCAACAATGTTTGAAAGGTTGATGGCATTTGAGGTACTTTAAAAAAAGAGTCGAGAAACGGAGAGAGGAAGAGTTAGACAAAAGCACGAAGAGGCAGTACAGTTTTCGACTGACACATCTTCATTAACGCTGGTGGTGCAAAAGCCTGAGCCGGCAGTGAAAAAGTGACCACTGAGGGGCTGTGTGGACTTAAATGGGGAGCTAAATGCTGCACTTAGTAAAGATTTGTGCAGCAAGATCTATAATTCTCACTCTGAGTCCTTGTCTTGACGAGATTTTCAGCATTTAACGACTACATCTCCAACTAGAAGTAGCACAAACCTCTGCCAAAGCATTTCCAACATCATCAGATGAGTTGTTGTCAAAAATGTGCACGGCTAACAAACCCTAGAATCCACATCTAGACTCAGATCACCACCAAAATCACACCAATTCTTCTTCATGCCATGACCAACATTACCTGAAAATTCCAATAATATCCGCTCATGACTGTTTGAGTTACTGCTATAAAAGCCAAATGCTGGCTGAGGGAATATCACGATATTGGCTTATGGTGCGACTTGTTGGGCTGGTACAAAGCAAACCTTTTTTAACCATGTTGGAGAAGTGACAATGGACCTTTCAAAGCTCTAGAAGTCTATGAAATATAGGAAAAACATGACAAAATGAAGAAGAAAGATAATTTCCTTTATTACAGTGAAGTTTCTTTCTTTTCTGATTAATAAAACAAATGCTTCATCCCTTTCAAAGCCCAATTACTGAGCTTGATCAGCAGGATAATCTTTTAAATTTGTGCGTCAGCCTAGAGTTTGACTTTAACTTTGAAGTTGTGTACTTAGGATATATGCCATCTAAGCTTAAAAAACATGAAAGATATTTACTACAATTTTTACTGGCTGGAGGTAGTAAAGCAATAACCAGAAAATGGTTGAACAAGGAATCCCCAACTATCACAGAGTGGAAGGACACAATCCAAGAAATTTACACTATGGAACAATTGACTTATTCTACCAAAAATACTGTAAAAAGTGGATTACTTCTGTTAACCAGAAGTTACATTCTACAACCTGCTCTGGAATATATATATCCTTCCTCCATTGAGAACTCCCAACCTATGTGATTATGGATTTCACAACTTATAACCCATTTCAATATTTCTTTCAAACTTTGCATGTCATAGGATGTCAAACATTTTGTCTGCCATGATGACCCTTTCTGTTTTTTTCTTATATGTATTGTTTTTTATTTGATTGTTAAAATGAAAATTAAAAAAAAAGTAAAAAACAAATTAAAATAAAATAGGTACATTTGGCTAATCTTTATTTGTTTATGTAGAAAAATCAAGTAAGACCGTAGTTTGACTCTGCTGCTGGTGGAAGGACACATAGGCTGTGCTGGGTCTCAAAATAGTGCCTAATCAAAGCAGCTTGGTAATGGAAAAGGAAGTGGACGTAGACAAACTGTTTGGCACAACTCCAGCTAACAAAAAAAGGACTCTCTCTTTAAGTGTGTTAAGCATGATACACGATAACGTACTAATCACGATGCAGCGATTTGGTGATAATCAAATTATTGCAAAAACAGTAATGTAACAATAAATCACAATCATCGATTTTGTCTGTCCCTTCGATGTTGTAGAAGCTGAAGTGCATCCATACTGTGGATTTATTAGTGACTGGGGCATCCTTCAGTGGACTTTTCTTTCCGCTTTTTGAACTTTCTCTTCTTCAGCTGGTAATTTCCATTCACTCATTCAAGTGTGGAGCGCCCCCTTGGGGAGCCGTCAAGTATCGTCACTGGGAGATAAATCAACAGGGACATACACCATATTTTATTAATTATAATACTAATATTTGCGCCAGCATATCGATAATCATCGCGGGGAGAGGACGACAATAATGCCATATCGATTATTTTGTCCCAACCGAAACTAAGACCACTCCCCGTCCCCCTCTCTGTGTTCACAGAGTCAAAGGAAGTAGGTGAAATGGCAGCTTCTGTTATTTTTTTACGCAACACAAACCATACCGATACAAACAATATCATCCTACGCCATAACCTCTTCAAAAATATATCCCCCAGCTCTACCCTTACAGTCATCACAAATACGTGAACTTCATTAAATGTGAAATATGAGCTTCTTAATAGTGCTGAACCATTGTGTGCTTTGGACCTGTAGGGGGCGCTCTGTAACAAAGTGGAACAGCGTGAGGTGAGGAGGTGAATTTATCAAAGGAGAGAGAAAGAGTCAGCATCACAGCAGCATGAGATTTCAAGCAAGAGATGAAATACAGGATATGAAATAGAGCCAAAATGAGTCAACTTTCAGCCAAAATGGGAGCAAGACTTTGACAAAAATCAAATATTAATGCCAGTTTCTTCTGTTAAAGCAACATGGTCAGGTAGTGTAATAGCTTTGTGTCGGTTGGTGTAACCAGTATTCTTTTTTTTTTTTTTAAATAGTACAATTTACAGGAAAATTCATGGGGAACACGATGTAATCCTCTTTTGCAATGTACTGACATATTTTTATCAGTTTAAACAGAATTTGTCAAATGCTATCTTGAAAATGCCAAAGGGTTTTCAGTATTTGTCCTGCCTTCTATTGCAAAAATGCATATAACTGTATTTTAAAATAATCCTTATAATCTTTCTTTCAAGTGATATGTTAAAATGAAGTAATTGTTTCTATAAATACACTTGCATGCACTCTAGGTGGAAATAAATATTTAATATTTCTTCTTTTGTTGTAGTGACACCATTTGACATTTTCAGGGGCAGTCCGTCTTTTCTTTTGTTTAAAAAAATTATTCAAAGTCTATTTGAAATGACATGAAACCAACAGAAATACAAAATATACATTTTTGCAAACCTGATGCAAGTTTTTTAAACAATTTAAGAAAACATTTTGAATTTATTATAATGCAAACTCTTATTTGTCACTGATCCATATTATAAAAATCTTTTTTTCCCCATTTGGCTGCATGATGTCTGATTAATCTCTCTGACATGGTTAAAATGTTTGTCCTCTTTAAGTTCTGTTTGGATCTCATTTTAAAGAGCATGAAGCTGAAAAATGACAAATACCGATGTTATTTTAGAGCTGTATCATGATGTGCTCGCCTCCGTGTGCGCTGCAAAGACTGATGAGAATGACCGCTGCTGACCTTTAGGATTCTGACAGAGTCGTGCGGCTTTATTTTCCAAGACGGAGAGTGAGGGATCTAGCCTGTCTCAGGCTTTGATTCGTCTTGATGGAGATAACTTTTGCCGCCATATGAAGAGAAACAGATGAATAAAAAGGATGGAAGCTGCTGAATCATAACATGCAGACATTTTGGAATTATTACTCTCTGTTATGAATTATCAGCCTCCTACATAAAGGTCTGCTCCGAGTGAAATCTGCAAAACATACATAGTGAATAAAAGCATTCTGATAAAATGGACTGACCCATGCATGTAAATGGGCAAACATACACACTGCTGTGAGTCCATTAAAATTCCATTACCACCTTTCCTGCAGCTCCCACTCACTCTTCACAAATCCATTTTCCTCATGACGTATTTCACTTGATCTGCCTTCAATAAAAAACGCTACATGTGTGCATGTGCCTGAGCAGTTCATTTCTCGATGTGTTAGGGAATTAGAAATACTGAATATGAAAACATTTTCAATTTCTCTCGCAGAAGGACAAACAAGAAAAGGTGAATATGAGATTATTAATAAAATGTGACCCCGCTGGGGGGTCCTCGTCTGACTTTGACCTCTTGGTTATAGTCTCCATCAAAAACATCTTTCACCTTCTTCTTTTGTGCATTCTTAAGGATATGATATTAGCATAACATGCAGGCGTGAGACATGAGAGTAATGAATTTTCAAAGATGTAAATAAAGCTTGGTGGACAGGAATCCGAGCAGGGATACCTTTCAATATCAGACTCATTCTTTCTTCTGTTTATGCACATATTAAAATGTTCCTCTAATCCCCGTGCACCTTCTCTGACAGCATCACCAGGCTCTCTTTCTTGTGGCTTTTTGGACATGCTCTCACCTGAAAAATGTCCAGAAAATGTCAAATACAGGTGCATGTGTGGATGCAAACAGCAGGCCTGGATGACGATGTCCAGTTAAACCATTTTAGTGTCAGTTCAGCGAGATGCTGTTATATTAATCAACATCATTCCTTTACAGATTATATTCATTATAGATATTAATGTTAATATTAGACTTATCTCTCTATCAATGGTTGTTATTGATTATTCATCCATAGTAACTATCTTTACGGCCATATAGACGTGAGGACCCTCTTGAAAATGAGATGTCACATCTCACGGGGCTTACCTTTAATACAATTATATTCAACAAATATGGTGCTATACAGATAAAGATTGATTGATTGAGTCTATATTCAGCAGAGACAAATGTGATTCTAGTCCCTTTGTCTCTGCCTGGATGGACATCTCTGGATGTATGTATTTGCATATACAAATACATTTATTATATGTATTTATATATATGCATGAACAGTATGTGTAACTATAAATGAAGAGTATGTCTTCAGCCTGCTCTGTTGTAACATGCCTTAAGATAACATTTGTTTTCTGCTTACTTACATGTTCTTTTCCATTCGTTCTTCGACGAAGGGGTTTCCATTGATGTCATGATATGTGCAACGTCCGACAACTGAAACCAGTGAGAAGAAACAGGGAAACGCTTTAATTCGCCTGAGAAGTTCCTTGTTTTAGCCATTTTCAACAAGCTTTATAATTTTTGATGATTGTTTTCATGGAAAATGTAGCTTCTTAGCTGATACTATAATTAAACAATGACAAAACAAAACTTTGGAGTCATAAAGCTATTTTTATAATGTAGTATTTATTAGCTTAAGTCATAGGGACCATCCTGTAGTGTCCAGTTTTATGTAAAAGTAATAATTTCATCTGCACAAGATCGTCATGTATGACAAACTCCCCACTTTCCGTCATGACAGACGGGCCCTGAAGAAGAGGTACAAGGACTGCCTTAAGAAACCCCTTAAGCATGCCACATCGACCATCACCAGTGGTCCACCCTAGCCCCAGACCACAACGCCTGGCATCACACCACCAACAAAGCTGAAGCCTCCTTCGAGAATATTCTCAGGGACATCCAAGGTAAAAATATCAAGATGCTGTGACATCTAACCCAGATCAGACTTTTGACTGCAGCCGCTGTAACTGGACCTGCTTGTTCTGAATCAGACTTGTCAGCACCTTCATAATTACCTCCGCCAAGGAGGTTATGTTTTTGCTGGTGTTTATCTGTCAGTCTGTCTGTTTGTCTGTTTGTGTTCAAAATAACTTGAAAAAGTTCTGGACGGATTTGGATGAAATTTTCAGGAATTGTCGGAAATGGGATATGAAAGAACTGATTAAATTTTGGGGGTGATCTGGATCACCGTCTGGATCCAGGATTTTTTTTAAAGGATTCTTTAACATTGCCAGAAAGGACCATTTTCACCAAAGTGGACCGAAGCTGCTTGGCAGAGGTCTGAGCTCTTTGAGTGCTTTTCTAGTTCTTTGTTTGGGGAGCCAAGCCAAAAAGAGAATTTGATTTTATTATTTTCTGATAAAAATTCTATCGACACTATTTTGTTAAATTATTCATTGTCAAACCAGCCATGACAATCACACTTCTCTGGTTTTCTGTCAACTACAAGCTTAAAAACATTGATTAACTTCCTCAGTGCGTCATCATCTTAGATATTCATCTTTCATTTTATGAATGACTTTCTTAAATTCAACCTCTTGATTTTCCTAAAAACGGCGACTGAAGTAACAGTTCAGTTAACATAAATTCATAATTTTGGACCAGTTAAACCAATTGTAATGGCAGTTTAGCAGGATGCTGCTGTATTAATCAACATCATTCCTCTCCAGATTATATTCATCATAGATTTTAATGTAAACATTAGGTTGATCTCTCTATCCATGGTTGTATTGATTACACATCCACAGTAACTATCTTTACAACCATATGGACATGAGGACCCTCTTGAAAATGAGATGCCACATCTCAAGGGGCTTTAATAAATTTATATTCAACAAATATGGTAATAAAGATTGACTGATTAAGTCTATATTCAGCAGAGACAAGTGTGATTTTAGTCCTTTTGTCTCTGCCTGGATGGACACATCTCTGGATGTATGTATATGTATATTTAAATATATTTATGAATATGTGAATACTTATACTGTGCAGTATAATTATTCTGTTAATCATCCTGTGCAATACAACCCATTTTTATGTTTTTTGTTTGTTTTCTATTTCATATCTTATATTTCTAATACTTATCTAATGACAATAAAGGGCAATCTGTTCTATATATTTTTATATATGCATACATGTTTATCTATAATATGAAGATTATGGCTTCAGCCTGCTCTATTGTAAAGTAGGATCCCCAGCCAGCAGCCCTCCTCCTGCATTAAAGGAGAAAATGTTTGCCGGTGCCTCCAGCAGACCGTAGAGGACACCGAATAGCATGGTAACTTATTGTAACATATCACCAGTAGAAGTGACAGCAGACTTACGATGCAGAAAAACAGATGCCTACCTTTGTCTGTGTCAGGATCACGAGTTAAAGAACTCAGGGAAACATCAGGGACAGGATTTTGGAAATATCTTGAACTAGAAGTAGGTGAATGTGTGAAGGAGTCTTTGATAAGGAATCAGGACGAGTGAGAGGTGACATAAATCTCCACATTGTTCACAGAATAGACCTTTTTCTGTCTTTGTCTTCTGCCTGGTCGGGCAGAAGCGCCCACTGTCATGTCCTCACACAGTCTGCTCCATGGCAAACTCTCAGGTGGTGTCCCAAAGGTGTTGGCAACACAAAAAAACCCTCAGCAGGAGAAGAGGCTGCAGCGAAGAGTCATATAAAGGCTTATCAGTGAGTGAGGAATGTGAGGCCGAGTCTATTGTTTGGCTCCAGTCCCAGACCACAGAGGTACTTTCATCCCCGAGACCTCAGACACAACAAGTCCCAGCTCTTGTTTATTACTGTGCTACACTACAGAATATGATTAAACGTACATTTTCAGAGTTTTGAGCTGCCGAGTGGGCCGGTGGAAGTCAAACAGGTCAGCCCTCGTTTAGCGAATGATTAATGGTGCAGTTTGTTTTTCTGAGCAGCCGCCCGGCCCTAAAACAAAGCAGAAAAGTATTGAATCACATTATGTGAGGTAAGTATGTGCCTGTAAAGATAGTTGCTGTAGCTGTAATGTAGTTTTGAGAGTTTAATGGACTTTTTATTGATGCTGAGAGTGGGTGTTTAGTGGCTTGTTTCCAGGGCTGCTGCAGGTGTAAAAGACATAAATCAATATAAAACATTTGTAAATTCCCAGGTTGGAAATATCAGTGTTTTTATAGGAAACCTTAACATCAAGAAACTCTGTACCCACACAGCGACGAGGAGTAAGAGGATAAGAGTCTGAGGTTTAACTGTGGAAGAGTTTGAGTGAGACACTCAAGAAGAGCACAAACTTCATCCAAAGACTTTAACAAGTAAGGAAGGACGCTTATGAGTGCTGTTTAATCAATCATTCAGTTATACATGTGTTTATTCACTTTGACACTACATATCTGTTTGACATCATGAACGTGGTGTCCTTCAGGCTAAAGAGGAAAAGGACCATCCAGACTGTGATCAGAGCAAAGGTTAAAAGGTTTGTTAGTGCCCATTCCATGAGTAACCTGCACATCTGTAAGGCTCCATTAATGCTGAAAGGTACATACAGGTTTTGGAGCCACATGCTGCCATCCATCTTTTTCAGGGACGTCCCTGCCTATTTCAGAGACATGAAGACACATTCTGCTCGAGTTATAACAGCGTGGCTTCAGAGTGAAAGAGAGAAGATACTAGACTGACCTGCTGCAGTCCACACCTTTCTTCCATTGAAAATGTGTGGAGCAATATGAAGCTCAAAACACGTCAACAGAGACCCGAACTGTTGAGCAACTGAAGTTGAACATCAAGCAAGAATGTGAAAGAATTCCACCTACAAAGCTTCAACAATCAGTGTCCTCAGTTCACTTAAGTAAAGGTGATGTAACACAGCGGTAAACATGCTCCTGTCCCAGCTTTTTTGAAACATGCTGCAGGCATCAAGTTCAATATCAGTGAATGCTTGCAAGAAACACAGTTTGTCAGTTTGGACATTAAATATCTTGTCCCTGTAGTGAATTCAACTGAATATTGGTCGTAAAGGATTTGCAAATCATTGTATTTTGTTTTAATGATTTACACAACGTCCCAACTTCATTGGAATCAGGGTTTGTTCCTTACAAAACTACAAGTGCCTGCATTGAAAATGTGTGGAGCATTATGAAGCACAAAATCCAACAAGGGAGACCCCGCACTGTTGAGCAACTGAAGTCAAACATCAAGTAAGAATGGGAAAGGATTTGCCCTGTCATCGCCTTCCTTGTGATTCCACTATTCTAGGTGATCATCACATGTAGAGGTGGAGGGGCACGTTACCTCCGCCAAGGAGGTAATGTGTTCACTGGCATTTGTTTGTTAGTTTCTTTATTAGCAGGATAACTCAAAAGTTATGATCAAACAGAATTAACTATATTATCAGGATAGGTCACAAATAAGCCAAGGAACAAGCCAATTGATTAGAGTTTAGTGATGATTCGTGTCTGGATGCAGATCCTGGACTTTTAAGGATTTTTTAACAGTGTGAGATAGGACAGTTTTCCACATTTTTGACAGTTATGGAAATGCCTAGGTGGAGAATTGTTCATAAGTGAATTATTTGGATTTTGTAGCTCAATCACAAAGAGTAAGAAGTATTGTCTTTCTGTTTCATGTTCAGCTAAACTCACAAGAGCTTTGACTCCTCGTTTGTTATCAGTCATGATGATGCTGCTTTCCATAACATTTCATATTTCATCAGTTTTTCATAAAGATGAAGATGTCAGCCAGTAAAACCAACATCTCTAGCTAGCTCCACCGTGTCATATTGAACTTAAAATTTATTTATTTCTAACTCTCGGGTATGAACATTGTCTGCTAGCTATCTTTTTAGTCTGGCTTTTATGTAGTGTCTCATTCACTGCTTTTTTAAAAATATATTTTGTTGACTTGCTGTTAAAGTAGCCTACATTTATTTGCCATTTTTTATTATTATTTTTTGTCACCATTGTTTTCAGTTTTTAAATTTTATTCCTTAACCGGCATTATTTTATCTACTCATATTTTATGGCTAAGTGTGCATTAGTTACCAAGTACATTTTTTAACAAGGTAGAAGGAAGATGAATAATTTCCCAGGACAATTCAAGCTTTTCCAGGACATTTTACTTCTTTCCTCATTTCCATACTGCATGTTTTCCATGACTGGAAAATTGGTCCATCATTTCCAGGTTTTCCAGGACGTGTGGGAACTCTGTGTAAGTGCTACAGTTTGATGATCAGTCAAAAAAATCGTCAGTTCCCATGTGACAGCAGCGAAAACGAAAATACGTGCCACGCCATGTTCAAATAAGCCGAGGATTAAAGTGATTTGTTCCCTGCTGTTGCTGTAAACAAAGCTCCAAAGAGTGCTGAAGTCCTCCGTTGTTGCTCTTTGTGTGCAATCGGTCGACTTCAGACGGTTTCACAGTGTTGCGCTGCTGTGACATCACACATTTACGAAGGAGATGTGACCCTCTTCTCCTGGCTCACATCCTCACCCTCGAGTGAATGTACAGCTGGTGGTGGAAACGTAAACAAGAGCAGGGTCGAGCGCTCCAATCCATGCCGAACTGTACTGAACCAGACCAATCAGTGGAAATGAGGCTTTAATAGCCATAAGGGCGCCTCTTACAGCATCAAAGATATGCATTTATCTGTAAATGACCAGCTTCCTGTTATAATATCTGATTTCGTCTAACAAGCTCTGAGACAGAGTTGAAACATCTCTTAGTTGAGGTTAGTGTGGCAGACGAGTGCCTGATATGTTTGCACACACAGCCCACCCTAACAAACACACACACATTAACACACAAGGCTCTTCCCGCCTCACAAAAACATGTCCTAACTCAACTTATCTCACAACTCATCCATAATCAAAACTGACACTCTGTGCCTCTGCCTCCCCTCTCCTGCCCCGCTCCCACCCACTCCCCTTCTGCTCCCACATCCAGAAATACCAGGCTGCTCAACACCAGACTCTTCCTGTAAGCCGCAGGCCAATTAGTGTGTTGTTGCAGCATTGTTATCTGCCTGTCATTGTGGGTTCCTCCTGCCTCTCTGTTTGTGGCAACACAAACTGCTGCTGCTGCTGTGGGGCCACAGGCAGCCAGAGAGTGAGGAAGAGGAGAGGAGGAGGAAGGAGGAGGAGCAGGGGAATAATCATCTTATTGATAAGGAGGCTGCTCTGGAAATGACTCATGGTTTTAGGAGAATCTGGATATTTTTCTGGACTCTTTTTTCTCACCTGTAGAGCTTAGTTCATTAATGAAGAGCTAAAAATGAAGCCTTCTCCTCCCACAGTCCTGGTTCTAACCGAATTTATGTACCCTGACACACCAGATGGACCATTCAGTATATATGACCGGTCTATCTGGGCCACAGCCAATGGAAAGTGTTTGGGAGTGGGCAGAACCTTTAAAAAGCACATCTAGCAGGTGATTGGATGATCAGTCTGTCTATCAATTCACTACAGGCCAATCAGATGTTGCAGGCTGGGGCTACAACCACGGTGTAAAGTACAAAATGTGAGCCAATTTTTACATCATAATAGAGTGAAATTGTTCTTTTCATCCAGACATTTAATAAAGAAATATGGTCCAGATCTGACAAAACTACTATTGAAGCTGTTAGCATCTATGCTAATCTCTCTACAAGCAGTCACTTCCTGCTTTTGTCTCGTAGCTCCACTTCTTCCTGCTCTCCAACAGGGGTGGGCAACGATATATTTTTATTCCTTTACAAAATATTTCTTCTAACCTTAGATTGCTGGTACATGTTTTGTCTTTTACAAGTCATTAAAGAACTTACTTTGTTATGATAGTATCTCTAAATCTCCTTTATGAGTCATTAAAATATATAATATATGAATAAAGTATTAGTAAAAACTACATTTGGAAACAATAATAGAGGTAATATATTTGTGCTTTAAAAATTGGTAAACATTCATTCTTTATTTGCATTTAAAAGAAGCTTAAATTGATTTTAGCTGTGTGTCATAATCATTAAATTGTGATTTTTTTTTAATTATGTTTGGGTTAAAATATTGATATAATCCTTTTTTTGTTGCTTTGGATTTGCTATTTTTTTATGTATATATTTTTTTTCCCATTGAGAGTGACTGACAGTATCCAACACTGCAGATCTAAGGCACTGAAAAAAATTGTATGTGGCCGTCTTGTTAATCAAAGTTGCCTTCCCCTGCTCTAGTGCAGTGTTTCTCAACCAAGGGTCTGCAGACCCCTAGTGGTCTATGGAGTAATTGCAAGAGGTCCTTAAAAAAATATATATTTATATATATAAAAAAAATCTTATGAAATGTATAACAATAGGATTATTTTACTCAAATGTGACAGAGACCTTTATTTACCTAAACTACAAGGGTAACATGACTTTGTTTACTCTGATTATTTCTTTTTTGATTTCTCTGATCTGTTTTCTCTGGCAAGATCCAAGATGGCGCCACAGACGGCTGCCATGGTGTGTTGGTGCACTTTGTTTTTCCTGAAAAAAAAAAAAATCTTTTTACTTATTGTCTGTTTGTACTTTGCACCAAGATCACCAGAGCAAATTCCTTGTAAGTGTAAAAACGTACTTGGCAATAAATCTGATTCTGATTACATCTGTTTCACAAGTTTAATTTATCTATTTAAGTTCGTATAATACAAACTCAACATGATCTGCATCCTTTTCAAAACCGGAGCGTCCTGCTGTTTCAGTGGGCAGACACCATTCATTTCTTTACATTAATTTATTGTAAATCATCTGCAGGAAGGTGCTGTGGGAAAACTCATGAACATGCAAGGTTCAGGTTAGTGCTACAATCAAACAAAGACGAAGAAGATGATAAGCACAGTTACACAAAGAAGAAGAAGCAGAAGAAGATCATGCCCCCCCCAGAATATCAGGTGGGGGGGTCCTCAGGGTAGTTAAAAAATATTCAGGGGGTCCAGGACCCTAAAAAGGTTGAGAACCACTGCTCTAGAGGAGGCTGATTGGGCCGTGCCACTACAAGCCGAGCACAATTGTTGCAGATTGGAGCTTGGCAAGATGGATCTGCCTGATTATAGACACTGAATCAGGTGGATCCAGCCGCTGTCCAATGTTATCAAGCCTTTGTAATTAGGAAAAAATGACTAAAAGCATGCAAGGAAACTCACAACAAAAACAAATTCACATATTTATATAAATTCCTCCAGATGAATTGATATTTGTGCCCCTTCTTGGAAGCATGTTTGGTCCCATTTGTTAGAAAGGGAAGGTCAAAAATGTCATCATTAAACCAAAAAAATGATTGGCTAATGGATTGATAACTGAAATAATCGTAGGCTGCAGCACTACCCTAATTAAATTCCAGAATAAAGAAAGCAAGTGGTCCAGGTTCGGCCTCTCGGAGTGGTATAGGGAGTTTGATGTATGGGGCTGGTCACATTGGGACTATACCGGCACATGTTGGCTTGGGCCTTCTGAAGGGTCGGTGTATCCCTCCGTCCATGGAGGCGCAGGTCAATGCCGTTGGTGTGGTTGTTTGTCCACTTTATCATATTTGTAGACAAACTATGCATGTGCATCATAATCAGATACGGTGGCTCAATGTTAAAGACAATACTTCACATATGCATGAGTGTGATGTGCCTTGAGATTTTTGTGTAGACTTTGGTGTGTTTTGGGCAAAAAGATTTTGAAAACCCCTCATTTATATACCTGTGAATACAAGTTCATCATTAACAGTGTCTAGATGCTTCATAGATACCACTTATAAATTGACTAATTCTTAACTGAAGCCTCACTAACAATGCTTTAATACGTATAAAGTGTTTCCAAACCTGTCAGGATAATCAGACGTCTGTGACCTCTGTACAGGACCAGAATATCAAAAAGTGCTCACTAAAACTCAAACCTTTTTACTTCTTTCTTTCTTTATGAATACAAAAACAATCATTTCAGTCATTGTCCCAACAAACAGAATTAAAGAGGCATAATTTATTAGTTTGACCTTAAAGTGAGCTGATGAAACTGAACAAACAGCTTCACTAGTAAAGGAAAAGTTCCCTGTTGGTTTATAGATGAATCAAACACTCCTCTAGTTTTATTTCATGTATGACTAATGAGGACAGCAGGAACATCACAAGATAGATGTAATGAAATGTAAGCTCCTTTAGACTTAATGTATCTGTCTGCTGAACCAAAGGATGTGATTAAATAGTAATAATGAATGTTCTAATTACAGTGATGACTTTAAGAAACACAGTAACAACAGACACTCCTACGGGCAGATTTTCTCTCCTTAAATCAAACTTTGATCACCTGATATCTTGGCAGATTTTCAATCATTCTCTCACTTTTCATAAATTTCTTTGAGTCTGATATCAACATTTACATTATTTTTACAGTTTCAGTCTTTAATGTTTGACTGGTGGATTCTCTCCCTTTAATACAAAACCTAATTCCAATGAAGTTGGGACGTCGACTAAAACATAAATAAAGACAGAATACAATGATTTGCTAATCGTTTTGACCTGAATTCAAGCAGATGTACGACTAAGACAAGACATTTACTGTTCAAAGTGATAAATTGTTTTCTTTTTCACTCATTTTGTATTTGATGCCTGCAACATGTTCCAAAAAAGCTGGGACAGAGACTGTTTGGAAAAAACAGCAAATACTCCAGCAGTTTAAGAACATTTCTCAACATATAATTGCAAGAAATTTATGGATTTCATCATCTACAGTCCATAATATCCTCAAAAGACTCAGAGAATCCAAAGAAATCTTCCCAAAAAAGTGGCCGAAAACTAACATTGAATGCCCATGACCTTAGATCCCTTAGGCAGCACTGCATTAAAAAACCAGCATCATTCTGTAAATGATATCAGCACGTGGGCTCAGGAACACTTCAGAAAACCATCGTCAGTTAACACAGTTCATCTCTACATCTACAAGGTCAAGGTCAAACTCTATCATGCAAAGACAAAGACAAATATCAACAACACCCAGAAACACCGCCGGCTTCTCTGGGCCTGAGCTCATCTGAGATGGACTGAGGCAAAGTGGAAAAGTCTGCTGTGGGTCCACCTACAAGCTTCAACAGTTAGTGTCCTCAGTTCACAATCACTTATTGAGTTTTGTTAAAAGGGAAGGTGATGTGACACAGTGCTAAACATGCCCCTGTCCCAGCTTTTTGGAACATGTTACAGGCATCAAAATCAAAATGAGTGAATATTTGCAATAAAGTTTAACAGTTTGAACATTAAATGTCTTGTCTATTGAATATGGGTTGAAAAGGATTTGTAAATGATTGCATTCTGTTTTTATACATGTTTTAAACAACGTACCAACTTCATTGGAACTAGGGCTAAATTTACCCAAAGAACTGTGACTTCTTATAAAATGTTGACAGACACTATTTTTCAAAGTTTCAGGGATGAAAATCTATAACTTCTACCTTCTAACTAACTTGATAAACTCTGAATGCTTCTGTAAAGCAGAGACAGGTCTTCAAGGAAAATCAGACTTTATGTGCATTTGCTCACCAAAGGCTCCATGTTCACCTGCACTTACAAACTAAAACAATTACAAATATGACAAGGTTGATTTATTGCCTTAATCAAATGCTCCCCAGGATACCGCGGGAGGTACTGTCATGATTTAAACGGCTACAAAAGTTAGCTCTAGGGTAAAAAGCAATGCTCAAAAAAACATGGAAGCTGCTAAATGACTTTAACTGTGCCGTTGGCTGACTGAGAATATGATAGTCAGACTAAGAGACTAAAAAAAAGATTTGGTGGCAATGCAGGCAGAGACAAATAAGAATAACTGAATTAGCTTTTACATAATGACCTGCTTCAAGACAGCAGTAAATCTGTTTACAGCCAAACAGGTAAAAATAATAAAAATCTGCTTCTTGTAGATTTTAATGCAGTTAAATTTTGGCGAGTAGAGATGAAAATATTAAAACATAATTCAATTAATAACAGAGAGCTGAAACATTTCAGGAACACTTGTCGTGGCTTCTTCTTCATATTTCAAAAAATCTCATTTATATTTAAGACGTGGAGTTCTGAAGTTATGATAGAAACAAATGCACAAATCACAATCTAACTTCCTGAAGTCAGAATATTAAATACTTTGACTTCTTTTTTATTTGACTTTCAGGGGAATTTTACCCTCTGAGCGAGTTTTAAATCTCAAGAAGAGAAATCATTCCGACAACTTTCTTGAATGTGATTGCCAGAACTTTGAGTCCCACAGCTCCCACTTGAACTTTGCTCGGTCGAAAGACATTTACGCTGCTTAAATTCAGGCGTTTTTGCAACATGCACCGAGAGCAGAGAGTAAGAATACCAATGATGGTTTTCGGCTGATCTGATGTAACTCTCTGCTGGAGTACTGAAGATGAGGGACTTCGGAGGACGCTTCCTTTTCATGTTTGGGGATGGGGTGAGGGTTATTAAATCAGAGCTGGGACTTTCTGTTGTCTTTGGTGTTATCAGGAGGGGACCTCCCACTTCAGATCCTTTCATCATCACTGTTTTTATTTTCATTTTAGGACACAAACTCCAGAAGACCCTCGCAAAGAGCCTTGCCTCGCCAAACCCACCATGAATGCTGATCAAACTTTTGATCATCGGAGATCAATATCCAACCAGGACAGGCCCGGCTGCTGCAGGGAAATTATCAACACGCAATAATATGCAATGTCTACCATAAGCTAACGAAAACCTGGTCAATAAAGACACTGACGAGGAGAAACAATCAAAGAGAAACTTAGGGCGAGGACATCTGGTCTCACTAAAGGGAAACTTGACAGATTTGTGGTCACGAGTTTTATCGTGCATGATGGCCGTCTCTCTGCACTCAGCTGAATCATTGCTGATCATGTGGGACCAAAAGTTCACTTGACTGAGCTTCATCCATGGCACAAAGACGGCCTCAGACGCCTCTGAAACTATGACTTAAGCACTTTCAGTCAAGTTTGGAGAGGGGCAAGAGTTCAAAATGCAGAATTCTTCGATATTGTCAAAAAAAAAAGCAGGACTATAACGAACTAACCCATCGGTTGATAACGTTGTATGTCACCCAGTGTTAATGTTGACAGCACTTTATAATTTAGTTTAAGTTATAGTATTTGCTGAAAATATATTTTACTCTTATTCATAATTTTGTCATCTAAATTATTTTAATTCTAGTCTACTTTTAGTCGATGAAATTTCACATTTTTTTTATGTTTCCCTGAATTTCTGAAGTCATGTTTTACTCTTGGATAAAATCAAACATCTAATAACCCTTTATTGAATGCTAGTAAAGTCTGAATGTATAAATGAACAGAAACAAATTGAACTTTTGTGTGAAATGCAGTCACCTTTATTTAGGCTACCTGGCAGAGCATCTCAGTTACAATACCAGAACTGACAACAAACAGTGAACCTGCTCTACATGAATATATCAATTCATAAAGAGAGGAGCTCTGATTGGATCGCTCCACAACTTATCCCACCACCACCAAGCTAAGATAGCTGTGATTGGATGTCTCTCTTAAGTCATCCAACCTTTCCCCACAACCAAAGTAGCTGTGATTGGATATATTCCTAACTTGTCCCTACTTTAAATCTGTCAAACATTTTAGTCGAGGTCTTATTTGTGGATGAAAATGTGTGTTAATTTAGTTTGAGTTTTTGTCCATGTGCACTTGTTTTTATTAGTCAGGGGAAAAAAGGTTGTTGACGAAAACTATGACGAAAATAATTAGTCAACAAAATGAACACTGATGTCACCTGGAGCCCCCCGTGACCTTTACTGTGCCACTACATCTTTAAATCATAACTTGGTGAGTTTTCTATAAAAGTGAAATCATTTCCATATTTTTCTCTTCAGCCTGAGTCACTTGCTGCCCTTTCTGTCCCGGGCCACAAATCCCCAAACATATATACAGGAGGCTTACACGTCCACGAAGCCTTCTCGGCCCTCATCTACCATTCCCGTCGTGACAGAGTGAGCTCTACCATGTAAACAGACGGCCGAGCGTCGGACAGTCATTCAAATTCAGACCTCAGGCTGCTGCTGATAATCTCCGCTGGGACGACAAGTTACTTTTATTTGTCTGCTTGAATCTTCCACTGCCTCGCTCTCCCTCGGCTGTTTTAACATGCACCGCCTCGAAAATAAATTCCCCCTGACCTCAGCAGAAGTTTCTACTCCTACCATAGGTTCCATTACATCCTCTACGATGACTAATAGCTTCTGAAACTTATTTCTGCTGATGTCTCCTTAACGGCGTGGTTAGCAAGTGGGCTGGAGTTTCCATCTTGAGCCTGGGGCTGTCTTGGGTGGGATATCTGCTACTGCTAGCACTAATAGCTCACTGATTTTTAAACTTTGGGAGTTGTTTGGATGTGTTTGCCCTGGAGTTTCAGAAAAAGCTGCTAAAACACACTCCACCTGGAGAGAATAATACACACATTAATGATTAAACTAACACTATTTAATTAGACCTGGATGCCTCTACCAACATCTTACATCTCAAATTTAAATAATGATATTAAACATAAAACATATGAGTGAACGACTGAATAACAGGAGAACTATGGTGGATTTTTTCATTTTCTTTTTGATTTCTTTTTACATACAAATGTATAACTATATATAAATATATATGTTAAAGTATAAAATTGAGTGATGAATGTAAAGAAGAATGTGTTAGAATTTTTTTTCCAAACTCCCAGTGACACAAAAATGACATGAATCAACTTTGGCCTTTATTTTGTCAAAATATATTCCCAAACCAAAGAGAATTTCCCTCTTAAAGTTGTAGTGTGTGTTATAAAATGTTGATTATGTAGTTCAAATGTATTCAGGTTTGTCTAAATAAACACTGAAGGTATTTTCACAGAATATTAACATGAAACTCTCTGATCAATATTTAATCTCATTTAAAAAACAAAGTACAAGCCTATAAAAGTGCTTGTGCAAAACCTGACAGGGCCGACCATCATAAAACTGTACATTTCATTATTTATATTTTCAATCTTTGCAACAACTTACAATTAGAGTAAGTCAAGAAAAAAATCTCGATTTTTTAATTTGAAATCCTTTGCAGAAAATAATTTGATTTAATCAATATATTACCCATCCCTAATTTAAAGTGAAGTTGGGAAAAAAAATCTGCTAAACATCATGCACAGACCTTGAAGGGGGATGTACTGAGCACTTCAAAACATCAGCCATCAATGTGTGAGTGTGAGGAAGGTGTGACCAGTGGTGTAATATCACTTTAAGTGATCAGAAAGACTCAAAGTCCAAGAGGACGGCTCACAATTATTGGCTGAAAGGGTGAATGTTTCCACCTGCTGTCATGCAGGTCAACATGTTTACATGTGTAAGCGCAGCACTCCAGTTTAGGGCTGCAACAATGAGTCCATACAATTGATAAATATCAATATTCATACATGTTATTATTAACAAATAAAAATGGTTTGCAGGACCGCAGGTTCATAGTTGCCAGGTCTGATAATAATAACCCACTTTGGGCTTCTTTTTTGAAGAGGTGCTTGTTAATATTCGCAGTTGTTGGTTGTGTTTTTTTGGGCTTGTTGTGCCCCCAAACCCAAGAGGGATCTGATTCTCACTCTATACCAATATAAACTCAATTCAGAAGTTACACAAACTGTTTTGTCCCACTCCAAACACAAATGTAAATTTGACTATAAAAAGAGGCAAAAATGATGTTTCCACCAAAAAGAAATCCTTATAGCAAGAATTAAACTGATTTCTAATGTAGCTGTTACTGTTTTCACCATAATGAAGCTGTAGAGGATCAACATAAAACTGAGATAAAAGCCTGACTATGTCTGTCTGGTTACAAAAATCAAGGTTAGACAGACTGTTTAATGATAACAGAGTTATAAATAATAGTAGCCCCTCCCTTCACTTCTGTATAAGAAAAGGATGTTCCACCTCGAAACAAAAGGATGTTGAAGAAGTAAATTAAAACGTCACCGTGAAACTGAAATGTAATGTAGATGATAATCAAGACACACTTTATGTAAATGCCTCTTTAAAAAAATGTTTTATATCACATTAGAAAGGAAAAAAACTGGAGGTTGCTTGTTTGGGTTTTCTTTTCATGACCTGGTTGCTTATTTCATTAGAAAAATCTGGCAACACTGCTCAAATCTGCTTGAACCACTGCCAGAACAACACCATATCTGTCCTCATGTTTAATGCCTTAAAGATTAGGTTCTTATGGTTTATCAGATATAATATTTAATATTCTATTTGTCTCCACCTTCATAAACTCTCTGAGCTCCTTAAATAACCCTCTTGGCAGTGATGAATCCACTGGAACATGTTCTCTCTCCTCCTCCAGCTGGGGTTCAGGCAGGAGGACAAAAATCACTCTAATTTCTTCATCACGCCTGGTTTACACCTCTTAATTATCATCCAGTCGACTCAGCGGGCTGTGTGCACGAGCCGTCCTGTGAAACAATTATTAGGCGTGAGGAGCTGGTGCTGGTTTAAATGTCAGTGTCACTTCGCCATCACCGCCGTGCGCCGCGGTATGACCCTCTGCCTCACCACCTCCACTTATGTCAAGGGCCCGTCAACAGTCCCACAGGGGGGAGGCCTCGGCGGAGGGATGCAAACGGTCGCTGCTGATTGTTATCGGTCCGAGCAGAACATGGATCGGGTTTACTGTCATCTGCTGTGGAGCCCCGGAGGAAGTGCAGAGTCAGGGGAATCAGAGAAGTACGGAGGAGAGGAAATACTGACCACTAAAAATCAGCGCTCTCTGTTTGATAGTTTAGTGACGCATGAGTACGCAGCCGTATTGAGTGAGCAGCGGGACGCCGACAAGCAGTGTTGCCAGATTATTCTACTGAAATAAGCAACCAGGTCGAGGAAGCAAACCAACCTCCAGTTATTTTTTTTTCTAATGTGATATATATTACATTTATGTTTAAGGATAGATCTACATAAAGCGTGTGTTGATTTTCACCCACATTATATTTCAGTGTCACAGTGACATTTCTTCTTATTTGTCTCATAATTTGCTTCTTCAACATCCTTTTGTTTGGAGGTTTAACATCTTTTTCTTTATACAGAGGTGAAGGGAGGGGCTGCTAGTTTTTATAACTCTGCTATCTCCAAACAGTCTGTCTAACCTTGATTTTTGTGACCAAACAGACAAGTCAGGCTTTTATCTCAGTTTTATGTTGATCCTCTACAGCTTCATTATGGTGAAAACAGTAACAGCTACATTAGAAATCAGTTTAATTCTTGCTATAAGGATTTCTTTTTGGTGGGAACATCATTTTTGCCTCTTTTTACAGTCAAATTTACATTTGTGTTTGGAGTGGGACAAAACAGTTTGTGTAACTTCTGAATTGAGTGGATATTGGCACTGCAAGGCTAACATCCATTTCACACTGTAAGCATTTCGTTTGTGTGCCAGCGAGCACCATCACTGTTTTTACTCCAGTCACGGGGGGGCCTGAGCCTGCTCTTAAAGGTGAGAGGAGGGGTACACCTTTGACTGGTTTGGGCCAATCACAGGACTAAAACATAAAGCATGATAAGTCTTACATCCATCCATTATATGTACCACTTATCCCATTCAGGCTCGTGTGGGCTGAAGCCTACTCTTACACCCACTGGCAATTTAGTGATGCCAACTAAACCTGTCAAGCATGTCATTCTATTAATTTATTTATGATTTATTTGATATAACTAGACAAACTGCAAGTATCACAGCAACATCCGTTCCTAGAAGGGCTTTTGTGAAGATGAAATACTAAAACAGTTCTTTAAAATAGGACAAACAACAGGAAAGTGGGTACAACACGAAAAGAAATAAAAACATTATGAAAATTATTGAATAATAATTAAATTTTTTGTAGAATAATTTTGTAAGGATGCTATAATTACCATAGAAGAATCCACATAAGCATGAAGGCTGTCACCTTGTACTCAATACTTGAATATCCGATCGAGCATTAGGGTAAAAATCTGCTCGAACTGTGAATATACGTATAATATAAAACATACAGTTCAGCAGCACATTTGGGCGCCTGGACCAGTGGCCCGCCTGATCCAACAGAGGGCGCTGCCGGCACAACCCAACCGTCCAATGACCTCAAGGTTCACAGTCTGTCAACTCTGGAGGGCATCAGGAATACACCTTACACATCCAGCCAAAAACTAACAGAAGAAGAAGAAGAACCCTCGACACAAATGGTGCGTTCCAGTTGTACTGGGGAGTCGGGATTTCCGAGTTCTGAGTGGAAAATTTCAACTGGAACGCCCCAGAGGTTGGAATTTCCTACAGGGAACTCGGTGTGCTTTACATGAAAAAGAGAAAAAAAAGTAGAAGATTGAATAAAATGAAAATACAAGACTCTACGCACCATTGTTAACCACACACAAAAATAAAAAATAAAACAAAATGATGATAGGAAATGAGATAAAAATACTTTAAGGAAAAAAAAGTAACATAATAACATGGTAAAATGAGATAGCCAAACACCAAATTTGTAATAAAATCTGCTAAAGTAGGACAAAGAAAAGAAAATCAATTAACAGAGTGAAATTCCAAACAATAAATTTGGTCTGAAATGGAGAACTAAAACAGATTAAGAGGATTAAAATAAATAAATAAGATGAAATAATAATGATAAATACAGGCAGTAAAAAGACTGAAAAGGTAAGGCTTGAGTTTGCTTTAAAAAATATAAATCACCTTTTCAAATTCTTACACCATGATAGTATTCTGCATTCCTACAAATCTTCATCTTTTATTGATCCTGAACAGCATGAACCCGTCCCTGATTCCTGATTTGCTCATTTATTCATTGCTCTACCTCGTTTTTGGCTTATCGAGCGCCCAGCACTGCCACAGCGTTGGTGCTATTTCTCCTAAATGGCTCCATTTACGGAGCTGTTTCTTTGGGGTCATGCTGCCGAACAGCAGAGGAGCTCCAAGTTGTTGTTCAGTCCAGTTTGATTTGTGCTACAGGAGTTATTGGACTTGGGTTGAGCCAAAGCCATCTACTAAAAAACTTTCCTTCACGGTGTGTGGGAGAAAGCAGGAGAGCGCTCAGCTTTTTCAAGCGGAGGAGTAAGAGATCCATGAATAGTAGTAAGCCTCATTACTTTGGTAAATGGGTAAATGCCCCATGGCCTGTACCACCTCCAGTATGCCAGCTGCAGAGGAAAATTGGTCTCCGGGGAATTCACAGACAGCTGTGTGCGAGCGAGTCAAAGCGAGGGAGAGACTGGGAGAAATAACGATGGGCATGGAGGAGCTACGAGGGACTGAAGCCACATAAACAAACAAACTTCATCAGCTAGCTAACAGCTGCTAAATAAGTCAGCCTGGGTGGCTTATATTTATCACTGAACAGCATTAAAAACATCCCTGCATTAAAAATGATATTTGTTTACTGTCAAACATCCTCTGAAGCCTTTAAACTCTCTGCAGCTCTGTCAGGAGGACTGAAGCTCCACTGACAGCTTTTCAGCCTTTTCACAGAAAAGTTTAATTTTAACCTCAAGTTTTCTCTTCAGTATAAACATCAGCGCTGCTAAATAACACTTTCTGTGAGGCAACATTAAAACACGTTATAGACTAGGTTTTGATTATTTCAAAACATTTTTTGGAGCAGAGTAAAAACTAAAATCAAGTCTTTTGTCCTTACATTAACTCCACTTAAAAGATGTGAATAAATACTGAACATTAACATTGTTTTCATGTTTGTTGGCCCTGTCAGATTTTGCATGAGCACATATTTAGGCTTGCATTATACTTTTTAGTTTTATTCTGTAAAACTAGTGCAGCTTTCTGTGTTTATTCAGACATGCCTCCCAACGTCAAAAATAAAAAATTACAGCATTAACTTTGAGTATAAGAGGTAAACTCAGTTTATGTAGGCAAAACTTGTTTTATGCAGTTTCTGTGTCACTGCATTTTTTTTTCTTTGAGAGGGAATATAGAAATAAACAAAATAATAATTAAAAAATAAATAAATCATGAATTGAATTTTGTGAAAAAAATCGCCATATTAGTTTTATGCCATATGGCCCAGCTCTATGATAACATGTTTATAATGTATCATAATTTTCTCATAATGCTGTATAATACTAATTATAAGCACTTATTATTATTCATAATGCTTGATAATAAAAATCATAAATCATGCTAATGCTAGCATTAATAAAGAGTTATAAACATCCTTCTAGTGTGTTTTATTCTGCATTCTTTACTTTAGCTAATTTATTTATCTATTTTAAATCTAATTGTGTCTAGTTAAAGTATTTTTTTTATTTTACTATGCACTTTCAGAAACTCTCATGATTTTTAGTGTCAAGTTTCTTAGAGTTTTATTATGCCACTCATTCCCTATTACTTTTTAAATTTTCCTTAACTCTTAATTGATCTTTCATTGTAGCGTTTTAACATAATTTCCTTTATTTTCTCTTTATCTCTTTAACAAAATGGATCTTTTTCTTGCTTTCACCCAGTTTGTTTTCATTTATATTATATTTTTAAAGATGTACTGTTAGAAATACTTAAGAAGGGGAACTAAAACTGTTTTATTAATTGAAAAACTTTGACAGACACGTGGTCTGCAGGTGTAAATATACGAATGACTGTAACATGTAATATTTGCAATATTTTTTGTTATTTGTTATGTTTTTATTTGCATTGCTGCAGGGCATCCCTTGAAAAGAGACCTCAGTCTCAGTGGGTCCTCCTGCTTAAATAAAGGTTAAATAAAAATAAATAAAAAGATGAATAGGCTTAAAAAATGTCATTTTTGCATGTTCCTTTGTTGTTATTTAACTTCTGTCCATGTAAAGCATTTTGTGCTACATTTTTTGTAAGAAAACTGCTATAAAAATAAAATCTGATTGATTAATTGTGAAAAATTATACATATCCATAATGCTTTAGAACAAAAATCCAAAACACTGGGAAGCATTTTATAATGATTACTTAGGTTAAGTGTTGGTACCTAATTATTTCCATTTTTTATTTATGTGTTATAAAGTATTTTCAATATTCTCATATTCTTTATGTATATGCACAATATAACACAGTATAAGTATGTTTATAACTCATTATCAATGCTGGCATTATTACTCAAATGATCCCAGAGGCTTAGAATTAGGATTAAACAGCATTAAACATGCTAATTACAAACAGGCTTATGTGCTCATAATGCATTATAAAGTGGGGCTTCATAGAAAGTGCTTTTTTTTAGTCGTCATATAAAAATTTGACTTCACTTTAAAGTTACCTTTGATTAGCTACCTGCTAACTCCAATCAAACTCCATTAAAGTGACTTAATTCATCCAATTTAACAAAATCAAGGTTAATGAGGTTTTGGTCTTTAAACTGTGTAAATAAACTACAGATTGGTGATATGGGCCAAAATACACCCTGAATATCAAAGACCAGCAGATTTTTCAGTTAAACTCAGCACAGCCTGAATAAGGGTGTGAAGGGTCAAGATGTAAAATCCCGACCCCTGGGCCAAAGGTCGCTGACTCCCTCTGTGTGTTTCTGCTTTAACAAAGAACATCCACATGTTTTTTATTAATTAAGCATAAAGTATTTTTAATTTGCTCATTAGAGATAAACAAGAAGTCACTTGACCAACTGGGGTCATTACCATCTCTGCTGACAGGTAAACAAACTTAATAAAGACAAAAGTTTTTCATTAATGGAAGGCTAATCTATTTCTGCCAGATGGCATGGTTAATTAGACACTATGTGAGGTTAAACCAACAGGTTATAGACTTTGACCTCCCAACACCGCAATGGCCGACACCATGGTAGCCTCTAAAGTCTCAGAGTTGTGTGATTATCATAAATCAATGCCAGCAGAGTGGCAGCGCTCTGGAGAAACAGAAATCCATAAGGTTTATTTGTCTTAGTCCAAGTCAAATGATCTATTTGCTCTTGTTTTTGCAGAACAACGACAAAACAAGTCCTGAAAACAATATGATTCAAGTAGGGCTGGGTTTAAAAAATCGATTTAATCGATTTTAATCGATTTCCCTTTAAATAGTTCATAATCGATCCATAAAAATCAAAGATCGATCTTTTAACTTGGGTAGTTTTTTCTTCATCAGGTGGTCATGTTTGTATAAAAGTACATGATGGGATTCCAATCTAAGTGTAAAAACAATTTTTAATAATGCACCAGGTCAAAAGGTCAGTTTTTAAATTTACAGCATTATTTTAACTGAGATATCCCAGACTGAATCAATATCGAATCGAATTGATCCAGAAAATATGAATCGATACCCAGCCCTAGATTTAAGGAACGTCAACCGAGTTACTTATTACACAGCCAGCTAAAAGTCAGGACACAGTCTTTACCTACAAGAGGCTAAAGCAAACCCCCTCATGGTTCCAGGACTACAAAGGGGTCAGACTGGACTCAGGCCACATAAATAATTGAAATTATAAATAATTAACTTTATTTTATATTGTTGGAAAGCCTGATTAGTAATCTTTACAATGAGGTACAACTCTTAAGGATTATAGATTTCTAGAATGAGTCACGCAGCTGGTGTTCTAGTACAAAGTGTGGCAGGATTACTTGGTGTCAGCCACGGTATCATTTCCAAACTTAGGACCATGAGACTGGTGAAGTCAAAGACAGACTGCAAAGTGAGATCCCAAGAAGACAACACCTCAAGAAGACCGGTTCGTTTGCGAGCCATTCTTAAATGCAAATTGCCTAAAAATTTAAGAAACTAACATCTCACTCAGAACTATGAATCGGTTCTCATCGTTCATTTAAAAGAGCTGTTTAAAAGACTCGACTCATTCGCGAACATCACATCTCTCCCGTAAACCACCGCAGAAGTAGGTCAACAAAACAAACCTCTGTTAAGGAGTAGTAGAAGATAATACGATGATAGTAGAAGATAACGTAACATAAAGGGGTTAAAAAAAAAAAAAAACAAGGACCATTTAGAGTTGCTGAAGAGTTTATCTGATGACTATAGGCAGAGGCAAGCTGACACTTCCCATTGACTCTCAGTGTTTGAGCTAGGCTAACTAGCGGTGGGACACACAGTTGAAATAATGCTGTCTATCTGCTTGTCATGGACTCCGGAGTGAGGCAAGACATGAAAACATCAAAAATGTTGGAGTGTTGTAGCTCTGACATGTGATGCATGGACTTCAGCTGCTACACAATCATATGTCACGGTAACAAGCAGCGCACTTAATGAGTGAGTCACACAACGACTGGGAGCTGGTGAGTTATGTTCGCCAAACCAGAGTGAACGTTTGCACTTAAGGAAGGTAACTGGTAATCTTTATTTGTTGTAAATAAGAGCAGTTTTTGTTGTGTAGGCTGCAGCTACAGGTGCACTTTGACCTGTTGATTCCATGGTTCCTGTTGGATCATTTGGTAATTTGACAGAAATGAAAGATACATTTTTAGGAGATAAATATGTTTGGTTACTTTGATTTATGTATACTGACAAATAGGTATGCCTTTTTTTAAGTATAAACCAGCCACAAAGTGAGGGAAAAAAGATGCATAAAAAATCGTGATAATCGTTGAATAATTGAATCGTAGCACCTTGAATCGTAATCGAATCAAATCATGGGGTGCCTTAGATGGCACACCCCTACTAAATACACTGGGGAAACATCAAGCACAGGTGAGACAGTCACACAGGTGAAGGGAATCATCATCAGAGAGACACAGAAGGGAGGGCAGGAAACACCACGAGGAACACAGGGATTTCAAAATAAAACAGGAAACATGAGAGGCGAGGGAAACAAGACACAAAAGGGATAACTTAACTAAGATCAAAAACAGGATCATGTGAGAAAAAAAGGAAACACAAGAGGTCTAATCAAGGAACATACTACAAAATAAAACAGAACTACAAGTACCGTTACAGGGGCCTCTGCACTGCAGCACTTAAGTTTTATTATCCTGAAAGATACAGAGATTTCAAAATGCTATTTGGCATCGTGTTTGTCTTCTGTCACCATAATAGCTTCTTTGTCTAGAACATCTCAGCAGTCAGTCGGATGAGGCCCTTTGCCTGCAGGCTAAAATCTGATTATGTGCTGTGACAACATCACATGCCGGAGGAGTAAATCCAATCTCAGTGTGTTGGAACATTGTTAATTGGTCCAGTAACAACCTGACACGCTGTAGCATTCATGTTGGATATCATGTTTACAATTGCTGCTTCTGTTTTCATCTTCGGCACAACACGGATGACAAGAAGCGAGTTGGCGCGCCTGTCATTTCCGAGGCTCCTTTTCTGTAGCGAGCGGCGCAGCACTGCCGCTGTTGAGAGGTGCTCTTGTTCAGATCATAGCTGTCTTTCAAGGCGCACGGCTCTGCCTCCGAGGAAATCTTTTTTTATATGTTTTATTCGGGCTTTGTGTTGCCGTTTTAAACCCACGTTGGTGTATTGTGGTAAGAGTGCTTGGAAAAATAATTCCTCACCTGCAGTGGTTTGAGTGTGTAAGCCTCTCTCTGCTCTCCCTTTGCTGTTTTTCTTTTTCACAGCCACCTTTAATTCTCTGAGAGTTCACCTTCAAGGTCAGGTACAGTCAGGCTGAAGCGATATTTACCGAGAGCAACAAAAGGGGAGAGAGGAAGAGAGAGAGCTTGATCCAAAGGGACTTTTTTCTGGTATTGTGTGTTTTAAGAGACCTCGGCATAGACAACTTTCCCCTCCAAAAACACCCTCTTTCACTCCTGTGCGCCAGACAGATCAGGCACGCAGACACAAAGCAGGACCACCCAAACAGACCGGCGAGGTCGCTGCTTTTGTGCCTGATGAAAGGTAGAGCGAGACACACAAAGAACAGTGTAAATAAATACTTACCCAACAGGGCCAGGGACAGACAGAGATACAGGTGTGCACAAAAACACGCGCTTCGCCTCATCCACGATGTTAAGGCAGAGTGTGAGGGGGGTATCATTTTATGCAGCCGAGCAGAGGGAGGCAGAGAGATCTGACACCTTCAGTTCGGGTTTATTTTGTAATTTTCCAACCAAAATATTGTTGCATTTGAGGTTTAACTGCACTAGCTGCACTTAGCACCTGGGCCATCAGTGCTGTACTACTTCCATTGAACCAATCCCTGAAATTATCATGATGTTATAGTTTAAGTTTATCGTCTCACAAGATAAACTCATTTTATTTATGAAGCTGGGGCACTTAAAGAGCTCATTAAATGCTTTTTTTAGTTTTAAATCCCCTTTAGTGTGTTTAAAATATTCCATATGTGATAGACCTCTTCTATGCACAAGACAAAAGCTTTCATATCGATAAGGCTGCATATATGACATGATAAAGCCTTTCCCTAAATACCACAGAAACATGAGGAAATGCATTGAATTCATTGCTTTACTTTATTCTTTCTAGATAGATAGATTTTTTATTGTCATTCAAAATATACACCACAGGTGCACACATAAATGAAATTTGGTTGCAAATGGTTTAAATGGCTCAAATGGCAATGTTTAAGGCAGAAGTACTTAAAATTAAATAAGTGTTTAAAACAAAAAAGTATAAAAACAAACAGTAAACAGAGATGAACTCATTTTATTTATGAAGCTGGGGCACTTAAAGAGCTCATATTATGCTTTTTTTAGTTTTAAATCCCCTTTAGTGTGTTTAAAATATTCTCCATGTGATAGACCTCTTCTATGCACAAGACAAAAGCTCTGCAGCATCAGGACTTCCCCCTCTCAACATATTTATGGAGCCAAAAGCCGCCTAAAACCTCTGACTACGCCGGCCTCTCCAAACAGACCTACCAGTAGGGCTGGGAGACATGGCCTAAACCCTCCCAGTGACACAAAAATGACTTGAATTAAGTTTTTCTCTATGCTGTCAAAATATATTCCAAAAGTAAAAAGAATTTTCTCTCTTAAAGTTAAAGTGTGTGTCATAAAATGTTGACTATGTAGTTCAAATGTAGGCAGGTTTGTCTATATAAACACTAAACGCTGAGGTATTTTTACAGTTATTAACATGAAACTCTCTGATCAATATTTACTCTCATTTAAAAACAAATACAAGCTTGAGCAAAACCTTGCAGAGCCTACCATCATGAACTTACAATTGGAGTGAGTTAAGAAGAAAAATCTTGATTTTTAGTTTTTAAATCTCCTGCGAAAAAAAATTCAAATTAATTGATTTAATCAATATATTTCCCAGCCCTACCTACCCAGCAACAAGACATAATAAAAAAAACAAAAAAACAAGCTGTTCGGCAATAAATGAAAGCACTTGCAAATTTTGTCAAGAACTTCAAAAGGCTCACATTTAACTTTACACCAGACACCGGAGCTTAAAATAAAGAAACTAGAAAGCACACGGAGAGCACAACCCTCCGCTGAGGCATTTCTGACACTATCTCCCAATGTTTACAAGTCCCTAAAGAAAACTGGGATTCGGATCACCTCCAAAACTGCATCACTTCTTCCTTGTGCCATGATCATCATTCCCTGTGGATGTTGTCGTATCCGTTCAGAACTTTCGGAGTCATTTTGCTCACAGACACACAAATGACAGCATAACATATTTACATTTATGATATTTATTCTGTTTATGTTTAATAATTTGTTGAGCAAATTATTAAATCATGCGTCCAAATGCTTATTATCTTCCTGCAAAGCACCGCAATCCATTACAAGTACTGCCAATTTATGTAATGAGAATTTTATTATCAGGGTTATTATTTCCTTCAGTGGTGATTACATCCATCAGCATTCAGTCGTGACAAATAAACATATTTATGAACAAGAACAACTGCTGAAAAAAAAATGCTTAATGAAAATAAGTTTGAGGCTTGAGGCCAAAATGTGCAAACACAAAGGCAGGGGATGTATGCGTTTGTTTTTAAGGTGATGACATTGAAAAAGGTCAAGTTTAAAGGTTGGTCTGTCTCTTGATGGTTCAGGGGTCAAGCCTGCATCATTTTTCACCCTGTGCAAAGGGTGGAGGTGAGGGTTAGTGAGAGCATGACTGAACTTGAACTTGTTGGTTCAATGGCTCATCTGTGAGGGACAGATCAGCCTGATTTATAATGTGGAAATCTGCTCCAAGACTGCTGCAGTCCAGCTGAAGGACTCTGAGAAAGCAAAAAGGACCACAGACTTTCTGGAGACTTCATGCCCTCTGGACGGCACTTTCTCACCCACTAAGGAGATCAAGTCGATGTCTTCACTCCTTTATTCCTTCAGCTGTTGGACTGTTTAATGCTGGTCTTTGATTCTGATTTGTATTTATATTTATTTAAACATGTCCTTATGTACTTGATATCACTGATAGAGAGTTTGTTCAATGGACTATCAGCCTTGGTAGATGTAAACTGAATTGCCTGTTTGGTATAAATACGGTTGTCTTAACCTGAATTAAATAAAAAAAAAAGTTTTAAACAGACAAACCCCCAAAGTTATGACCAGCTGTAATACCAAAGTTGTAAACTTAAAAACCCAGCTAAATGCTTCCTTAACACAGTTCAGTATAAACTATGGTGGCCGAAAAGGGACAATATTGAGCACATTGCTAGGATCTTCTCGAGATAAACAGCGCAACAGCACCATCTGCGTTTCAGTTACTGCCCTACAATAGTATTACAAGGGTTTAAGGATTTCAAATGTGTGGAAGTATTTTTTGAATATTTTGAGCACGTTGCAACAATACTGCGATAATAATGATAACCGTGATCATTTTAGCCACAAAAACCGTGATATGACATTTTCATACCGTTACATCCCTTATCAGGACAACGCTCCAGCTCACACTGCGGTCTCGGTAAAGCAGTTTCTGTCCCAAAAACAGATCACCGTGTGACTTTTGTCCTTTGTCCTGAGATCAGATCTGAGCTCAGAGAATCACGTTTGCAGTCAGAAGTTAAGCGAACAACTGTCTGAAGAAGACCTGCTGCACTGCTCCGATCGGTGAAGACCTGAATGTAGCAGAGGTGAAATTCTTACTTTCTGTTGTTTTTTTCTAGACTTGAAGGAAATCAGCACCACATTCAGGTGTGCTGAGTTTATCTGCATCGTCTCTGTGAGACTGAGTGAGCAGGATGGTGTCAAGTGTGAAGAGAGGCGTTCGGCGTCTGCTTGAATATAAAGTTTGTGTTGATTTGAAGTAGTTTAATCTGATCAGCAGGCAGGGAGCCGCTCTGTAATGGGAACAATTAAGGAGTGAGATTTCCTCCAGCAGTAAACTCCACCCAAATCAATAGCTAATGCCCAAGGTGGAACTACCCTATTCTTTTAGCTCTGACAGACCATTACTTTTGTTTGTTTGTTGAGGCCTCATTGGTGGAGCATGCTCGGACTGACAAACTACAGCACGGCACAGTTTAGTCCAACACAAACAAACTTACATCCCTTTTTAAGAGCCGAGCTGATCACATTAGCTCGATTATAACTGATTAGTTCAATTTGCATAACCTTGGTGTGATGGCATTTGTTGACTTGTTTACCAGTTGTCAGGCTTTTCACATTTGTGGTGCCAAATGGGAGATATCGAAGCCAACGGAAATTCACACACATACAGCTTGTAATTAGCACCAGAAAGCTGACGTGCACATTTTTGTCCCAGTTGGCTGCTCATATTTATGTGTAAATTGGATATGACGTGAAGGCAGAGTTAGAATAAGAGTGAAGATGCCAGTAGAGAGCCAGGTGCCTTCAGTTTTCTCTCCTCGGTGTCTTGGAATCTTGAACACTGACATTCCTCTGTTAATGTGGATAGGGATGTGAATAAATAACAACTCATCAAGGGATCCATATCATTATTATTTTTGCTTATCAATTCCTTCCACTTTGTTCCGTATGCTTTGCAAATCAAGGAAGTCACGCTTCAGCAGAAAATATAACAAAGAAGCCAAAAATAATGTCAGACATGCAGAAGAAGTGGTAAAAATAGGTCTTAATTTTTGACAAATGGTGGCTTACTGCACAACTTTTAGGAAGTGGGAACACCAGCAACTTGCAGAAGCATTCATTAATGCAGCAGGACATTGAATATCAGGACTGTCATCTATTTGACACTTTTCTCAAACAGAACTGATTTTTTTTTTCCAGCACCTGTTTTCCTTTTATTAAAGATTTATTTAGGATTTCAATTTCAATTTTTCCAAATGGTCGCTAAACAGTGGAAACACCTGTGATTGCGTACCGTACTGAGCCAAACTGATGGAAACTAAAGACTACAGCACTAATGTCATTCACCAGTTACATTTCTAATCATTTTAACAGATTCATAAAGGTTTTGAGTTTCTTCAAATACCCTTTTTGCAATTTTTTCTTTATTCTTTCACTTTGGCCATATTTGAAAGAATCAAATGGATAAAAAATGAAAAAAAGCTGTTCGAAAAGCCCGTTAATTTTAATTCTTTCAAACAGGAACAACAAATTTTGTCAAACTTAGTGACAGTTACCAAGTAGGATGGGGCTTGATAAGGGGTAACTTCCTGTAATGGTCAGGGCTTAATAAAAGGTCAATTATCCAATTAACTGGCAGTGCGATGACTTAAAAACCACCACGGAGGACAGCTTAGGTTTTTATGAAGGATTTTAATGACATTTTTGTGGAATGTTGGTCTTGGCACAAGGGACACAGGATTGGATTTTTGTTTGGTATACTGGTACTAAATTGGTACCAGGGTATTGAGGCATTTAAAATGGGACTATACTGGATGAGACAGGTCCTGTTTTTTTTTTTTAAACATCGCTGCGTGTCGTCATCGCATTGTAATTTGAGCAGAGGTAAGCGAGCTGGACCAAGCAGGCGGGCGAGTGAAGCCATTAACACTGAAGCATCACTGTGCCAACGGTGTTACAAAACATGTCTGGCCAAGGGTGGAAAAACTTCCAACTTAGCAAAACGCCTGAAGGACAAGCATCTGCATACAGAGTTCAGAGAATGACAGGTAATAACTTATATACCCATGAAAAAAAAAACAAATTCAGTGCTAAAAGCAAGCAACGTCAGCCCCCTTCACTCTCCACAAAAGTAGCTCTGGAAAAAAATTTAAGCTGCATTGCAATTAGCTACCACTTTCTCTGGTTTAAATAGCCTATTTGTATTATTTTACTTTATATTATTATATTATATTTATATTCTCACAGTGATTTTTAAACTTTTTGGTCCCTTAATTTTTTTTCCAGAGCTGTGAATGCACACATGCATGAGTGTGATAAGAAAATGATAGTTTTATTTTATTTATTTTAAAATTGTGTTGTCTGTGCATTAGAAAAGCCTGCCTTTGTGGTATTTTATTTACTTTACTAATGTATAGTTATAGTTCTAAGATTTTCTATTAAAATAGAGTCAGCATGACATTTTTGTGTTCTCTTTTTATTTGGAAAAGTATCCAAAAGTATCGACATACACGTTGGTACCGGTATCGATACCAAAACGATGGTATCACGACAACACTAGTTGATATAAATAAGGATGTGGAGTCAGGACTTTTGTAAAGGATTTGGTCACATTGGGAGATTAGGCAGTTTTCCATATTTTTAAGTTCTCAATGGATTTGCAGGAAATTTCAGGGACTGTTTGTAATTAGCACAAGCTAGATATAATTTCATGTTGATCCAAATCCAGATCTGGACCCATGCTTTTTTTTTCAAGGACTCATGGCACAAGGGAGAAGTGATTAGATTTGAATCTGGTTGTGGATCCAAGAATCTTTTTAAGGGTTTGTTAACACTGTGAGATTGGACAGTTTTCTTAATAATTTGATAAGTTCTCAGTGGATTAGGGTGACATTTTTAGGGAATGTTGGTCTTGTACAAGGGATAACAAGACTTTGGTGTTAATGTGGATTTATTACTTTTTTTTAGGAACAGTAAACAGTGCAAGACGGGCCAGTGATCCACATTTTTGGCAATAACTCACCCGACAATGCTGGAAACACCTTTGCAGAGGTTTGCGCTCTCGGAGCACTGCTAGTTTTACTCTGGAATAAGCTCAATCTACAGTTCAGCTGCTGAGAAGACAGGTATCTGAAAAATATGATTGAGAAGGTGTAACAAAGTGATGGCGGTCTCTCTCTGCAGATGCTGCACGTCACTGTTTATGTGTATTCAGCCAGGCGGTTTAACAGGAGCACCTTTGTTACAGGCCGATAGATGGTGACCCCGGCCTCTTCCTCTCCTCCCTCTCTCCCCTTGCAGGCACGTGCACAAACATATTCACAAACACTTTACTAGGTAGTTGTCCTTGATGTGTCTCATAAAGACAGGCAGAAGAGGAGGAGGAGGAGGAGGTGGCGGTGGTTGTTTCGGGCAGTAAAAGCAGCCTGTGAAATCACTTCGCATGCAAAAAGTCACAACAGATGGCTACTACTGCTACGTCCTCGCCGAGTGTGACACGAGGAGAAGACACGCTGAACGTGAGCAGCACATTCTGCGGCTATACGCCTCCCCGAATGAGGACATGAAAGCTTGTTAAAGACAAGGTTGCATATTGAGAGCTATATTCAACAGCTGCTTACTATGCTGTAAAGTTGGGAATTAGAATAACATTAAAAGAAGACAAAAAAGGGAAAGTGGAGACCCAGTAGGGGGCAGAATTAGTCCAGACGAAGGAGTTGAAGGGAGAGAGAGGGCTGATTAACAAAGAGAGGCAGGGACGTCTCATGGTTTGCTGCTGCACACTCATTATTAAAGGATGTATGGATCCTATAGATGCAGCCTGTGCACCTACTCTCAAACGATTACAGCACGAGTTTCCCCCAGTATTCAAAAAGCCTTATACATCTCCTAATGAAGAGGTAGACAAAGGGTGGAGCTTTTTGAAACTGAAATGCTCAGTGGATCTTCCTTATAATTGCTTCCCTGCTTCAGTAAGACAGAAGAAAATAGACCTGGGAAGGGGAAGACAATAAGGCAGGAATTAGCCTTATATATATCTGAATATGCATAGGGTGAAAAGTTGTTGTGTAGATGAGAAAAGCACCATAATAGCACTGCTGGTTTTCAAGTGCCTTTCAACATCCTCTGCAGGGCTAAAGACGGAAAGCAGCACTTAAACCATCAGACTGAATATCCATACTGAAGTTTCTTATAGAGCAAAACAATCTGATTCTTTAATGTCTCTGAGTCTTTGTTCCTCGGAGCATGCAAATTTAGGTGAAAATTATCTTCACATTCATTCAATTAAACGAAGGGACTGGTAACAAATAAGAGGATTAATTAAAAAGTGTTGTCTCTGATGTTCAGCCTTGCTGAAAGGACAGTTTGAACATTTGTGATCACAACTGTTTTTGCTGAATAAAGCCGTCTGATTCTCACTGCTCCTTTCATGCGGACGCGTCAATCAAAAACAAAGAGGGAGAGAAATAAATCAGAGCAAAGCCGTCAAAGCTGCAATATGTAGTTTTTGTTTTTGTGTCCCTGGTCCCAAAAAAATGAGATCATCCGTCAAAGGGCTGAACAGTTTCAGGAAAAGATCTAATTGTGATTTTTCAGCAAGGCAATCAATGATCAAAAGCCCATAACACATTATTTATCATCTAATATTGATGATAAATAATCTGTTTCATTACTAAAGGGATACTCCAACTTCTACTCCTAAAAAGTGGCTTTTTGCTGTTGACCTGCTTAGCAGCACTTCTGTAAATCCAAATCGCCTGCACATTTGTAAAATAGTATGCGTAAAATAGTCGACACAACAGATCCTGAGTCAGTCAGGAGCGCTGCAAAAAAATTGCAGCTTTGGCGATCACATGATTGCGTTGTCTGAAATTGCGATTTCGATCCGAAAATGATAAATTTTTCAGCCCTAACCCGCGAGAACGACTGAAAACGTGGTAGCATGCATGCCAGGCCAGTAGTTGGCGATGTAACTTTGTAGTGTCCTTGGTGAATATAACAAATGCGTTGCCGCTGATCAGAATATTGATGCAGCAAATCCACATTTTGCTGTTTCTCAATATGTGTACTTCAGTGTACTTCTGGCTGTAGTTGTGTTCCAATTCAAAGTCCACATTGACACAAGTACGCTTCACGTACCCGGATGTGGACTCACCCTGCCCCTTTCACCAAGTCTGCTACCAAATGTAACTTGTAGGGGTGTCACGATCCAACTTTTCACCTCCGATACGATACTGATATCGCAGCCTTGACTGTTGGCCAATACCGATATCGATCCGATCCGATATCAGCAGGAATCATACATACTTTTATTACTTATTTTGTAGTATGGACTGAAAGAAAAGGCTTGATCAAGTGAGATTACTCAAACAGAGAACAGTAGTCAGCAATAGTACGTATGAGAAAAACTGAACCATTTGTTATTAACCAATGGGCTAAATAAAATTTTACCTTAAACATAAGAATAAAATACAATTAAATAAAATAAATAAAAAATAAAATAGAAGGCCCTGAAAAGTAACCTCAATAAATCCAATAAAAACAAAAACATATACACTATATTGCCAAAAGTATTCTCTCACCCATCCAAATAATCAGAATCAGGTGTTCCAGTCTCTTCCATGGCCACAGGTGTATAAAATCAAGCACCTAGGCATGCAGACTGCTTTTACAAACATTTGTGAAAGAATGGGTCGCTCTCAGGAGCTCAGTGAACTCCAGCGTGGAGCTGTGATAGGATGCCACCTGTGCAACAAATCCAGTCGTGAAATTTCCTCTCTCCTAAATATGCCACAGTCAACTGTCAGCTGTATTATAAGAACGTGGAAGTGTTTGGGAACGACATCAGCTCAGCCACGAAGTGGTAGGCCACGTAAACTGACGGAGCAGGGTCAGCGGATGCTGAGGCGCATAGTGCAAAGAAGTCGCCAACTTTCTGCAGAGTCAGTCGCTACAGACCTCCAAACTTCATGTGGCCTTCAGATTGGCTCAAGAACAGTGCGCACAGAGCTTCATGGAATGGGTTTCCATGGCCGAGCAGCTGCATCCAAGCCATACATCACCAAGTGCAATGCAAAGCGTCGGATGCAGTGGTGTATAGCACGCCACCACTGGACTCTAGAGCAGTGGAGACGCATTCTCTGGAGTGACGAATCACGCTTCTCCATCTGGCAATCTGATGGACGAGTCTGGGTTTGGCGGTTGCCAGGAGAACGGTACTTGTCGGACTGCATTGTGCCAAGTGTAAAGTTTGGTGGAGGGGGGATTATGGTGTGGGGTTGTTTTTCAGGAGCTGGGCTTGGCCCCTTAGTCCCAGTCAAAGGAACTCTGAATGCTTCAGCACACCAAGACATTTTGGACAATTCCATGCTCCCAACTTTGTGGGAACAGTTTGGAGCTGGCCCCTTCCTCTTCCAACATGACTGTGCACCAGTGCACAAAGCAAGGTCCATAAAGACATGGATGGCAGAGTCTGGTGTGGATGAACTTGACTGGCCTGCACAGAGTCCTGACCTCAACCCGATAGAACACCTTTGGGATGAATTAGAGCGGAGACTGAGAGCCAGGCCTTCTCGTCCAACATCAGTGTCTGACCTCACAAATGTGCTTCTGGAAGAATGGTCAAAAAATCCCATAAACACACTCCTAAACCTTGTGGACAGCCTTCACAGAGGAGTTGAAGCTGTTATAGCTGCACAGGGTGGACCGACGTCATATTGAACCCTATGGATTAGGAATGGGATGTCACTTAAGTTCATATGCGAGTCAAGGCAGGTGAGTGAATACTTTTGGCAATATAGTGTATTATTAAATCGCAAAATAACCACTGTGTTTAACTTAGACATAAGCATATCTACAACTGAATTAAATAAATAAAAAATAAATTAGAATGTACTGCTTGTATCGGAGAGTAATATTGGAGATTTCAGATGCAGGCCGATATAATTTGATATTTGTTTTTTTGCTGATATCGGACTGATATCAATATCAATATCGAATTGGGACAACCCTAGTAACTTGAGCTGACCTCTCGCAGCTACAATCCCACAACACAATTCACACCGTTCAGCAGGAAACTCCAACATGGCAGAGGAGAAGGTGCACAATTGTAAGTAACCATTGTTGCCTATTGCATATTATGAATGAGATAATTATTTGTGATAGAGTTGTGTTTGAAACCTGAACTTTGAAAAGAACTCATCCTTGATAAATTCTAAATGGACGATGTGGGTGTACCAGCAGGACAACTGGATGTGACGTGTAGTTACGTGGAAGGGGACACGAGGAAAGTACGCTGCCATTTCAAAGCAGTAGGATTGTTCTGCGGACTCCCGAACCCCTAAAGTCCAAACTCTGGGACGAACCTGCCAAGTCTGAACTTCCAGACAATGCAAGTTTGAACTCTGAACTGGGAAACACCCTTCGTCAGAGGAGTAGTAACAACCTGGCACAGTAAGCAGCACACAATCATTAATAAAATGTTTTGTAATATCTTGATCAAATTTTCGCTTCCGGGTTTTGTCCTGTGCATTTATGTTGGATGGCTTTATGAGTGTTGCTGTATATATATACACTATATGTAAAGCTAAGTATGCAACTATATAGTTGCAAAAACCAATAAAGTGAATCAGTTTGACCATTAAATATCTTGTCTTTGTAGTGTATTAAATTGAATACAGGTAGAAAATTATTTGCGAACCATTGTATTTGTTTTTTTATTTGTGTTTTACACAATGTCCCAACTTCATTGGAAGTCATCTTTACCTGAGTGTTGCATATCAAGCCCTTTAGGAAATGACAGACTACTGATTGTGCTACCAAACTGTGGTTACCTAACTGTAATCGATCACCTCCTCTCTTCTTCTCAGCTTAGAGCTGTAAACCGTCAAGAGCAGAGAAGAGACCCTGAAGGCTGAGAGACAGGATATTATTCAGTGAACAAAACAGTTTTTATTACCACTGAAACAACCTGATGGAGACCTACACTGCTCATAAGTGTACTTTTTGGACTCCATGTTCAGTCTGAAAGGTTTTGATGTGTGGTTGATTTCTGAAGCAGCCATATTCAGCTTTAAGAGAGACGTTATGGAGAAAAAGACAAAAGCACAAAATGACACAATGTTAAAGTGTACGCTTTCTTAAACTGACTGTTGTAGTCCCAGTCTGTGGCTCTGTAGGCCTCTCACAATATCACCACAGCTCTCGCTGTTCCCTCCCCTCGACTCTTTGTGTCATGTAATCCTGCAGCATACATGTGCTCCCATAATGAACCACATGTTTCTGTATCTCTGCTGCTTTCTCATGCTATTACAGCCAAGTACCAGGGAGGGGATCCTTTAGAGAGCCATTAAAGAGGAGGGCTTCCACACACTAGTAGAGGCTGGACAGAATAAGAAAACACAGAAGAGATGCTTCATTTATCAGTCACTTTAATTGGTTTACCTGGCATTCACAATGCATTTTGTTAGGGAGGCCAAAGCCTGTCAATTTTTATGTAATCCAGCCACTAGGGGTGTAAAATGAGTTAATGAATATCAATATATTTATTGGCTGATCAATGATCCAATCTGTTAAAATCTGCGAGGGCTGAACAGTTTTAGGAAAAGATCTAATTGTGATCTCAATTTGATTCACTATTTTTTTTTTTTCCAAATCAAGCTTCACTGCGATATTCAATATGTTTACAGTCTAGACAACAGAAAGGAAATCAATGATCAAAGGCACATAACACATTATTCATCCTCTAATATTGATGATAAATAATCTGTTTTCATTACTAAAGGGATACTCCAACTTCTACTCCTAAACAGAGGCTTTGTGCTGTTGACCTGCTTACCAGCACTTCTGCAAATGCAAATTTGTAAAAAAGTATGTGTGACATAGTTGACACAACAGATCCTGGGTCAGTCAGGAGCTTTGGACCTCACATGATTGTGTTGTCTGAAATTGCGATTTCGATCTGAAAACGATAAATCTTTCATCCCTATCATCCAGTATCAATCAAAGGCATCGTCATTATTTTGCGTCAGGGTTTGTAATATAGGCAAATATCGTATTGTGTCCAGAAAATCGAAATCATATCATGCTGAAACTGGTGATTTACAGCCCTGTTAGATCATGTCCTCAAAATACACAACTGAGAATTGACAAAAAACAGTGTTCTGCTTGAAGGCAGTGTTTTAAATAAAGCTGTGTCACAAAGACGATAACTTAATTTGATATTCTGATTTTTAATGGATCTGACTGAATAACTGGTCAGTCAACATACATGGATGTTACTCCTCTTATAAAGAACAGGATTTTCTCTGATATCGTCCAGCCGTACATAGAAGAGTTATTTGTCTTTTTTTCCCAGAGGCCCTGACAATGACAAAGCCTCCTTCAGTTAATCACTTTATTTTGTAACTGAAAAGTGCTGAACCATTTCAGCACCTCCCCTGCAGGGAGACGCAGAATTAACCGATAAACTCCACAGGTAGAATCTTTACAAAGTGATGGCAGATAAAACTGCTCACACAGGGTGTTTCAGCCCCTTCAACCTTTCCTAAATTCGCCTTCTAGTTATTCTTAAAAAAAAAAAAAAAAAGATCATCAGATGTTGTGCGAGTGCATCGCTGAATCCTATAAGAGCAACCGAAGCATTTTTGGTTCCTTTTGGGAAGCAGTTCTTAACTTCAGATGTGCTTTTTTCTGCAAACTCAGGGGTGCTGGGGCTGTTTTTATGCAGTTGGTGCATTTTGAGGTGATTAGCTCGGGAGGCATTTTGATTTTAATTGTGCCACCTTGTTTTCTGTGAGCCTCAGAAACACATGGACTCTAATGTGTCAACAAGGAAATGATCTTGTTTTGATGTAAAATAGGAGCAGGATAGTTCTCATCCTGGATTGACTCTTGTTTTCATGAGCTTGATTTAAGCCAGAGGACATGACTCTGACTCGCTGCCTCAGCACACAGTGATGTTAAATATACTTTCTGTTGTTGTGATCTCAGCTAATGAGTTAAATCTTCTTCAGTGATTCTTTTAAATGAAGAAGAACAGCCTCGGAGTCCACTGCTTCACCTGGTTTCTTATTTATGCAGACTCTAATTACAGTTGACAGTTTTAAACCACTTTATTCCCTGTAAATTAGATCAGTGTAAGTCATTTACAATGATATTTTCATAAGATTCAATATACGGCTTTACACAGTCATCTGTGAGCACAGTCAGTCTTTCAAAGGACTGCAGTTTCAGCCTCATAACTGATCACTATCATCACTATCCTCTGAAGAGCCAAAATGTCTGCTGTGATGATTTCCATACGCCTCTGTCCATACTCTGATGACTGACTTTACAGAGGTTTGGGTTTTTGAGCTGTAAACTAGGGCTGAGCGATTTAGGAAAAGATCTGTGATTTTTCCGTGATTTCAATTTGATTCACGATTTTCTTCAAATCAAGCTTCACTGCAATATTCACTATGTTTACAGTATAGACAACAGTAAGGAAATCAATGATCAAAAGCTAATAAGACATTATTCATCATCTGATATTGATGATAAATAATCTGTTTTCATTACTAAAGGGATACTCCAACTTCTACTCCTAAACAGAGGATCTGTCTTTCAAGTGAACAATGAGAACCGATTCGCAGTTGTGAGTAAACCGTTCATTTGCGAGCCATTCTTAAATGCAAATTGCTGCAAATTTGTAAAATAGTATGTGTAAAATAGTTGACACAACAGATCCTGGGTCAGTCAGTGGCGCTGCAAAAAATTGCAGCTTTGGCGATCACATGACTGCGTTGTCTGAAATTGTGATTTCGATCCAAAAATGATAAATCTTTCAGCTTTGGTCGCAGAAAATCTGAAAGTCTTTTGTTAGACGAAAGAATTTATGAACTGAATTTAAATAAATTATTATGATAGGTCAGAAATGGAACAAGGACCAATCAGTTTTATTTTGGGTATTAATCTGGATCCAGATCCAAGAATATTTTAAGGATTTATTTACATTGTGAGACAGGACCATTTTACATATTTTTCTTTATAACTCGATAAATTCTCAACAGATTTGAACGAAATTTTCAGGCAAAGTTTGTCATGGTACAAGAAAGAGGTGATTAAATTTTGGTGTTGAGTCAAATCCAGATCTGGATCCAGAATTTCTGTTTCAAGGATTTAACAGTAGATTACTCACTCAACATTGTTGGAAATGACTTTGCGGAGGTTTTTGCTCACTTCTGGTTAAAGAATATTTCTCTACAAACAAAAACTGACTTTCAGCATTCAGTTGCAGACTTGATCAGGCAGCCAAATAAGGATTAATGCTTTGTCAAGTAGGTTGTGTTTTGGCCAGCTTTTGTTTGTTAACAGAATAACTCACAAATTTAAAACTGAATTTATTGAAAGGACCTGTTTCACAATACATGTAATTTTGCCCACAGCCCAATTTTTTGTTTATTGTGTGGTATTTGTAGTGCACCCAGAGACTCCCAAGAATATACCTTTAGAAAATCCAAAAGTCATCCAGGGCCTGTACTATGACCTATTTTATGATCATTGCCATAGGTGTGAGCCAGGGTGCACACTTTACCCCAAAACTTACTCAAACACAAATAATAAATCATCAAATTGGGTCAAATCACCTTCACTGAAGTCTGGTGCATCTTTTGAAATCAAATGTAAAGCTAAGTATTACAATTGAAAGAAGTTATTGAATTTTAACTGGAAGAAAAGTAGTTTTTTTTATGATTTTTTCAACAAATTCAATTCTTTGGAGATGTGTCTGACCAACTTACAGTTGCTGTACACCTAAAATACTTACAAATTATTTGGCCACGTATATATTCTCAAAGTGGGAAAAAAATCATCAAATTCTGAGACCGGTAAAGTTGTTCAATTAACAGGTTGGGTTACTGTGGTAGAATCAGGATACTGTTCCATATCTTGTATATCAGGGAACCTTTACAGATTTGTTCAGAATTCATCCTTTAAGTATGATTTCTTTTAGAATTTGAATGCTAGATTCAAAACAAACATTTCACATGAACTGTTATTCATTTTAATATTGAACAGCCACAAAGGGCCTGTATATTATGCCTTTGTGATGAGATAATAATGAGCCATTGATACAAGTAAAAACCGATGCAGTTTTGGATTGTTGTAATCAGATTGTATATATCTACAATGACAGCAATACATAAACATTACTTCTGTCAATTTCTGTTTCTAGTACTTATATATACATGTAATCTGTTTTATGGTCTTCGTGTCTTTTTGCATAGCAACGGCTTGGACAATTTTAATTTGTAGACTGGAACTATAGTGAGGGAAAGGGGATCTGAGAAATCCATAAGATGTATGATTGGCTGGTTATTTCATAGAATGGAGTCTTTGAATTTGCTTGTGTATGGTTGGAGGGGTTTCTGATTTTGAAAATGTTTATAATATCCCAAATAATAGATTACAGATGCAACATGTGCACACATGCCAGAGGTTCTCTTTCCAGCAGGACAGAGACAATAATATGCCTTCACAGGATCATCTGATCCTGTGATCATCGGAGGTTCGAGCTCTCAGAGCACTTCTAGTTTAAGAAGGTTTCTCTACAAACAAAAACTAATTTTCAGCATTTATTTTCAAGCTTGATTCTCCATTAATCTCACATTTCAGGCAGCCAGACAACAATATTTTGTTCGTCAAGGAGGTTGTGTCTTTGTCAGCATTTGTTAGTTTGTCACCAGGATAACTCAAAAGATTCTGAGTGGAATTTGATGAAATTTTCAGGATAGGTCAAATGGGCTGAGGACTCCATAATTATATTTTGGGAGTGATCTGGATCTGGATTCAGACCCCAGGGGCATTTAAAAGGATTTGTTAATGTTGTGAGATGGCAGTTCTCCACATTTTTTAGAAAATAACTCAATAACTTCCAGCAGATTTGAATTATGTTTTCAGGGAACGTTGGTCATGGCACAAGGGAGAACTTAGTTCTCCACATTTTTGACAACTCGCTCAACAATGATGGACGTTTGTGCTTTTTGGGCTTCTTGTTTGTTTTCTTCTTCTCCTGTTAGGGTTTCAGCCTTTAGCTCAGAGAAGTTTCCTCTTTTCACCTCTTTAGCTCCTCCATGTTGTAAATTCTGGGCTCAACAGGGAATATTTAAGGCAGGTATATATGCGGCAACTGTTTAATCAACACGTGGTTGTTTGTGTGTTTCATGATTCACATGTGGGGGTTGGTGTCAGATGATTTCTGCTCTGAAGTCTCTACACCAGACTGATAAACGTGGGCCATCGTCTTTCAAGGAAGAGACTCACACGACTAAGCTCTACACATAGGAAGCTATATGTAAGATCTTTAATGCCAATACTCAATACGCAAAGTGAGAGAGAGAGAGAGAGAGAGAGACCACAGGCCTCTGCTTCGCTTCAGCCTGTTGGGATTCAATTAAAGAAACTTAAATGATGCTGGATGACTGCTCCACAGCCAAACGGGCCGAGCTTAACACTTCTCCTCTTCCCAATTATATTTCATAACAGTATTAACGCAGCGCCAGGAGGGAGCACGGCGCAGAGGGGAAACAGCAACAGAAGGCGAGTGTTGAGGGGCGGAGGGGCGGTGTTGAAAAACAAAAGTTGGAGAGAAGAAGTCGCTTGCTCGTGGAAAACAAAATCACTTTGAGATGAGTTTTGGTTGCATCATGAGTAGATGAAGCTAGCTTGAGGCGACCGAGGCTGTCATGAATGGAGACTGATGTGCAAAAAAGGTACAAAATCAAACGCTAACATGTGTACCTGCACATTCTTACCTTTCTCTTTGGTTAGAACAGTTTTTGTGTTGATAGCTCCTATCATCCACACTGCTACCCCCACAGAATTAGCCTCAGCTACCAGCTTAATCCACAAAATAAAGCACTAATCAGAGTCATACATCACTAGCTGCAGCAGCAAACTGACATTTCTTTCACTGTGATACCCCCGAGAAAAAACACAGACTGTCTCTCTATTAGGGAGGACGGGCGCAGAGAGACGAGATGAAGGCGTAAACAGAAGACGGCTTAATAACAACTCTGATTCTTGTACTTATCTACCCCCCCACCCACCCAAATCTCCAAACCCCTCTCTTCATTCCCCCAGTTGTCTTCGTGATGAAGTTATCCCACAGCTCGGTCGTGCTCCGCTCAAGTTAGTCTTCAAACGGGGGGGGCGGGATGGATGGAGCAGCACAATCAGACGGAGGAGGAAGAATCAAAGACAGCGAGGAGGGAAGAGGTGGTGATGGCGGTGAAGGTGTGACGATGTGATAGAACAAGACGGCTGAGAGAGAGAAGTATTCAACTACAAACTGTGATTCCAAAGAAGTCGGGACGTTGTGTAAGCCAATCGCAAACCCATGATTTACCTGGCATCCTTATGACCTCTGCCGAGGCTAATGCCAAAAACTGCAGTACCATATATAAACATAATTCCTTTAATGCCTTAACAGCATGGACAAACTCTTAAATCAACAATCATTCAATTTCTTTGTTCTCTGGAATCTCTAGGGTCTAAAAAATGTCAATCAACCTTTCATGATCATTCAAAATATTATCTTAATTATGCGCAAGTTTTCAGCTGTGACTTAACCCTCACAAGTCAAAGTTATTTTTGGCTATTTTCTGGAGGCCCATGCGGAAGCGCACAAACCTGCAGTACCCCAAGTGTCCACTTGAGGCTGGCAGCAGAAACCTGACAACCGAATGATTGTGTGTGGGGGAAATGCATTTTTACAGCCTTAAAAACGTCTTCACAGCCTGGTTCAAAAAAACAGCTTTGGTCTCAATGTATAACACATCCAATGCTCTTACAGTGAGGAAGTTAATTTTTTAAAATCACACAGTAATTCCCTTATTGAGGCACACTGCTATTGGTCAGACAGCCCTGCCTAAACTCTCTTTGTCTGTGAGTAGATGGAGCTAAAGTTTGGCTGAGATGACGCGCAGTATGGCGGCGTCCATTAGAGGACACCAACAGTGCTCCAAAGGCTCCTGTGATAACAGTTTTCCATGTCTTTGACAATAACTTGCCCAATAAAAAGATATATCGTATATATATTTTTTATTTCAATTAATTAATTATTTTTTTATTTTCTTATATTTTTAGTTATCCCATTTTTTTATTTATATATCTTTCTAGCTACTTTTTCAAACTGTTATTGGAATCCTAATTCCCCTGAGGGAATTCCCAAAGGAATTAACAAAATCCTATCTATTCTAATCTAATAGTGTTGGAAATGCCTTGTTGGAGGTTTGTGCTCCTGGAGCTCTTAAGCAGTACCAAACATAATTTGTGACTCTGCGCTCTCTCCTGGTACTTTTCATGCATTAAAAGCATGGACGAACTCTTGAAATCAATAATCATTTCATTTCTTTGCTGTTTTTTTGTGAGCTTTAGGGCCTAAAAAATGTCTTTCTAACTTTCATAATCATTCAAAATGTTATCTTAACCATGCGTAAGGTTTTCAAATGTGATTTAACCCTCATACCTCCAAGTTATTTTGAGCTATTTTCTGGTGGCCCATGGGGAATTGCAAATACCTGTAGTACCCTGAGTGTCCACTTGAGGCCGGCTGCAGAGACCTGAGGGCACTCAAAAGGCTCCTGTGTTATAGCTTTCCACGTCTTTGACAATAACTTCCCCGACAGTGTTGGAAATGCCTTGTTGGAGATTTGTGCTCCAGTCTGTCAGTCACTGCACAAAGGTTAAAGTCCTCTGAGCAGATAAGGGCTCAAGTCTGAGTATTACTGTAGGTTTTTCCCTTATTTCTTTCTCTCACTCACTCTCTAGTGTTACCTACAGACTTAATCGACTTTCCTGTAAATAAAACAAAGGCCTCGACAGACCAGAAATGTGTCAAACTGATGGAAGTTTAAAAGTTAGTCAGAAGTTAGACTTTACCAGACACAAGAGCAACAGCTGGGATATTAGAAACAGGAGCCCCTCTCCTCTTTTATCCCAGAGACGAAGCAGTGAGGGTCTTTCCTGTTAGCATCTGGGACCTCTCTGCAGCCAGGGAGTCAAGGGACCAACTGGGGTGAGGTGGGGGGGCCCTTGCTCCAAGCCAACTGGCATGGTGATTGACTGGTCGGGGTGATGGCTAACAGGCAGGAAGCCCAAACTCACAGATGGGGGAAGTAACAGTGGGGTGACAGGCTTATGGGCTGCTCGGGGCTCCACATCTCGTTTCCGTGTGATGCTCCGCTCTCTTCTCCTCTTTTTAACTTTAGCCCGAAAGGCTTCGAGTGACTTCCCAAATCGACCCACAGGGGAGACTGACTCATTCAGGTAAGTGACTTTGTCCCCCATCCGGCGCTGTGTTTCCCCCTGCTGAGGGAGACTGCTGCACAGCGGGGCGCCTCGAGAATGTAATCAGTGGCAGAGCTGACATAGTCGAGTACGGCAGTCGAGGGACTCTTAGCGGGCGTCTGGTCCCCAATGATAGCTGAAATACAGTATCTGTCAGAGAGGTTCCTGATGTTCAGGAAACTTTCTACTCCACTCTCTGACAGATCGCCTTTGACTCTTTTTCACTGTTTTATTACATTTAATATACTTTTTTCTTTATGTAAAACAAGCTCCAAGCTCATTTCTGTGGAAGATACTTAAATAATAACCGACCAAAATGCTATCTCGATTATTGATGACGTTTTCAAATGTGATTTAATCCTCATAACTCCAACCCATTTTCTGCTCTTTTCATGCTGAAGTGCAAAATCCTGCAGTACCTTGAGCGTCCACTTGAGGCTGGCTGCAGAAACTGGATGACATACATTTTATTTAAAACTTTTTTTTTTCCCGATTTCCACCAGAAGCACACAAGTGATGGCAGCATGAGCAAGGAACTACTCACCACCTTGGTCAAAGTTTATAAGATTATAAAATCCATACCAAGTGTAAGAGGAGTGAAAAAAAAATGAATCAATGGCTTTTCATTAAAAGTGTGCCATAAAGTTACGACAGGAAAGGGGGTTGTTGCCAGGATTAGGGTTAGGGTTAGAACAAGGGAAAGTGCTGGAGACATGGGACTACGACAGGCTTGTTCAGAAGGCTGGAATTAGTGGGTAGGGTTAGGTTTGAAGGTTGTAGGTCATGTGGTTAATGAGTTATAGGTAATTTAAAGTTTGCCCTAAGGTTACGACAGAAAAGGGGGCTTTTGCCAGGATTAGGGTTAGGGTAAGAGCAAGGGAAGGTGCTGGAGACATGGGACCAAGATGGGCTTGTTCAGAATGGTAGAATTAATGGGTAGGGTTAGGTTTGAAGGTTGTAGGTCATGTGGTTGATGACTTAGAGGTGTTTAAAGGAATGAACCTGCATTCAAGAGCAGTCACACAACTACAGAAAAAAATAGAAGAGAAACCACGAGGTAAAACAAACGAACAAATCGCAGACAAAGAAAACAAAATAGAACAACTATTCAACAGTTTTTTACAGCCTTAATAAACATCTTTACAGCCTGGTTCAAGAAACAGCTTAAATAAATTTTAATATGCATTTTCATCTTGTTGAAAACCAAATTGCCCTTCTGGAACACCAAACAAACTGAACTTAAGGTGGCAACAGTGTCTAAAATAGAAATTTGTCCATTAATACATCCTTTCTGAGTCTTCTCTGATGTCACTAATTCAGGCACACTCCCCAGAGAGGTGAGGGGACTCCAAGTGGCTCGAACTTGGCATTCATTTGGCTGGGAGGGGAAATTTCCAGAGGCTGCATCTTTACCGAAGTATATCTACATTACAGATGCAACAAGACATTACTGTCTTGTTGCTGTGTTTTTTTTTTTCACGGTATTACATGATCTCTCCTACAGCACATCAAAGTTCCCATCCTGGTACTGCTACAGCTCTATTCTTAACTTTCTTTTCTTCAGTGATGTGCTGAGCCTTTGCTTTCTGCATGAGTGAAGGACGGCTAACCCTGAGCACAGCTTCAACAAAATTCCTGCAAGCCTTGTGCCATTACATGCCTTGTGTTCTGCAAGATACGGGAAAAAGAACATTTAAAGACAGACGTAGAGGAGTTTAAGTAATGTACTCACAGGAATGCACAGTCACAGATGTTCAGGAAGAGTGAGCGAGTCTTCTGTTTTCCATGAAGCGGAGAAACGTGCGAACGCACCCTCTGAAACACACATGTCGAGAGCAGTCAGAGGTGATTACAGTCTCCCTAATTGCACTCTAAAAATGGTGCTTTGCTTCGCCACAAAGCCTTTTTAATGTTATTGCTGAGGAAGCGGTTCGGCCCCGAAGGTGTTTGATTCCCCCTCTCTTTATACTCGCCTTTAAAACGCAATGAAACAAAACAGTTGAACAAAACTGTTGTTTTTAAGGCGGCTCCTGTGAAACGACGCAATTACTGGTAATGCTGTTTTCTACCCAACAGCAGTCACAGCACCTTAAATCAGCTCGTGACTTTGAGGCGACAAAGTCTGCCGGCAGCTCTTTGCACTTTACAGCATGGAGGGGAAACAGAAGCTGAAGCGATCAGGGAAGTCTGAAAATTTAAGTTAAAGGAGGAAGAGAAGCACCAATAAAAGAGCCGGCAAACATGTCAAATACAGCGCTCTCCATCGTTTAATGTCACTAACACATGCTATAGACTGTTGAGGCCTGTTGTGTGCGATATACCTGGTGTAACACCAAGAAAAACTGTCACATTCATGCACAAGGATACATCAATTAGTGCTTTCATCTCTTTCAGGGAGCAAAACAAAGAGAAGCAGAGCTGTGAGAGAGCAGAATGAAGGAATCCCTCTTTTCTTTCTACTTAAGGCTTTTATTTTGAAAGCCCGAGGCCATAAAAGGCTCAAGGTTGTGATGCTACAATGGCTGGGGATAGATTGAAATAGCAGCTCAAAAATGTGAAATGAGTTCGAGGTGTTGGGGTCATGACGACAGTTAGAACTGGGTTTGCTCTCTGGGAGTGTCTCACTTTCAGACGTTATCCATTACGGATGAATTCAGCCATAATTTACCATTTTTTCACAGTTAAAAAGCTTTATTGGCATGAATGTGGGACATTATTGCCAAAGCATTTCATTAAAAATATAAAAATAAAAGGAAAAAAGCTCATTATACTAATAAGAATTTGTAATATTGAAGCTAACCACTGGCACAAATTTTAAGAGTGTCCGATGATAAGACCTTTTTGGACACAGTGTCACAAAATATTAAAAAGCATCTTTAACACAGCTCTGCACTTCTCCACATTGTTTTGAGGACATTTTGACTTCCAGGTGGGATGGTTGGATGAATATTTTTTTGGTATTTTAATTCTTGCTTGTAAAATAGCACTCACAAGACGCCGGTTAAATCCTGAAGCTCCAACATACAGGAGTGAACCGACCTGTTAAAAGATATGTATATAATAGAAAGGAAAAACCCTGAGGGATGTGTTTGTTAAATTTGGACCAAGTAGGTAAAATATATAACCCTGCTGTGTATTTATTGGAACAAAACCTTGTTTACTTGATGTGTTTTAATTATTTTTCATTTATTTTACTGTATATCATTAGCTTTTCTTTCTTCATATTCTCCCCATGATGTACTTTCAATGCTTTGTTGCACACTCTTTATCTCTCCCCTTGTATTTATGTCCTAAAATTAAGAAAATGTTGATGGCAGATGGGAAAGACCATCTGTTTTGATGAATTTCATAAATATGAATACTGCCATCTCAAAATAAAGGACAATAAAAAAAGAATTTGTAACATTCTGATAGTTAAGGGTTTGAAAGAAAAGAAGATAATAAGGGTTTCTGTTTCAATCTACCCCAGATGATTATTTCTCTGCTTTAATAAAAACCAACTGGTAGTATATTTTATGTTGTTTAAAAGCCTGGTAAGCCACCTTTACAATGAGGTGAGACCTGTAAGAATCCTGTATTTGTGAAATGAGCAACACGGCTAAACATGAGGGTAGCAGCCCCCAAAAATGTGCCAAAACCCCTCAATATTCTCCTGTTGGTATTCACTCGTTTAGGTGCTTCCGGGTGCAACACTGGCACCTGAATGGCATCAAATAGCACAGCACTTGTGTTATGGTGGAAAGGGAGGCAGCATTATTTGGTGTCAGTCCTGGTACCATTTCCAAATATTAGGATAAAGTTTCATGAGACTGGTGAAGTCAAAGAAAGATTGAGGAATGGGCGTCCCAGGAAGACAACACCCCAAGAAGACCGGTTCCTCACCCTTGCTTCACTGAGGAACAAAAGGATTTCTTCCAGAGATCTACCTGTTGTACCGACGTGCAAATCATGCCTGGAAATCTCTGGAAGAAAGCCTCTCAGGTGCCAGTCACACACCTGATTAAAGTGCATGACTATTTGCCAAAGTGGTGGAGAATGATTATCTTAAAGTTGCTTTAACTTGAAATTTTGAACAAGACAGCAGCTGAATCTTCTGGTACATGAACTGAGGGGTTTCAGAGATCACTGTGTGTCACGTGCACGTGTGTTTGGATGGCAACAAAGATTTGTTGAAGGCATGGAGGACCTCCAAGACCAAGAACATCCTTGGTGCTCATGCACACCAAAAACTTCTGAAAACTTTCAACAATTGAACAAATGGTTGGAAATGATCGAAGGCTCAGAAGAGAGCAGAAACGGTCTCCATTGACAAAAACGCTTTGGTGTGTGCCACAGTCATCCCAAAACTTCTGACTCCTGATCAAAAGGAAAAACAAACTTGTGGAGACATTCTGGAACAAACTGAAGGACACTCAAATCTTCGAAATGAAGCGATAACATGCGATAAAACTTGGATCTTCAATACAATTCTGAGACAGAAAATGCATTGGAGAACACCATCATCACCAAGGATGAAGAAAGCATGACAAAGAAAGACCATGATGGTGTCTCTTTGACATTAAGGGGACTATTTTGGAGGAGTTGGCTCCAGAAGGTTAATCAACACTGTTACAAACAGGTTCTAGAAAAACAGAGAAAGTCTAAAGAAAGAGACCACAGCTGGAGAAACGGTTTCATTCTTCATCAAGACAACGCCCCAGCTCACACTGCGGTCTCAGTAAAGCAGTTTGTGTCCTAAAAACAAATCACAGAGCTGATCACTCTCCCTGTTCACCTGATCGAGCACTGAATGACTTTTTCTTATTGTCCTGAGATCAGATCTGAGCTCAGAGGAACACGTTTGCAGTCAGAAGTGAAGAGAAGAATGTAGAACGAGGAAGACTCTGAAACATGTTTATGATCAATAAACTGGATTACAGCTTTAGTCTTTCCTGCAGCTGACCCTCCACGTGCTGAATCAACAAAGCCATGGCAATGAATATTGTACAACCTCCAAGGAAAATTCACATTTCAGGGGATTAATTGCCACCTGAGCTGCTCTGTGATTTGAAAAATTAAACAGCTACCTATTAGCCGAGGCCATGACAGTCAGGGAAATTCATTCTGTAACTGACTGCCGCTGAATTAAACAATTAGACTTTTGCTGAAAGTCTCTGAAGGTACATTCTAGCCATTTACAGCCTAATATTTTGGCATGTGTGATTCTGAATTAATATTGTTTGATAGACAGCTGGAAAGAAAGGAAGAGATGGAGATGGAGTGGGAGGAAGTAGAAAGAAAGAGTGAATGCGAGATTAAAATGGATTCTGAGTGAATGATGGGGGAATAAAAATAGACAGAAGAATAGAAAACAGCCAGAGATAGAAATTGAGAGCGAATTGGTAGACAGCCAAAGATTGGCAGACTAAGATAGAAGGCACGGGAAGATATAGAGGGAGTACGAGAAAAATGAGACGGGGAACGATAGCGACAGAATGCTACGAGCATATGTGAGAAAACAGGAATAGAGAAAGAAAGAGGAAGGAAACAGAGAGGCAACAAAACGCACGAGGCACCCCCGCCCTCCCTGTCGGGTGAAGAGACCAGTGTAAATGAGATCGACTCATTTCCAACACAACCACCCACCCCCATCTGTCTTTGACAAGCACGCCCTCGCATAAACACAGGCGCATGCACACGCACACATGCAGGCGCCAGCAAGAGCAACCAGAGATGAAAAGAATCAATAGATTATAAGCAGACATCTGAAGAGTCCAGTCCACTCCCAGAGGATCAACCCTAATTGGTTCAGACAAACAGCCAAAGGACAACAACTAAAACAAAGCGGCCCCCCGAAAAAAGAAAAAAAAATGCTGCAAATAATAAATCAGAGCAGGAACAGCAAATTAAATCTATGAGCAAATATCAACAGGCCTTTGAACACATCTCCATTATTCGTGGGCTGTTGTTGTGGTCTGCTGATTTCAGAGTGTGTTTGTGCAGCTCATTTGCATATCTGAAATGGCACACACACCTGCATACATGCCAGGTAAGGTGTTGGTATTTGGTGTTCATTTGCCTCGCTGCGTTGTAGCCTGATAAATGGTTCGGTTGTTTAGCTTTCATATCAGGATGAAGGTGATTGAATAAAACCGTGTGACTCAGAATGCTAAAACTCTTGATGGAGTTGGGCCCCTCTTCTCACTATCAGTGCTTTTTGGCTACGTGGAATCAGCTCAGCATGGACAAAAACTAAAACTAAACTAACTAACGTTTTCAGCAAAAAAAACTAGACAAAAATGTTTGACAGAGACTTAATCCAATCAGACCTAATTTGGTCATGTAGAAAGTAGAGACAAGTTAGGAATATATCCAATCACAGCTGCCTTAGCTTGGTGGTGGTGGGATAAGTTGTGGAGCGATCCAATCAGAGCTCCTCTCTTTATGAATTGATGTATTCATGTAGAGCAGGTTCACTGTTTGTTGTCAGTTCTGGTATTGTAACTGAGATGCTCTGCCAGGTAGCCTAAATAAAGGTGACTGCATTTCACACAAAAGTTCAATTTGTTTCTGTTCATTTATACATTCAGACTTTATTAACATTCAGTAAAGGGTTATTAGATGTTTGATTTTATCCAAGTGTAAAACATGACTTCAGAAATTCAAGGAAACATAAAAAATGCCTTACCCTTCACACTTCATATTTTAGTGACTAAATTTACAGTAGATTTCATCGACTAAAATGTTGGGAAATTACTATTTTCACAACAAATACACAATTTTCTCCCTCAATCAGATACGGAATCACCTTTTGTTTCACGCACGCACAATTACTCAATTTCTGCCTGAACATGCTCAGTGTACCAACCAATCAGAGAGCAGCTATGAGCATGCCGATGCCTTCGACAAATCACAGCGCAGCTATTTTGGTCAATTTGCTCACGAGATGGCAGTGCCCTGTGTTTGCACATGAGTGGTACCGTAACACTTGAGAATTACATGATCATTACACAAAGCTAAATTAATTAAGACTCAAAATATTGGATTAGAACAGTTTAACAGTCAGTTTAATAAGAGTTATGCAAGTTTGGCGGTAAAGTTTTGCAGAGAGAGAATATTTCAGCTTTTTGTATCAGATGTGTTGTAATCGCGATGTTGACGAGATGAAATATTTTACATATTTTGCTTGTGCTTGTGTATAATACGCACCGGAAAATTAGACCTTATTTAAGAGCAAAAAAATGAGAAATTATGGTAAAACTAAATTAAAAAGTGCTGTCAAAAATAACACTGCTTCCCCAAACTCTCCTCTGCTTAAACAGCTGGTTGTTTTGCTGTTTGAAACCATCTTTGGAAGAAAATTAACATCCTAACAGTGAAAAAAAAGCCACACGGGGGGAGGCAGCTCGATCCTCTCTGTTTCCTTCTTCCCCGTTATTTTAAGTTTCATGGAGCAACACTTTAACACGGTATACTGGTGTATCAATATTTACTTATACCCTGTACGTCAATGATTTGTGGGTGCAGCTGATAGTTCACAACACTGTTAAACAGTTCAGAAATGTTGGTGTTGATCATTTTGATACCAAAGATCTAAAAAATCTACCATGTGGCTCCACTTTTAATGCAGCACTTCCTAGAGAGCATCATAGATCAACGATTTCCAACTGGTGGACAAGACCCAAAAATCAAGGGGCGAGCAGCCACTTTCAGAGAGTTTGGGAGTAATTAAGAAAACAGCAGGGGGCTAAAGTGAGTTTTCTTTGTGTATTTGAACTATGTAGATGTTCACCTACAAACAACCCAAACAACAGTTGATTGGTTTAGAGAAAGAGGCATCTGGGCCGTTGTCTGTGTATATGTTCTGGTTTATGGGAGGCAGAGATAATTCTCAATGAGTCGCCTCTTTTTTGCATATAAATGTATGTAGAGTGACAGGAAAGGTCTCACCATATGTAGCAAACACAGTTGCTGGTGAGAATAAGAATGAGTTTTAGGATGACTTTCTGAATATATGAATATGCTGATGAATTATTGATTACTCTGCTTTAGCCATGCTTGTTTAATTTAGTTAAAATTTAATCTCAACTGGAGAAATAACAATATACAGTACATACAGGAGCTTTAGTATGCACTGCATGTATTATAATGTCACCGGTCAATTAAAGTCAAGTCAGTTTTAAATATACAGAACATTTCAAACAAACAGCACTGAGTGGAAAGGTAAAACACAAACATATTAACTCCCCTTCACAAGTCTATTCACTATCTCTCTCCTATCAAAAAAGGATTAAAACAACCAAAAATATATTTAATATAGGGCACCATACGGCCCTATTTCTCACTCAATGCTGTCCACTAGTGAAATTAAATTTAAGAAGAGAAAAAATAAACTCATGATAAAAAAGGTGACCAAATCTGCCTCAAAAACACAAAAACTGGCTATATTTTTTTGTCAATAGAGCTATAACTGGCTGAAACTAAATCTGAAAAAAATCATTTTTATGCACCACTCAATGCAATATTAAAGATACGAACAGACATGTAAGGAAACTGTACATAATCAACAACTTAATGCTTCATAATTCACACTTGGTTGCATTAAGTTCTTTTTAAGTTCTTTTTAGCTTGTTTAATGAAGTAGCTTGTTTAATGAAGTAATCCTAATTATACAGAGTTTAAGTACATAAATGTAGATGTAATAACTCTGAAGCAGTTTATTTGTTCCTCTAGCTGAGTAATAAGTAGAAATCTTAATCAGAAATTATCTTGCATTGCAAAATTGTGTCGCCCATCCCTGATTGAAAACATCCTGTGAGCCAGGTCCTATCTGGAGTGGTAAATTGTTGCACTGTTCAATATTTCAGCTGTTTGGACAGCTCTTGGCCTAGAGCACCAACATTCTTGCAGTTTGCTCTTGTTTTGTGTCTGACAGTGAAGATAAGCCGTCAGTGTCCCCATCTCTGCTGCTCAGAAGGTCATTCTCGCCCTGACTAGGTGTGAGTCCAGTGAAAGCCCGTGGTTACAAGGACCCCTTGACAGGTGAAAACCCACCCTTACACCCTAAAACTTTAAATTAAATACACTAAAAGTGAGGTGCAGCAAGTGGCTCAGTTGTCCATGTATTCCTCTTTATGCGGCCCTCGATGTAAGAAGTATGGACATCCCTGGCCTTGAGGGTCCTAACAGGTTGCCTGTATACAGGCCCACCCACAGAAATGGCTTGGCTCTTCCAAATGGGCCATCCCAAAAATGTAATTTCATAATTTAAATGTGTCAGAGGAGGACCCGCTTTTATGTTTTACTTTTAAACTTATTGAAATCAAAATCAAACTCGTCTTAGTGCATATTTATTTCACTGTGGTCATTTTTTCTCCTTTAAACTCTATTATTACATTAATGAAGTCTGACAAGGGGGGTCTCGGAACAACATATTTAACGATTTTAACATAAAAATTAGCTTTAGGGGGTGCTGGTTTGGTGGAGTAGTTAGCAACCAGGCACGACCCATGTACATGCTTCTGCCAGTCCAGGTTCTAATCCAGCCTGTCCACTGTCTCTCTCTCTCTCTCCTATCAATAAAGGCACGAAAAATGCCCCAAAAAAACGTTAAAGAATGAAATAAACTTTAATTTAAGCACGGCTGAACACGCCAAACATTACTATGCTGATTCTGCTGCTAACTTCAGCAGAACCATCCATAACATTATTATCCCTAAAAACCTGGATCGTACCATCTCAGGAGGAGGGGGCTTACACGTTAAAACTTGGAAATCATGTTCTGAACTTAGATTGGACCGTGTCTTTGTCTTCATGGGCCCCTACATGGCTCTGGGCCCCCCTCATGTTCAGCCTTGCCTTTAGATAAGGACTATGAAATACTAGACAACTCCAGAGAAACAAACAAGATGACAGCTGAAGCCATAACCAGGAAATATCTTATATATCATAAACATCTTGCTGATAAAAACTGTGGAACAAACTTCCAGAGGGTCTGAGAAAAACTGCAAATGTAGAAATCTTTAAACGCAACCTAAAAGCTCATTTATTAAGCCTGGTTTTAGGTAGAACTTTATTATTTTAATGACTATTATATTTATTTATTTATTTATTATGAGTATCACTTTTATCTCAATTTATTATTAAATTTAAGTTTAGTGTTTCATCGTCTGATGTTTTGTTCAGTTTTTAGTATTTGCTTATATATCGTGATACAGTTTTTATCTTTTTACACTTAACCCTTTAATGCCTGAAAACACAAATTATAGCCAGCTAGTTCAAATTTTTTAGAGCTGAAATGTTTGTCTCACTTTCTTCTGAAATCCTAAAAAAAAATCAAAATTTCCATAAAATTTAACAAACATATTTTTTGTGTCTCATTTGATACTTTAGGTGTTTTTGGCAACTGATAATCCATTTGAGTACATTTTTTTCATTTACCTAACTGTATTCAGATGGGTTTTTTTTTTTTGAATTTCTTGATCATATTGATTAGATAGAGGTATTATAAAAGTATGTATCAAATATGAAATGTATGCGTTTGATCTATTTCTGTCTGTTTCTTGGTTTAATTGCTTTACATTTTCTCTTGTATCTTTGCTTATAACTTTATCATTTTCATCATTTATCATTATCATTTTCGTCATCTTAACTTTATCATTTCTTTTACTTTAGCTTATCTGGTGTGCATTCGTCTCTAAATCCTCTTGACATCCTACTGACTATCAATTCAATTACAGTGGAATAAACTTAGTAGATGGACCTCTGCTGAGTGTTTATTTGTTGGGTTGTAAGAAAATGTTTTTTATTATTTATGTATATGTATGTATACATGTACGTGTATGTGCACATATGTATATGTATTTATATTTGTCTTGATGTAAAGCACTTTGAGCTTCAGTTTAATTTATATGATCTGTGATATGTGAATAAATTTTGATTGATTGACTGATAATTTGAGATAAACTTCGAGGAAGAATGTCCTTCCTTTGGCTTTAAACTCAAACTGAGGTACACATTCTCAGTATAGAAACGACCTGAAGTCACAAGGATATGAAACTGCTTCAAACCTCGTAGGACACATCTGGAGATTTAGCCGAACAGAACGGCATTGAGACAGAAAGCGAGAGATTACATGCCCTAAAACCCTGCTTCCATCTTTCTTCCACGTCCTTCACAAAGACATGAAATCCCCTCCAACTTTGTGCTCTGTGTCCTGCTGTGTTCTGACCTCCGTGTGTTCCCTGTAAGATCAATAAAGAATCACCTCTGTTCCACACCGTATAGAAAGTGAACAATTTCTAGGAGCCGGTGGGTACAAGCAGGGGGAAATGGAAGATTCTTGACCAGATATGAGAGCAGGGGAGAGAATTGGGAGAGCCAAAGCGGCCGTAAAAACACTGCAGCACAGCTTAGAAAAGACACGCTTTCTGAACTCGAGCACAATCAAACCTCCGGTGAGGTGAGCTGAAGGACACGGGATTCAAACCTTCGCTGGAGGAGACCCCCCGAGGATAATCAGCGAGGATGCAAAGGTTTGTGGGAGAGTAGAGGAGGGTCGCAGGCTGGAGTAAGTGCTTCAGATGTCAGCCTCCTTTTCCCTTCGAACTGGTTGACAAAATACTCTGAGGAAATGAGGAGGAAGTGAAAGAGTATCCTGGAGGAAGAGGCAGAGGATTTGGCATCTTTACTCAACTCTTTTCTCCAGCACTTCAAAGAACTTCAAACTTTCTGGAATTTTTTCCTCCCCAAATGTTTGGACTGTACAAATTGACTGGGTGTAAGGCCTTGTAACAGGGGCACCGTGGGAAATAAGGTGCTGAGAAAAACATGAATGAAGTTGTAAGGTGGAATAGAAAATTTTAACAATTTCCCATTTCATCTACCAGCTAAGGCTTCTTTTCAGCCCTCTTGCTTTCTACATGCAGGGTGCAATTTAACCATAAGTGTTATGAACGAGCACATTGCAAGTCTTTGAATTATGTCTGGGCGTGTGATGGCATGTGTGGGCACTCGAGCCTTTTCAGAGAGTTTGGAAATACTTTCTGACTGTGCCGTGAAAGGGAAGAGGAAGCAGCCCACCCGTCGCACTGAAGAAACTAGAAAAAAAAAGTGCTACAATGAATAAAGAGTAAGATAAAAGAAGCAGGAAGGCGAGTTCAACAAGTAAATACACCGCTGCAGTGTAATAAAAGTGTGTTTACAGTGTTGATGGGATGTCAGTGAATCATTATTCACCAGGGCAGCTTGTTTTAAGGGCTATTAAGGCTGAAGACTGAGGCAGAGGAAGACAAAATGTGTGTTTAGACATGGACTTAAAGAGTTAAGCATCGCCTAATACCTGAGGAAGCCACCAAGGTATGTCTACAACCATCTACGTCAGCCATTTTGTTTTCACTACTTGATATTCATAGATAATCATCAAGTAGGTAGTGTTAATTTTGTCGACCAATTACTTTCTACATAGTTTCGTCAGCAACCTTTTTTCACCTGATGAAAAAAGACAATAACTAATAAAAACAAGTGCACAAGGACAAAAACTAATACTAAATTAACTGATATTTTCATCAACAAATGAAAACTAGATGAAAAAGTTTGACAGAGACTTAATCCAATCAGACCTAATTTGCTCATGTAGAAAGTAGGGACAAGTTAGGAATATATCCAATCACAGCTACTTTGGTTGTGTGAAAAGGTTGGATGAGTTAAGAGGGACATCCGATCACAGCTGTCTTAGCTTGGTGGTGGTGGGATAAGTTGTGGAGCGATCCAATCAGAGCTCCTCTCTTTGTGAATTGATATATTCATGTAGAGCAGGTTCACTGTTTGTTGTCAGTTCTGGTATTGTAACTGAGATGCTCTGCCAGGTAGCCTAAATAAAGGTGACTGCATTTCACACAAAAGTTCAATTTGTTTCTGTTCATTTATACATTCAGACTTTACTAGCATTCAGTGAAGAGTTATTAGATGTTATATTTTATCCAAGCGCAAAACATGACTTCAGAAATTCAAGGAAACATAAAAAAGGCCTTACCCTTTACACTTCATAATTTAGTCGCCTAAATTTTCAGGAAATCCCATCAACTGAAACTAGACCAAAATTAAAACAATTTAGATGACTACGTTATGACTAAAACTAAAAGATATTTTAGGCAAAAGGCTATAACTAAAACTAAATTAAAAAGTGCTGCCAAACTCTCCTCTGCTTAAACAGTTTGTTGTTTTGCTACTTGCAACCATCTTCGGAAGAAAATCAACATCCTAACTGTGAAAAAAAGCCACAAGGGGGGAGGCAGCTCTATCCTCTCTGTTTGCCTCTTTGTTATTATTAGTAGGTTCGCGCAGCAACACTATGGCGCGATATACTGGTGTATCAATATTTACTTATACCCTGTGGTTAATGTGAATTCACATCAATGATTTGTGGGTGCAGCTGATAGTTCACCACACTGTTTAACAGTTCAGAAACACTGGTGTTTATCATTGTGAAATTTCATCAACTAAAACTAAACTAAAATTAAGACAATTTTGATGACTACATTGTGACTAAAACTAAAAGATATTTTAGGCAAAGATAGGATAACCATTTTGTTATTGCCTTGTCTCTTGCAATAGCAAGAGACAAGGCAATAGCACAGCTTCTCAAAGAACTACAACATTTAAACACTGCTTTGGTTTTGGGTCTAGGAAGGAGGTGAAGGAGTAAAATAGGAGGCTTCAATGGAATCCTGGTCTGTACTTCACAAACTGTTAAAGCACCTTTTCTTCTTCGAGTGTTTTAATGTTATGTTTGGTCATTCATATTAAACTGAAGATCCATCCTGTCCCCTTCTGCTCTCTGCCTCCCTCAGATGAATTTGTTTCTCGTCCCATTACTATGATGTACTTTCTGAGGGCTCTTTTCTGTTTCAGGATTAACAGCAAATGTGTTTACAGTTAGATTAGCTATCCTGTCACTTGTGCTCTCCGTGATTTAGTGGCTTAGCCTGCCCCTGTGTGTGTGTGTGTGGTTGTAATAGCCTGTTATTGTGTGCTTTGTTCTTAGGAGAGGGTTAAGGTGATTTAGTGGCAGCGGAGCAGACCAGCCGGGGCAGGCTGCAGCTCAGACAATCCCGCGGTGGAGACACAATACGATAACCATTTCGCTATTGCCTCGTCTCTTGCTATTGCACAGCTTTTCAAAGGAACTACAACAAATTAAACACTGCTTTGGTTTTGGGTCTAGAAAGGAGGCGAAGGAGTAAAAGCCTCCTCTTCTCCTGTAGGGTGTGTGAGGGGACAAAGCAGAGGGGCGGCACGATTGAGAGATAACAGCAGCGACCCCGAGTTAATTGGCAATTAGAGAGCTGCCAGGATTCCTGTTAAAGGCTGTAATTAGGATTCTTTTCTCACATACGTGTGTGTTTGCGCCTGTCTGGTCTGCGTCCATGACAAGTTTAAAGCAGGAGGTCAGTGATCGTTCTGAGTCTGTTTTCATTCATCAGTTACTGCACGATTTCCTTTCTCACAGCAACAACACAAACATATATGACACTGCAATTACTCTGGGAATGTCGAATGATTTTTAGACATTCAGACAGTCATCTGTTAAGGAAGAAATGACTATCTGATGATACTTTTCAATTAAAACTATGTCCTTTTCATGGTTTTCACCTTGATCGCCAAAGCACATCGCTTTACTTTCAAGGACTGTTTTTGCTGTAACGATTAATTAAATTAGTTTTCAAACTTTCTTTGCCTACAGCACACCAAAGTCAAAGCAGATATCTATCAATCCATGCATCATCTTTACTGCTTTTCCCTTTGAGGTCGCAGGGCCTGGAGCTGACATTGAGTGAGAGGCGAGTACAACCTGAGCCAGTCACCAGCCAATCACAGGGCCACACAGAGAGACAGACAACCATTCATGCTCACACTCAGGGCAATTCAGAATCACCAATCAACCTAATAAGCATGTTTTGGTCTGTGGGAGGAAGCCGGAGTGCCTGAGAGCAGTGGTTCTCAACCTTTTTGGGGTCCTGGACCCCCTGTATTTTTGATCTACCCCTGCTTGACCTGCTGTATGTGATAAGCAACCAGACGCTCATATACATGCTTCTGCTGGCCCGGGTTCAAGTCCATCCTGTGGCCACTTTGCAGAGTGTCCTCTCCTAACTCTCTATCAACCCCTTACAAAAGCCTATCCACTGTCTCTCTCTCTCCTGTCAATAAAAGCACAAAATGCCCAAAAAACAATCTTTAAAAAAAAAAAAAAAAAAATCCCACTTCACACATCCGAGTTCAGAGGTAAATGAAATGTACCATTAAAACAGCAACAGTGTTCTGAATGTCCTCATGAAGATAACCTAAATTGAATTTTAAAAAAATCTCAAAAATATGTGTTTTTTATGACCTAAATCACCACCGAAGTATAAAAATATCAGCCTACACGTGGATGTAGCCTCAGAGGTCAATGAAGAAAGCAGGAAGGAGTTTAGATTTGAGATCTCAAAAGTACTTCCAAGACTGAAAAAGGAAAAAAAAAGTGTTTGACTAAAAAATGATAATTGTACATATGATCGAACAGTAATTATTATGTGGAGCTTCTAGGGCTGGATGGTATCACCTAAAAATAATATCCCTGATTTTTTTTCCACAAACTCAATTTTATGATTTTAATCAACTTTTTCCCTCTTTAAAAAAAAACCTCCAAGTGACACAAAAATAACATGATTCAAGTTTTGCCTTTATGTTGTCAAAATATGCTCCATAACTGAACAGACTTTCCCTCTTATAGTTAAAATCCATGCTGTAATTTTGTCATAAAATGTTGATCATGTAGTTCAAACATAGGGAGGCCTGTTTACATGAACACTGAAGGATGAGTTATTTTCACAGTATAGTAACATAGACCATCTAAGAAACAATTAAAAGCCTAAACATGAAAACCGTACATTTTCAGTAACAATATTTTCAAACATTGCAACAACTTATGATTGGAGTAAGTTGAGGAAAAATTATGATATATTTTCCAGCCCTAGTAGCTGCAAATATTTCTTGTAGTGTAGTTTTTAGTTAATATTTCTAGTCTGTATATTTATAGTAATGCACATACTGCTATATATATTTAGTCTATTTTTTTTAGCTATTATTACTGTCCTCTTTGTTGCTGTAACACTACAAATTTCCTTGTGTGGGCTGAATAAAGGTTTATTCTATTCTATTATTCTGGATTCCTTTTTTTGTTTTAAAAACTGCTATATTTACATTGATTGTATTTTTAAGAATTGTTCAGCCCTTCTGATTTTAAGCAAATGCCTTGGCATGAAAACAATCCGTGGTAGACTTGTTTGTTTTACATGAAAGATATTAAATACATATATTTAATGCCTAATATCTGCTGTTAGTGGTTGTTGTTGGTAATCTCAGCCTGAAATATGGAGTAAATCCAGCGCAGACTCTCTGTCTGCAGTTTGTGTGTGTTCGCCTGCATGTGTGTGCTGACGACATTTTTTCCTGATTGCAGCAGGTCTTTCTTTTTCACCTTGCAGCACAGAGAGAGGGATGAAGAGAAAAGGAGGAGATGAGGGAAGGAAAAGGTAGAAAAAAAAGAGCGGGGTGCCTCCACTTTGAAATCCATCTTTCCAAGGATGGATTCCCTGCCGAGACCCTCAGGCTTTGTCCTTCTCTCAGTCCCCTTTTTGTGCATGTGTGTGTGTGTGTGTGTGTGTTTCAGCCACAGAGTCAGTGGTTTTTAGTCCTGCTATCAGCCCCTGGTGTCAGTCTGGTCTCCTATCGCTCACCTTTTCCTCGCTCCCCCTCCCCCACGCTGTCGAAGGTCCCCTCAGGACAGTCCGTGAACCTCTCAGCTCCGTGTGTTGGAGAGCACTGAGCTCGGGAGCTTAGCCTGCTCCAAAAAAACGGACAATAAGCCAGAAATAAAAGCCAGACTGCTACGTCAGAGTTTGAAGCCTAAATCCACGAGTCCAGCCAGGCCAGAGATAAGGTTTTTATGTTTCACAGCACACACACAAACAAGCTCCTCCCGGCACAGCCATGGACGTTCATATTCCCACCACAGTGGGCTCTGATAATGATGCTTCTTATTTTAACATTTAATTCCCCTCCTCTCCTCCGTGCACTCGTCTGCAGTCACATCCTTGACACTTCTGGATGTTTTAAAGCAGCTGCCAAATTAATTGCTGCAGGGATATCTAAAGAACGTACGGAGCAAGTTGTCATTCTCCTCAGCCGCTCTAAATTAGCAGCTTTTCATACTCAGTACTTTAACACGCAGACTTACAGACATGTGCAATTATGAAAGGCTTAATTTTTCAACTGCTGCACTGTTTTTAGGCTTATCTCATTTCTACGAGTGATAATTCAGAGAAGTCTACTCATACTAATGTCTGACTATTGTATTATTGTAACTAATAAAAAAAAGTGACGTGGACAAAAACTCAAACTAAATTAACTGACATTTTCATCAACAAATAAAAACTAGAATAAAATGTTTGACAGAGACTTAATCCAATCAGACCTAATTTGGTCATGTAGAAAGTAGGGACAAGTTAGAAATATATCCAATCACAGCTACTCTGGTTGTGTGGAAAGGTTGGATGAGTTAAGAGGGACATCCAATCACAGCTGCCTTAGCTTGATAAGTTGGGGAGCGAAAACCGAGATGCTCTGCCAGGTAGCCTAAATAAAGGTGACTGCATTTCACACAAAAGTTCAATTTGTTTCTGTTCATTTGTACATTCAGACTTTACTAGCATTCAATAAAGGGTTATTAGATGATTCAGTTTATCCATGTGTAAAACATGACTTCAGAAATTCAAGGAAACATCAAAAATGCCTTACCCTTTCCACTTCATATTTTAGTCGACTAAATTTACAGCAGATTTCATCGACTAAAATGTTGTGAAATTTCATCAACTACTACTAGACTAAAATTAAAACAATTTAGATGACTACATTATGACTAAAACTAAAAGATATTTCAGGCAAAAGACTAAAACTAAATTAAAAAGTGCTGTCAAAACACTGGTTTTGACGTTAATATTCACTCATTTTAAGTTTGATGGCGGCCACATGTTTCCAAAAAGCTGGGATAGGGGCAACAAAAGACTGGGAAAGTTGAGGAATGCTTGAAAACACCTGTTTGGAACATTCTACAGGTGAACAGGTTAATTGGAAACAGGTGAGTGTCATGATTGGGAATAAAAGGAGCTCCCCAAAAGGCTCAATCATTTACAAGCAAGGATGGGGTGAGAAAAATTGTCTGACAGTTTAAGAACAACACTCCTCTATGTTCAATTACAAGGACAGTCAACAGTCCATAATATCATTAAAAGATTCAGAGAATCCAGAGATATCTCTGTTAGGGATGCACAATATTGGATATATGTTGATGTCAAATATACCCATATCTCCAAGGTCATAAAATAGCACAAAGTTTCCACTAAACTATAACTGACCTGTTCCTTGGATGGTTACAGTCTATTTTTGTCAGAAACAGATGTGACACAAGAAAAACAACATTGAATTCTTTAATAAATAATAAGTTTGATCTACTGAGGTGGATGTCCCATGAGGATGAGGTAAACCAACATGGAACAATTGTACATTTTGCCAATATTACAACCAACTTATTGCATATTTATGGCCAAAATATCAACTGTAAATATACTCTGCATCTAAGCGAGAAGGTCAAAAACCAACATTGAATGTCTGTGACCTGTGATCCCTCAGGCAGCACTGCATTAAAAAGCAGCATCATTCAGTAAAGGATATCAGCACATGGGCTCAGGAACACTTCAGAAAACTATTGTCAGTTAACACAGTTCATCTCTACATCTACAAGGTCAAGGTCAAACTCTACCATGCAAAGACAAAGACAAATATCAACAACACCCAGAAACACCGCCGGCTTCTCTGGGCCGAGCTCATCTGAGATGGACTGAGGCAAAGTGGAAAAGTCTGCTGTGGTCTGAGTCCACATTTCAGACTGTTTTTGGACATCATGGACGTGGTATGTGGGTGTTAGTGCCCATGGCATGGGTAGGTACAATAGGTACATACAGGTTTAGGAGCCAAATGCTGCAATCCATCTTTTTCAGGGACGTCCCTGCTTATTTCAGAGACAATGAAGACACATTCTGCTTGTGTTACAACAGCGCGGCTTCAGAGTGAAAGAGTGCAGGTACTAGACTGACCTGCTGCAGTTCACACCTGTCTCCACTGAACAGGTGTGGAGCATTATGAAGACAACAACAGAGACCCTGGAAACTGAAGAACATGGTGGTAAACATGCCCTGTCCCAGGTTTTTTGGACGTGTTGCAGGCATCTAATTCAACATGAGTGAATGTTTGCAAAAAACAATGAAGTTTATGAGTTTGAAAATTAAATATCTTGATTTCGAATCGCTGTATTTTTGTTTTTATTTACGTTTTACTCAATTAGATTTGGGGTTGGTATCAATATTTCATAGTACCCTCACTGTCAAGATCAGGGGTCAACAACCTTTCTGACCCAGAGAGCTACCAAGAAGGGGGGGTGTTAATATGGAGGGCTACTTATTTGATTGAATTTTTCTGAATAGTGTTCATTTTTATAGTTTACATTTTATTTACACGCATCTTTAAAAAATATATCTGCTAAACTTAACTGATATGTATAACAGCCTGTCAGGGCTCTAGCTTGCACCAGTGGTGCTTGAGACGTAGGATCAGCACCACATGAAAAACGTAAACTTTGACCCCCTGCAGGTCAAAGTTGAATAGAAAATAGACAGTTTTAAAATGTGACACACATTACATGTGTTGTTTTTTGTACTGATGTAAGCATGATTTGTTTGATAAGCATGAAATTTGAATTACATATGATCTACAGTGTTAACGGGACGTCCCAGGCTACCTGCGGGCTACCTGGTGCTCGCGGGCACCATGTTGGCTACCCCTGCTCTCGATAATCCTGCTGCCTGATTAGTGAAATAAGTGTAAATCCCCACAAATGGTGGATAAAATAAAATATGTGAATTGCTGTAGGACAGAAAAAAACAAAGTCCCATCCACATCATGAAATAAGAGGAGAAATGTCTGGAGGACTTGTCCTAATAAGAAAAATCAGGATGAATGTCGTAATATATTCCTCTTTAAAGTCAGATGCTTAGTATTTCAGAGGAGTTCTTTAAATGTCTCCCTGAGAAAAAGCCTGAGCAGAGGGCAGAGCGGTGGGAGGGATGGGTGAAGACAGGCGGCTAGGCAGGTAAACGTGTGAAGGTGGAGGAAGAAGAAGGCATTAAGGGCAGTTATATCATGAAATAGCCTGCAGGGCCTCACAACTGAGAAGTAATGAGTAAATAGCTCTGTCTACATTAATCCTTCTCAACCTGTTTCTTTCCAAATGCATAAGCACACACTCTTATCCTCTGATCAATGTCATTTGAGAGAGATTGGAGAGGTTAAAAGGATCAGCGGTTTTATAGCTAACCCCTCGTTTCCATTACATAGGCTGCGTTTACTGATATCCTGACCGGACAAATCACGGCGAATATCAAACCTGTAATGACAAGGCCTATAAACCGTCAGAGGCATTTTTCCACATCGCTGACATGCTCTGTTGGTTGCAGTGATTAGCCTCCCTGACCTTCACAACAAGTCTGGAGTGAATCAAAACAAAGGTCACATGTAGTGTTGGGGCATTTGTTTAACCATGCACGCAGGAGGAACCACTCAAATGTTCACCAAGTTCAAGCGTCCTGGGACTCCAAAACAGCAGGAAGGAAAGTGTGACCGAGGCTCAGAGGGGACGTGAACTACCGAGTCAGATCTGCATATAGATAGAAACTCCTATTTAAACCAGTATCCCTTCATCATCATGGTTAATCAAAACTGCTCAGAGAATAATTAACAACAGAGATAACACAACAATTAATAACAAACTTAAACAAAATTCTCATAATGTTTTGTCATTGTTTGATTGAGTTGTTTTGGTTCATAGTTTTTGTGTCAAACTTTCCTCATTTAAAAGTTTAGTGTTCATTTTGTAAACAGAGGGGAAAAGGAGAATCTGTCATGTCTGGCAGTTCATTATTGAGGTCTTAACTGGGCCAACAAAAACAGCAGCCCAATTTTAATTCTCAAAATATTTATTATGACTGGCTCGCCAAAAAATGTGGGATCAGAATGAGGATCTGACTCACCAGAAGGACTGTTCAATATATAGCACGTTCTTTTTTCTGTTTTTTCTGTTCTGCAGACGTGACGACAGCGGGAAGTGACTGCATGTTTGAAAACAATGGCGGCTTCTGAAGCGATCTCCATGGATGCTGCAAAAGATGTGGTTTTATCGGGAATGGACTTAATTTCTTCTTTCAAAGAAGAGCAAGGAACGTCACGTAAAGCTTTTCTTATGGGAAATCATGTTATTGCTCTTCCCCCGACCGGGGATCACTGCTGGGAAACTGGGTGAGGATGTGAAAATCCTCCAGACGATGCCGATTAGCCTATAGTAGTCATGGTTACTCAGCGATATCTGGTGAAATCTGCTCTCCTCAGATGTTTATTGGGAGAACTTGGTGGGGATTGTCGTTTACAAGGTTTGTCTCACATATAAGTGGTAAATGATACATCTGTGTGGTGTATTTGAATGTAAGACGATAGTCTAAGGACTGAAACGTAGTCTAAGCTAACGGCTAACAACAGGGTCAAGCTCAAGGGTGGGCTACTTTGATTACCAAGAGGGCCACATATTTTTTTTATTGCCTTAGGGCCACATTGTTACAGACTGTATTGTTGGGCACTCTCAATGAAGAAAAAAAACATATAAAAAAACAAAAACCAGCAAATACAAAGCTTTAAAAAAGGATTATACCAACATTAATACATTTTAACTTAAACACAATCAAAAACTCACAATATAATGTTCATAACACATAACTGAAGCCAATTTAAGCTTCTTCTTTACGCAATTAAATAAGGAATGTTTAACAGTCTTTCAAGCACAAATATATTACCTTTGCCATTTTTTCCAAATATAGTTTTTACTGATACTATGCATTATATTTTAATCTCTTACAAAAGATGGCAAAATAAGTTCTTTAATGACTTGTAAAAACAAAGCATGGACCAGCAATCTAAGGTTAGTGGAAATATTATATCTATCCTAATTTGTGCATTATGTAGTCCTGGTTACTCAAGAAGAATCATATTAAGCAGTTGTTGTTATGGTCCGAGAAAGTTCATTATGTCCACGTAGATAATATGCTTATACTTTCTTTTAACAGACAAGTAAGGTCGAAACATGTCAAGGTATGAGCCAAAAAACGTTACTTGTCTGTTAGAAAGAAAGTAGAAGCATAGTTGTTGTTATGTTATTTTCATATTTCTAATTTCTTTTTTTGTTTTTTTTTTGGAAACAAAAAACAAAAATGGTGGCCCATTGAGTGAGTTGCAGGGCTGCAAACGGCCCCTGGTGCGCCAGTTGCCCACCCCTGGTCTCGTCATACTGTGGCTTGATATGATTGGTCTGTGATGAGTGTGTTTGACAGCTGCAGTTGTTTTTGAAGGTTCTGCCCTCTGAAAACATTTTCTATGTGCTCTTCTCCGGATGGACTAGTGAAATATTTCTGTGCTGCATATATGGATCTGTCCGTCTGGCAGTTGAAATGAAAATGGATGAAAACAAAAACCTTTAGTAAAGCAACAAACACTTTTAGAATATCGATGCGATCCGCCATATGACAGTGTGTTGTTTACTTCTGCCTGAGCAACATGGAATAACGCCCTCCCACTTTCTTTCCGCTTAAACTGGTATGAACTGATTTGCTAGAAAGCACCAAGGTTCTGTGAATCCAGAACAGAACCAGCTCCAGAACCAGAACCGTGCTGGTGTGAAAGCACTCTATGCGGCCCTGTAATCAGCTGGCGACTGCTTCAGGGTGTAACCCTGTCTCATGCCCAATCTCGGCTGGTAGGGCTGAAAGATGTATCGTTTTCGATCGAAATCTCAACATCAGACAACACAATCGTGTGATAGCCAAAGCTGCAATTTTAGACCCAGGATCAAATTTTACAAATTTGCAGGCTATTTGTATTTAAGAATGGCTCAAAAATGAAGGGCTTACTCACAACTGCAACTCGGTTCCCATTGTTCACTTAAAAGAGCAGTTAAAAAAAAATCGACTCATTCACGATCGTCACATCTCCACCAGGAAACTTCTGGTAATCAGGTCAACAGCACAAAGTCTCTGTTTCGGAGTAGAAGTTGGAGTATCCCTTAAATAATGAAAACAGATTATTCATCATCAATATCAGATGATGAATAATGTGTTATGTGCTTTTGCTCATTGATTTCCTTACTGTCGTTTATATTGTAAACATAGTGCATACTGCACTGAAGCTTACTTTGAAGAAAATCATGAATCAAATTGAAATCGCAATATCTGCCAGAAAAATTGCAATTAGATCTTTTCCTAAAATTGTTCAGCCCTATCAGCTGGGATAGGCTCCAGTCCCTGCAGCCCCGAAAAGGGATAAGTAGTATAGATGAAGGATGGATGGAGTTTTAGAATATTTTTATCTCTTACATTCACATATTGAAAAGGCTTGTTCATAATTCAATTCAGTTAATTTTTGTTAAGTCCTGTTGAATCTAAATCTGAATTTAAATTTGCGTTTTGTCTCTTTTTTCATACATTAGTCTGACAGCATAAATATTCTAATTGCCTTGGCTGTCTTGCAAAGAAATGATTGAGGTCTCACATGCATCAGAATGAAAGACGGCAGAATATAACTTGGAGTTGCGAGTGTTAAGACAAATTTAAATCAAGAAAATATGGAAAATTTGTCGAGCACATGAGAACACGAGCGCACCCTCTCTTCCCGGAGAAGTGGGCAAACTGTGGCTCCATTAAGATAAACATGTTTGACTAGAATATTGGACAAGTTCCTAAATCAGATCTTGTTTTCTCATAATGATGAAAATATGTGCACAGTTTGCCTCCCACGACCGTTTCCTGTAAATTATTAATTTCAAAGTGTGATGCAGAGTTCTTTCACAGTTGGAGAGAATTTCCTCTCCAGCATGTCTGTCTGTGTATCAATGCACACCATGGTGAATTAATTAAGCGAGAGGAAGACAAAAGGTGAAAGTGTTACACGGTCTGCTCTGGATATTTCATGTCTTTATTGTAGAGAAACACGGAGCACTTTAGGATTATGATGCTCTGCTTGTGTGGGGAATCTCTTAAATATACAAATTATTGACTTTCAAAGAGCTGCAAAAGCAAGTAAAACTATCAAGCCTATTAGAGAAAGTGCATATTTAATAACTATAAGACAAAGAGTGTTTTACATGCATAATGTAAATAAGAATATAGAACAATTACAGAGGCAACACAGCTTTTACCAAGCTGCAGGAGAAAGATAATAGGCTCAGCTCTTCTTACTTCCTCGGTCCAAATGCCTTAAGGCTCCTCGATAACCTAACATCATTTTAATAAGAGGGAAATGAATGTAAATACATTTAGAGGTTAGGGCCTTGTAGTACAGATAAGTGTCCCAACATGGTACCATTACTGACCGGTCTGTTGGAGTAAGAGGGAAGGAGTGTGGGTTCACTCCTCTGGAGGTTTTTTTAAGACTGACACTGAACCTCGTCTTGATCCAGCTCCTTCTAAACTCACTCTGAACCCTCATACGGATTAAGGAGGAGAGCACACTCTGGCTGGCTGAATATTTTACATACCAGTGCATTAACTTATCAATTCAGAGGGCGGCTGAAGCAAGCATGCTGAAATATTTAGGGCACTGCCAATGTGCTGGGTGGATTACAGCCTTGCAGTGCAGCTGGATCCACCTGATTCACCACTGTAATCAATTAAATCCATGTTGCAAAGCTTCAAGTAGGGCTGAACGATTTATCATATCTTTTAGTTTCAGTCATAATATAGTCATCTAAATTGTTTTAATTTTAGTCTAGTTTTAGTTGATGAAATTTCACAACATTTTAGTCGATGAAATCTGCTGTAAATTTAGTCGACTAAAATATGAAGTGTAAAGGGTAAGGCATTTTTTATGTTTCCTTGAATTTCTGAAGTCATGTTTTACACTTGGATAAAATCAAACATCTAAAAACTCTTTACTGAATGCTAGTAAAGTCTGAATGTATAAATGAACAGAAACAAATTGAACTTTTGTGTGAAATGCAGTCACCTTTGTTTAGGCTACCTGGCAGAGCATCTCAGTTACAATACCAGAACTGACAACAAACAGTGAACCTGCTCTACATGAATATATCAATTCATAAAGAGAGGAGCTCTGATTGGATCGCTCCACAACTTGATTGGATGTGATTGGATGTCCCTCTTAACTCATCCAACCTTTCCACACAACCAAAGTAGCTGTGATTGGATATATTCCTAACTTGTCCCTACTTTCTACATGACCAGATTAGGTCTGATTGGATTAAGTCTCTGTCAAACATTTTATTCTAGTTTTTATTTGTTGATGAAGTGGTGTTTAAAGGATCATTTAATTACTGTTTTGAAATTGTTTCTTTCCTCCATTTTTTTTAAATTATTTCATTGTTTTTTTTTTTGTTTTTTTTTTGTTCTTATCTCTGGAGTCATTGGCAACACAATCCCTCATAGAACTCACACATGATCATATACACCACACTCACATTTTATATTTAATCTTTTCTTTTTTTCTTCTTTTTTGTGATTGTTGTATGTATTTTGTTACTAGTTTGTCATATCTTCTGAGTAATTTGATTTTTTTTTTCTTTTTTTGCATGTTACATGTACATATAATATTGTGTAACTTTAACATACTTTAAGTGGAGGCTTCAAATACGTCATTTGGGCTTTTCGCCTCTCCCTGTACTACATATAACCTTTTATCTTGGCTTTTGTGTATTTCATAATTGCACAAAAATAAATAAATAAATAAAAATAAAGATCCCAGATTACCCTGATGATGTGGTTTTCAGGCCGAGCTGCAGCAAAAAGTCTGAGTAACCATCCCTATGGGGAAACTAGTCCCATTAGTATCAAAACCCAGGAAAAGTGAGAGGTTCAGTTGAAGTTGTTCCCTCAACTCCAGACTTTCCAGTAAATCATGTGTGAATTTGAACAGTGCGCTCACCGAGGCAGAGAGGGGGTAGATGACGGGGGAGTCAGATCTGTAATGTCATATCAAAGAAAAGCTCTGAAAGGCTCCAGTGGAAATGAATGAAGCTCTGACTTCCTGGATGAACTCTGTGCTCTTCAAAAATGAGCTTTGGTCTTCATGATTTGTTCGTTCTTTGTCCCGGTTGATTACACTTCTATGTCAATTAAAACTGCTCACTGCTGATGAAAAATGAATAACCTTCACCATAAAGGACTAAAGACTTGTGCAATGAAGGAACTTGATTAACTATACAGGAACAGACACATGGCTGTGTTCAATGCAGACAATAACCCGACGCTCTTTTATGGCTTTGCTTTCACCCAAAACTCGTCACATCACGTGGATGTGGTGGCCCTATGCACCAGTATACAGCTCAAGCTCCAACTCTTTCTGTGTAGATGCAGACCTGATCTCCATCACCGTGGCTAATGTAAGGCAAATGCCATGCACCTTATACAGCCAAAAATCAAAAATCCTGAACCATGTCTTGAAGAATGCATTGCAAGTTTTCTACACTTTCCTCCGCCATGTTGTCCTTCAGGTGCTGCCTGAGCTACCAGGCTTCTTCTTCACAAATATTAGCAGATTTTAATGATTCAAAAAGCAAATTATTCGGCGTAATTCTGACAAGAGGGCTGTGATTTTTCACAGTCATACCATTCAGCATTTCAGGGATTCCAAAAAATTCTTGGACATACTTTTTCCATTTATTCTGATGGACCAAAATTGTTTAAGTCATCACATTCTACAACTTCCACACCTCTTTTTCAAACTGTGAATACTCAGCAAAAACTTCACAACACATTGGGCTATTACAGTATGACTTCACATCCTTGTACCATTCATACTATTTTCACACTGATCTTTCAAAAATATGTCCTGGTTCACCCAAGACTCTTTGTCTAAAATAGCTTCTAGAGGCTGTTTAAACAGTCCTGATATTATCAGGCTAATGTCTGAGTAGCTCGCCTAGGAAATTCCCTGACATGGTTGCAGTATACTGGAGGGGTGAGAAGTGGTGAATAGAGGGGCAGGAAACATCATCAAAAATACGCAGCTGATGTCAGTGTTCAGAGCAGATAAAGCTGCATGGCCCTATGCTATGATCACAATTTATATCCTCACTCTACCGATGTCTACACCTGACAAAGAGAGCTGCAGTGTTGAAGCTCCTTATCCAACAGCAGTGTGGGATGACTCTTTGGTTATGACTGTTTTGGGGCAGATGAATAAACTTTTCACACCACAGCGTCTGTCTTTATCCATCCTGTAAAGTCTCCCTGTCCTACTTCTGCAACGGTCGCACAGGATGGACGTCATCACCCCTCACAACTCACCCTCAGTGAATTTCCCTGATTATTTGCTTCTGCATTCACACTTCGGCTTACTGAAAATTCACGTTTTTTTCAGGTGTGAATGGGATTTTGGTTGAAGCCTCTCAAACCTGACAAAGTTCTCTGTAGGAATTTGTTTAGTATGTGCAGCCAGAAGTGATTTATGAAAAAGAAAGCTCAATCTGATTGGGACAAATCCATGGACTCCACCCCCTGTACACCACATTATCTGATTCTATTCCAGTGTTCAGCTTAATGTAAAACCTCCAACAACACGCTAATGTACAAAAACCCACATTTTAACAATCCCAGTTTAGGTGATGGATGTATTATGACAGCTGTTTACTGGTATTTCTCCCCAAATGCATTCCCCTGCCTTGTGGGACCTTCACTAACAACACATTAGTGCATCTTCTCCCGGCATTCCCAGTTAGTCCCTGGACACACACTATCACCCTCTGATCCCCCCCCACATCCCTTAATTCAGCCGTCTTGGCGCTCATGGAGACCTAAAGAGATTGACTGAGCCTTAAGGGATCACAGGCTGTTAGACGGGAACCTCGGCCATGCCGCCGGTAACACACATCTGATGGACTAAATCAATTAGATGGACCAGATACTTGATTCTTCCCGCGCTGGACCCAGAGGGACTCAGTGGGGCTTCCATATATTCATCCACACACACACACAATGGTACACAGTGTGCATCGAAAAGCAGGGTCTGATGAGAATAACAAGATCTCTGGAGAGTTAAACCTCGAGACCCCTGTGGATTCCAAGACTGATGCTGCAGCTGACTGGAAGCCTCGAGTCTAATAAACATTTATCAGCCAGCTTTGGATCAAAAATAGAAAAAGTGTTACAGCTGGGAGTTATTTTTATCCACTGGTAGGTTGTGTTTGATCAAAAGAACTTAATTTCTAATCTGAAGCTAAATACGTGACATCCAGAGCCTCCGGTGATGGGCACCAACGTCACTGCAAATACTGTAGTTAGTAGCTTAATTACATTTTACAGTAGCTTTGTGTTAGTGTTGTTTTAAATAACAACCTAAAACTAATTAATTTAGCCTGGCTTTTTTGTGGAACTTCATCATTTTAATGACTACTGTAATTATTTATAGGTGAGTATCACTTTTTACCTTACATTATTAAACTTAAGCTTTATTGTCTGTTCATTTTTAGCATATGCTTATATATGTTATGTTGATATAGTTCTATCTTTTCACAGTTAATCAGTTTAGATTTCATTTTAATCTTTTAACATGTTTTTTTTAGATGTATTTTAAGTGTTTTATTTATTTGTGCCTGATGGTTCTTGGTTGTATTGCTCTGCATTTTCTCCTTTTTCTTTTAGATTTTAACAGTCATCTTGATTTTATCATTTCTTTTACTTTAGTTTCACTGGTGAGCATTAGTCTCTAAATCCTCTTGACATCCTACTGACCATCATTACAATTACAGTGGAATATACTTAGTAGATGGACCTCTGCTAAGCATGTATTTGCTGGGTGATGGAAGAAAATGATCATAATCATTATTCATATATGTGTGTATATATATATATATAAATATATATGTACATATACATCTTTTGTCAATCATTTTTGTCTCAATGTAAGGCACTTTGAACTGCAATTGAATTTTTATGAACTGTGCTGTATCAATAAAGTTTGACTGATTGATTGATTTTCTGAGTCAAATAGCTTTTCAGTAGCTCAGTTATTTTACTGATCAAGTAGTGCAGTAGCGTCTAAACAGGCTACATTTCCCCACAGAATAACTAGGGAGCAGGAGTGCTCTGTAAAAACATACTTTAGGGATGAGTAAAAGACATGAGCGGACATGTGGAGACAACAACTTCAGCAGATAGAGACTGTATTTCTTCCTGATGGTGATGCAGCCCGATCTTACAGCCTTCATCCTCAACGACCCTCAAGGGCAAAAAAAATCTGTTCACCTTAGTGATGAATAACCAACGTGAGAAGTGGAGGGATGTCCCTGTGCTCTTTCAAGTGATAAAGGAGGCTGAATCTAGATATCCAGTTCTTTAGATATCCGTAGTTTGAGCTTAGTTTCATATTTTTATGTCATTATGTTTAGTAGCAGCTAAGAGAACAACTAACACCAGCAACAATAAAATATAATAACTGAACATTTTTTGTTATCTAATTGGTTACAGTTTATTTTATGTGATGCTCTGTCTTCATTTAAAAGAGAAATCTTTATTTTATGAATACAGGAGGAGGAAAATCTCTGTCACAGCAGCTGACAGCTCACCATTGAGATCTTTAATTCTCTGTGGCTGATTTTTGTTCTTGAAATATTCATTAGGTTTGCTCTCCAGATTATGTGGAATAGGAGTGGAGAGCTGCTGGGAACAGGGACCCACAAGCAGAACTGGAGAAGATAAAATAAAAATGGTCCCAAAGCTTGGCAGCAGCAGAAACAGTAGATAGATGGATGGACATACAGACAGATAAATAGTGGACAATAGTTAACAACAAAGACACAACAACAACCTGATAGTGGTGGCACTGTTTGAGGATTAAAATACTTCATTTTTCACTTCTTTTTTAAAGGTAGGGACTGCCATTTTTGCACTGGCACCTTACTCGAGATGCACCATAGTGGATTTTTGTCCATTACCGATACGCCAATACTTTTATCTTTTATTTATCTATTTATTATCATTTTCACTGATACCTATTCTTTTCAAAAGCACAAAGTATTTACTTTATGAAAACTGACCTGTAGCTTTCATTGTTTGTCTGTTCGTGTTAGAAACAAGAAAAACAACATTTAACTCTTAAAAAATGAAACTCCTGTTTTGAACTATATACTATATCTCTAGATTTCTCCTCGGATTTGGAGGATTTATATGTGCATTATTTATTTACTATTGGCTTTTTACTTGAAGGTTTGTTTTTTTTTTTAGGGAAAAAATCAACTAAAATCATAAATCGAGTGTTGTGGACAAAGGTTGGGGAATTTATTTTTAGGCCGTATCTCATCAGGACTTCTTTGTAAGTTTAACATCATTATAAAGACCTTTAAGTTGAGCCTTACAGTGACGTGAACCATGCCTCGCACATATGGATGATGAGTGAAGTTAGTATGTTTTCCCTTGGTCACCTGTGATATTATCAGGTCCTGCCCTGGAGTCTTTGACTAGAGTAGGTGGAAGGGGGAGGGGGGTGGAGAGTCAATCCTGTTATAAATAACGGAGATAATCTTCTTTTGATTAGAAGTGAGAGAGAAGAATTGATCAGAGTCAGCCACAGGGGGTGGTGTGGGAAATGGGGAAATTGTTTCACTCTGGCACATTTCTGCGTTTGTGTTTTCCTTTATGAGACTCGGTCATAATCATCAGAGAATTTCATGTTTAGTGAAAACAGAGAAGCTGAGAGTATCACCACGTCCAAGAACATGGAGTTCCTCTGATAAAAATTCACAGCATCGTTCAAGAGGCACATTTAGTTTAGTTTTAGATACTGTAAAATTAAAGAAAAACTTGTTCTGTGTCATTTGGGTGCAATTTGAAGTTGTTTTTCTTTGAGTGGAAAAAAGATTATTAAAAAACAGAAATCAGAGTTTTGCATAAAGAGATCACAGATTATATTTTTACACTATGAGACTAAGCCTTAACAGACAAATGGACAGACAGAAAGTCAGATAGACTGACAGATAGACAGATAGATACTGTAGGTCAGTAGGTGGGTGGACAGACAGATAGAAAGACAGACAGACGGAGAAATGGACAGATCAGTTGGTGGATAGATAGATAGATAGATAGATAGATAGATAGATAGATAGATAGATAGATAGATAGATAGATAGATAGATAGATAGATAGATAGATAGATAGATAGATAGATAGATAGATAGATAGATAGACAGACAGACAGACAGATAGATGGATAGATAGATAGACAGACAGATGACGGACAAACAGATAGACAGATAGATAGGTAGATAGATACTGTAGGTCAGTAGGTGGGTGGATAGACAGACAAATAGAAAGACAGACCGACAGACAGACCGAGAGATGGACAGATCAGTTGGTGGGTAGATAGATTGATAGACAGATAGACTGATAGATAGACAGATAGACAGATAGATAGACAGATAGACAGACAGATAGATAGATAGATAGACAGACAGATGACGGACAAACAGATAGACAGATTGATAGGTAGATAGATACTGTAGGTCAGTAGATGGGTGGATAGACAGACAGATAGATAGAAAGACAGACAGACAGAGAGATAGACAGATCAGTTGGTGGGTAGATAGACTGATAGACAGATAGATAGATGACAGACAAACAGATACACAGATAGATAGATAGAAAGATATAGATAGATAGATTGATAGGTAGATAGACAGAGGCTGACAGACAGACAGACAGATAGATAGACAACAGATGGGTAGATTGACAGATAAGCAGATAGATAGACAGACAGAGGCAGACATACAGTAATATAGACAGAAAAATAGATAGATAGTTGGTCTGTCTGTCTGTCTATCTATCTATCTGTCTATCTGTCTATTTATAGACAGATAGATAGACAGTGGGTGGACAGATAAACAGGTAGACAGATAGATGATTGTTCTAGTTACATTAGATTAGATGAGATTAGATTAGATATTTCCTTATTAGTCCCACAGAGGGAAATTACAAATATACAGCAGCTGCAGGATAAAAGAGAAACATAAGAAAGAAAATTACAAATGAAAAATAAAGTAATTAAAAATAAAATAAAATAAAACAAAAAAAATATATATATAGTATATAGTAAGCGTTATATAAACATCATATTAATAATTGTAAGTTCTCTCTGTAATCAGAGCAGCCTTGTGATGTTGAGCTTTAAATCTTTGGAGTTTAAAACAGAGAATCTTCAGTTATGTTATAGAAACAAACATGCCCAGCATGGACCTTACAGGTTTTCACAAACTAAACTTATATTGATCAATTCATCGGGCCAACATGCTCACCATATCAAGCTGGCTAAAGCTGGAGAGAAAAGGGAAAAAAGGTGAGCTTCCTCTGACAGGGAGCAAAGACAGCTATGAAACATTTACTATTCATGACTCAGAGTTAGCAGAGAGGCTGGAGGGGAGAGATCAGGGAGGCTAGCCTCACTAAACCATCATAGGCCTACTTTGACAAACAGCCTGGATAAAACAAGAGTTTAATAATATAAAACACAACATCTTTGGTTTCATTGTTTTTCTAACTCGGCCCTCCTCAACAGACAACATGCTCCTCACCTGCAGCAGCCTTACCTCACACCGAGGGGGGAGAGAAAACTGAGCTTCAGAGGTATTAGCAAGCTGGAGGAGGGTGAATGTAAAGCAGGGGTGAAGCCAGGAGAGAGTGTGGAGAAAATAAGGCACAAGGGAGGGAGGTTTGCTGAAGGATTAAAAAAGAGGAGCTTGAGGGGAGAAACATTAGGGTTGGAATGCAAAATAGGAGCCATGAAATATAGAGAAGGGGAGATGGAGAACAGTATGGGAGGTTTGCTTCTCTGTGATTGGTTAATAAAAGTTTTGTTAAATTTTGTCTGACATCTGGATTCTGACTATTTTTTTACATCATTATACATGGAGAAGAGAGCCAATTTCTGTCTTCAAATGTTGGATATCTTACTTTTGCATCAATGAACCTCTTAAATTCAATTCTTTATTTAGCCTGGAGCGTGCCAGTTCTTTTGTTTCTACAGCTTTCCCTCCAGAGTCAATCTCTGGATCCACAAACTCGTGTCACTAAGGATCAGAGCACCAAGACATGCAGTCTACACCCAAGGACGATGGACGGATTGTGAGTTTAACAGACAAACTGGTGCAAAATATGCAGTAATGCCCGACCACTGTGTTAAAGAGGAAGCTGAGGCAAAGTGCAGAGCTTTAGATTTAAATGATCTTTCATCCTCGAAAAGAGTTTGGAAAAGTCATTTCAGTTGATTATTTCTCCCCTTTGATACCACCAATTCTAATTGTATTTTATATCACTGGGATGCCTGATTAGTCACCTTTACAACAAGGTAGAAATTAACCTGAACATGCCTCAGAATTCACCGTGAAACATTTCTTGGTCGACTTGCTGAGCCTGATGCCGAAGCTGCTAGTAGATGAAGGTTCATATTGAGGGACACCCTCAATAAGCAATAATGGAGTCATTTTGGGGTAACCTGGACCTTTTCCTGCATATTTGCCTTGAAGCAAAGAACATGTAACATCAAAACTAAACAGGCCAACAAAAAATAGCATCACTGGTGCAAAAAACATATAGGACAAGCCAAAATAAGACAGCAAGATGAGTAAGTTGAGTGATGAAATAATCAGCTGATGATCAAGGGGGAGCTACCCAAACCCAGGATGAGGAAGCCCCGCCATGAGCTATCTGACTGTCCTGCCTGAGCCTCACGGGGGCCGTGCTGACCCAGAGCACCTGATGTGATGATTCCAGAGATGGATGCACCACGCAGATGGTCCTTCAATCACAAGCATTTGATCAGATGAATAGGAAAATTTAGTTTAATTTGTGTTTGATAAACGCCCATTTGTCATTTTCCTGTAATTATTTTCCCTCTTCTTTGATTGTTACCTTTCGGGCTCGTTTAAACAACAACGTTGTCACCAGAAACTGAGAGATTTTTTCTTTGTGTTTTCAAAAGCACTCCACGTTCACACGGAGACGGTGTGATAATGATATGCGTTCCCACAGATCTGTGAGAATGACTGAAAAAGCGGTAGGGTGCATGCCAGACCAGTTAATCTGCAGTGTCCTTGGCGAATATGAGGTGTGTCAGAAAAGTTCCAGGACTGGTGTCACAAAAGATTTATTTAGAATCCAGACTACAAACTACAAGTTTTCCCCTTTGAAGTATTCCCCCTGGAGTCTAACACACTTTCCCATCCTTCTCTTCCACACTCTCATGCACTCTTGGAAGGATTCTTCCGGGATCCTCCGCAGCTCCACCATCACGGCCTTTTTGATGTCATCCACATCTTCGAAACGGGTCCCCTTGATAGCTCCTTGAGCTTGGGGAAGAGGAAAAAAATCACACAGAGCCAGGTCGGGTGAGTAGGGAGGTTGCTCCAGCACGGCGATGTTCTTCTCGGCCAGGAACTGTCGGATGCTCAGGGCATTGCGAGCAGGCGCGTTGTCATGGTGAAGCAGCCACAACTCTCGCCTCTTCTCACGCACTGAACGAAGCAAACGCTGCAGTATGGTTATATACTCCGGGGGATTACTTTGAAGGGGAAAACTCTTAGTTTGAAGTTTATGTTTGAAATAAATCTTTTGTGACACCAGTCCTTGAACTTTTCTGACACACCTCGTATAACAAATTTGTCTTCGCTGGTCAGAGTATTGAAATAGCAAATCCATATTTTGTTGGAGGAGCAATAACAAACCATTAATACTACTAATAGTAGGCAATTTGCTTTACTAGTAAGGTCTACTAGTGCACTAGTGGGCCAAAAACCTTTCGTAAAACAAAATTTTTGTGTAGTAGTAGGGGTGCACGATATTATTGATTTGATAACGGTATTGGTCAATATTAGCCTAAAAAGTTAAGTAGCTGTATCTGCTGATATTGAAATTTTTGCAGATATTTACAGCTGATATATCGGCCACACATACACCACGTTTACATGAGAGCTTTAATTCCCCTTCAATTCTGAATAAAACATAAATCCTCTTGAAAAAGATTAAAAATGACCTTGTAAACACCTAATGAATAAAAATGACCATTCCGAATTAAACTTAATTCTGAAGTAGGTGGTTGGTTTATTCTGATTTCAAACCCAAATTGAATAATTCCTCATTCATGTATAGGTTCATTCCACTTTAAATTAATTCCGGTCGTTCTGTGCATGCTCGTTCCCATGTCCTGTCGCCATGACACACGGGATGCTGACGCGAACAAGATGGCCACCTGAAGCAAGCATTGGACTCGAGCAGAGATAATTTATTTAATTAGAGCTTTAGAAGATTTGGAAACAATGAAGAGTGGATGGATGTAAGCATAAAAATGCTGACCTTTTTGAAATCCAAGTCAGACAAGGTTTCCCTGACAGAGACGCTGGAGACGCTGGACTTAACTTTTTTTTTTCTTCTGGTAGACGTAGATATGTCATGTCTGTGCCCTGTCCAATCAGAACCATTCCCAACCCCCAGACCTTAAGCGGAATTGAACAAAGGCGAATAAACGTGTTTTCCACATAAACCTCAATTCGACTTACTTATTCCATTTAAATGTGAAGTAGAATACTTTAATTCCGAATTATTTAATTCTGAATACTAAACTCCGAATTAAAAAGCATGTAACCATGGCCATTGACATATATCGGCCAAATATCAGCAAATTACACAAATGTGCAAAATCGATGCACCTTCTCATCACTGCATGGGTACATTTAAAAATCAAGGGTTTCATTTTCGCAAGAGTTAAATGCTGTTTTTCTTGTTTTACATCTTTTCCTCAAAAAAATATACTGTAACACTGAAAGAAACAAGTCCATTTTTGTTAAGTACAGAGCTTGTGCTCCAGAAATATTGGTACTGGTATTGGTATTGGTATTGGCGATCATGAATTAAAAAATAACTGTATATCAGGTATCGACAAAAATCAGATACCGTGCCTCCTTAATTATTTACTTATATGTCTTATATGTCTAAGTATTGTGTGCTGATTTTACATTGAGTGTCAAGGGTCTGGGAGGAATGGGTTTTGTACTTTATCTTATTGGTATGCAGTGTATGAATGCTCTGAACAAAATCTCCTTTTATAATGTGACAATGACAATAAAGAATTGAATTGCATTAATTTTAGGACAGCCCTTCATTTTTGTGTTCTGTGCAATACTCTGCACACAATACAACAATCCCACATTTCATTATCTGAATTGGAACAAAGAAAACATGCTGTAGGTGTGAAAGCTGCTTTGGTGAATCAGTCAAGAATCATAAATCATGATGAAATCACTGCATGAAACACAACAGAGGATCTGAAAATGTTCTTTTGTCCATTAAAGTGTGCCTCATTATCATCACAATGAGCGTCAGATTTTGCGTCATCCTCGTTTTCGTCGAGCAACAATTCATTTCTGAGGAATCCGCTGGTGTCATCGTGTTTTGTCAGTTATGAAAGACGTCGTTTGATCTAATTATGTGATTCATGTCTGTCTGGGCCCTGAACACTGGGATGGGAATAGCTAGGGACGTGACGGAAAAGGAGCCATAAATCTGAAAGTAAATGTGTGGAAGTCGACGGTCGGTGCAGAGGATTCGGTCGATATGGCTCAGCGACAAAAAAGGAGCTCAGGGGAGACACATTTAACAAGCGGGGAAACAAAGGTGCAACATCTGTCTCCTCTCTGCCACCTGCAAAGCCAGGCAGTCGTATACAGTACATATGCAGCCAAAGGTTGGAGAGGCACCAAGAGAGGGTTTGGAGAAGGTCCCAGACTGTTGGAGTCGGCTGCCTTGTTAACATATTTGGCCTTGGTAGAGAAACGGAGCAGCTCTTCTGCTTTGTGCGGTCAACATGGAGCGAGACTCGAGGTAATTCCGGCTTTTACTGGAAATCTTTGACAAAGCATCAAACAGTCTGGTCAAAGGATGTATCGTGTTACAGTAATATAGGCTTTTAGAGGCAATAAAGCACACGATGATCTGATCTACTGCTTTTGTACTCAATTATGGTGGCCCAAAGAGAGATGCATCGGCTCGCCCTCAAACTGCAGAGTTATCCTCTCACACAATCACGATCCAGGGTCAGACGAAGAGTTTGACCTTCAGGGTTAAGGGCTAAAGAGATAATAGAGGGCTTTTTATTTCTTCCACACTTAAGACAGGGAATAGGACTTTAGAGCGTGCATTTGATTTCTTTTTCTTCATCTCACCTCGGCAAAGATCACAGGCTGTATAAAACTTGGACACATGGAGTATAGGATAGTTGCAAATAAGATAACATCATTCAAAGTAGGGCCAAAAGGTTTGTTTTTGGATCAAAATTGCAATTTTGCAGCGCTCCTGACTGACCCAGGATCTGTTGTGTCAACTATTTTACAAATTTGCAGGTAATTTGCATTTACGGAAGTTCTGGTAAGCAGGTCAACAACACAAAGTCTCTGTTTAGGAGTAGAAGTTGGAGTATCCCTTAAAAAATAAAAACAGATTTTTTATTATCAGTACTAGATGATGAATAATGTGTTATGTGCTTTTGATCATTGATTTCCTTACTGTTGTCTATACTGTAAACACAGTGAATATTGCACTGAAGCTTGATTTGAAGAAAAATGTGAATCAAATTGAAATCACAATATCTGCCAGAAAAATCACAATTAAATCTTTTCCTACCAGCACTTTAGTAAATGCAAATTGCCCGCAAATTTGTAGAATAGTGTAAAGTAGTTGAAGCAACAGATCCCGGGTCAGTCAGGAGAGCTGCAAAAAATCGCAGCTTTGGTGATCACATGATTGCATTGTCTGACATTGTGATTTTGATCCAAAAATGATTAATCTTTCAGCCCTATATGGTGCTATACAAATATAGATTGATTTATTGAATCTGTATTCAGCAGAGACAGATTTATGATCTGGGCGTCCATGGGTTTGTCTCTGTCATAAATTCTTATTTTTAGTGCCTTTGTCTCTGCCTGGATGGATACATCTCTGGATGTGTGTATACAAATATATACATTTATGTATATATGCATATATGTGTATCTATAAATGAAGAGTTTGGCTTCAGTCTGCTCTATTGTAAAGTGCCTTGAGATCAGACTTTTTATGAACTGGTGCTATACAAATAAAGATTGATTGAACAGAGGGTAACAAAGGTGAGCGAACGGTCAATTCTTGCTTTAATTTACAAGCATGTTACACATTTGTTGACGTACTGTAAGAACATCAGCGTTAGCAGCTGAAGTTCACTTAGTTCTGCGTGGTCTGTCTTAGCTTGACCGGGCGTTTTTCTGCAGTGAGAACATGCACCAAGATCCCTGTTTTCAGGTGGACCAGAGATGGCTTCTTTGGCTAAAGGTTGTGCGAGCTTCACACCATCCCAAACAAACTGAACTAGCCAAAAAGTGACCAAGAATTATTTGGTCTGTACCAACACTGCAAAAACTAAGATCTCAGCAAGGGTGTTTGTCTATTTTTTCATCAGAAATATCTTAAACACTTATTCTAATCCACATTCACTTAGCAAATCCAGATAAAAATTTTACTACATGGAATAAAAGGCAAACAAGGCATTGAACTGCTTGTAATGATAAGAAAATGAAACAAGCAAGTTTGACTCAGTGAGGGTCTTAAATTCAGGTCTAAAATCTGCTCTGAATAAAAAAAATCCTTTAAAGACACCCTTCAACCCTTTAACTCCCAGCTCAACTGTTTGGCAAAGGGTCAATAAATTCAGGAATATTTAATGTGGTAAAAAAACATAACAAGTCATTGTTTGCTTCTGTCAGTGTTTTAGAATACAGAAAAAAACTGCAAAAAAACCAAAAGAACTGATATTTCTTTGTGTGGGATTTAAAGGTTTAAAAAGCTAAAAGCTATTATTATTATTACCATCATTATTATTTCAAAAACTTAACCACTTACTGATATTTGATTTCATATATATATTTATATATATATGATCTGTTATTAATCAAAACATTTTTTGTTTGTCAAACTCAATATGATCTTTTTTTAAGTTATTTTTGATTGCTATTTTATTCACAAACACTTCTGCCTTTTCTTATTGATTTTGTCCCAAATATTTTTGCATTTTTATGTCATCACGTAATGAACTGTTCGATACCTTTAGATCCCACACCAAGAAAATATCTGTATTTTGGTTTGTTTTTACTTTTCTCTGTTCCCTGAAATGTTAACAGAATCAAACAATGATTTGATTTGTTCTGTTTTTTTAAAACATTAAATATCCCTAAATTTATTAATGACCTCTTCCAAACAGCTGAGCTGGTAGTTAGAGGGTTAAGTTGAGTTTGTCTTGTCTCATTGGCAGATTATTTTACTTATGACAAGCAGCTGAGGCTTTATTTTAAGCTTTTATGTCTTCAAAAAGATCTTAATCCACACCTGTCATGTAGTTGTGCCTTAGAAAAGTTTGGTGAGGTATTTCTAACTTGAAGTTGGACAAATGCTCTCGCCTAGATCGAAGTCTTTGCAGTGAAGTATGTGAGGTGCAAAAGCACATAGGAGTTGTTCCTTATTGTAAAAATACGTTGTTGGGTCCTTTAAAATACCCTAAAAAATATGGACCAAAATGATGTTACCACTGAGTAAGAAATTCACAAGTTTGACATTTTTCTGATGAAATCCTTTAGTTGTTTTCCCGAGTATAAAAATGTCCCTTGTTAGGAGAGTTTTCTGTGGAAAAGCACTCTTGACTAATTGGCAGAGCTCTTCCTGTTCATATAACGAACAATAATGAGAAAAATAGATAAATTTATAAATGACTTGCAGAAGGGAAATTCATTAGATTGCTTAAGTCCCATTTGTCTCCATTAGCCTTTTCTATCTAATGCATTAATTAAACCTTATGAGAGCCTACATCATCTACTTGCTCTGTTCGCTCTCAGTATTGTGAGCCGCTAATGCGAGCACTGAGTGGGCGCCAAAAGTTTGTGGTCACGTCTGATGCCTTTGAAAATGAGCTCAGTAAATTTTGCCCTAGTTGGAAAAATTGCTTAAAAAAAATCTGCAAGCGGCATGGGAATGATTCATCATTTCTTACCCAAGGCTTCCTCTACAAAAGAAATGGCATCTTTCTATTCACTGCATGATTTGAAGCGACAGACACCGCGTCCCCTCAGCGCAGCTCCCGAGTCCCCGGCTGACTCCGAGGGGGCCGACAGTCTGATCGCTCGGCCAAAGTGTGGAGGAGCGCGGGCCAGAGGCAGAGCAGGGAGGCACAGATAACAGGCTTATCACCAGGTGAGACACACTGAGACCAGGAGACCCCGTCCCACCCCCGAAACACTGACAAAATTGGCAGACATTTTGGCTGAAACTGTCCACAACATTATCGAACCTGGCAACTCAAAATGCTTTGCACAATTAGATCATGATGTCCAGCATCTACAATCTGCACCACCTCCACAACTGAGCTGCAGGACTTTGGAAATCCTAGGGAAGCTTTCTAATAGTTATGTTTGACCAAAAAAAAAGTCTTAAGGCACTTTTTAAGGTTTTAGGACATTTTCTTCAGCAAATTACAAATTCAATGGAGTAGGGATGTTATGTAAATAAATAAAAACAGGAATACAATGATTAACGAATGTTTTTTTACCTATATTTAATACACAACAAAAACAAATAATAAGCACTTAAGCACTCAGACAAGATAACTCTGTGTCAATTACCACAGGGTTACATAGTTTTCATCAACAACCTTTTTCTCCAGACGAAAACTAGACAGTAACTAATAAAAACAAGTGCACATGGACAAAAACTAAAACTAAATTAACTGACATTTTCATCAACAGATAAAAACTAGACGAAATTGTTTGACACAGACTTAATCCAATCAGACCTAATCTGGTCATGTAGAAAGTAGGGACAAGTTAGGAATATATCCAATCACAGCTACTTTGGTTGTGTGGAAAGGTTGGATGAGTTAAGAGGGACATCCAATCACAGCTGCCTTAGCTTGGTGGTGGTGGGATAAGTTGTGGAGCGATCCAATCAGAGCTCCTCTCTTTATGAATTGATATATTCATGGAGAGCAGGTTCACTGTTTGCCTCCCAGTGTTTGAGCTAAGCCAACTAGCGGTAGGCTAGCTTTGTCCGTCTCTTCCTTGTCACTGCACTCACAGTCGAAAGAATGGTGTCTATCTGCTTGTCATGGACTCAGGATTAAGGCAAGACATGAAAACAACAAAAATGTTGGAGTGTTCCTTTAAGACCCTCACTGAGTCAAACTTGTTTCATGGGCAGAGATTTTCTTATCATTACGAGCAATTCATTATCTTGTTTTTTGCCTTTTATTCCTTGTAGTAAGGTATTTATCTGGACTTGTCATTTGAACATGAATTAAATTAATGCTCTAGACATTTCAGACCTGAAATTAGACAAACACACTTGTGAAGATCCGAGTTTTTTTGTTGAAGAGTTTATCTGATGACTGTAGGCAGAGGCAGGCTAACGCTACCCACTGACTCCCAGTGTTTGAGCTAAGCTAACTAGCGGTGGCAGTCTCTTTCTTGTTACAGCACGCACAGTCAAAAAAATGGTGTCTATCTACTTGTCATGGACTTGGGTGTGAGGTAAGACATGAAATGAAAAAAAGATGTCAGAGTGTCACTTTAAAGTGGCGTAAGTTCTGACAAAAGATCTCAGAGTGAGAACAGAGGTGGATCAGAAGTTCTTAGCAGGTCAAAATGAGGGTTCTGTAGGCGACGCACACTCCAGCTTCTCTCAAAGCCACTGCCTATGCTGTTCATTCATTTCCACATGTCCCACTTGCTGTTTCCACCATCCCTGCCTCTCCTGTTGTCTAATACTGCCGTTCCTGAGCTGCCCTGTATTTCCTTCATGGTTCCCCCCCCATGCCCTCTTACCTGGGTCATTTACCAGGTCACCTAATGCACTACCCACCCTCCATTCATTCTCTCCCCTGCCTGTTTCTGTTTTTATTCCTGCCTGCTTCTTGACTTCTTACTTTGCCCTGGCTTGCTCAGCCAGTTTGACCTTTTGGCTGATCTTTGCTTTCACTTTTCGACACAGTTGCAAATGATTGACTGCTTTTACTACAGTCCAAAACTCTGCGAGCGAGCATTTCAGCGGTGCTAGAAGCTAAAGTGAAGACTCAGAAATACACTCAACTTAAAAATGTTTTAGAGGGATGTCAAACTGTGACTGTTATCACTTTGGTTATTTATTCATAGCCTAAGATGTTTATATATTTATTCTTTATATATACATTTAACTATTCAGTTTCTTGAAGCATGTACTTGCTAGTACTAGTCTTTTTTTGTCCTTCTTGTTTGTTCTGTTCTTATTTGTTCATGATTTCATTTCTATTGACAGGGAGGTGTTTTGGCTTTAAATCAGGCCACAAAAAGGTAATTCAGTACAAACCTGTCATCTGAATTCTTAGTAAAAGCTATTATTTCCAGTTAACCTGACATGCTTGTGCACTTTGCTCGACTCCAAGATGATCTGTAACGGGAGCAGGATTACTCCAGCTCTTCTTTAGCCCGATCTTTGTAGACACTTTCCCAACACTTAAAGGTAGCATCTCCATAATGAAGGCCTGCGATTGGAGGTGGGATTATGCACCTATGGTTTCTGACATTCACAAAGGTCAGCGCTTCAACCATCAGCCTCTCTGCACATCTGCCCATCAGCCACGGTGTCCCTCCCTATACAATTCAGTCTGAACAATTTGTTTAATGAGATTAAATAAATAAAAATCTACAAATTGATGGCATTTCTATTATATGTTAGCATCAAGCTAAGAAAGTCAAATGAACATCTTCGTCCTTTTCTAATAAACTTGGAATTTTCTTCTGATACGTTTTGAGATTTATTTATTCATTTATGTACTTTAAATGGGACAGTGTTCATGAATGGACATTTACATTTAATTAATTAATTAATTTATTTTATTTTATTATTAAACCTTTATTTAACCAGCTAATTCCCATTGAGATCAGGATCTCAATCACAAGGGCAACCTGGCCAAAGGTCAGTAGCACACGCCATGGAAAATACAAATTCGAGAAAGTTCAAGGTAATAAATAACAAACAATAAATAGGCAAAGGATTTAACAAATTCACAGCGAAAGTGCAACAGTTTTAGGGACAGTAACAATTTAAAAACACAGGCATGGGATTACAGCAAAGTGGATAATTTCCATCCCCAGTCCCATTGACTGGTTGGTGTCAACCCATAACATTAAAAAAAGATATAATATTGAAAAAAAAATCAATAATAGGAATTAAATCAACAGAGCATATTAAAAGACAAGCAACAAACATAAACCGAAGGAAACCTATCATACAGTCCAAAAGATAACAGGCTGGAGTTTGGGGACCTTGGGAATTATACACAATGAATTATAAAGTGCTGGAGAGTTAATTAAAATGACTTAAAGGGTAGTTTTCTTGGGAGCTGCATCTCTCTCATGCACACTAAAAACAAAATCAAAAGCTTAAATAGCCTTTAAATAACAATAACACAAGCAAAGCAGTAAATGCAAATTGCATCTGGTTATTGAGAGCTGAATCATTCACACTACCTCACAAGCTGACAAAAACTAGAACAACGCTGTTAAACAAACACAAAAAGCTGCAAGTGAAATAATTTTCAAACATCAACGTTTGGCAAAAACACTCAAATATCTGCTGGCATGGTTTTCCAAGATGCTCAAAATGTCTTTGAAGCTTTCATTAATAACTCGAGAAATTCAACGGCATGTGCACAGTAGTACTGATACTGTAGCCTGGAAACAAAAGCTCTGCATTAATAAGCAAAGAAGACATCTGAACTATTTAAATGTTGACTTCTTCTCCAATTTCAGCCTCAGTATGATTGGTTTCAGGGGCGGTTGTGTTTATAACTCTTGTTTTGGTTTGAATTAAAGCTTCATATCTGAACGTTTGAGGCCCTCGTAAACAGATGACACTCTGAATTCACTGATCACTTGATTTCTTTCAGAGATTTGTTTGTTGGAATCTAGTTTCTCCATCTTTACTTGCACTGTTATGGAAAGCCGTTTGGGCATAAAATTTATATCAGTCACATGAACTGTAGTTCTCTACTAGTACTTAAATTTAGAGTACATGTACTCAATTTTGGTCAGCTAGTGCGCAAGTGAAGTTCACTAGTGAAGCAAAAAGTGTCACAAGTACTACTAGTAGACTGTTTTGGGTCTACTATTAATACTAGTCAAGCATTGAGTTTTTACTGGTAACATTTTATGAGTCTACTGATACTACTAGTAACACAAAATTGTCAACTAGTAGATTGCAAAATACTTCACTAGTCAGGTCTACACCTCACTAGCAAAACAAAATTTTTGTTTACTAGTACTACTAGTAAACTCAAAACATCTCACAGTAGTACTTGAAGACAGTTTTAAGTCTACTAGTAGTACTAGTAAAGCCAAAAGATTCACAAGTCATACAATTAGACCTTATGCAAATGAAATAGGAGGGATTATAACCAAATCCAGCCCCCTGATTGGTTGTACAATTTTCGAAAGCCAATGGGAAGCCTGAATTTGCTTTTCTCCGCCCCCTTATTAGCATGTAAGGCTTACTAGTACTACTAGTGACGCTTTTTGCCTTACTAGTAAAGTCTACTTGTGCACTAGTTGATCAAAATTGACTCCAAATTCGAGTACCAGTAAAGCTAAATTACGGTTGATAACAACGACATCAATTTTATGCACAAACAACTTTCCATACACTATGAGCTTGGGCTTTCCTGTTTTTCAGCTTGTTGGAGGTTGACGGTGCGTGTCAAATCCTTTTTTTAATTTAACAAAGCACTAACAAATGGACAGATTAAGTCAGATTGAACACAGAATATTACTTCAGTTCATTTAAAATGTCCTAAGGTATTTTAAAAACTGTATACACTACCCTGCTCAGTTATTTCTATTTTGGATTGCACTCGATTCTTAATATCCTGGTCAAATATGTGAATTTATCTTGTACGCTGGTTCAGAAAAACCAGCAAAGTAAACCCCTCGACCATAAATGTCAGCCCAAAACATACACAGGGCTGATGCAGACCTGGATTTGATTTCTTCAAAGAGATAAGTGGAAAAGATGGCAGCTGCGATAATAACAGTGGAGCCTGATGTTTTTGGACAAGAGTGCATTTTCATGTGAATATCTGATAGCAGCAGCAACGTGTACCGTAAAGGTCAACAGCCGAATAAGTTCAGATAAGAAAGATCAGAGAGATGGCCTGACAGGAAGAATCAGCCTCCCTCTGAGGCCGAACAGGCCGATACAACTACGTATCAAACAGGCACAACAAAGGGGCCATTATTTATTCAAGGCCAGGCTTGTAATGTTAGACTGTTGCTCTTATGTTATTAAAGTCTGAATGTGAATCGTTTCCATGTATGACTGCTAAATAAGTGTAGATGCTTTACAAAATTAAGTAAAAACTACAAATAGGTCTTCCTATAGAGGATCAAATCTACTGTAAAAAATGAAATGATCTTTTCAAAGGGCTTCTTTAGACTGTGAGTAAAAGACTTTCACAAAAACTGAAACTCTGAGGTTAATTTATGTCAGGATCATTATTCTGCCCTGCTACCACAGCTGAGCAGATAGACAACAGGTCCCAAAGAAAACTCTGATTCAGAAGATCTGCTCAGAGTCTTTACTTAGGAAAACACTGAAAAACTAAAAAAAACAAACTAGTTTCTTAAACAGAAAATACCGCTATACATAAAGTGCGTTAGCTTCCATGTTAGCATCTACCGGGATTGGTGGGGATCTACAAAACACAAGATTAATGTTTAATATACATAATATACAGTCTTAGAAGCATTATGAAACAATAAACTTGAACATACTCGCATGCATGTTTTCCAAGCCGAACACTGAAACTGAAATGAAACAAACAGACCATGAGTTTTCTGAATGGCTACTTCAGGCTACTACAGCAAGATAAAATAGGATAAGATAAGATCGTCTTTTATTTATTGGGGAAATTCAGGTGTTGCAGCAGTACAAGGATCAGTACAATGGTAAAGTAGCAACCATTAAAGGTCAATAAAATAAAATAACATATATTATAATAGTTGTAGGTTAATAAATTGTACAAATAGCAAATAAACAAAATAGAATAGAATAAGTAGATCTAAAAATAGGGGATAAACAAAACAGAATAATAGAAGTATTCACAATTATTGAAATAAAAATTTTAAAAAAATTCTTAACAGGGAGGTGGAAATTTGCCATCCATCTTTACTAGCAGTCAAAAGGTTATTTTGAGCAAAAAAACATAAAAATGTGACCCTGATAACTTAACATATCAGTATGGAAGTCTGTCATAGGCATTCAGGTACCATGGTACCCACTGCTGTCACCTTATACTCCATACTGGAATATCCTTCAAAATACAGCAGTGAAGCACCCAATCCAAGAGAGTCCAGGCCAGCCCGACCATCCAGACACTAATGATGCTCTTTTGACCTCAACAAAGCAGGCAAAGCCACTCCAGCATCATATGGAAGAACTTTAGGCTCCACACTGCTGATAGCAAGTAAAAACAAGGAACTGGTTTTGTATCTGTTATGTGAAAAGCAGCTGGCCCACTCCTCATCCATGACAAATCAACAGGCCTAATTGTTAGCCTCTCAATACTGATTTGGTGGAGGAGGACGTCTCGTCCTGTGCACCATGTTCACCTTGGCAGGCCTTCTGCCACTGGTGAAGAAAAAGGCCATCACGGACGAGACTGCAAGATTTATATGCAAAGACTTGCAGCCAATCGATGTGCCTTCAGGAGGGGCAAATACTGAAACTAGAAAGCACTCCAAGAGCGTAAACTTCCGTCAAGGTAGCTCACATATGTCTATACATCTATAAGCAATAGTTTCATGATAAAGTTACCATCATAATATGATTCATGACCCTGAAAACCCACACTCAGAACCATGTTGATATCATTTTTAGTTAGACAGTCAATAAGCAAAAACGATCGCTCGCTAATGGTGGTTTTCTGGATCACCACCAAAATCTAATCATTTTTAAGTTCGGACATTACCAACATCTCTTGAAAATTTCAGCAAAATTCGTCCAGTAGTTTTTGCGTAATCTTGCAAACAAACAAACAAACAAACATAATCTCCTTGGCAGAGGTAATGTCTCATGTCTGTGTTCAAATTTGATTTTTGGGAAAATGTTTGATTTATTATGGGTCACAGTGTGAGACTGTCATTAGTTTTTAAATGCACTTTAAGTCGTAAAGGCAGGAGATCATAATTGTCTGATTTCTTGTTTAAACTTAAGAAAAACAACAATACAGTAGTGAAAAAAATGTGGGTGCAAAGGTGCTGGTTTGGAGGGATGTGTGGCAACAATGCACGTACCGTATCTTTGAAGGCTCTCACCTTGCGCTGGTGGCTCAAGCACAGATTGGATTCCTGCATGAAGCTCATTCATCGAGTGTCTTCTCCTGCTCTTTCTTTCCCTGTCTGAGTCCATTCACTGTCAACAGAAGGCAAAAAATGCACAAAAATATCTTTAAAAGAAAGAAAACTGAGGATGCAACCCAGCATAATGCATTGTGATACTGAATCAAATGAAATAACTGACGGGATAATTATAATTCAATCAAATCCTGAGACCAGCGAGACTGCACGACAGAAATAGCTTAAATAAGGACACAACCAGATCAAAAATCAACTTTTTGACTGATCAGCAAAGGAACATAAAAAATCCCCAGTTGAGCTTTCTTTTTGCCATCTAAGATAATAAACTGTGTTCACTTCACCACTTGAGTCAATTTGGTATCCACACATTTTGTCTGTCCATAAGATCAGGAAAGAAGAAAGCTGATTCCTCTGGCACTGAATCAGCCGTTGTGTGAAGAATATGGTAAATGGATGTTTACATTTTACTTTGAAAACACATTAGAGATTAATTTAATTCGTTTTTGAATACTGCACAAGGGGGATATGTAGACTTTGTTTTCCTTTGAATATTCTTTTTTAACATCCATTTGGTATTTTTCCTCTGCTCAATCATTGCTGCATTTCCTCTCACCTGCATTGTCTACAGGTGTGAGGGTAGTCTCACCTGTAGAGTATATAAGGTGAGTGAAACCAGCAGTCTGGTTGATGTGTGTCACATTAGAGGTGAGGCTGTGAAGAGAGTTTAAATGATTTGACATTTTTGTCTTATTTTTGAGGTGGTTGGCCTAGGGCTGGGCAATATATCAAATCGATTAATTAAAACTATTTTCTGCCGAAGATTCAAAAATTAAGAACCAAGATTTTTTTCTTGACTTCAATTGCAAGTTTTTGCAATGTTTGGAAATATACATACTGGAAATGTACAGTTTTCATGATGGCAGGCCCTGTGAGGTTCTGCACAAGCACTTTTATTTGTGTTTTTAAATTAGATTAAATATTGATCAGAAATTTCAGTGCTGATAAACTGAAAATACCTCATCTCTCAGTGTTTATGTAGACAAACCTGCCTATGTTTGAACTACATAATCAACACTTTATGACACACACTTTAACTTTTTAGAGGGAAATTCTGTTTGAGTTGGGAATATATTTTGACAAAATAAAGGCAAAAGTTGATTCATGTCATTTTTGTGTCACTTGGAGGAGTTTTTTTTGGAGAGGGAAAAAAATCTATTAAAATCATAAATTTCCTCCTCACTTTAAGAATTCACAACCTGTTCGCATTTTTTCTCCCACACACATTTCCTGCCATCCAAAGACGTAACAAATGTTCTGACATTTACCTGCAAAATGGAAATTTACCCACATCTGGTGCTTGGAGGGTGTCGGTTTTAGCCCCTGGACACAGCCCATAAAAGCACGTCTTATCTCCATAACGCTGAGACCGAGGTTCATAAGTTCAAACACATTTAAAAAAGTATTTTTCTGAAGAGTGCAGTCCCACAGAAAACTGGTTCCACGCATCGATGTAGCCTTCGCCGCCTGTAGCGCTGATGAAATCTCAGCCCTGAAATTCTGAACAATCTCCCCTCTCTGTAAATATTCTACTTTTGACAGGAGTGTTAAACAATCCAAGACCTAAAGCCAAAACCACAGAGTGTGATGGACATCTTGGAGCGATGCATACCTGGCTTTTTCTCGGAGCATCTGAAATATTTACTCGGTTTCCCAGCAGTGGGCCGAATTAAAAGCCTGTAGGTAAACTGCTGCTGCTACTTTGGATGATGCAACAGGGAGATTTTACCCACAGGTGCAATGCTAAAGTCCTGGGGGAGTAACCTGCTGAGGATGACGAAAATATCTTTTCACACATGCCTGGAGCAACCACGTTAGTCTTCAAAGTATGTAGATTCAGGTCTTTGACTGTGTGTCCACTAGAAAAGCACTCAGAGAGCGCAGACCTCCACCAAGCAGCTCAGTTCAGCAGTGGCTTTTCCACAACTCCTGAAAAAGACACAATTCTTCACCAGATCCAGAATAGAGCCAGGATCCAGACCAAACTCAGCACATACATGGAGGTTGTTATCCTGTATGAACACAACAAGTTTTGGGAACATCCCTTAATATTTGATTTTATATGATTATTTAATATAGTAAACGGGATTTCCCATTATAAACTTCAATGTTTTTTTGTGATCTGGATCAGATCCAGATGAAATGTACTGTGATGATAGAGACATGGACCCCATATTATCCTGTAAAATTGGAAGCAAATTGGATAAAAAAATGGCAGAGATATGATCTATTAAAACTGCCCAATCTTAACTTCTGTAATTTTGGGGAATTTTTTGCATCCAGAAAAATTTACACACCACCACCAAAATCTATACATTTCTAAGTTGGGCCATTACCAACATCTCTTGAATATTTCCGCAAAGTCTGTCCAGTATTTTTTGTGTAATCTTGCTAACAAACAACCAACCATGCGCTGGCAAAAACATAACCTCCTTTGCTGTTAAAATATAAACATGAACTGTATTTTCACTGTCACTGGATGGTTGAACATAAACTGTCAAAGTGAAACCTGCTGTTCATGCTCTTGGATCCAGAACAACACTCAGACATTAAGCCTTTAAGGCCTGAAATCACAAATTATAGCCAGAAAATTCTAATATTTTGGAGATTAAATGTTTATTTCAATTTCTACTGAAATCCTAAAATAATCAAAAATTTCCATAAAACTTATCTTATATATTTTTTGTATCTCATTTGATACATTAGGTGTTTTTGGCAACTGATAATCCACTTGAGGACATTTTTTTATCATTTATCTGATGGTTTTCAGATTGTTTTTAGTAATTTGTTGATCACATTGATTAGATAGAGGTATCATAAAAGTATGTATCAAGTGTGATACAAAAGGCGTTAAAGGGTTAAGCAGCTTCTTCCTGCAAGTTAATTTCATCTTCCTTTCAAACTATCACTATTCATGTATTCACAGAATGGATACTGTGAATATAACACAATCTCTGATGTGTTAAAAAACCCTCTGTAAGCTTATATCTCACCTTATATTTTACCCTCCATTTTGAGTCGCCCACTCTCTTCTCCTCCACACTGAAAGTCCAGACAAAGCATCTCCCCTCTTTCTGGTCTTCCACTATGATTACAGGGTGTTTTGTGGGAAATAGAGTATTCATGATGCTTTTTTGTGCATATGTATGTTGGCACATCTGGTCCATTGTCCCCACAGTCAGCCAAACTGAGCACTCATATAGTTTCATTTCATCAGGATGACCGTAGATCAGGTTGGGAAACTTTGATTACTCGAGGGCTACACTGTTACATACTGTCAGGCACTCTCAGTGAGGAAAAATATATATAAATAAACAAAAACTGGCAAATATACAGCTATACTTTAACTCAAACACAATGGAAAATTCACAATTTAATGAGTATGACACACAAGTAAAGCCAACTAAAGAATGAATATTTAGCTGTTTTTTAATTGTTTTCAAATATAGTTTTTACTGACACAGTATATTGTATTTTAATGCCTCATAAAATATATTTAGAGATACAATCACAGTAAAGCAAGTTCTTAAATAACTTGTTAAAAACAAAGCAATCTAAGGGTAGTAGTAATATTTTATCACCTGTCCTTATTTGGGCATTATTTAGTACTAGTATACTCATGATGAGTAGTATTTAGCAGAGTTTGCTAAGTTTTCTTCATATTTCTAATTTGTTTTTTAAAATCTATTTATTTATGTTGGGAATGATTGATGGGCCACATTGAGTAAGGTGAAGGGCTGCATGTGGTCCCAGGGCCACCAGTTGCCCACCCCTGCCATAGATGATGCCCTTCTTTAACAAACTTTATAGTTACAGCAACATTTACGTTCTTGTGAGCACGTAAAACTTTCTCCTACTCATGTAAAGGTTAAACTCTGATGTGAGCTTTATTGAAACAATAACTATCGTGACCTCGCTGATCACTCAAATGAACTTTTTAAACTTTTCTGAAACTGTTTCAAGGATAACAAACTTTCTCATGTGGATGTAAAAACTTTCTTTTGAACACAAAATCTTTATTGTGAGCAAAGGAAAACTATCTCCTAAGCCTTTCAAACTTTCAGATGAACTCAAACTTTTTTGTGGGCACATTAAACCTTTTATCACAGGTTTGTTTCTGATGTCGATAGTTTCACTTTTTCAAAATGTCCCCCCATAGGCCGTCTTATTTGTCTTAAAAATGCTTCCGCTCGACATTTTCTATATAATATATAGAGCGGCAAGAAAACATCTCGGTACCTCCAGATGGTTCTCCAAAGTCTTCTGCATTCACTACATGAAAAGATAAACACATAAACCTTTGTAGGTATCGGGATGTCAAAATCTGAAGCTGCTCCACAGAAAGGAGATTGAAAAAGCAGTTTTTTCATTCAGTTTGGAACAGCTTGATTTATTTACTGGATTAAAGTTTGAGTTCAGTTAGTCCCAGACTTCGGCTGAGAGATGTTCAAACTCACAAACACTGTTGGATTGGTTCTTCATACATGAGTGATGAAGAGGCTGTGATCTCTGTTTATAATGAATGGATTCAATGAGCGCTGTCAAGAAATCAAAATGTTTAATAACGATGAAGCTCCAAGTTTTGATAGTTAGCTCAGAATTAATCACACATTAAGATTATTTGTACTTTATGTTTTTTGGGTTGAGTGCATCATGATAAAGAACAGCAATTCTTACCAGTTTATTGATACATTAATGCGAATACATGTAAATAATGTTGATCATTTTTCAATTTTCTTTTGACCTATTGCTCAAATGAAACATAAATATGATTGAAACACTGACTTAGAGATCAGAGGCAGTTTGAGAGTCCTTCTCATTTTATTTCAGTTCACTTGTTCATTCACTCACTCACTTATTTTCTTAAATGCTAACAGTTACTCTTTTTTGCTTAACTTCATATTTACAATTTATTTTCATTGATTTTCACTGTTTTTAATGCTTTTGAATTGACCAGGTCTAATTTTAAAGCTCAATATTTTATCCTTTTTGTCTTCTTCATTTGTTAGTATGTTGTGCTCAGTTGGTTGATGGATTATAGCTGCCTTTATTAATTTTCTTATATTTTTTAAAATAAACTTTTACTACTGGCTTAACTTGCACGTAGACCGTGTTGTCTGTTTATTTGTTCTTTGATTGATTGATTGAAATCTTTATTTCGATCATGTAAATGAGTTATAAACAGTTCAAAATACAAATAAGTGATAATTTAAAATATGAAAACAAAACAAGACACGAACTTGGAGTTTCTCATGCCTCTCATCTTACATGAAGGAGTAGGAAGAGTTATACACTTATCTAATCCTACTCTCTTAATATTCTACTTTAGCTCCTAACTGAAATCATAACACTACCTTAAATTTACCAATAATTTTAAAATGTTAATCTTTTAAAAGAAAAAGGAAGTTTGCTGTTATGAGATGTATTCCTTTTCCTTCTTTTCTTCCCTAATAAATATTTATTATATTTATCAAAGTGAACATGTGATAGACTGTCTAAAATGTTTTGTACTGTTTCATGTTTGACTTCGTGTCCAATGAAAGAAGCTCCTGTTCGAGAAGAACAGGTTTGGTCCAGAAAAGCATCTTTTTGAGTGCTGTTGGTGTTTGGAGGCTGTTTGGGAGCCGCTGAGACGTATTTCACACCCTTTTCAGACTCTGGTCACCCCGTCCCATTGACAATGGCTTTAATCATCTTCAGTCTTTATCCATGAAACCTTATTTCTCCTGCCCTGAAGCAGCAGATAGTCTGCCTGTCTGGTCAAAGGACCGGTGTGAAAATCAAGAGAGATTTTTGTTCTTATCCCGTCTGGACACCAAAGTGAGAGTCAGAGGGGGAGAGCTTCTCTGAGTAAATTTAACACAACAAAGAATGAGCAGCGGCATGAAATCCAATCAGAACTACAGCAGCTGGCCTTTGCTGTAGGTGTCTGTGAAAGCCTTTGGACTTTACATGAAATCTGTGCAATGAAAACACTTCAGAGCGACATCCTGGTCTCCACTTTAAAGGGACAGATATGTAAGAGCATCATCGGCATAAAGACAGTGAGTTAACCCTTCCTTATCATGTTGGTCCTATGTTACAGAATTATCTACATTACCAAAGCTGCATTTCACATCAGGATCTTCACCTCAAGTTACAGATTACAGTTATGATGACTGAGTGACATGACTTTATGGTTGTAAACATTCAGCCCTAAAACAGAAACACTGGCTTCAACCTACAGCTCATGTATGAGAACCAACAAACCAGCTCTTCATATAAAGTTAAAAATCAGCAGTTACCAAATAGCATCCAAAGGTTTTTACAACTGAGAAAAGGCAAACATCATCTCTGAGGAATTTTTTATGTTCAAAAAACAACCAGTGAGAACCAAAATGAAACTTCACTGTGTCTCAATTAAAGGAGTTTTATTATGGAGCAGCTGCAGTGATGAAGTTAAATCATGTAAAACAATAAGTAGGTTTAAATACATCTTGAACTGAAATACTAAACAGATACAGAAGAGAAAACATCATGGGTACTGTGTATCCAGTAGCGTTGTCATGATACTAAAATTTCAACCTCGATTTCGATACCCAGAAAAATATGCGATACTTGATACCGTTATCAATGCGATTCGATTCAGTATCGATTCAGCAAGAAGTAGAAATACACAAATAATTAGAGTACCTGTTGACAATTTTTGCCTTTTTTTATTTTGATGCCAATGTGAACATATGTGGTATGTCACCGCATATTTTTGAGCAAACATCTGAAAATAAAAATCTGCACACTAATAACTTATTTGTGCATGTGGAGTACAAAAGTAAAAACATGACAGTTAACACTATAATTATAACTGTCCACCTGTCTTTTTGTCAATAAATGTGTCAGGAACTGCCCTTTGAATACATTTTTTCACCCTTTTTTCATGAGAAATAAAGTAAACAATTCTTGCAAGTATTTGTCATTATTATGTTATAAATGCTTTAAACAGTGTGTAATCACAAGATAATAATAAAAATGGCTTTGAATTTTCATCAGGATTCTCTTCATAAACTATTGTAAATGAACGTAGAAATTTTCCGAGATGACCAAAAATAAACTTCACCCATTTTACATAAACTCAAAAATTTTTGTTTGCCTACAGCATTTAGTGTCCATGTTACAGCCTGTTATATTAGACCATGTCCAGGCGCTTTTTTTTTTTTTTTTTTACTGATGGTAGTCCCTGAAGCAGTTCCTGTCCAGCTGAAGACAGAGATCTCAACATTTCTTCCTCCAATATTTCTAAAATTACTATTTATGGAATCCATAAAAAACGAACTATGATCAAAAAAAGGCGATAATGCCAAAAAAAGATGATAAAACACGCCGAAAATACGGCAAAACACAGAGAAAATACGGCAAAAGAACGAAAAGAAAACACTCCAGAATTATACTAACGCCTTTGTGTTTAATATTTTACATTATTTACACAGAAAATACTGATAAACCGCCGTTAAATCACTCTCATGGTCGGCTCTCGGTCCTTTCATTCTGCAAGCATGTCTTCTTCTGCGACCGGCAGCAGCTGGATAAACAGTGAAAAGGTGCGCAGCGACCCCCACTGGCCAGGAGGTGAATCGATTCAGAAGATTTGCTGAATCGATATTGAATTGGGAGGGGAATAATTGCAATGCATTGCTGAATCGATATTTCTGTCCACCCCTAATATTAAATGACAGTCTCCTCCCATGATGCTCTCTGGGTAATCACCAATTAACAGCATAAAAAAGTGGACATTTTGTAATTTTCCGCAGCTCAACATCATAACACAGTGACATGTTGTCCAGTTTCAGCTTCAGGCAGGAAATATGAACTTATTAAGAGTCTTTGTCTCGGAGGAGCACCACAGAGGAACTTGAGTGCCATTCTTGATGTTTTTGAGAAACATGTCAGACCCTCGGCTGCTTTAATTACAGAAAAGTCCTCTCAAATGTAAAAGGCTGCATGTCACAGGTTAATGCTTCATGTCAGACAGCTTGACTGCTCTTCTCTCCGAGGACCCTCATGCAGTAAGTACATAATTTTATGGCTGCTTTAAAAAAGGCCGACTTCATAAAGTTAGGACGCTGTTCAAAAAGTCACATTCATTCATTCTCTACACCGACTATCCCTTTCAGGTTCGTGGCAGGGGTAGAGCCTACCCCAGCTGACTTTTCACAGCACTTTAGTCAATGAAATCTACTGTAAATTTAGTCGACTAAAATATGAAGTGTAAAGGGTAAGGCATTTTTGATGTTTCCTTGAATTTCTGAAGTCATGTTTTACACTTGGATAAAATCAAACATCTAATAACCCTTTACTGAATGCTAGTAAAGTCTGAATGTATAAATGAACAGAAACAAATTGAACTTTTGTGTGAAATGCAGTCACCTTTATTTAGGCTACCTGGCAGAGCATCTCAGTTACAATACCAGAACTGACAACAAACCGTGAACCTGCTCTAGATGAATATATCAATTCATAAAGAGAGGAGCTCTGATTGGATCGCTCCACAACTTATCCCACCACCACCAAGCTAAGGCAGCTGTGATTGGATATATTCCTGACTTGTCCCTACTTTCTACATGACCAAATTAGGTCTGATTGAACTGCTGACCTTCTTGCTATGAGGCACGTGCACTACCTGCTGCACAAAAGTAAAATTACCAACAAAATTACACGTACTTCTCGACCTTTACACGGGAAAGACAAAATATTTAATGATCAAACTGATAAACTGATTTTTTGTAAATATTCACTCATTTGGATTCAAAAAGAGCTGGGACAGGGGCATGTTTACCTCTGTGTTACATCGCCTTTACTTTTACCAAGACTCAGTAAGAGTTTGTGAATTGAGGACACTAACTGTTGAAGCTTTGAATTCTTTCACATTCTTGCTTGATGTACGACTTCAGTTGCTCAACAGTCCAGGGTCTCCACTGTCGTAGCTTCATAATGCTCCACACATGTTCAGTGAAGACAGGTTCAGGTCAGTCTGGTACCTGCACTCTTTCACTCTGAAGCCACGCTGTTGTAACGCAAGCAGAATGTGTCTTCATTGTCTGAAATAAGCAGGGACGTCCCTGAAAAAGACATCACTTGGATGGCTGTTGTACAGTCTGAGTGAATTTGCAGAAATGGACCTCCGAGCAGGGAGGAAGTTCAGGAGAGGACATCCAGAGGAGATTAAAATAAGTTGGTAAAAGTGACTGAGGGGAGGGAATTAAGCTGCTTAGTGTCCCACAAAGCGTTGCACATTAGCCGCTGAACTTTGTGTTAGGTTAAGGGGCTGTATGATCCAGTCTGCCTGTTTAGTTTACAGTGAGGCCTCTTCAGTCTGAAACGTGACTCACAAAAAACTCTCATTTCTGTACATATTCAACAGAAAAGTGGTGAATCTCAACATTCTTCTGTTCCAGCCACTTTGCAGAGGGATCCTAAGGAAAACCATCAAGCTGAAAACCGAACAAGCCATCCCAGCAAACCAACAAACACCCAGAGTGTAATAAATAAAGTTTAGGAACAACAGGAACAAGTCGTGAGTTTGATTCTCTTAAAAAACAACAAAAAAACTTAATGGAGGATGATTGGTGACTTCAACCAGTGACTAGGGCTGCAACTTACTCCAAAATCAAACTCAAATGATTTTGTCTACCACACACACTGAAGACATAAAGTGTCGGTGCCGATAAAGGAAGAGAGTTCTGGTTTGATTTCCTGGATGTGTGCATGTTCTCCACATGCATGCACGAGTTTTCATCAGGTACTCCTGTTTCCTCCCATGGACCAAGAGCATGCTTGCTGGATTAATTTGAGACTCTACGCTGTGCTATTGTAAGAGTGTGTTTGTAAATGGTTTCCTGTCGCCTATATATGTCAGCTCTGTGATTGGCTGGTGACCAGTCGAGGATGTGGCCCATCACATGCTGGTATAGGCTCCAGCCACCATGAGGCTAACAGGGATAAGCAGTATAGATAATGAAGAAGTGGATGGAAATTAGTACCTATTTTCAATTTGTATTGTGAGGTGCAAATATTAACATCTTAAAATTTTATATTAACATCCATACTAATATTAATAATGCCAGTATGGCGACTTTGCCGACAGATACCTCCACTATTGTTTACATTTCTCTTTAAGTGTAAGTGCACATCTCCCTCAGTAAAACAGCAGGGATTGCCTTTCCTGATTGGCCAAAAAGTGGTTGTATTGGGCCCTTATTTCAAGAGTACCCGTCTGCAGGGACAAGGGCGCCGCCATATGTCCAACCCATTCCGGAAGTATCAACCGGAGTTGGTCTTCATCGTGTATATTATAAAAAAATAAAACAAAAACAAAAAAAAGAAAAAGAGGTGAGAGTGACAAATTATGATTACTGAAACACGTTGAAAGAATTGCACACATTAATTGTATGGACTGCTTTTTTGTTCTGTGAAGGGTAAATTGTCAAAATGTGCTGTTCAATTTCCATCAGAAGCAAAACATAATTAATTTTTTTGCTCGTAAATGACATTTGTGGATGTGAAACTTAGTAAGACACAGAATTAAATTAACGGGAAAGATTGCATCTCCAACCAAAAACTTTATTTCTATAATTAAAAAAATGTTTCAGTTGCTCATACACACAGCATAGGAATAGAACATGTCAAATAAAGACATTAAAATAGATAAGAGCATAAAATTTAAATAAATAAAATGAAATGAAAATTGAAAAGAAAAAACTACACAGAAAGGTTGCAACATGCAGAACCTTTAAGCGATATCAACTTTCTTATGCTGGAAAAATAGGTAAATTAGGTAGAAGTGAGAAATAAATAAGAGATAAATAAGGCCAAGGAATTTACACTATTACCAATAACAATATTTACATTATGAATGTAAATATGACAGCACTGTTCGTCTGAAAAGCAAAGTTTGAAAGTAAGGATACTGCACTCGGCATTACGTTTGTGTATTTACTTATTAACCAATATCAGAGGTGTGAAACGGTGAACAATGTTTATTCTTCAGGACCTGACGGAGCAGCGATATTAGAGGGAGGAGTTATAAAGCCTGATGGCCACAGGCAGGAATGACTTCCTGTGGCGCTCTGTGGTGTGGCGAATAAAATACACGAAGAAGACCAACGTCCAGTTTGTACTTCTGGTACGAGTTTGACATATGGCGGTGGCCTTGTCCCTGCAGACAGGTCCCTCTCCCTCATTCGCCAAAAAGCATGCATCCTTTGCTTGACCTTCTGAGCCAGGAGAGGGTGCTGATGTCTTAGAGTGTCCCTAATGTCTCAAATAACATGATCGTGACAGATTATTATGTTTTTTGGAGCCAATAACATAAGAATAAGATGCAAACTGCAGCTTTAAAACTCAAGAATGTATGGGTACAATATCTCTGTTGTCCTTTACCATTTAGCTGTCAGTGTTCACTTGATTTATCCATGTTATACAGAAAATGAAAACAAAATGTGACAAAAAAAACTCAAGAATGTGGCAGAAAGGATATTTTTAGACCACATTCTCTGTTAAATCCTTTTCTAATAAATTATTCATCATAAAAGTACGTATAAAAAGAAAGCATCAGCCATCAGTTGTAGTAAAGAAAGAAGAACAAGACAAAAAAACAGACTGAGAAAGCACTGATGTGGATTTGCTGGCTCGAAATAGCGACTACGAAGTGACCAGCAGAGGAAAAACAGAGTCTGAGCAGTATCCTGAGTAGCAGATCAGGGGGAAGGTTGGGGGTTGAGAGTGAGAAACAGACAGGTGAGGCGGTAGATAAGTGAGGGAGCGACAGAGAGTGCTGGTAGAGGTTAAGCACACAGACTTACACCTGCAGTTAAAGCCTTCACCTTGCCATATTATCCCTGGCCTCACCCCCACCACGCTCACGGATGCCAAGAAATCCGATTTGCCAACTTTGGGAAGCTGTGTGTGACAGCCAATTACTGGGGAGAGGACTCCCAGTGGAGTCACCTCCTCACCTCACAGCCCAAACATCTGCCTGACAGACAGTGAAGAGGGAAAAGAGCAGATAGGAGAGCGAGGAGGGGAAAAAAACGGAGGAAGCCAATGGTCAATCTTCTTTAAAAGTTTGTTTTCTGAGTCGGTTGCTGTCAAATCTTTTCAATAAAATCATAAATCACACATTTGCAGATAAATGTGCTGGAAAATGGAGTGGGTGTTCTCGTAGGCTGAACTCATTTGCATGCAGTTGAGTTAAAAGTTTTATTTTTGATCAGACTAATGCTGCGTTTTTATTAGTGCTCTCTCATAAACTGCAGTGGATGTTCGCAGATAACTGAATGTTTTCCCTCAAATCAATGTATTTACATTTACGATCATGAAGAGGAGAACTGCAGGGCATCATTAAACAACATGCAAACAAACAGGAGCAGCTTGTGTTCATCTTGTTTAAATGCCAGCGCTGTTTGGGTGGAGATACTCTGCTGCGACAGTTTCCCTCCGCAGGAACACAATCTGATTGTAGCGATTAAGATCATGAATATCACCGTATGAGAGGGTTTATGTGCGAGGCTGGTAGCTCCTGTTAAAGGGGACAAAACCTGGTCTTGGAGGTCTTAGAGGTTTCAACAAAATGGCTGCTCCAGTTTGTGATGTATGCAGCTCAGAGTGGTATTTTAACAGTTTTAATATAAGACTTAAACTGCGGTTATTACAGTGTACAACCATCCATCCATCATCTATACATGTGCTATAAATACAGATGATTCACGATTATTTGCCCCTGTGAGGATGATTCATTAACTTAAATTAAACTCGTAAGTAGCATAACATGCATTTTAATTAGAATATTCCCGCAGACATGATGATTAAACATTAAAAAGACATATTTCATGAGGGCAGTAGTAACAAAAATTAAGTGATAAAAGCAGAGGTGATGTTCATGTGTGTAAATTAAATTATGAAGTGATAAAAATGCATTTGACATAATTGTGTTGTAATAAACAGTCAAGTGATTTGATTGTCTGATGGTGAATTACAGCAGGTTGTGAACTGATAAAAATAAAACTAAAGCTAACATTAGGGCAGCAAAGAGTGTCAGTGTTTTTTAAAAGCAAACTCAAGACATATCATTTTAGCTTTGACCAAATGCAGAAAAGAATTAAATACATTAAATATGAATGAAATTTGATCAAAATATAAGCAATTTCGATGATTTCGAATGGGAGAGACGGCAGAAACCACATTTTTTGTCCAACCTCATAACTGTTAATTAAGTGGAGTTTGACAAAGGGTCAATTCTCTAATATTCCTCATTTATCATTTACAGAGTGATGGTTTTATTCACGATTAAAACACGGGCAACAAAAAAGTAAAGTGATCACAAAACTTGATGTAAATAAAACATGTTCAATTGGAGCATTAAAAATCCAAATGAATTAAATCTAAAGCAAAATAAAATCAGTCACTTTAAATATTTGTGGTTAAAAACAGAGTAAATTAAATTTTCAAGTAATATAGAGATTAAATTACTTGGTATATATCCAATGATCCCACACTTACATAGAAAAGAATCTAGATTTGTAGATGTGTGGTTATTACAAGCTAAATGCATCATTTCTCTTTATTGGAAAGATGTTGATGGACCAAGAATTGGAAGGTGGATTAAAGAGCTGGCATCAAACATGACCATGGAAAAGATAACATCCATTATTAGACGAAAACATGTTTTTATGACATCTGGAGACCTCATATAAGTTTTAAAGACATGATGCTAATGTTGGTAATTTGCTTCAGCAGGAGGAAGCTCTGAAGGAGCAGAATGTCCATGTGATGTGATACAATCTGAGAAACGTCCTTAAAATTCATCAGTGTTATAGCTGTTTTCAGTATTTGTCTATATAACTAAAGTGAGAGTGTGCATATATGTATATGTGTCCGTGGGCATATACATACTGTATACCATACCCAGTGTCTTACTGCTATCAACACTACTTTATCTTTTAATTCCTTTCTCTACTTGTTTTTTATTATTATTATTATTGTTTAAACATGTTTTCTTATACTTTTTTGTTGAGGGGAAGAGATGAGAGGGAGAAGAGGGAAGAAAAGTTTGCTTTGTTGGATGTAATGATATCTTACTGTTTAATCTGCTGAAATTTGCAAACAAAAAACTAATAAACACATGTATAAAAAAAGATTATAATTTACTTTGGTATTTTTGGTAGCGAGTAAAAGAGCCATTACTGGGAAATGGTTACAGGTGGAACCTCCCACCATTGAGGAATGGATTGAAATTTTACACCAATTTTACATGATGGAAAAATTATCCTTCTCCTTCAAAATACAAAAGGATAAGTTTTACAGAATCTGGTCCAAATGGACAGAGTATGTAAAACCTTTAAGATCTGATTTTAGTTGAACTTACTTACTACTAGTGATAATTTATCTGCATCATGTCTTGTTTTTGGATCCTTTCTTATTATTATTACTGTAATTTGTTTGTGAACACCAGAATGGATTTCTTTGATTTATGATCTCTGGAATTCACGAGAAACATCTCCCTTCTTCTCTTGGTTCTGAGTTTGGGTTTATATGACTGTTCAAAATCATAAAAACAGGAAAGCATTAAATGAAAGACTTCCTGAAGTATGTGAAAATCGTCTTTACTTTCAAGTAGGAAGCCATTTTGGAATGGACAAAGAACTCAAGGTGAAACAAGGAAAGTTTATTAATGTTAAAATGTAATGGAAAATGCGATGTCCTGCTTTTCCAAATAAAAAGAAAATTAAAAAATATACATTTATTACAATTTACATCATCCAGTTATTGTTACTGTTCAGTTTTTACAGCCACCTCCACCCACCACAGACAGTTCAGGGAGGATATGTCTATTAAAATTATAGGTTGAAGTAAGAAGATTTAGATGCTGTAAACACTAAATGCCAAAGTAACGTACTTATTTGAACCAGATAAGAGGAGGAGCGGCACAAATGAGAAACTTTAGAGGCATCATAATTAGCAGGGAATCCACAGATACCCAAACTGTCATGTGACTCTCCTACTCCAAAATTAAACAGAAATATTTTGTGAGAAAAACAAAGTCCATAAAGAAGAAAATAAATATTAAAAACACTTAGTGCTGAATAAATTCTTGGCATTAGTTAAATCACTTAAGTCACAATATTTGTGGACACAAAAGAGATTAATGGAGTGTAAATATTCACAGAGACAAATATTCAGGCCAATTGTAATGTGTACTGCACACACATGGTTTGTCCATCCAGTGTTTAAAATCTGTCTTAGACTTTGCTCTAACAGCACCCCAAAATCATAAGAAATTAGGCAACAATCTTTGCCCTTGGATGCTGCAGACATGTTACTCAAATGCCCTGATACCTTTTGCTTGCTAACAGGAAAAATGATCCACTCTTCCTCTTTTTTATCAATTTACGTCAAAACTCCACCACATTTAGGAGACTCGACACGATGGCTACAGTCTACATATAGTCTGCTCTTCATTTATCTATGAAAGCACCCTGACTTTTTCACTCATTTAAGGTATACTGTATCTGATAATAATGATATGTTTGAAATACTGTTTACTGGGAGGTCATGAGACCAGGATGCTTTACAGGACACCTGTTGGTTTGGGAGGCTGTGAGTAAAGAAAAAATAAAATTATGAATTCCAAGGTTGACATATAGAGTAGGTCAGTCTGGACCCCTTTACAATGACACTGAGCTGTTGGATTTATGAACTATACTGTTGGTATTGTATATGTTACAGCGACAATGCTGACTCTTAATTTTTGTGTGTTAGATTTGTTTTTCAGTTGGTTTTATTTATCATAATTCTTTGTCTTTCTATATATATTTTTTTATTGTATGCAAGTGTGTACACTTTTAACTGTCTTGTAAAAATTAATTAAAAAAATTACATAACAAAAGAAACTTCACCACATTCTCTATCTGCTGTCTTCCTGCTTGTTTTCATGTGCCTTACCAGCCTGTGCATGTGGTTATTTGATAGCAGAGAACCACTGATGAAGATAAATTATGAGGAAATATGAGGAATATATAGTTTTTGTAGTTTGGTTAATAAATTAAATGTGCTTTCTTTATGCTGGGAACAAGACTGATGTATTCACTGTGATGTGAAGTAAAAAAGTAACTGCAGAATTAAAACACAATATAAATACAGATTATGCTTTTTTTCCAATATAATGCAACCATAAATCTAAAATTTCCCACCTTTAAAATGCTGTGCCAAGGAGTCTAATAGCAGCTTATCTGATTACAGTAATTCTTCATGTATGAGGCTGGATGTGTCAGATAAAAGACCTTTTTTTATAAGAATTGTACCAAAGGTTTGTCTAGTTGTTGAAACTGCAGGATAATTGGACATATTTCAGTGCGCATGTGCCTGAGTTTTGGGAAAAGCTATATGATCAATGCTTGTACAATCATTAGAAGCTAGGACTGATGTAACACTGGGCTGAACCTCGATTGCTTGACTTTCAGTGAAACATCAGTTTGTCATAAATAACCTCCTGATGTCCTACCTCAGTTTTGTCCCCCAGAGCAGAATCAATACATGAATAAAACAGCATAGGAACTGGAGGTATGGAGCTATCTGTTCAGCCACTATACCCCATCCTGCCTTCAACACATTATGACAGGATGATAAGGAAGCAGCAAGAAAAGAGCAGATGAAGAGAGAGGAGAAGAAAGTCCTCACATTCCTTCAGTGGGGGAGCAGCGAAAAGTGGAGGAGGAAATAATACGAAGCGTGTCAAAATGCAATATCACCCCATTTACCCTGATGTTTAAGCCCCCTTTTCCTCGACTCTGGTGCTTCCTGAGAGGAGCGGAGAATTAAAGAAGGAAGAGGGAGCGATAGGTATTGAAAGAGGGTGACGTGTGGAGGCAGACGGTGGATGGAGAGTAGATGAATATGAGGTAGTGGGAGAGGGGAGCTGGTAATAAGGATATAAAGAGTGTAATCTCTGACTCCAGCAATAATATTTAGCTTTGGAATATGTGGAGGATGTACACATGCTTTTACAGCCCTGTGGAGTAAATAGTTCTGACCTGAGCTGTGTCACAGACTTCACCGCAGGTCTGGAGAGAAAACGCACACATATAAGAGCGAGGGATCCAAATATCAATACTCTCACAAGCACTTTTTTGGTGTTATTACTCCCTTTGAGACATATGCCAACATTTTTGTTATTTGTGTGTCTTGCCTCACTCCTGAGTCCATGACAAGCAGATAGACTCCACTCTTTTGACTGTGTGCAGTAACAAAGAAGAGACAGGCAGAGCTCACCCACCGCTATGTTGCTTAGCTCAAACACTGAGAGTCAGTGGGTAGTGTTAGCCTGCCTCTGCCTACATTCATCAGATAAACTCTTCAGCAACTCTACACAGTACTGTGTGCTTGTTATGACTTGTTATCTTCTGCTTTTATCGTATTATCTCCTTCTACTGGTAAACAGAGGCTTTATTTTGTTGACCTACTTCCGCAGTGTTTTGCCTCAGAGATGTGACGTTCGCGTACGAGTCCAGTCTTTTGAACAGCTCTTTTAAGTGAACGATGAGAACAGATTCACAGTTGTGAATGAGCTGTTCATTTGCGAGACATTCTTAAATGCAAATTGCCTGCAAATTTAGTAACAGCTCACTCACAACTGTGAATTGTTTCTCATTGTTCACTTAAAGAGCTGTTCAAAAGACTCAACTCGTTCGCGAAATTCACATCTCCAGTGCAAACCACCAGAGAAGTACAGTATAGCTAAAGTGAGACTATGAACAAGGCCATTTCTATTTCCACACAGGGTCAGAGCGGATGGTGCTGACCTCAAAGTTCAGGGCAGAGATGAGCGGCTACTCGTGAGGCACAGAAAGAAGAAATGATTCACAGACCGAACGAGTCTGTGATTACATTTATTAACTTATCTAATAGATGAGCATCTGTCAGGAAAGCATACGGCTGATCCTTCAACAATGAGTAAATTGGAAATTTGTTGGACTTTGTTTTGTTTTTATCTCATTCACGCAAACAGAAATTTTTACTTAATTATTTTTTCTGCATGTTGCAACCTGCATTCCTAATTTTTACTTGCTTACTTAATTTTTACTTAATTTTTCATGCTGTTATTTATTTTAATGTCTTTATTTGATAGTCCTACTGCGATACTGTGTATAAGAGCAACTGAAACAACCAAATTTCCCCTTTGGCATTAATAAAGTATTTCTAATTCTTGCTCTCAAATGATGCAATGAGTGATCTCTTCAAAACGCCCATTCTGCGTATTTCATCCTCTTGTGCACTTAAAAAAAACTAAGTTCACTTTCAGGAAGACTTGAGGGCACAAGTGTGGGAATTGGGACAACTGTGTCCATCACAGTCCGGGTTCCCACTCTTTTCTAGAGCTGTACTTTACATTTTGTACATTTACCCAGACTGCTATGTTTGTGCCTCTTCCACCTCAGAGGTCTGATTTACAAGACATGCAGTCTATGGCTGTGGCAAATCTATGAAATGATCTCTGATAGTCTGAGAAATTACGACAAACTTACCACAGAATAGCACAATGACACCCACAGATTCCAGTGTCACATAACCAACTTCATACCTTAGCTTTTCTTTTTTATATTCTATGTATTATACACACTACATACATATATACATACATACATAGGCTAAACATTTCTGTAGCAGCAGGAAGATAAATGACTTTCCAGGACAATTCAAGCTTTTCCAGGACATTTTACTTTTTCTCTCATTTTCCATATGTTTTCCATGACTGGAAAATTGGTCAATCATCTTCCAGGTTTTCAAGGATGTGTGTGTCCCTCACAGTGCAGAAGCAGGAGCCTCCTTGTTGTTGCTGTGGTATTCAACTGTAATCAACATGGTTTGATTTTGACTAGAATCACGCCAAAGGTCACAAGTCTGGTATTTTGATAAGCATTTATTCTGAGCTTATCAGGATAAAAATAATCATAAATCTCATTTCCAGATCTGATTTTGGTCCACATTTCCCAGACCTAGTCCACATTCTCTTATCAGTGCTGGAGTCAGCTGGAGCTCCCTCAGAATATGCACGGTGTGCCTGCAGTGGTCCAAACACAATGGACACAAAGCTGGAATATTCTGATAGAGGAGACTTATCACTCTCATCCAAGCTTGTCTGAAACGAGGAGGAGAGAGAAAAGCAAAGTATTCCCCATCCGATAAGGACGAGCACACGCTGAGAGCAAAGACACAGAAGTCTCTGGAGGATCGTTTGTGTAACCACAACTGAAGCTTCTGCCGCTCCTCTGCTGTGCTGCTCCACACATAAACACACCGCCCAACAAAGAGCTAACGAACACACCAGTGTAAATGTAGTCTCCTGCTGCATTAGGAGACAGTGAAGGTGTAACAGTAGCCCGAGGCACCAAATCGCTGCTTAATAACTCGCCTGAGGGCATCAAGCTGGCAACGCAGGTACTAACACACAAACACACAGACGAGGCGTCTGACCATCAGACTCTCTCCGTCTACATAGTTTGGGAGAGTTGTTCCAGTACGAGGGGGTGTTCGGCGCTCGGCATGGTTTGTTTAGATATATATGAACATGAATCGATCCACAAACTGAGCCCGGCTGAAAGAGGTGGTCCACGAAAAAGTGCAGAAAGCTTTATATCAAGACCATTTATATTTCTGGTTGTGGAAATTAGGGCTGAATGATTTCAGGAAAAGATCTTACTGAGATTTTTCTGGCAGATATTTCAATTTGATTCAAGATTTTCTTCAAATCAAGCTTCAACTAGATCAAGCTATATTCACTATGTTTACAGTATAGACAACAGTAAGGAAATCAATGATTGAAAGCACATAACACATTATTCATTAATTAACTCTTTAACGCCTTTGTATCATATTTGATAAACACTTCTATGATACCTCTATCTAACCAATATGATCAACAAATTTCGAAAAACATCTGAATACAATCAGATAAATGACAAAAATGTACTCAAGTGGATTATCAGTTGCCAAAAACACCTAAAGTATCAAGTGAGATACGAATAATATATATGTTAAATTTTAGGGAAATTTTATTTTTTTAGGATTTCAGCAGAAAGTGAAATAAACATTTCAGCTCCAAAAAATTAGAATTTTCTGGCTATAATTTGTGTTTTCAGGCATTAAAGGGCTAATAAGGATGATAATCTGTTATCATTATTTGAGGGATACTCCAACTTCTACTCCTAAACAGAGGCTCTGTGTTGTTGACCTGCTTACCAGCACTTCTGTAAATGCAAATTGCTGTAAATTTGTAAAATAGTTGAAACAACAGATCAGTCAGGAGCACTGCAAAAAACTGCAGCTTTGGCGATCACATGATTGAATTTTCTGAAAATGCAATTTTGATCTGAAAATGATAATATACTATTTCAGTCTTTAGTGTTTATGTAGACAAACCTGCCTACATTTAAACTACAAAATCAACATTTTATGACATGCACTATAACTTTAAGATGGAAATTTTATTTGGTTTGGGAATATATTTTGACAACATAAAGGCAAAATTTGATTCATGTCAAATTTGTGTAAACTGGAGTTGGTTTTTTTTTTGGAGAGGGAAAAAAATTGCTTAAAATTATAAACTGAGTGTTGTGGATAATATAGGACATTTCATTTTTAGGCCATATTGCCCAGTTCTAGTCCTTATGTTTTATCATTATTATATTGCATTATTATTTTTAGTGCCTTAAGTTTTTGTTGTAAATGCTGACGTATGTAGTGCCATGCCATTTCCTGTTGTCTCTGTATTGTCTTTGCAGTAAAAAAAAAAAAAAAGTATGGCAGCGTCCAACACAACCTTCAAAAGACTTATTCAATAACCAAACAGCTGACTTCACACAGCTTCGTCCAGTTCTTACAGTGTATGCTTTTAACATGAATTCATCCTGCTCTCATAAAGACAAACTCAGCAGCACCAATCTTCTTCTCCAGCTCTAAACTTGGCTTTAATGAAAGCATTAACAGAAAACATCTGCTTCTTATTAAGTGATGTTTTCTTTGACACATTTCTGCAGGTTTTATTAAACAAAACTGATATTTTTGTTCATTATGAGGTGTAACATTACTTTATCAGATGTTTCTTATTTGTGTCTCTCCTGCTTGTCAAATCAGCATCAGCACAAAAAAACACTGCACAGCTGATTTTTTATTTAGTGTTAAAACACTTTTTGTGCTTCTGTGAGAAAATCAGAAAGATAAAGCTGTCAAAACCAAAATATCAAAAATACTCTGGGAGTAAGCATCACTGTTCGTGCTGCTTCAAATAAACTCAGTGAGAAAATGCTCTGGCTCCGTCTCTCTTCATGTGTTGCTGCCTCAATGTAAAATATGCATACTAGGGATACACAATATTATCGGTTTGATATTGGTATCAGCAGATATCAGCCTAAAAAGTTAAGTATCGGTATCGGGCCATATTAAAATTTTTGCAGATATTTACAGCTGATATAACAGCCTCACATATCAGCTGGAATATCAGCAAATTACAGAAATGTACAATACTGATGCACCTTCTTATTACCGCATGAGTACATTTAAAATCAAGGTTTCATTTTTGCAAGAGTTAAATGCTGTTTTTCTTATTTTACATCTGTTCCTCACAACAATATACTGTAACACTGAAAGAAACAAGTCAGTTTTTGTTAAGTACAGAGCTTGTGCTCTTGACAAGAAATATCAGTATCAGCAATAATGAATTAAAAAATATTGGCACATCGGATATCAGCAAAAATCCAACATCGTGCAGCCCTAATGCATACTTTACTTCTTTTTTGAGGTCAATCCTACAAACTCCCACCCTTGTCCTCACTATTCTGACTATCCCAAAACCCAAACATGCCAGCTCTTTACCAAGAAAAACAAGCCAGGATTTCCCTGTCTTGACGAGAAACAAATGTTAAAAGCTCTACAGACTTTGGGCTCTCGGGTTTCTTCTCAGACATTTCCTTTGTTGTCCTAATTTAAGATAACTGAAGTTGTGTTTCTCACATCTTAACCAAGCGGTGACCCCTGCTTATCAACGACCTCCTGCGCCGGAACAGGACAGACTTATTTGTCTTTTTTTATTAAAAATTTTGGGTATTTTTGTGCCTTTATTTACAGGAGAGAGTGACAGTGGATAGGCTTGTGACAGTAGAGGGAGGACACTCTGCAAACTGGCCTCAAGCTGGATTTGGACCCAGAAGCATGTATATCAGAATCAGAACGTCATTGATTGTCACTATACAAAATGTACAACGAGATAGAACTTCTCCTTTTTCAGTGCAATAGATAGTTACGTAAAAAAAGAAAGAAAGAGAAGTTCAGTATAAAATTGCTGTAAAAAGCACAGGTACAAAATATATACAAGATAAAATCCAACAGGACAGTGCAATTGAAAAACTCTATATACAAATTTAAGATAGAGAGGATAATATTTCTATGTATATATGGACATGTACTGCACAGGTTGGTTGAATATTTACTGAATACTTTTAGTGCACATGGTGATTAATACTTACAGATGATCGTATATCACATATGATATAAAATATGTGCCCGGTTGCTATTCACTCTGCCAAACCAGCTGCCCCAGATTTATTTTTCTATCAAAAATGGTTCACCAAAGGGTCTTCTACGAATCCTCAAAAAAAAGATCTGTTTCAAAAAAAAAAGTATCAGTTGCTCATTTATAATAGTTGATCATACTTAGAATCAATTATATCCTCCTACTTTGCATTCATACAACAAAACAGATTTTGCGACACCATCATTGATGGTTTAAAGACAAGCACATTGTGTTGTTGTGCACACAGGAGGCTAAACCAATACCACAAAATAGTTGACACAACAGATCCTGGGTCAGTCAGGAGTGCTGCAAAAAACTGCAGCTTTGGCGATCACGATTGTGTTGTCTGAAATTGCAATTTGGATCCTAAAATGATGAATCGTTCAGCCCTACTCTGTCAGGGTTCCCACTCTGTTCTAGAAATCATTTTTCAGGATTTCACCACGATGTTTTCATTTTATTTTGTCATTTTTTATTATTCCTTTTTGTCACAATTTTTTTGAGTTTTTATATTTAATTCATTAACTTGCATTATTTTATCTACTTACATTTTATGACCAAGTGTGCATTAGTTACCAAGTACACTTTTACTTCATTTCCTATGTTTGATTTTTGTTCACTACAAAAGGCAGAAGGAAGATAAATAATTTTACTTTTTCCTCATTTTACATATGTTTTCCATAACTGCAAAATTGGTCAATCATTTTCCAGGTTTTCCAGGATGCGTGGGAACCCTGTCTGTGATATGACAAACATCGCTGTATAAAGAAATTCATTCGGATCAACAGGAGTAAATCCAATGATCTTTAAGTGAGCTCAGGAAAGTGAAATTCTTGAAATCAATGTTCAAATTGCTTCAAATTACTGGCTTAGCTGTCTGGGATGTTTTAGTCATACTCTAACTACATAACAAAGAGCTTTTCATATTTGAGCTACAATCATTTTTCCAGGAAGTATAATGTAAAGGTACCCGTGTTTCTATGGCAACACTGACTGGCATAGACTTATATCCACAGAAAATATGAAGAGGAAGATCAGCAGTATGCATCTTTAGAGCTACCTTAGCCATATAAGTGTGGTGAGTGTGCACAAGTGTGTTCTTGTGTGTGTGTACGTAATGACGGAGTGTGCAGAGCAGGGACGGCATTCTGGGTCTTTCAACAGGTCATAGTGGTTTTCCTGCATTAAGCTGGCCTTCAGTCTCTACTGTACAAACCATACTATGTCAGAGGAAATGCACGCAGAAAGGGAAAATGAACCATCTCTCTATTACACAAATTGGCAGGAAATGAGCCATCAGAATGAATTCATCTCCTTAATAAGAAGGACCACCATTCCTATCATTGTCAGAATCCTTCAGTTCAAAATGGGCAGTAAGTGGGTCTCCATCTGCCACACTCTTCGTAAGAGCAATTCCATTAACTCCATTAAGCCATGGGGACAATTCTGGGATGATCAGGACAACCAAATTAAAGCTCAAAAAAGAGACGAAACCAGGAAAACGATTAGCTCTGAAGTGAATGGAGAAAGTGGGAGGCTTCGGTCAAACTGCTGGAGTCCATATATCTAAATCATGACTCTTTGTACATTGTTCTTCTCCATGATTAAAAAAGAACATAATACACATGATGAGGTGGGTTATTTATTATGAAATTTCTTCTGAAAAAGCAGAAGCAAAAGCAGAGTGTTCTCTCAGTCCTTCACATCAAACATTTGGTGGTCTCAGTTCGATTCGGGGTTTCAGTTGCTGCACCTTTGCATTATACTCTTACTTTTGGTTCGATTAGCCTTGTCACAAGGGACCAAAGCCTGTAAAATGTTGTATAATCTAAACGAGTGCCACTAGCTGAAACTGTATTTTTCATTTACTTTTTAATTTTTTTTTATTTAACCAAGTAATTTCCCATTGAGATCATAATCTCATTTGCAAGGGCAACCTGGCCAAGAAGTCAGCAGCACACGTCATAATAAAAACAATTTCAAGAAAAAGTTTAAGGCAATAAATAAACAATAAAGATGGCAAAGGAATCAACAATTTCACAGTGAAAGTGCGACAGTTTTGGGGACGGCAATAATTTAAAAACACAGGCATCGCTCATAGGATTCTCACTGCCTGGTGAGTAAAATGGAAGAAAAAGCTTTGACTGAGTTTGACCAGGTCAGACATTTTCAGAAGCTGAAGTCCTGCTCCTGTCATCAAGTGAAGTGTTTGACTACGACCAGGAAATACACATTGCTACAGTGAAGAAGGAAGCCAGTACTGTGATAGAATTTTAGATTAGATAATATATAACTTTATTAATCCAAACAAAGAGAAGCTTAAGATAAAGTATAAAATCATGATTTTTAAAAGGTACAGGGATGAGACTGTATAAAGATCATGGAAGATTTTATTTCTGATTACTAATTGTGGTATTATATTATTACTATTTGGTTTATTTTGTTTATGTGTGATTAATTTTACTAGTATTATCATTATTATTTTGGGAGTAGGTTAATTGTTGACAACTTGTGTAAGGTGAGGGGGTGGACTAGATAAGTTTCAGCTTTCTCCAACTTCTATTTGAACATGGAAACGACAAATTTAATTTATGCTTTGGTTGTTTTTTTATTATTATTATTTTTATTTTGTTCTATGTTTAATTATATGTTGAAGAAGAAGAAGAAAACAGAAGAAAGAAGAAGAAGAAAGAAGAAGAATGAAGATGAAGGAAGGAGAAGGAAGAGGAAAGAAGAAAAAGAAAGAAGAAGAGGAAGAAAAAGGAAGAAGAAGAAGAAAAGAAAGAAAGAAACAAGGAAGAAGGAAGAAGGAAGAAAAAGGAAGACGAAGGAAGAAGGAGAAGAAGAATTTTATTAGCCTTAGATTATGGTAATGTTTTAAATAACCTTGTTTTGGATTTTTCTTTCTATACTGTGATGATACCGCGTTGCTTTTATATTTCTAAATAGCCAATACAGGGACCTCAGAAATTAGTTTTGTTCTTTCTTCATGTAAGTGCAGACTGGGATGAAAAATAAAACTCCTTTCAACCCTTTGAATAACATTACTTTACAGTCTTACCAACACAATTATACTTGTTATATTAGCCTGTTAAAGCGTTTGATGCTCCTCTGGATTGTCAGCTAAGTAGTGTTAACATCATGTTAGCACAGGTCACCCACACCCCCAGATTTTAAACACTGGTTGAGAGTTTTAGTAGGCTCCAGAAGATCCTAAATTTGGGAGCAGAAACTACAGGAATGAGAATGGCATGGTTTATTGTAAACACATGATTAAGTCAAAATATGTGATAGAAAGCACGTCGGCGTGTAAGAATCAGCCATCAGCTTATTTTCTGCTTCAAACACAGGTGTAGCTCTGGTTTTCACAATCGGTTCATCTTGTAACAAAAATCTCTCACCCTGCAGAGCGGTGTGAACTCAAACCACGGGTTCCTGCGAGGAGAGAGAGAGATGGAGACGAGGAGGGGCTGCTTAAAAATACAAAAGACTTACAGAGACGATCCCATGATACAGAGAGGAAACTCGAATCCTGCTTTCATTTTGCACACAAAGACAGAGAGACCAGCAAAAAAGTTGAGCAAACTTTGCTGAAAGCCCGAGGCATGAGACTTTTCACACGAGGACAGATGGGCAATTATGTTTTAGTCTTTGTATTTGGGGAGGACTAAATCAAATCCTAAATGACTTCATGAGCTTTGAAGTGAACGGAGCATTGACTTCATGATCTGCTTTAAACACTTTATATCCAGCTGGTATGGACTGATGATCACCACGACATGATCTGACTTTAGTGCTGCAGTCCAACATTTTGCTCCTCTGTGTAAAAGAGCAAGAAAAATAAACAAATACAATTCTCCAAATGATTGATGGAAGAAGAAGAAAATCATGGGAACCCCCAGGTGGATTTCAAGGAGAATAACTTAAGAATATCTCTTTATCCTTCAGCCAAATAGGTTCCAAAAGAGCTGGGACAGGGGCAGCAAAAGACCAGGAAAGGTGAGGAATGTTCAAAAAACACCTGTTTGGAAATTCAACAGGTGAACAGGTAAATGGAAACAAGTGAGTGCCATGATTGGGTACAGAACGAGCATCCCTGAAAGGCTCAGTCATTTACAAGCAAGGATGGGGTGAGGTTCACCACTTTGAACAACTGCAAAAGCAAATAGTCCAACTGTTTAATTAACTCTTGAACGCATGTTGTATCATATTTGATACACATTTTTATGATACCTCTATCTAATCAATATGATCAACACTTTTTTTTTTTTGGAGTTCAGTAGAAAGTGAATTTCAGCTCCAAAAAAATAGATTTTTTTGGCTATAATTTGTGTTTTCAGGCATTAAAGGGTTAAACAATTAATTCAAATTAAAAGGAATTTTGAGGTTTCATCATCTACTGTCCGTAATATCATCAAAAGATTCAGAGAATCCAGATAAATTTCTGTACATATGTGGCAAGGCTGAAAACCAACATTGAATGCCAGTGACCTTCAATCCCTCAGGAAGCACTGCATTAGAAACCAGCTTCATTCTGTAAAGATCACCACGTGGGCTCGGGAACACTTCAGAAAACCACTGTCAGCTAACACAGTTCATCTCTACATCTACAAGGTTAAGGTCAAGGACTGAGGCAAGTGGAAAAGTCTGCTGTGGTCTGAGTTCACATTTCAGACTGTTTTTAGACATCATGGACGTGGTGTCCTCCAGGCTAAAGAGGAAAAGAACCATCCAGACTGTTATAAGAGCAAAAGGAACTTGAATAAAGGATTAGCATTTCATGTCATTTAATATTGCACAATGTCCCAAAAGATGGAATTGGGGTAGATATAATTATTCATTAATTATTCGTAATACTGCCTGTAAGGAATCATCAAAAATAATCATACAGTGGTAATGATGTGTATGTGGCGCGCGCTGATGACGTCACACGCCGTTCTAGCCGTCGACAGATCGCTTCCGGAATTAGTGCTCTTTTAAAAGTTTTTAAGGGAATTTTTAGACCGTTTTTGTTACTTTTTTAAAGTTTTTTAAAACCTGGACTGTCCTGACATCAGAGGTGACGTTTAATCTGTGCCGCGTTTTAAAGACATCAGACCCTGCACGAGGAGCAGAGCTCTGAGATTGTTTACCTTGACAACAGGTAACAACTCTCAACAAAAAGGCCTCCTCTTACCTCTCCGCCGGACTGTGCTGGATGCCTCCGTTTATCCCAGAAAATAGCCGAACTGGAGGGTCGGATTTCCACACTTGATTTCCACACTTTACCAAATCCAAGACTCTGAACGTCTTCTGGACTCTTTGGCCGCGGAGGCCCCCCGCCTCGCCGACAACAACACCGCTCTGCCCTGGCTCGGTCCCTCTCACATCCCCGACCCGGTGCAGCCCATCGTAAAGTCCAGGCAGGAGTATGACACGGATTTGCCTCGGCTTGGTGCGAAACCTAAAGTTCGCAACTGTTCCACACTGGCCCCGACGGAACCCTGGACTGTCCCCGGAACTCAGCCGGAGCCTCTTCCCGCCGGTCAGGAGCGGCTGGACACCGCGCGCCGCTAAGGCCCACCTCATCCAGGGGGAGGAGCTCCGCGCCGCCAGGTGAGCCACAGCGTCAGCCTTTAACTCTGGTGATGAGGGACTCCATCATCCGGAATATCCGATCCGGCTCAGCAATAACCTGCTGCTTTCCCGGAGCCACAGTCCGCGACATCACCACCAAACCCACTGAAGTCATCGCAGCCAGACCAGCGATCACATCAGTCATCATCCACGCAGGTACTAACGACATCCGCAGACAGCAGTCCGAGCTCCTGAAGCACGACTTTGTCCACTTATTCACAACACTTCAGGGGAAGGACATCCATATATCCGGCCCCATCCCCTCCTGTGGCCGCGGCTGTGGACGTTTCAGCCGGCTGCTCGCGCTGCACACCTGGCTGTCCTCAGCCTGCGCTGCACATGGAGTCAACTACATCGACAGATTTAACCTGTTCTGGAGCAGGAGAGAGCTCTTCAGGGGTGACGGTCTCCGTCCAAACTGGCTGGGCGCTAAGCTGCTTCAAGGAAACGTTTTTTACAGCGTCCTCCATCCACGCGCCACACTCTCAGGTAAACAAGACACTTCACCTCCGTCAAGTCCCTCTACTATTGATGTCCCCCGGGTCCTGGCGCCACCGGCATTGGTTCCCCATATTCACCGAGAACTGTTTATGAGGAGCCAGGACCCATCCCACACTGTCAATCCCAAAATCATCCCAAACCATCTTCACCCACACTCTAAAATCTAACAAGTTGGCTTTACTTAAAAAAATGTTGGAAACCAATTGCCTTAAAAACATTACATTTACTTTATATTTACTTGTTTTGTGTACTTTGAACCCTGTTGTATTTACTTAATTTTAACTGAGTTGATTTAACTTGGATTAAGAAAGTTATGTAAACTTCCTGTGTTAGTTATCCACCAGTATCAACTCATACAGTCACACTCTTTTATGCCCATTTACACACGAAAAACTTGGGGTTAAGTGTTTTGCCCAAGAACTTATCACCATTTGTTGCCCAGAGGTGGATTCTAACTTGCAACCTCTTGATTACCGACTAAGCGCACCATCCAACTGAGCCACCAACACCTCACATGAAAGCAAGCACAACAAAGGATGTTAAGTAGTTAAAAAAGAAAAAATTGGCATTTCACTTCCGTGTTGCAGCTTAATGCAGATGCGTTAAATAACTCACCTTGAGACTAAGAGAAATTCTGCGTCCCCCAACATCGAAATCAGTCTGCAGAGTAGTCTCCTGCCTGGCTTTACTGCACATGTGCTAACCTGAACTCAGTGTTCAATCACCATGATAAAAAGTTTCAAGTCCAGCTTACACACAGGAATTAAGTTGGATAATTTTCTCAAGCTAAATGGATTCCTTACTCATATTGATTGAGTTCAATCAGCAGGTTATTAAGATTTAAGTAAAGTGCACAAATGTAATTTAAGTAAGAATAACTATTACATTTTAGAGTGCACCCATGGACCCCCTGTTCCTATTCCTGTGATTACAAACACCAGACATCACACCATAAAGCCATACTCACCCAATCATAACAACCTCAAACACATAACCACACACCATCCCCCTGCTCATCTCCCACTGACACCAGAGAGGACTATCAACATGGCACTTTTAAATGTTCGCTCTCTTTTCAATAAGACTTTTTCAATTAATGACCTGATTTTCGATAAGAATATTGATTTTACATTTTTGACTGAGACATGGCTCAGTACTGATGGACCTGCAGCTCTCAACGAAGGATCTCCGCCTGGTTTTGATTATTTATATTCTTTTAGAAATGGTAGACGGGGTGGGGGGACTGCAACTATTCTTTTAGCATCATATGGTTTTAACGAGGTTTTATTTGATGATTTTAGTTCATTTGTACATCATGCTTTTGTCTTTAGCAGTCCTCCAATATTTTGTTTAACCGTTCACAGGCCACCCAAAAGATGCTCTTCTTTTATCAGCGAATTTTCAGAACTGCTGTCCATCATTCACTCAAAACACAACAGAATCATTATTTTAGGGGATTTTAATATTCACATTGACAATCATTCAGATTCTTTTAGCCGTGAATTTTTAAATCTTATTAATTTTATGAACTTAAACCTGCATGTCTCAGGCCACACTCACAACAGAGGAAATATCTTAGATCTCTTAATAACATATGGAGTACCAGCTTCAGATCATTACTGTGTGTTTTTTAATGTAAAGGAATTTATCCAGCAGGACGTCCCAGAGGGTAACGTCAGAAAACGCTGTCTTACTTCTGAAGAGGCTGCTCATTTTAGTGAAATTTTAAGTGATGCTCCAAAAGCTGTTTTACCCTCTTCCTGTGATTTTATTGTTGATCATTTTAACTGAAAACTCAAGTAAGCACTTGATATTGTTGCACCCATAAATATAAAAAACATTAAATCAAACAGAAAACCTCCTTGGAGAACAAATCATGTTCTCAGATAAAAGAGAGAATGCAGAATTGCGGAGAGAAGATAGAGGAAAAGCAAACTAACAGTACATTTTCAAATATTCTGGGAACAAATGGTCACATACAACAGAGCGGTAATACAAGCACGACAGGATCATTTCTGACAATCACTGACAATCTCAATAACCCCAAAATCCTTTTCTCTACCATTGACCAACTAACCAACCCTGTTTTTAACCAACCTTTTAATTCTGAGTGATCGTGCGAAGACCTTGCAGCCCACTTCAGAAATAAAATTGATTTTATCAGGTCAAACTTTTCAAACCATAAGCCTGGTAATTTTAGCTCTTCTGACTCTGTGCTTTTAAATGAGGAAAGACTGGAGAGGTTTGTCCTGGTTGATGCTGCAGTACTTGAAAAGGTTGTCTCCCAGCTTAGACCAGTGACATGTGTTTTCGACCCTATCCCTACATCCCTTTTTAAAACCTCTTTTAGTGATTTTAAAGATGATGTTATTAATAGTGTAAATTCTCTTCAGACAGGGGTCTTTCCCACTGCCCTGAAGACAGCCTGTGTCAGACCTCTTCTGAAGAGAAACAACTTGGATACAGCAGTACCTGACAACTACAGACCTGCCATTTTTATGCAAAATTTTAGAAAAGATTGTTTTTAATCAGTTAAATGATTTTATAACTTCTTAAAATATCGGTGAAACATTTCAGTCTGGTTTTAGAAAAAAAATCACAGCACAGAGACAGCATTGGTCAAAATTGTAAGTGACCTCAGGTCCAACATGGTTAAGAAATTAATCTCTGTTTTGGTTCTGTTGGACCTGAGTGCAGCCTTTGACACGGTCGATCACACAATTCTTTTAAACAGACTCCACAACCTCACTGGCATCTCTGGTACTGCTTTTAACTGGTTCAAAAAACAGTGGCAGGAAATTTTATGTAAACACTGGGGAACGCTCATCAAGAACTTATGAAATGGAATGTGGCGTTCCCCAGGGCTCGATTTTAGGTCCAACACTTTTTAATCTCTACATGTTGCCTTTAGGAGACGTCATCAGGAGACACGGCATCAACTTTCACAGCTATGCTGATGACACTCAGCTTTACATGGCCGTGTCTCCTGGTGACACAGGGCCCATTGATGCCCTTTTTAACTGTATTTTAGTCTAGTTCAGGGTGGCAGACAACTTTTTACAGCTCAACCAGGACAAAACTCAGGTTTTAGTCATTGGTACAGGTCCAGAGAGAGAGAAACTGGAGAGCAAACTCAAAGCTCTGTCTTTTAATCCCTGCAAACAAGTAAAAAATTTGGGTGTTACCTTTGATTTTAACCTCAGTTTTGAGCCACATATCCAAGATGTTACCAAAAAGGCTTTTTATCATTTAAAGAACATTTCCAGAGTGCGCCAGTTTCTCTCTCAAGCCAATGCAGAGACTCTTATTCATGCTTTTATTACCTGCAGAATTGATTACTGCAACGCCCTCCTCTCTGGTCTTCCTAAAAGAACATCTCTCAGCTTCAACTGCTTCAAAACTCAGCTGCACTTATGCTGACAAAGACCAGAAGTAGAGCCCATATTACACCGATTTTAAAGTCTCTGCATTGGCTTCCTGTACCTTTTAGAATAGATTTTAAGGTTCTTTATTGGTGTTTAAATCTCTTCATGGTCTTGATCCCTCTTATTTATCTGATTTGCTTTTACCATTTGAGCCTAGAGCCCTCAGGTCTTCAGGTAGTGGTCTTTTAACTGTTCCCAAAGTTCGATCTAAAACATACGGTGAAACATCATTTCAACATTAGGGCCCCCGTCTGTGGAGCAGTCTACCTGAGGACCTGAGAGCAGCACCTACTGTTCATATTTTTAAAAGGCAAACTCAAGACCTACCTTTTTAATCTGGCTTTTAGCTGAATAATGTTTTACTCTTTTAATCTGCATCATATGGGCTTTACTCCATTTTAGTTTCAGAGTTACTATTTTATGTTTTACCACTTTTTTACCACTTTTTATTTATTTATTTTTTGGTTTTAAAACAGTTTTATTTTAATCAACTTTTAGCATTTTATTACCTTTATTATATCATGGTTTTATTTATTTATTTAGTAAGTTTAGTCTTAGCTCCTGTGTTTCCTCATTTTCAATTCAAGATGGCGTTTCCTCAGTCCTCTGTGGCTTTTGAAGAGTCCTGGCTTAGAGTCCTTGTGTATGTGTGTGTGTGGGTACGTGTGTGCACTTGGGTACGTGTGTGCGTGTGAGTGGCTTTCTGTGCTAAATGTGGGCTGGGAGGGTGAGTGGGGTTTTCTATTTTATTCTGTATCCCCTGACTGTTTTCTGCTTGTTTTTTTTTTTAAATGTACAGCACTTTGAGCTACATTTGATGTATAAAAAGTGCTTTATAAATGAAGTTTGATTGATTGATTGATTGAAATGTAGCCTATGGAATGCATAGTATTAAATATGAAGGTAAACTACGCAGAATTATGTTACTCAAAAGCATTAAATAAAACAAGTAGCCCGTATTGCTTATTATTTTAGCCAGAAAAGGTTGGTAACCCCTGCCCGAGTTGCTCTTTCTGTTGCTGTATTTTTTTTAATTTTTTTTTTAATACTTCATTAATTCATCTTCAGATGTGCAAAACAGAACATCAGGAAAATTAAAAAAAAAACAAAACAAAACAAAAAACAAACAGGTAAATAATAACCTGAACAATTACCCCTTTCTCCCAACCCGTCTCCCCTAAAGCAGGCTAAAAAAGAAAAAGAAAAAATCTGTACTCTATAACAAAGATTTCTGTGGTTATCTGCTACTGTAATCACAGTATAATTGGGGAATTATAAAGAAATAAGTATTCAAACACAATCAAAACACTGAGGGTCCTGTCTGCTGTGTGATATGATCAAGAAATGGTTGCCATATCCTGCACTAGGGGCTTTTAAATGTGGATGAAAAAGTACAGACTAGTAAGATATTAACTTACACAGAATCTTGAACCATCAGTGAGTGAATGCTTTTTTAGCTGTGACTGGCTCCATATTATTCGGTATTGAACATTACCATGTGGGAACCTGGACCACTCGGATCAACAACATCTATAGGCCCTAAAAACAGCTACAGGGCTAGAGCCACTACAACTATTGTTTACAATTATGAACAAATATCAAGCCAACCTGTCCTGATTAACACCGACTCGTGCAGATCCAGAGCTTCAGGAAAATAAAGCACAAAAACTGAACTTACCAAAGTTTCAAAGTTGAAGTTAAAACCCACCTCCTGTGGTGGAGAGGCTTTATGAGCCAAAAATAAATCTGGAAAGTTTGACACCGACACTGCAGCTCCCTATGTGTCCTCAAACTTGATTAAAGTTGTTGTAAAACTTGTGCCAAAAATATTTTCCCTCTCATTTACACCCCCTCCTCATTTTCATGCAACAATCCTCATAGACTTATGGGGGAATTAATTAATCCTCAGCGAAGATGTGCTGACAGGAGCTCAGCCTTCCCTTACACTCTAATTGTTCCAGAGAGACTGAGACTCAAACTGATGCTCATGTTGAAGGCTGCGTGAGTTTCTATTGGTGGGTCCGTCCCCTTGACGGCCGCTTGTTAGTCTCATCTTTACCGAGATTCTTTGTTCCGGTTTGCTGCCACCTCGTCTTTGGTTTATGTGGATGTAGAAACATTAATGACGTGTTGATGGATAGAGGATACTTCTGATGATGATGATGTTTCATACTTGTCGAGTCTGTCAGATGTTGTTCTAAAGGCAGTTTGGTTTAAGGACACCTCCACTGATGTTTTATTCTTTTTAAAGCTCCTGTGAGGGCTTTTGAGCAGCTCATGAAACAGGCTTGACTGTTTCCTACCACAGATATACTCTAAGAAGCCTTATTTTGGTTGATTATTTCTCCCCTTTAATAAAAAAATTGCTATTGTATTCTAGTATATTTTCAGAAAGCATGATTACTCACTTTCACAGCAAGGTACAAATTGTAAGGAACGTTCATTCATAGAACGACAGAGAAGGGAAAAAAAACATATATAAGTCATACTGGACTATAAGTCGCATTTTTTTAGTGCTCTGATAGAGAGGTGGTAGCCTTGCATGACGCAGTAACACCAAGTTAGGCTCACCTGCCTCACTTATACTCCTCCCTTGGCAGCAACCAGGGCGTGGAGACGTAACTGCACCGTGAATAAGTCTCTCCCGGCAGCCCGTTGTTCAAGCACCCATCTGTGGACTCGTTCCTCCAGCTCTGGCCATCTTGCTTTCAGCCCGTGATTAGCTTTCTTCATTTTCTTTGTTGGAGTAAGAGTTACCTCTGCTTTTCGTCAGTCCCTCACAAGTTTCTCACTCACTCCAAACTTTATTTCTGCTCGATTACCTCTGAATATTTTACAACCTGCAGTTTGTTAGAATAGATTTTCATTTGGGGGCATTTCATTTTGTTCTTGTCTTGCCTAGCCTAGAGCGCCCTCTTGCGGCTGTAGATGGTAATGTTTACTCCTTAGTTCATGTCCATCAGTATGAATTAATGTGTAAAAAAATGTTAAATTATGTATATTTTGATATATAAGTCGCACCTGACTTTGAGTTGCGGAACCAGCCAAACTATAAAAAAAAGTGTGACTTATAGTCCAGAAAATGCAGTACATATATTCCAAATTTGAGTACTAGTAGAGCTGAACTATGGTTGATATCACAACCAAAATGCCCAAATCTCTGCAATCGGAAGCTGGTGTTCTGGTCTGCAGAGTGTCAGGATTATTTGGTGTCAGGCTTGACACCATTTCCAAACCTAAAACCAAGCTCAGTGAGACTGGTGAAGTCAAAGACAGACAAAGGGAAGAGGGGATTTTGGCATTTTTGTTGAAGGCACTTCCCACACATTTAGCTGTGCTGCTACAGCGGGGCACACACATAAAGGATAAAAGCTGTTTTAGAATTGGGCTGTTAATCAGAGAGCTACTTCTTTAATGGGATGTCCATGGGCTGATCAGGCCTTTTGTCAAGCTCACATCAGACCCATAGGATTGTGAGTCTAAAAATCATATGGAGCCGATTTCCACGCTTAAGTCTGCCTTTAACTGTAAACTCTCGTCTTCTCCAAACAAGCCTCTCCGCGTTTCTAAATGACCTTTTGAAAGAGCCTGCACGCTTTTGCAGGAGGAGGAGGATGGAGCTGTCAGGCTGTGAAGCAACATGTTGATGCACAATCCCGTAAAACAAAAACAGACTCAGACTTCATTGTTCCTCTCTCCAGCATTAGCCTCGACTCCAACTATTATGACTGCACGTCCGTATGCAGATGCAGCCTCGCTCGTGACGGCTTCGACTCAGAAATCCTTGAAACAGCACGTCCCTCTGAAGGCTCAGTGCATCTCCAGCTCGAGAACGATTCATTTAAATTCATCCATTCTTGCCCGGCACAAGCTCTATACCCTTAACTGAGAAAGCGATGACTGTCAAACCGCGCGGCTGAACCGGGCGTCAGCATTAAATCCATTAGACGCTGCCCCTATTGCTCCGTTCGCTCTTGTTCAGCCGCACCTGTTCTCACAAGCTCTCATTGGAGTCACCTCAGATATCTACGTGTGCGCCCACATACACACAAGTATGAACACATTTATACACACACGGCCAACATATTCAGGAGTGGCAGTTTTAAAAACCCATTTTCCCCTTGGTTAAGCAAGCAGCAACAACACTTGACTAATGGAAAACCCTGCTCCTAAATGAGGTCGGAGAAATTCTATCTTACACACACTGCTTGTTGTGAATTCTAATAAAGTTGCGTTTTCATCTCCTGTAGGCTGAAGTCTGACTCCTGCCGAGGAGGCCACACCAGCCAGCCTCCACAGACAGACGCTCTCATGAGATGACATGAAAAGGACTACCTCGCTGAGACAGATGTGGAAATAAAGTGGGAGCTGCACATTGGAGGTGTCTCAGAAGTTTGGTTTTCCTGCCTCACTCCTACAAAAGTATCAGTGATAATGTGTTGAAACTTAAATTTTAATTTTAATTTATTTCAAACACATATACAGAGAAATAAAAATAGAGAAATACCGTTCACATACAAAGAAAAAATAGAATCAAGATAATTATACAGTGCCATGAAAAAGTATTTGCCCCCTTCTTGATTTCTTACTTTTTTTGCATATTTGTCGCACTGAAATGTTTCAGATCATCACACAAATTTTAACATTAGACAAAGATAACCTGAGTAAATACAAAATGTAGGTTTTAAATGATGCTTTTATTTATTAAGGAAAAAAAGCTCTCCAAACCTACATGACCCTATGTGAAAAAGTAATTGCCCCCTGAACCTAATAACTGGTTGTGCCACCCTTGGCAGCAATAACTGCAATCAAGTGTTTGCAGTAACTGGTGATGAGTCTTTCACATCCCTGTGGAGGAATTTTGGCCCACTCTTCTGCGCAGAATTGTTTTAACTCAGACACATCGGAGGATTTTCAAGCATGAACTGCCCGTTTAAGGTCACACCACAGCTTCTTAATTGGATTTAAGTCCAGACTTTGACTCGGCCACTCCAAAACCGTAATTTTATTTTTTTTAAGCCATTCAGAGGTGGACTTGCTGGTGTGTTTTTCGGGTCTTTGTCCTGGTGCATAACCCAAGTGAGTTTGAGGTCACGAACTGATGGCCGAACGTTCTCCTTCAGGATTTTCTGGTAGACAGCAGAATTCATGGTTCCATCAATCACAGCAAGTCGTCCAGGTCCTGAAGCAGCAAAGCAGCCCCAGACCATCACACTACCACCACCATGTTTACTGTTGCTATGATGTTCTTTTTATCAAATGCTGTTGTTTGTATGCCAGATGTAACGGGACGCACACCTTCTAAAAAGTTCAACTTTTGTCTCGTCAGTCCACAGAATATTTATCCAAAAGTCTTGGGGATCATCAAGATGTTTTTTGGCAAATGTGAGACGAGCCTTTGTGTTCTGTTTTGGTCAGTGGTGGTTGTTGCCTTGGAGCTCTCCCATGATGCCATTTCTGCTCAGTCTCTTTCTTATTGTTGAGTCATGAACTCTGACCTTAACTGAGGCCAATGAGGCCTGCAGTTCTTTAGATGTTGTTCTGGTTCTTTTTGACCTCCTGGATGAGTCGTCGTTGTGCTCTTGGTGTAATTTTGTCAGGCCGACCACTCCTGGGAAGGTTCACCACTGTTCCCAGTTTTCTCCATTTGTGGATAATGGCTCTGACCGTGGTTCGCTGGAGTCCTAAAGCCTTAGAAATGGCTTTGTAATAGACTGATAGATTTCAATCACTTTGCTTCTCATTTGTTCTTCAATTTCTTTGGATCATGGCATGATGTGTTTCTTTTCAAGATCTTGCAGCCTACTTCACTTTGTCAGACAGGTTCTGTTTAAGTGATTTCTTAATTCAACAGGTCTGGCAATAATCAGGTCTGAGTGTGGTCAGTGAAACTGAACTCAGCTTTCAAAAAAATGTGGTTAATCACAGTTAACTCATGATTTAACAAGGGGGGGCAATTAATTTTTCACATAGGGTCATGTAGGTTTGGAGAGCTTTTTTCCCTTAAATAAAATCATCATTTAAAAACTGCATTTTGTATTTACTCAGGTTATCTTTGTCTAATGTTAAAATTTGTGTGATGATCTGAAACATTTAAGTGCGACAAATATGCAAAAAGATAAGAAATCAGGAAGGGGGCAAATATTTTTTCATGGCACTGTAAATGTTAAAAAAGGAGTAGGAAGAAGTAAATACTTTTTGAATTTTATGTTTGCACTTTGCTTTATCTCCATATCCAAATTGCTCCATAAAGTCACCCCACAGCTCGGCATGCAGAAACTTTTCATTGTTGTTCGATCCTTTTGTTTTCTAAAATTCAGGCTTCCCCTTAAATTATAACCCGCCTTCCTTTCTGTAAATATTTACCGGATTGCATCAGTTATAAAGTGTTGGGACTTAAGTTTGAATTTCAATTTATTTCAAGCATGTATACAAGGAAATAAAAATAGAGAAATACCATTCACATTCAAAGAAAAAAAGGAATAAAGTCTTTATATACGTTTAAAATGGAGTATGAAGAAGGAAATACTTTTTGAATTCCGACCCCTTATTACTGTTTCTCATGGGTTGTATAAAAATATATTCTGCTTTAAGTTCTGTGCAAATATATTATACATATGTATACTACAAAACATATAATACAAATCCACTCACATTTTTTATATAACAACATAGTCTTGTAATTTACCATGTCTTCAAATCTACATCAGCAACAATCTCCATAAAACCAGATCTGGGGGAGGAGTCCATCATGTCTGCATGACTGTCCCTCCCTCACTTCCTCATAATGGAGCTCAGCCCACTCCCACCTGTCACACTGCAGCTCCCACCGCCGCCGGCTTCATCATCTCCTCCTGCTGTCAGTCTGTGTTTGGCCACAGTGGCAGCTCTCGTGTCCCCTGATGTCTGTTTCAGACTCTGGAGGTCTCTGCAGGATCCTCCCATGACGCGGCTCAGTGAAAGCAAGACTTATGTCTTTGTCGAGCTCGTCGACATCAAACAGCTGTGATGGTCTGACATTGACCTCACTAGGGTGAGAAAATCTGCTCAGAGATGGCCAAGAATGAAAAACATGTCCATCCCGCTTGTCCTGATCTGCTTCTAGGATTCTCAAAAACTACTGGACTCCAAAACCTGAACCCTGCTGCACACAAACACACTCTCTGAACAGCCTGCTTGTTCCAAAAGGTAAGAGATTAGCTGAAGGGACAGGGTGCTGCCATGACACCAAGCAAACAAACAGCTCTCAGATTTACAGCAATGTGCTTCAGACTGCAGTAAAATGAACATGACAGAGCAGTGCAGAGCAGCTTACAGCAAACAGGAAAGACTGTGACAAGGATGTGAGCTGACGTAGACGACGGTGACCAGTTTAGAGGCCTGTCAGAGAACAGGGGACCAAGTCCAGAACAGACCAGAGGCTAGGACAGCACGACAGAACAGATAATGTCCAGCTTCAGAGAGAAGAGGGGGAGTCAGTGCTTTACTGAAACAGGCCAACAACTGTTAAAAACAGCTCTGTACAACAGGGACGGGCAACTCTGGTCACCAAGAGGGCCACACTAAAAATATAATCAATATAATAAAAATATAATCAATATACAAACAATAGAAGATATATAGAGCTCTCATGTGAAGCTATTCCCAAACATTTATTTACATGTACTGTATATATAATCAGAATCAGAAATACTTCACTAATCCCCAAGGGGAAATTCAGTTGTTTAGTGGAAATTCACACCATGTAAAAAGTAAGAAAACAAGATCCAACAAGATTAAACACCTGAAAACTGATCTGTTGACCTCACATGAACTTGCTAATGGCTGATACCCATGTTGAACTGATAAAAATGTGCACTTTGAAGGGAACAACCTCTGCTTTTCAGGTGCTTTGACGACGACATCTATCAGCACAGTCGGCTAAAAGGCATCAGATCACACGATAACTCATTACACCCATACACTGAGACAGTTCAGACAGTGCCCAGAGAAATAGACACTGTTGAATACTTCTCCATATTTATTTTTTGTTATTTAGTGCCTTAATTTTTTCTCTCAATCTCAAAATCTCAAAATTTTTCTTTCATCTCAATGGGAAGTATCTGGTTCAATAAAGGTTAAATACAAATAAATAAAAATGTCATAGAAACCAGTATTAATTTTGACAGTACAGTCTTAATTTAGTCATCTAAATGGTTTTAATTTTAGTCTGGTTTAAGTCGATTAAATTTCACAACATTTTAGTCGATGAATTCTACTGTAAATTTTGTCGACTTCAATATGAAGTGTAAAGGGTAAGGCATTTTTTTTGTTTCCTTGAATTTCTGAAGTCATGTTTTACACTTGGATAAAATTAAACATCTAACAATCCTTTATTGAATGCTATTGAAGTCTGAATGTATAAATTAACACAAACAAATTTAACTTTTGTTAAATTAGGTCTGATTGGATTAAGTCTCCGTCAAAGATTTTCGTCTAGCTTTTATTTGTTGAGGAAAATGTCAGTTAATTTAGTTTTTGTCCATGTGCACTTGTTTTTATTAGTTACTGTCTAGTTTTCGTCAGGGGAAAAAAAGGTTGTTGATGAAAACTATGACGAAAATAATTAGTCAACAAAACTTACACTGGTTCAAATAGTTACTTTAATTCTCATAATTAACACTATGTTTGCAGTTTACTTCTGACACAACAGGTAGTAACATACAGCCTGAGGTCTTTCGCGTCCTCTTGTGGTATCCTCCAGTAACATGCGTCGCATAAAGGCAAGTGTATAAACAAAACTGCTCATGACACTGATGTTTGCAAACAGGATAAACTGCAGGTACATCTAAGGCTTGATAAAGTCTAAAATGATGATTTCTCTGGTGCCATTTTTATGAGTTAATTATCCTTAAAAATCGGCCCAGCACAGATTCATATGTGCTAAAAAATGTTTTTAGGGAACAAAATGTCTGATATTTAGTAACTCAGTCTTCCTCTCTGTTTTTCCCATTAGACATGTTGATGTTTTTATCAGCTGATGAACACTGGCTCATACAAACCCAAACTCTGCCATGGTTGGAGCTGCTGCATGCCTCTCTCCCCCTGACATACATCCCCTGTGCCATTACTTTAAATTGGAGCTTGATGCTCATTAGCAGGGGTCAGAGAGTTCAGGACACACAGCTACAGATCCTCCTCATGGCCGTTACATCTCCACCTCACCACACTCTTGTTTAGACCGTGCTGGCTTGTTATCTGCCCATGTGTGAATACAGAGCTAATAGTTGCCCTGGAGTCAGAGAAGTTTGACTCTTTTGAAAAGAAGTTTTTTTTTCTTATTCATGTCCCAAAATCTGTATCAAATATCCTGGCAACAATATCAGTTTTTGATTTGTGCAACTTATTAATTAAGGATGTCTTTTCTCCACCATCTCTGCCTTCATGCTTTCTGCAACGGGATACTACATTTTTACAGTTACAGATACTTCTTTGAGGAAATAAACCAGTGTTTAAACCAGTGTCTTAATGTTAAATACAGATTATATTAACCGGTTCTGCAAAGCCTCACTGATCAGTTTTGTCCAGTTAAAGCAAATTTAAGTGTTGCTGCATTCCTTTGTACAGTGTACTTGAGTGTCATGAAAGGCTCTTTTAAATAAAATGTATTATTATTTCTGAATTTATTATCACTAATCCTAATATTTTTTCAAGAACACTAAGTCTTTACTGTTGTTGCTTGCAATGTGTATTTGTGTGAGGAGCGGATGTGAAACAAGAAAAAACAGCATTAATAAGGTGAAGCATTAATGTACATTTGGCAGTTGTGTATGGCCGATATATTTCAGCTGTAAATATCTGCAAAATTTTCAATATGGGCCGATAGTGATATTTCACTTTTTAGGTCAATTTCTGCTGACATTGATACAGTATGGATATTATCACGCATCCCTGCTTGTTCATTCAATTTTGATTTCAATTAAGCTTTTATTGTTAAATAAAGCCTAACCCTTAGACTGGCATTGTAACCGTGCGGTTGACTTTTTGCTGCATTACCACTATACTTAAAAATTTGAGAACCTGCCTTTGTCTGTTTTTTCCTTATTCACCTCTCTGAATAGTGTTTGTAACCCCAATTTGTATCCACTGGGAGGCGCTGCTGTACATGAATATAATTGTTTGAAAACTAGAAAAAATTGGAAGTGAATCGTTGTTGCATAGTTTCTCAGAAGTCTAACAGTAAGAGCATACATCGTAGTAAGTAAAAATCTTTTCACATATTTCCAGATCCTCTAACAAGTATAATTTAGTTGAAGGAAATAAATTTGATGATAAAAAAATCAGATTCCTCAGAAAACTGGTCAACAGCTAAATATCTTAATTTTGCCCTCTGTGATGTTTTTATATGGAAAAAAATGTGCTAGAAATGAAAGACATCCATTCATGCCCAGTATAACCCTTAACTGGCAAGTCAACCAGCAGGTTGACCAACATATTTGCTCCCCAGTTGGGTAATCTGAAAAATAAAACCTGAAATGTTGCTTAATGAAGGGGAGGGAACACAATTTTACCAACCAATAATTCCTTGCAAATGTATTTCTTAGTTTGGAAGTAAAGGGGTTAAATTAAATTAGTCATTAAATTGACTGTGGAGAAGCTTCTGGTGTGCAGAACGTTTTTCTCTTCTGACTTTTTCACTCAACTAATCCACTAAAAAAGATCTAGTTACCTCACTCTGCCAGTTCATTACACAAAAATAAGTACAAGACAGAAATAATTGTACAGCTGTAGGAGATCTTTCCTTCTTATTATGAATAATTACTCAAGTTATTGACTTAATGACTCATATTTTGAGGTCTGCATGTCTAAAAATGTAATTGCTGTTTTTCTAGAAGTGTTTTTAGTCTCTTAATGAAGTTACATCTAGTCTTGTAAAAAAAGTGTATACAGTTGGTCTTACTTCTGCACAGTCTCTGCCCTACAGTATATTTAATACAGCGCAGGGCAACTGACATGATTAAGCAGCAAGGCAAGTTAGGGAAGAGGGACGAGAGAAGGGAGGAAGGAGAATAAAAAATCTCTGACAGCTAACTCATTATCTATGTCGTTATCCTCCAGTAGCCAGCTCTTCCCCCTCTCTCTTTTTCTGTCTCTCTCTATCTGTCAGTGGAAGGATAAAAATCCCTCTCTCATGAAGGCTTAGCAGAGATTATCCTGCTGTCCCAAGGGAGGGTGGAAGGGGGTGCTGAGATGCCACATTACAGATGTAGCAGAGGTTATAGTAAATTTAATGGGCCTGAGGTGGAGCAGGAGGGGCAGGAGGAAGACAGAATCTGTTACAAGACTCACAATTTTCAGCCAAAGTTTCAACGATTTTAGTTCATCTGTCCCAATTATGCCCATGTTCACTCTGGGCTTATTCAGACACTGTTACCCTTGTAACTCCAGGGCATTTTTTTGTATTAATGCTTTTAAAATGTCAACCCCGTCAAGCACAATCAACCTTAAGACATCCTGGGCTATCAGAAAGTCCATGCTGTATTGATGTCCAATTCGTAGGGATGCACAGTATTAGTCTGAAAAGTTAAATATTGTTAAAATTAAATACATTTTCATCAACATTTACAGTCAATATATCAGACATATATCGGCAGTAGGGCTGGATAATACATCGATTAAATCGATAAATCCAAATTATTTTCAGCAGATTAAAAAATTAAAAAACAACATTTTTTCTTGATTTACTCCATTTGAAAACTTGCAGTGTTGAAAACTCAACAATGTACATTTTTTTGCACAAGTACTTTTATAGGCTTTTATTTTTTTTAATGAGATTACTTATTGATCAGAGTTTCATGTTAATTTTCTGTGAAAATACCTCAGCTTTCAGTGTTCATGTAGACAAACCTGCCTAGATTTCAACTACACAAAAATCAACATTGTTTGTATTGTAAGTCATATTTGCTTTTTCTCACTCTCTATATAATTATGATAACTCGATTTTGTATTATCATCATTACTATATGCTTGTGTCTGTGCTCTGCATGTTTTTTTTCTTTATTTTGATCATACTTTATTGTGTACTTCGATATAGTCATAAATAAATTAAGCAAAAACTATTTATCTTGTTTGCACTCTTTAATTTAAATAAAAATATCATTATATAAAAAAAAGAAATCAACATTGTATGACACACACTTTAACTTTAAGAGGGAAATTCTGTTTAGTTTGGGAATATATTTTGACAACATAAAGGCAAAACTTGATTCATGTCACTTGGAGGTTTGTTACTTGTTATTACTTAAAATCGGAAATTAAGTGTTGTGGAAAAAAATCTTGGATTTTATTTTTAGACCATATTGCACAGCCCTAATCGGGAGTAATATCAGCAAAATACACAAATATACCATGATGCTTCACCTCATCATCACTGCAAAAGTACACATAAAAATCAAGACTTTCATATATTCAAGCGCTAAATGTTGTTTTTCTTGTTTTAAATCTGTTCCTTAAACAAACAGATGATCACACTGAAATCAACAAGTCACTTTTCAAAGACTTCATGCTCGAATTATTAAAGAAATATAAGCAAAAATTCAATATCGTGCATCTATTCTGATTTATGTATGAAAAGCTGCACGACAAAAGAGCTGAAACAAAAATACAAAACAGAAGGCCTTGGTAAAAGATTGGAAAAAAATAAAAGTATGCCAAGAGACTCAGAGGAAAAACTACTCACATGTTTACAGTTATGCATTCACATGTTTTCCTCACCACAGAAGTATTAGGGCCACTCACAATTTCTGTCTCTAATTTCTCAAAAGGCCTCATAAAATTATTCAAACTTCCCCTTTTAATTTTTTTTAACTATCTAACTATCTTTTCTCATGTTGACCTTTGGCTGCTCCTGACTGGACGCTACAGTCAAGAAACAAGAGAAGAAGAAAATGGGTGCAACTGACTGACAGGAAGTTGTCACTTTCTCTAAAGTTCAAAACAGAAGTCTAATAACGTCACTTCTACATTTTTATAGAATAAAATTTGAATAAAATAATAATTAATTACTGTGTTTTTCCCTCTGGATCCACAAACACAATATTTCTGTATAAAACACAGCACTTCAAGGCTGAATCAAAAACTTTTTGGTGGCGACATATTCTGAAGTAACCTGAAGTAATTTTTTATGTGACAAAACACCCATTAAGATCTTTTTTAATATTCAGAGATAAGAATAAACAATGTAAGTGTTACCGCTTTGGGGCAATCCCACGGTATTGGGAGGGTTAATCCCCACTTTTCTTAAAGGGTGATGATTTTAATCCAGCAGACATTATCGAGTTTGCAGAAAAATGAGATTCCCTTAACCCAGGTATGCAAATGAAGCACATTATCTACTTAAAGTGCGAAGATGACTAAATAAACTATTTATTTCAACACAATCCTACCAAAGAGCCTACACAGTGACGACCTGTTTTTAAATCACAGCCTCCATAAACAGTATCTATAAATTTCACACTTTGCTTGTGAGCAGAATGCAGAAACATGAGCTCATGAAGAAGCCAAAGCAGCCAGACTGTAACAAACACTGGCACGGTGTTGAGGTATAAAGTGTGACCAGGTTAAGTGGTGACCTAAAATCTTCACTGCTTGATAGTCTTAGGCTGAAAGGCCTTTTAAATTTGTAAGAGACTTGAAACTTCCTCATACAAACCACTCTGTTTTTTTTTTTACATGATCATTAAATCTAAAACTAAAGGTGGTTTCATATTTTCTAACACTGAACTCGTTAAACCATAACATCAGAAAAGGCTACTGAACCCATGACAGAAACATTTTGTACAAACTTACAGTTCTGATGTAACTTCTCCTCCAGTCTCATCCTCTTCTTCTGTTGATTCTCACGTTTGGAATTCCAAAACTTTCTGTCAGCTGAGCATTCAGGTTTCTGAAGGAAACGAGTCAGACTTTTTATGAGGTAAATCTGTAGAACCTGTGTTAGTAGAAGGACTTGTTCACCTGCCATCATTCCAGCTGGTCCTCATGATGGTAGTTTCTAATTCATCTATGAAAAGTTAAATTAGCCTGCCACTTATTACTGTACAGTGCTTTTTCTTTCTAAACAAAAACTGATTGATTTTCTGCTCATGAAACTACCTTTCAGAATAAAAGAAAAGTGTTTACTTTTCTTTAAAATAATAAAGCCATTTGTTCGGAGAAAAAAAATCCCACAGACAAAACAAATTAATGAATATGAAAAAATTACATTAAATAAGAAGTGCATCTACAGAGTACAAGTTCTGTAATGTCATAACAAAAGAGAGAAAGAAAGAAAAAGTGGACACAGCAAGAGAATCTATGAAATTTGTTTAAAAAAAAAAGAACAAAAGAGGTAAAAATGACAACATAAAATTTAAAATCTCTGTGAAGAAAAACCCCAAGAACAAAAGTATAAAAAAAGATCCAAACAGCAGGAGAGAATATAAAAAATCTTGGAAAAAAAACAGAACAAAATAATAAAAAAGGCAGAAATAACAGGAGGAAATAAAAAATCTTGGTGGAAAAAAAAACACAACAAAGCAAATAAAAAGCTTGAAATAAAAGGAGGGGAATATAAAATCTTGGTGGTAAAAAAAAACAAGACAAAAAATAATAACAAAGTAGAAATAATAGGAGAAAATGTAAAATTCTGACAAAAAAGACTAAAAATTTAATAAGAGAAACACAAAATCTTAATTTGAAACAAAGAAAAATTAAGATAAATATAACACCCCAAAACACCAAAAACAACATGAAAAAACAAAGAGAAAAGAAAAGTAAGTAGAAATAGAAAAAGAAAACACAAGAAAAGCCTGACACACGTACCTGCTGCTGGTGAGACGGCTAATCATGGTAGCTGCTTCGTTAGCTAACAGGTTAGCATCCCCTGGAGGTCCATCACCGACACAGGGGGACGCGTCTTCCCCTCCAAAAATCCGACGAAGAAGAAGAGGAACATCCGGGACCTTTCTGATACGTTTCAAACTTACGCAGCGTCGTCGAGTGGCGGGAAACAGAGAACTGACGTGACAGTATGGCGGAGGCTGACTGCTTTCAGTGGTGATATCCTCCTAAAGTTTGTTTGGCCATTACTTCTTCATACTTTCTTTTCTTTTCACCATTTGATATTAGAGAATCTTGATTTATTTCTGAGAGTTTGGGAGAAGTTTTGTGGTCTATGGGTGTAATAGAGGGGTTGAGGTGGTGGCAGCTGGTAGAATATTCCAGAAACGGAGGCAGTCAAAAACAAGATGCTTCAAGGCTCAGTTTACCAGGAAAGAGTAAAGTAAGTAAAAAAGTGACAAAGTCAGAACAGTTTGTGGTGTTGTACAAATAAACATATATGGAGTTTTTGCCAGGAAATCTTTGTCAAGGACTTTGGCCATAGTGAGAACCACCATTTGTTGGCAAAGGCATTTACTTGTTTCTTATACTGTACCAGGGTTTATTCAAGAAAATAAGTGTTTGATAAGTACATATAAAATGCTGTGTTTCTGAATCCACTGAATGACACTTTACTCCACAAATTTTATTATTATTTTTTAATTTTGTATAATTGTATACCTGTACTATATTGACCTCCGCCAAGGGCGTTATATATTTACCGGCGTATGTTTGTTTATTTGTTTGTTAGCAAGGTTACACAAAAACTGGACAGGTTTTGCTTTGCTTTGATAATGGCACAACTTAAAAACGATTACATTTTGGCGGTGATCCAGATAACTGCCATTAGCGAACGATAGTTTTTGCTCAATAAATGCCTAACTATTAATGATATCAACATGTTTTCAAGTGCTAGGTGTGGGTTTTCAGGGTCAAGGAATCATTATGATGGTAAATTTATCATGGAACTATTGCTTATGGATGTAACAGCAATATGTGAGCTACCTTGGTGGAGGTTTGCGCTCCGATTGCTTTCTAGTTATTTATATTTTGCTTGTTTGCTATCTGAAAGTTTGTTGATCTGCATCTATTCTGTTGACCTTAATGCATGCTACTTTACCCTTTTATTACCCCTGTACTGCTGCTACACGGAATTTTTCAATAAATGAAATTCTTATCTTAACATGCAGACACATCCATACTGCCGAAAATTCTGAAGAAGGACAAAGACTCCTTGGAGCATTTTTTTGAGCTGGAATACAACCTCAGACCACAAAACAACAAAGGTAAGACATGCTTAATGACTTTTTTTGCTAGTCTTTGATAGCTTGCCAAGTCTCTGCTTTCATGTGATGGCTTGTTTCTGTTGTTAGCTTGAAATGGTTAAATTAGCTAAAGTGGACATGGGCTGATTTTGTGCTTTTGTTACATGTCCATTTAATCTCTGATGGTCTGATTTGTATCTCATTTTGATTGAAGAGGCTCTTAGCTGAGTTTGGTCATTCTGGTATGCTGCATGTTAGCATTGGCCGTCTTTTCTGTAGCATTTTAGGGGCTCTTGTGCTAAACTGGATAAAAAGTAATATAGGAGGAGGAATAATAAACCCCAGAAGTATTTTCACATATTTCTATTGAGCAAGCGGACGAGAAAAAATACAATCTTGAGAGGGTTGTTGTTATACAATTTTTAAAATTAGGAGGGAGGGAATTATATGTAGTTTACCATCAAGGGATTTTTTTTATTCTTCATTTAATTATTAAAAAAAAAAAAAAACATTTTAGCCCTTGTTCTCTTGATTGTGGGTAAATTAAGACTTTATTCTGAACTTTTGACTTTTTTCCTCTTTTTTTTCTCAAGAATTGTCATCTATATTGATGTTAAATGCATCCTTTCTTTTTACTTTCCTTATTTTTTTCTCCAGCAAAAATGACAAAAACTTCAATGTGGAGCAAAGTATGTCCAAAAAAAGTTAGCCCTTAAATGCTGTTAAGGTAAACTTTGCAAGCATGGTAACATGTTCTCTTTACTTATTTCAGTTGATTAAAAAAAGGAAAAGGGCTATCCCAAATCGGGATATATTACTGTTTTTGGATATTTTGTTTTTGGACAGACCTTGCAGGTAGTGTGATTTTGGTGCTGGTATCTGCTCAGTAAATCCTGTTGATGTGCAGGTAAACTCAGATAGGCTTTTTATGCTGATGTGGCCACTGTGTCGAGAGGCCTTGATTATTATTATATTCAAGAGAAGAGAAATAAGTAAAAGAACCTGAAGTGAAACTATAAGCTTAAATCAATAATGATAGAAAAAGTAAGCTTGTTAAGTACTTAGTCTCATTATTTTCCTCTGCATATGCTTATTGATTTTTTCCAATCTACTTGCACCAAAGAAACATTCTTAACAAACTCAGAAGCTTGCAAATATATAAAATGCACAAACTTACTGTAGGGATGGGAGTTTTTATGAATTTTGTGGCCACAATTATAGTCAGAAAAAAATAATATTAGTTTTACTATAATCTTGATTATTTTCAAGTTTTTTTTCAAGTTTTCAAGACCATGAATACTTATTAACATTTGATTTTTAAGAAAATGCAAGAATACCATATGATTCCTTGTCACTCCTCCAATTTTCAAAATAATATTTATGTATTAAATCACTATACCTTTCTCTAGAATTTGTTTATGAGTTGACTATTGAAGGGGTGGCATGGTGGTGCAACAGGTAGTGCTTGTGCCTCACAGCAATAAGGTCGCCGGATCAGTCAGGACCTTTGTTGTCATTTATGCTGACAAAGTGGAAGGAAATGATAAGCAGAAAGACTAATGAGATCGATTCCTTAAGGAAGTTGTTCTCCATTCTCAACTGGAATTGGTTGGGAGTGATGTTCACCTGTTGATATTTTCATGTATGTTGTGCCTGAGCACAGAACGTCGGATCCAAAAAAAAAGTCTTATTAACTAGTACTTTGTCATCATCCTGGTTGCCTGGTGGCTTTCACGTAGTTGTTATTGCTTCTGTTGCTGCTTATACTCCTACAGCCGTGTGTTGAGTAAACTTACCATCCTGTTGTGTCGATTGCTGGGTTGATTGTGTCCTCTCTGATTGGAAACAAGCTGAGACCACCTCTTTCATGTGAGTTTGGCGTAGTTGTATGTGCTGAATCAGGAAACGATTGCTCAGGGTTCCCACGCATCCTGGAAAACCTAGAAAATGACTGACCAATTTTCCAGTCATGGAAAACATATGGAAAATGAGGAAAAAAGTAAAATGTCCTGGAAAAGCTTGAATTGTCCTGGAAAATTATTTATCTTCCTTCTTCCTTGTTAGTGAACAAAAATTAAACGTAGGAAAATAAGTAAAAATGTACTTGGTAACTAATGCACACTGAGCCATAAAATCTGAGTAGATAAAATAATGCAAGTAAAGGAATAAAATATAAAAACCCAAAACAATGGTGACAAAAAGAAATAATAAATAATGGCAAAATAAAATGTTAAAAAAAATAATTATTAACCATAAATTTATAATAGTAAGACACCACATAAAAGCCAGACTAAACAGATAGCTGGCAGACAATGTTCATGGCTGAGAGTTAGAAATAAATACATTTCAAGTTCAATATGATAAGGTGAAGCTAGCTATAGATAGTGGTCATCAACCTTTAATCTTGTTTTGTTAGAAGGCTAGATTAACCTGAGAATTGCCCTCACCAATATTATAACATATGTGACACTGGAATCTGTGGTTGTCATTGCGCTATTCTATGGTAAATCTGTCATAGTTTCTAAGAATAACAGAGAATGTCTGATATTTCATAGATTTGTAAATCAGACCTCTGGGGCAGAAGAGGCATAAACATAGTAATCTGGGTAAATGTACAAAATGTAAGGCACATCTGTAGAAAAGGACACTTCAAAGTGTGTGTGTGTGTGTGTGTGTGTGTGTGTGTGTGTGGGGGGGGGGGGGGTGAAAAAGTCCTGGAAAATGATTTCTAGAAAAGAGTGGGAACCCTGTTGCTGTGTTCATATATATTCAAACCCTGTGCCAATACACACTTGTATCAGAACAAATCTCCCAAACAATCTGTGATGTGATAACAACCTTCAGTGTTATCAATTTATTGTGGCCCTTCCTCTTCAAATTACTAAGACTTATCCCTTCCATTTTTGATGGAGGTGAAAAACATTTATTATCTCATCATATTTCATCTTTATTGTATCCTAAGAGGAGCCCCACAGCTGGTTGGCTTGTTTTTAAACTGGCAGCAGAGACCATGAACACAAGGCTGTTCCCTCCTAATCTTCCAAAAGTGTACAGCTGACAGACGGGCAGCACATGAGCATGTTTTCATAAGTTTTTAATGAAAATTGAACAAGAGAAGCTTGTTTCTTCTTCTTTCATTTCCTTTTCTATTCAGCCGGAGCCACTTATGCATGCCCACTGAGACACAGCACATCTTTAATTGGCTTGTTCCATCTTATTCAAATTCATATTCTAAATATCATTATGTTGTTTTTTCCCCTTCATCCTATTAAAGTTGTGTGTTGAAACAAACCCCTGAGACAGGACCCCTGAATGGCAATGTACCTTATCAAAAACACACCCGATGAGGGGAATACTAAAGAGGGACTGCAAGATGAAGCAAGGCAGCTGTAACTTTCATTATCAGAGATGTTTACTGGGTTTAATCCAACTTTTCTTTTCATATTTCAACTTTTTGTTTTGAAAAACTGAGCTCTAATGATGCATTTTCAGCTGGGTGAACCTTGTTTCACATGGGGTCGATATGCCTCATAATTAGAGAGCATTGTTGAAAGAGCAAATGTTGGAGTTATTACAGGAATAAACACAGAAATACCTGATGATCAGCTCTGCAGAGAAACATAAACAGCCATATATCCTCACATTTCTGCTAATTTAGCTTGGCATGCATGAGGTGTGATGTATTTTTGTGCTGCCAGGTTCCACGCGAAAAGCTAAATGACAAAATCTGTAAAAGAATAAACCTTTTTGCAGCAGCATGTGCACCTCGGAGCTGCTCTTCTTTCTTGCCTGGCAGGATGCGCTGCGCGACAGCCGCCGCAGATTGCTTTAAACTCAGCAAACAGAAATAAATACAAGAAACGCTCATTAACAAGGAAACTTAACAAAACAAAAATATGAAACCCACCCAATTATAACACAAACACACATATTGTTTTGTGCTGGCTCCCATCAGGTGCCTGAAATGATTAGACGTTTGAGAATAGTCACAAGCAGACCGGGTCCACCTTTTAGCTGGAACATCTAAGGATTGGTAGCATCCTCCAGAGCTATTGTCAGGAACTGCCACGAGCTGCTGCGGCATCACGCAGAAGATGAATGGAGTCAAAACTGATAATGGATTCAGGAAGTAGGTGGAGGCTGAATTTAATGTGGGACTGCTGTGGGGTAGAGGTGGAAGAAGAGTGATCACACTGTTAGGGAGTGACTGCTTCTGCATTCAGTGCCATCCCACACTGTGGCAGTGTGTCTGCAAGCTGAGAGGAAACTGGCCCAGTGCTGCTCTGGCATTTTACCTCCAAAGGCTTCTTCTGCTTGGATTTCTCCTCCAAGCTTCCTCTGTGTATCAAACCTGATGTGTACCAAGTTTTACACTGCAAAAACTCAGGTCTAGGTGAGAGTGTTTGTCCTATTTCTTGGCCAAAAAATCTGAGTAGACTTATTCTAAAACGCAATTCTCTAACATGTGTGGACTAACATCTTCTCTATCCAGAGTAGTTAATAAAGCTGAATTTACTGTTGAGTTTGGGTCTTCCAAGTCAGATGATAAGCTCTGATGCAAATATAGGATTGTATAACATTCTCACTTTTGCTGCCAGAAAAAATATATTGTTACATTGGATTAGTGATAAGAGCCTTTCTGCTAAAGGATGGAGTCAACTTGTGTTTGAACTAGCTCCCCCTGAATATCTTACAAGCATATTGCATGCAAAGAAAGATCAGTTTTACAAAGTCTGGCAGCCTTATTTCCCTTGAACCTGTATTTCGACCTGCTACAAACATATAATGGTTATTGGCTGTACCTTTGTTGATAATTGATCCCACTTGAGCTGTTTGTTTAGGTTTTGTTTTTGTTTTGATCTGTATGTTGTTGTATTTGTTGACTTGTTGAGTCATTTTCAATATTTGTGATGTTCTGTTTCATGTATAAATTAGGAAAATTCAATAAAGATAATGAAAAAAAAAGCTAAATTTAAAGAGCACTCCAATATTTTTGTTCTTTTCATGTTTTGCCTCTCTCCTGAGTCCATGACAAACAGATAGACTCCATTCTTTAGACTGTGCTGCAGTAACAAGGAAGAGACGGGCAAAGCTCACCTAGCAGTACTTAGCTTAGCTCAAACACTGGGGGTATATGGGTAGTATTAGCCTGCCTCTTCCTACAGTCATCATATAAACTCCTCAGATCAAACTCCTCTACTACCATCGTATTATCTTCTTCTACTCCTAAACAGAGGCTTTGTTTTGTTGACCTACTTCTGCAGTGGTTTTCATGAGAGATGTAACGTTCGTGACCAAGTCCAGTCTTTTGAACAACTCTTTTAAGTAAACGATGAGAACTAATTCTCAGTTGTGAGTGAGCCGTTCGTTTCTTAAATTTGCAGGCAATTTGCATTTAAGAATAGCTTGCAAACAAACAGCTCATTCACAACTGTGGATCGGTTCTCACTGTTAACTTAAAAAAGCTGTTCAAAAGACTTAACTGGGAAGGGAATGTCACATCCCTCTTGAAAACCACCGCGGAAGTAAGTCAACAAATCAAAGCCTCTGTTTAAGAGTAGAAGAAGATAATATGAAGATATTAAAAGATAACATAACAAAGGGGTAAAAAATGAGTCATCACAAGCACACAGGACCGTTAAGAGTTGTTGAAGAATTTACCTGATGACTGTAGGCAGGGGCAGGCTAACACTACCCATTGACTTCCAATGTTTGAGCTAAGCTAACTAGGCAAGCTTTGTCTGTCTCTTCTTTGTTACTGCACACACAGTCTAAAGAATGGTGTCATTCTGCTTGTCATGGACTTGGGAGTGAGGCAAGACATGAAAAGAAAAAAATGTACAAGACAAGAAACAGAACATGGAAACAAAATGGGTAACCTAACTAAAGCAAAAAGCAGGATCATGACACAAACATTGCACCAACTTATGATTGGAGTAAGTCAAGGCAAAATCTTGATTTTGAAATTTTTTAATCTTCTGCAGAAAATAATTCTAATTAATCGATTAAATTGATATATTGCCCAGCCAAGCACAACAAGCCCAAATGAGCTGTAATATGCACTAATACTATAATACTAATGTAGTTTAGAACAGATATACTGTGGAGAAGCTTATTGTATGTATATATATGTATTTACTGGTCTATGAAGATTTCATGTAGTATGTAAAATGAGGCTATTGCCCATGTACTTATATTGTTTTCCATGAATAATGACAGCTTGAAATTATTTGTGATTTTGATTCAGGACTGGATCTGATTTGTAAGGAAGGGGCAGGACAAGATAAGCTCTTTGCTTCAATCTGTCCCTTCTCAAACTGGTTGTTAAGTTGACATACATATGTGTGTACTCACATGTGTAAATATATTTGATTGACATGTACAGTTGTTCGATATACATGTGTATTATGTTGCGTTGACAAAATTCTTTTGTTTTTTGTCTTTTTAAGTTTGACATGAAAGAAGGCAACTGCACTTTTGGAACGAGCCCACAAAAATGCAAATCAACTGCCAATATTTGCAAGCAACTTTTCAAGAAGTCGCTTATAATAAGCAGATCTGGCAACTATGGTCTGGATCTCCCCGGCATCTCCTCCTACAAACAAACAAACAAAGGCTGGGTTAAAAAGCTTCTCTTGTAATTCTTCACAGTTGACCCTCATAAGAAGAGGTGAAATAAAAATGCAGGACGGTGAGAACATACATGATTTTCTGGGCTTGTTAGGAGGCTGCATCTCCCTCCTACGTAAAGCCATCCTGTGAGAGACAGCCAGGCGCTCTCGATGTGTTTGTGTGTTTTTGCCGTGCATTGTCAGCACAAGCCTTCCTACCTGCCATCAGGGAGCTGATGCTATGCTTTTTCTTCAACACCACTTCACCGTGGTCCCTCATGAATGTGAAATTTATGTATTTCTAACTTTGAAAGAAAGTTCTCCAGAGTCAAACTAGTCACATACGGCACAGAGCGAAGCCACAACGACCAGTTAAAATAAAGGAGGCTAAAATATGGATGCCCTCCAGCTTGTTTATAACCTTTGATTGGGCCGTCTTACACTTCTTTTTCACACATTTTAGCACGTAAGGTGGCTCATCTCTTCCTAGACACCTGCTTTTTCCCTTCGTTAAGAATATTTCCCATAAGCCCTCTCTGGATCCTCATTTGTTGACAGCTGTGACAAAAGTAACAACCAATTAATGGAGATGAAACAGCACCGATGACAAGTGTGTGATCCTTTTTCTGGGCTCATCAAATTGCAGCTGTAGTAAACGCTGCTGCTTTACTCTTATTGATGGAGACATTAGTGAAAACGTGACATTTCTGCTCTGATAACGTCTTCCTCATGCTTCTTGTTTGTGTGGGGGGGGCATGTGCGTGCCGCAGTTTCCTGTCCCTTGCCTTAACAACCCTGTCAAGGTATCCTAGCAACATGTCAATCCTGATGCCAAACAGCAGGTAATTTGTGGGCGAGACTGCAGGCTGAACTGTTAGCTTTTCTAAAAGCCTGGTTAACTTTTGGATTATGCTTCAGTGATTACGACCTAAATCTGCCCAATACGCCATAGAAGAGGGGTGGGCAACTGGCAGCCAGGGGACCACATGCAGCCCTTTACCTGCCTAATCACCCCCCCACCCCCCCAACATTACTGCTAATATGTGGGATATACTGTCTATAGGGCTGGGGAATATATCCATTAAACCAACTAATTTGAAATATTTTATGCAGAAGATTTTAAAATGAAAAATGTTGATTTTTTTCCTCAACTTACTCCAATCATGAGTTCTTACGATGTTTGAAAATATAAATACTGAAAATGTACAGTTTTCCTGATGCTAGGCCTTGTCAGGTTTTACACAAGCACGTGTTTAGGCTTTTGTTTCTAAAATCAGAATAAATATTGATCAAATAGTTTCATGTTACTGTACTGTGAAAATAGCTCATCCTTCAGTGTTTTTGAGGCCAGTTTATAGTAACATAAATAAGTGAGTTGAATAATAATGAAAATATTTGTAAGTTGAACAGCATGGCATTGACCCACTCTTTTGTAAAGTGTCTTGAGGTAACATTTGGCACTATACTTATTTTTTTTTTTTTACTTTTATTCAACCAGTAAAAGAAAATTTAAGGATTAAAAATCCTTATTTTAAACAATTTCTTGCCAAGATAGGCCACAACAAGGCAGACAAATAGCCAGACATATAAATACAATTCAAAACACATAAAATTGAACAAAAACAAGATAGACTATGGTAAAAAACTACACACACACACACACATATATATGTATATATATGTATATATATATATATATATATATATATATATATATATATATATATATATATATATATATATGTGTGTGTGTGTGTGTGTGTGTGTGTGTATGTATATATATATACACATTTATTGAAACCATCTCATTGAATTTGAGATAAAGACAATGTTAACTATGAGAACTACTAAAAAAACTAAAATTAAGATTGTGATACTGCCTTAAAATTTTGTGAAACTATTTTTTTTCACATATACCCACCCCTAAGATAGATAGATCAAGAGTCAGGATGTTGATTTAATGCTTATTTTACAAAGAAACAAAGAGGGAAACATCCTCACTAATCTGAAAATACAAATATAGCTTTAAGAATAAAGGAAAAGACATTAAGCTGAAACAAAGGAGAAACTAAGAACAAAACTTCCAACAATAATGTGACTCAGAAGAACAGAAAAATGAACATGTAAAGCACTGAAGCTGCACGGAGCAGAAATGAAATTAGCTGCAAACAAGAGTCTCGAGGGGAGAGCTAAAAGTGACAAGCACAGCAGCTGTATTTAGTATTCTCCAGAAACATCTGCCTTTGGGTTTGTTTTATGCGGTGGGATTCTGTATTTGGATGTTTTCTCAGATCTGAGTCACAGATTTGTTTTGCGCTCGCTGTGTTGTCAAATCAGTGAACATGACTCCATTTTTTGGTTTGGTTGTGTTTTCTTCTCACACCACAGAAGCAGGACTCGGATCACTGAGACGTTTAACAGCAAAGGCACACATGTGAACCATCAACGTGTCTAAAATTAAACAAAAAAAACAAGCTAACTATTATAGGAATAACTTCTTTATAATCTGCTAACGCCTCCATAGCCGAAAATCTCATTTAGTGGTACAACAGCACAGAGATAGCATCGTTTAATCTGTATCAAAGCAGTGAAATGAAATCTGCTGATATGTGGGCCGGCCTAAATTACCACCACCTATTAATAATCAGCCATGACATGAAGATATTAAGGCTGTGACAAGACCATTTATGTCAAATCCTTTGTCTAACCCCAATTACAAGCCACATTAGCATTCATTTACTTCAATCAAACGCCTCCCAGATGAGAAGAGTTTGTTCTTTTGGTGAAAAAGGCAAATCTTTTGAAATCCTACGCCCTCTCCTGACATTCTTTTACAACCATATGTTTTCTCCAATCCCATCTCCAACAGAATCATCTCCTGAAATACGATGATAAACCTTCGTGCTTCACACATTTTAAGGATTATCAGTGGAGGTGAATCTTCTGGGTTCATTTTAATAAATAAATTACTTAATTTTGCTTTTTCAGTTTATTGGAAATCTACTCTAAATAACAAGAGATGTGTTATTAGAATAAAAACACAAAGAAAATTCAGACTGAAAAAGGGTCATTTGGAAAGAAATTTCATTTCTGAATGAGAGGATGGTTTATGCCAAGCATTATTCCAAACCCAAATATGTATTTTCTGGGGATGCACAATAATTGATTTTCACAGATATTTGATATGCCAGTATTCCAAACACATCATAGCCGATACCCTTATTTTTCATCAACAGCAGAGAGGCTTCACATTACGAAAGTTTAATTGGCTTTTAATGAGGGAGCCTTTTTGTTTGAGGAACAGATGTAAAACAAGAAAACAGCATTTAACTGTAAAAAAAATGAACTTCTTGCTTTACCATGACTCAAATAATCAGAACAAACTTATGATCAGAGTAAAAACACGTCATGTTAAGAAGCAATTGGAAAATTCTGACTGAAAAGAAATTTCATTCTGAATGAGAGGATGGTTCATGCCAAGCGTTATTCCAAATATGTGTATTTTAGGGATGCACAATATTGGATTTTTGCCGATATTCAATATGCCGTTATTTTCAAACACATTATTGATTCCCTTAATTTTCATGAAGAGCAGAGTCTTTATTTACAAAAACTGAATTGTTTCTTTTAATGTGAGTCTGTTTGTTTGAGGAACAGAATTCAAACAAGAAAAACAACATTTAACTGTAAAATAATGAACTTCTTGCTTTACGTGGACTTAAAAAATCAGAACAAACTCTTGATCAGAAAAAATCACGTCATGTTAAGATGCGATCCTGAAATTTTAACCAAATTTGGCTCATTTGTAAAGAAATTTCATTCTGAATGAGAAGATTATTTATTCAGAGTATTACTCCAAATGTATATCCTAGGGATGCACGATATTGGAAACACTAGGCTGTCACTTTTCCCCAAACGCAAACAGTTTTCAAATATACACGCAAATAACTGAAGATATTTGGTTATCAGTAGTAAGAAAGACAGTATTTCCTTTAATTCAAAATTCTAATTATTGATTGATAGATTGTTCTACAGACATGCATGATTCAAACTACCGTAACTCCTCGAGTATCCACGCAGTTCAAATAATTCCAAAGGATTCTGAAAGCTGAGAAGCGAAGCTTTCCAGTGATATACAATACATTACGGTAAAGGCTGGATTGTCTGAGGGGAGGGACAGGAAGTGAGCTGACTGAGCCGGAGAGCAGAGAGAGGATTCAGAAACAAACATTTGAGACATTTTTCGGTGGTTTATTAGTATTTTCTGTGTAAATTATGTAAAAATATTGTCAATAAAAGCATTCTTATTATTCTGGAGTGTTTTCTTGCCGTTCTTTTGCCATGTTTTTGCCTTGTTCATCTTTCTTGTTATTATTGTTTTCATCATAGTTCGTGTTTTATGGATTTCATCAATAGTTAAATAATATAATAATATAAATAAAAAATAATAATTAATATTAAAAAAATCTGTTGAGTTTGGGTTTTGTCTTCTCAAAAGTATTGCACGTGGTAATTTAGAATTGTTTGTAAAGAGGAACCTGTTGAAAATTCAAATCTCTTTTTTCTTTTCTTGTAATTACACACTGTTTTAAACATTTACAACTTGATAATGACAAATAGCAGCTAGAATGTTTTATTTTTACCTGAATAAATGTGCAAAATAATTTGCTCAAAGGGCATTTTCTGACACATTTATTGACAAAAAAGGCAAAAAAAGACCAGGCAGACATTTATATTCATAGTAGTAAAAGGGTTAATGTTTATAATAAAGTGCTGCACTGGGCCACTGGCATTATTCCAACGTACCTACCTGTCAGGACAACACAAACACATGAGAGTCCTCTTTTTGGGTTTTCAGAATATGGTCACCCTACTGTTCATGACAGTCCTCCCTTTAAATTAAAGTGAAGAAAGATTGTTTTGCTTTGTTTAACACAAGCATTTCAGTGTGATTGCTTGTGAGAATTCTCTCATTTCATGTCTTTCAGCATCTGCAAAAGCATTATTTCAGTGTTACGGTTTAATAGGTGACCATGTTTTCCACTGACTCTTCACATCTCACCACCTTCTCTGCAGACCAACCCTGCACAAGCAAATATCAGAATCAGATCAACAACAACCAGCTCACTACAATGTTCAGAGTTTGTGACTTTCTTCTCTAGCTGATGTGATTGGACAGCAGCACACAGTGGAGCTCTCCCACTGCAGGTTTACATTTAAGAGTAGATTAGGTTTGGAGGACTTGGCTGCATAAATTAGCATGATCACTGGAAGGAATTGTATGACATTTGGCTGTTGGAGTGCCTCTTGTTTTGATTAGCTGTAATTTGAGGTGGGTGTTGGTGGAGATTTAGAGCACATTGTTTTGCTGCTGTTGTAAAATGGAGCTCTGATATTTGCTAAATATGGACATATATATAGGATCATAGAAATGTTCAGCTTTGTTGAGCAGCATGAGAGCATTTGCTCTTTATTTTCATCATAGTTTTCGTCAACAACCTTTTTTCCCCTGACAAAAACTTGACAGTAACTAATGAAAACAAGTGCACATGGACAAAAAATAAAGACTTAATCCAATCAGACCTAATTTGGTCATGTAGAAAGTAGGGACAAGTTAGGAATATATCCAGTCACAGCTGCTTTGGTTGTGTGGAAAGGTTGGATGAGTTAAGAGGGACATCCAATCACAGCTGCCTTAGCTTTGGTGGTGGTGGGATAAGTTGTGGAGCGATCCAATCAGAGCTCCTCTCTTTATGAATTGATATATTCATGTAGAGCAGGTTCACTGTTTGTTGTCAATTCTGGTATTGTAACTGAGATGCTCTGCCAGGTAGCCTAAATAAAGGTGACTGCATTTCACACAAAAGTTCAATTTGTTTCTGTTCCTTTATACATTCAGACTTTACTAACATTCAATAAAGAGTTATTAGATGTTTGATTTTATCCAAGTGTAAAACATGACTTCAGAAATTCAAGGAACCATAAAAAATGCTTTTTCCTTTACACTTCATATTTTGGTCGACTAAAATGTGAAATTACATCAACTAAAACTAGACTAAAATTAAAAAAATTCGGATGACTAAATTGTTCCTAAAACTCAAAGATATTTTAAGCAAAAGACTATAACTAAATTAAAAAGTGCTGTCAAAATTAACACTGGTGCAGTCAGCATCATTTTTGTGTTAAATTAAGCAGCAATTCAAAATACCTCCTGTCTGAAATAATCAATTTAACTTAGTTAAAAGAACTGATAAGCAAAATCCCTATGGTTTTTTCCCAGTCCTAGTCTTTTGCTGAGTTTCCATCTCTAAACTGACTTAAACCAAAGGGTGAGGGTTTGCTGAATATCCATGCATTAAATATCTGCATACAGTCCATTTCATGAGTCTCTGACTGATGAAAGGCCAGCAGAGTCTGAGTGTGAAAGGCTCTCAAACAGACCGCTTTGAATTACTGTAAAAGGTAAAAGGGGACCATGTTTAGCTTCTTAAGTGCTTCACACTCCATCAGACCCCATCTGGCCCCAGAAAATTGTGAGGACTTAGCTTTCTTCTTTGTCAATGGCTTCCGTAAAGCCGGCCATGATTTAGTTTAACTGTCACTGCAGATTTAATGGGATATTATTCATGCTGCAAGATGGGCAGTAAAAATTGCCAGGCTTTGAAAGCGTCTGTCTGTCTTGAAAGAAAGTGACATGTTTGAAGCAGAAATGAGAAGAGAAGAAAATGAGGAACGTGAGGACAAGTTAACTTTTTGTTTGTGGAAGTGACAGGGAGGCATTTTGAGTCGATGGTTTTACCTGCAGAGCAAATGAGAGCTGCTTTGAGGGACATCTTTTCATCTTTGAGTTTTAAGGCTTGTGTGTGTGTTATTTAGTTGTTTTTTTCTTTCAGGTATTTACTTGCACAATATACTAAGTACAGGTCAATCCATCCTGACCTAGGTCGATGCTGCGAGTTGAAAACCACTTACAGCAGTCACTTTCGGCTGTTCCTTAAACCTTTGGTCTGCTGTTCAAACTGGAGTCCAAGGGTGGGATGGGCCCAAGGTTTTTTATTCTCTGCAGCTCTGAAGACTTGGTGCTTTAATTTATGGTCCTATTCTGCTGTAGGGGAGAACTGTAAGGCCAGAAGTTTCAGCAAAGTTTTCACCACAAATACAGGAGTGAGTTAGCATTTAGCACTTCCTGGTTCCCGACACTATGTAAGATGTAGATTATGGGTTTTGATATATACCTGAAAAATGGTTCATGCTGAATGCATGTACATGAAATGTAAATATTTAAAGGGAGATGATAAAATGATCTATTGTTTCCTGCTTTTGGATCTTGAACCATAGTTGTGTTTGTTGCTAAGAAACTGCTTACAAGGACTACAAAAATGTCCAAGGACTTGACGGCAAGCATTTTTGAATAAACAATAAGTCATAAAATATCTCCAGAAAATTTCCATGCAGGCCACAGAAGAAGAGATGAAGGAGCAGAGACCAGTCTTTTAGAAATGAAGGAGAAAAACTGAGAGGGGAGAAGGGACAGTGTTTTGGGTTCCAGGAGAAAGCAAGCTCTTTTGGAGGAGAACGAGTTGTTGGTGCACAAAGTTGGAGCCCTGGAGAACGACATCAAGGGGGCTTCAGGGGGCTTCAGGGGATGCTCAGAGTCGAGTGGTCACAGAAAAAGGAGATCTTCTCTGAGGCCTGCAGGGAGAAGACATTGGAGCCCTCGAGAATGAAATGATGGAGCCTCTCGTCCAGGTCATCCAGATTAGGTGACTAAAATGAGACAGGAGTGAGGAAGAGACATCACCAGTGTGAAGAAATACACAAAAAACATTATCTCTGAGACTCATGGAGATTTATTCACAAATGTTCTGTTCAAAGTGAGGAGTATGTACCAATTCCAGAAGTTAAACCTGATGAACTTTATTGTTTTTTGCCAATGTTTACTCATTTTGAATTTGATGACAAAAATGCGTTCCAAAAAAACTGCGACAGGGGCATGTTTACTTCTGTGTTACATCACATTTCCTTTAAGCAACAGCAGAAACATCCAGTCCGTTAAAATATTTAATGTTTTCATGGTTTCCAGTAAATCATAAAGGAGTTGGCTCAATAGCGCCCCCTTGTAGTAAAAAAAAAAACAGCCTCTCCAGCAATTTTACTCGAGATATGAAACTCTGTAAACATGCAAACATGAGTGTGATTTTTTGCAATAAGCTGTCATTGCTCCAAAAATAATAATGCATCAAAATCTGTGCTGTTATGAATTATTGACCTATTCAAGGCCATAGTAACCTCGTCTGAAATATTCCACTTTGCAAATATTTTTGGAAAATATTCCATATTTTGTCTTTTTCCTTTTAAAAAAACATATATATGGTTAGGTCTGAAGTTGTTAAAAAGATTTGAAGTGTTGAAAGTTCAAAAAATATTCATATATTACATATTTTAACACTTTTATGAGCAGGTCCCTTTTTGGTCCCTTGGAGGTTGAGTGTGAGTTTTACCCTGAGACTTAAAAAGAAAGCCTCCTTATGTTGTGGTGAAGTGTCAACAAGGAATCCGCCATTTTGACTTAAAGGCAGATTTTGGCCTTTACCAGGGGTTGTTCTAGGACTCATTGATCAAAGGGTGTTTGTCTAAACAACTTCAAATTTGGTGTACAGTCAGAGCAGACATTGATAGTCCGGAGATGTGCAAGGTTTGGTCACATCTCAGAAGTCCTAATTTATATAAAAGCCTATTGCAACAAGCTAAGTCTAAATATAATATAATTTTTAATGACATACTTATATTCTTGAAATTTTTAAACAATTATAATTTACTTTAAAAGGGTTATTTTATATCATTGCCAATATCATCTCTGTGTATTAATCCGGACTTGACTGCCTCTTGGATCATCATTTTTCAATATGTGCACATCTAAGAAGAAGTTATTGATTAGAATATTACAAAGTAAAATGACAAAACACTTCAACGATTGTGGCAGATTTCAACTGGAGCTGATTACAGAATCCCATCTGTAGTTGAGATTTGCTCTTTGAATGCATTAAGGAGGAGATGCATTTGATTTAAGGTGGTATTCATTACGCCACAGCATCAACAGACTGGGATGCACCATAAAGGATGCCTCTCTGTGTGGTGACCAGAGCATGTATGATATCAGACTGCTCTCTTAAGGCAGATCTAACAAGTACCTTCAGGCTTAAGCTAGCGGATATTGTCCCCTAATTAATCCATGGTGGATGGCATTGTTCTCTCATATGAATAAAACCTGCTCAAATGGGCTGCCAAATATACTTTGGCTGCATTATGTATACCTGGTTGGCTTGTCTTTATCTTGGAAACAAAGCACTCAGATTAGTTTGATTTATGGAAAGCCCGAAAACACTCCATACAACCTTTTTGCACCCACTGCCCTACTTTGTGCCCAGTTTATGTGCCATAAAACTAACTGAAGTAGATTTAACACATCCTTAATGCACTTAAGCTGTGCACTTTGGACTATGAGGTCATTTTTGCTTAAATTAAGCTGTAATTACTTATCAGATGTAAGGCTGTGGAGTTTGTTTCAAGCACTTTAAATTTAATTAAAAGAAAATATAAAACAGAATCACATGAACTGTAATATGCAACATTTTGATTAACAGCTTTTGTTAATTTGTACTCATCAGCTTTAACATGTCCAAATGTGGCCCACATGCCCTTACCTGCGTTATCCAAGCTAACGTTATCTTAGGGTATGCTAGGGCTGGGCAATATATTGATTAATCAATTAATTTAATTATTTTCTGCAGAAGATTTAAAAATGAAAAATCCAGATTTTTATCCCAACTTACTCCAACCATAAGTTGTTGCACTGTTTGAAAATATAAATACTGAAAATGTTCTGTTTTCATGATGAAAGGCAAACAACATGCACTATTTCAATGTGCAATTACTTTGAGGATCGTTGCATCCTTAGTTATTCATATACCTGGGTCCGAGAGCTTCAAGGCTTTCACCTGATAGGTGGAAATAATACACACAGATGGAGGCAGCGTTGCTTGTTCACATCATCTGTTTTTTTGTCACAGTAAATCTTAATTTAAGACTTAATTAATATGCTTTGCAAACTCCCATCTTGCAATAATGACAAAACAGGAATCAAAGTGCAGCCCTAGCTTAAGATGTAATCCATTCCTGCTCCTCATGAGTGTACTCCATATTTGTTTGTTTCCAGGGGTGTTTTTCATAACCGCTGTCTGCCAGATCATGTTATGTTGATCAATCCCAATTGCTGTCTTTGTATTTCAACCTGATTGTTTTGTTTTTGATTTTGCGTCTACAATACAAATCAGATTTCATCCTGATGGAGCCCAGTGACTTGAGTTCGGTTTTAGATTAAACTTGTAATTGAACACACGCATGGCCACATAAATTTGACGGGGGATGTGATCAGCTGCGAAAGTTTGCAAATCATTTACACTGATGAGTTCTTGTTCTTCATAACATGACTGCTGGGGTGTTTTGAAACACAATCTGTCATACTTGCAAATGCAGTCAGTGTTTCTTTGCACCAAACAGACTCACATCTGAAACCCTGTCAGTTTGTCAAAGACTTGTTTGGTTTGCTTATCAAAATCTTTTTCTTCTTTGTCATCCTGAGACAAGAACTTTTGACTGAATGGATTTGAGGGAGGGCAGAACAACACATATTGCTTTTGGTAATCAATAACCTGTATTTGTAAAAGCCATAATGTGATGGGTCAGCTCCAGAAGTATTGTATATGTATTCACCAAACAGCCTTTCCCACATAACTGTCTCAGGGGAAGATGACGTCCCTTTTGTTTTGTTTTTTTTGTTTTTTTACCTACACCAAGGATGGTATGTTTTTGCTAGTGTTTGTTAGTTTGTGAGCAGAGTAACTCGAAAACTAATGAACAGATTTTGACGACAATTTAAGGAAATGTTTATCATGGCACAAGGAAGAGATGATTACACTGCAAAAACTCCAATGTTTGCAAGTTTATTTGTCTAATTTGAAGTCAAAATGATCCAATTTCTTAGTAAAATGGATATCTTATTCCAAGGAATAAAAAAACCACTGACTAACTTATAATTATCAGAAAATATTTGCTAATAAAACAAGCAAAATTTTACTCCTTGAGGGTCTTAAAATCAGGAATAGAAACTACTTAAAAAAACACATCTTACTTCCAAGACATCGTGCAAGTAAAATCTGTCTTGCCACATTGGCAGATATTTTAACTCATTTCAAGCAATTTCTGGTTTATTTTTTGTTTCTAAATACTGAAATAAGATGTGTAGCTGGACATGCCAGGCAATTTTGACTTACAAAAACTGTTGTGAGGTTCTTAGAATTGAAATTGGATGAACAAACGCCTTTATTAACACCGAAAAGACTCAGATCTAGGTGAGAGTATTTGTCCAATTTCAAGATAAAAAATCTCACTAGACTTATTCTAATTCACAATTTTCTTACATGATTAAGATCTTATTTGAAGAAATAAAAACTGAATATAAGGCCCGAGCTGCTTGTAATAAGTAAAATACTCTGCCAGTAAGACAAGACATATTTAACTTGAGCAGATATTGAACTTTAATTTTAGACCCTCACTGAGTCAAACTTTCATTGTTTCATTGACAGATATTTTTTCTTCATTACAAGCAGTTCAGTGCCTTATTTTTGCCTTTCATTGCTTAAAGTAAGATATTGACTTGTTAAGTGAATGTGGATAAGAATAAGTGTTTTGGATACTTTTGAGTTGAAAATAGACAAACAAACTTGCCTAGATCTGAGTTTTTGCAGCAAAGGATTTGGACAGTTTTTCTAATTTTCCCAACAGACTTTCATGACATTTTCAGGGAATGTTGATCTTGGCACAAGGAAGAAGTGTTTACATGTTAATGCCGATCTGAGTCAGGACGTGGATCAAGGAAACTTTTAAAGAATTTCGTAACAGTGCGATTTATGGTAGTTTAGTTTTCCAAATTTTGACAATAACTTGCCCGACAATGTTGAAAATGCCGATGTGAAGGTTTGCACCCTAAGTTTGTTTTGTTTTTGTCTGGCTTCTTGCTCTGTTGCCCTCTTCTGTCTCATACCCTTAACCATTTTATTCTACAAACCATATGATATTGGACTTTTTTCTGATATCCGATATGCCAGTATTTCCCCAATCATCTGCAGCAATGTTGATATTTTTTGTCAAGAGCACAAAGCCACAAATTGATGAAAATTGACCTGTTCCTTTCATGGTTACAGTCTATTTGTGTTAGAAAAAGACGTGAATCAAGAAAAACAAAATGTATTCTTTAATAAAGGTTATTTTTTTAATTATACATGTAGATGCTGAGTGAGAAGAGTTAGACCATCATGATACATTTGTTGATTTTTTCTAATATTACAGCCAATATATGGGATATTTATGGCCAATTTTCTGGTCAAATATCACCTGTTAATAAAATTAATACTCAGAGAGACAGACAACCATTCACGCTCACACTCATAAGAGCAACTTGGACTCAGCAGTCAACCTAACAAGCTTGTTCTTGGTCTGTTGGAGGAAGCCAGAGTACCTAAAGTAAACCCACGCATGCATGGGGAGAACATGCTACCTCCACGCAAAAAGACCCTGACATGAACTGAAACCCCTGCCCCTTATGGAGTCCTTTACTCTTGAAATCTTGGGCCGGTTTTTGGTACCAAGGCCTAAGTCCAGATGCTGCAGACTTTGGTCTTGTTCATGAAAGTGCTTTTTGACATGTTAAACACACAGGAGGCTTTATTAAAACTCTTAATAATGAAGTTAATGTGCACAGAAACACACTGCATCAGATAGGCTTCATTTATTAGTCTATTTATTGTGTAAACTAGCGCCTCATACTGATGCAACTGTTATTCCAGATTTTATTGCACTCATAAACAGTTTATTTAGCAGAGCAGAGGGAGTTTCAGGGACATTACTTGTCCTCATTTTGGACTTTGTTTTGCTTCTTTCCCTTGCTCTTTACGTGTTAAATGTATTTGCTAATGCCGTTTATCTGTGTGTACATGAATAGTAAAGAAAGTATAATTCAGAGAATATACAGCTCATATTTAAAATGCAGGTGTACATATGTTGATTTTTCTTCTCTTCAACTCGGCTCAATGCTGCAGGCAGCCAAATTATTATTGTTCCTGTGCTACAAGGCTGCACTAATTAAATTTCATGAAGGTTATTTATGTAGTTAGTATTACAAAAGAAAATTAGTGTGACTGTGTTTGGGCTTTGGTCCTGTGTTAGAGTGTGTGTGTTAGGAGGGGGTGTTGTGTTCGAGGACCGATGGATGTTTTCCATAATCATTCACAGCCAGTAGAGGCAGATATATTAACAGGCTATATAATGGATGGTAGATGGTGAAATATAAATAGGCAGACATATGGATAGACATTTCCACCCCCTTTTTATCCCTGTCTGTGAGTCGCTCTCCTCTTTTGTCCTGGAAGTGAGGAAGGTGACTGTAATAATCCACCCTCCAGCAACAGCCGTGGAATGTTAATGTGTCTGCGTTAAACCTTGGCGTAGTTATTTCCTTCATTCAGGACTGTTTTACAAATGCCATCTCACACACAAGCAGCAGATGGGCTTTTAAAATGGCAGAGGTGAAAGACATGATGATGATATTCATATAAAAACATAGAGGAAGCTTAAAGGGGAAGGACAAAGTCTTGACAAACAGTTAGCATTGATATAGTGTGCTCTCTGAAGTCTGGATTGTGAGGAGTGGCTCAATGACGGCGCACAGTCTTCTTAGCCTTGAAGTGAGGAACAGCATTTTCACATAATTAGCGCTCCAGATAGGAACACTGAACTCTTTTTAGGGCTGTCGCTTTTCTCAGAAGTCAAACTTGATTAGTTTATTTAAGCATATGCGCTAGTGTTGTCATGATACTAAAATTTCAAACTTGATATCGATACCCAGAAAAATATGCGCTACTTGATACCTTTTTCAATACTGCTAAAATGACAAATACTTAAAAAGGCATAAAAAATGTTTTTATCAACATGAAAATCTCAAAAACACTTTTTCAATCTCAACATGAAACATGTTTTCTCAGCAGAACCACATATGCTTGTTAAATAATCAGAAGATGGGAGAAAAAACGATGACAAACAAGACATTCACATTGTTTTTACTTAGTGCAAATAAATGCAAAATAAATAACCCAAATATAACACAATTAGACAGTATTTTAGGGTTGTCTCAGATATCTTTCTTTTTAACTTAGTGCAAATAATCCAAAAATCTGAAATTAACAACAGCAAAAATATGCAAACACTTGTCTGAGGTAGTACTGATACCATGGCAATTAGTATTGTATCTGGATACGGCGTTTGAGTATCGATACTTTTCAAAGTATTGATACTTTTGACAACCCTAATACGGGCTATATCGGTTTGGCTTTGTCAACTCCAAAACAGCAAAAAAATCTCAAAACTCAAAAAGCCATTGGGACTTAGGGAGAGAAGATCTAGTGCAGGATCAAAAAATGTCAATGTCCAAGCCACAAGATACAGTTTCCTTTGCTTTATTAAGGATTGCAAACTAATTGGCGTCCTCTTTGCTTCCCGTCTTCCTGGTTAAAACAAACATTCACCTTCCTCGGTGCTGACCTATCCTGTCTTACTTGCCCCTCTATATCCATATCACCTGGTGCCAAACAACCAAACCCATCAAAATAAAAGCCTAAATATATGCCCAAATATTCTAAATAATAAAACTGGCAATAAAAAAATAATCCTCAAATCATATTTAAACAAGATAACAACAGCTAAATAAATAGCTAAATTTAAATAAGGCAATATCCTGTGAAAAGCTCCAACACACGCTAGATAGTAGAGTATATGAGGCATTTCCGTTTCCTATTCTCCTGAGGCCACACTGGTGGGCCTCATATCCTTGCAAATGAAACTTACAATCCTTTCAGTGAAGCTGAGCAGAAGGCCAACAAATGGGCTTGTGGATTTGTTGTGGATGAGAAGTAAGCCAGCTGCTTTGCACACCATCGACACAAAACCCTGACTTGTTTTTGTGGTGTGGGGCCCAAAGTGTTTCCACGGTGTGGTTTTGCCTCTCCTCCATTTTCTCAAGGTTTATTCTATTTTCTTTGCTGATTTCAAGACTAAAACTAAAGGTGATCGAGCCTCTTCTGTTAGAACTTCTCGACTTTGGAACAACCTGCCGGAAGAGATAAAGGAGAAACAGTCTTTCAAATCACTTTTAAAATCTAATTTTTACAAACTTGCTTTCATGTGACGTCTTCTTTATCTGATCTTTTTGTTTTACTGTCCTTTTAGCCTCTTATTTCTTTATTGCTCGTATCATTTTAGCTCTTAATACTTTAAGTTCTTTCCTCTGCCCTTGGCTTTTTATATTTTCTTGTTTAATGTTAATGTTTTTACTTAATATTAATTCCCATTTTCATTTATTTAATGCTTCACTCTTTTACTTTCTGCCTGCTGTTTCATATTCTCTTATGTTGTGCTTTTATTATATTTAGCTTCTTTTACGCTCCATTATTGTTTTATCTCCTCTTTATGTTAGTAGTTCTATCTGTTATGCATTTTTTTACCTGACTTTTCTTTCTTTTTGTTTTCTTGTTTTACTGTTTTTATTGCTTATTGTCTCATCTTTTTATTCTCCTATCTTCTGCTACTACATTTTTTTATTGCCTTTTCTCTTTATTTTTGTTTCGATGTTTTTAACTTCACTTGATTTTTTTCCTCCTCATGGTCGTATTTTTTGTTGCTAGGTTGCTGTATTATCTGGGGAGGGAGGCAGGAGGTGGAGACCCAGGAAGTGGACACGGGTGATCTACAGGACTACAGAAGCAGTTAGCATTTTTGCTTATCTTTGTACAAGCAGTCACTTCCTGCTTCCTGTCATCACGCTTGTAGCTTCCACCTCTTTCAGCTTAAATGAAGCTGATTTGGCTGTGTGACTTTGGTATGATCATAACTGTTCTAGCTTGAAGCTTTGCAAGATCTGCTTGATTACAGACATTGAATCAGGCGGATCCAGCTGCACTGCAAGGTTAGGATTTATTGGCTAGCTGTGTAATTTTACAATCATACATCTTTACACACATAGCACTTCCCCAGGAGATCATATTAAAGATTACAAGCATTAATATTTAACAACCAAGCATGTTTATTAAAAACTACTATGTATATCTGGTGGTTTCTAAGTAATTAGGGTATTCATATTTCATCATTTATATCAAAGGACAGAAGTATTATTATATATGTACCAGAATGAGACAAAAAATCTTCTGGGATTTATCAATTCATGTGCTGATCCAGGCATTCACACTTTAATTGACAGATATGTATGTCATTTTGGTTTGCAAAATTCAATTCCAGCGTTTCTTTGATGACAAATTTCTGTCTAACCAACCACTGTGGCTGTCTTGTATGATAATAGCAGGACAAAGCCTGCGAGATGCTTGCTTGGTCAAGCTTTTCTGCTTCCATGAATTAGAAAAAAAATAGAGACCAAATGATGCAATATTGCTGGTGCATGCTAATTTATTGCCCCTAAACCTTGAAATGAGGCCATAATGAGAATCGCTCCAGCCACGGTCTGATCCTGCTTATCTCGCTGCAGTCCCTCATGAATAACTATGACTGTTATGTTGCTGTATGTGATTTACTCAGTTATTTTGAGTTACTATAGTAATTACTCGTGTGCTCAACAGGGGGCAGGGGCAGTTTTGGTGGGTGCTTTTATCAGGCTAAACTGTCAAGTCAATACAACATTATTTTATATTGTATTTCTTCAAAAGTAAAATGCAGAATTAAGAAATTATCTTATCCAAAGTTGTTTTAACATTCATACCATCAATCTGCACTGTTTCTGTAGGATGTGTGCTCCTCAAAGGGATAGTTCTGGAATTTTGAAGCAGGGTTAAGGAACAGTACATGGCATTAGCTTGAACATAAGCCACAGTCACAAAGATTAGCTCTCTATCTGTGCAGAAAAAGTCTGCAAGGAAACTAGGGCTAGACATTGCTACAGGTGGTGCCATAGTGTAATTACATTCTAGGACTGTCACCTTATATTTCATATTGGAATATCTGTTCGAGCATGAGGGTAAAATTCAGTGCTCAAACTGCAAATAAACATTTGAATATAAAAAAAACAGCTCATTAAGGGGCTACGGGAGCAGTGAACCACCTGATCCAGCAGAGGATAATCCCAGAGAAATATGATCATCTCTGGACCTCAAAAAGAGCTGCATCCTGTCAGAGAAACAACAGAAGAAGAAGACACGGAAAAGGAGGACAGGCAAAGCCAGTCTGAGAAGTGTTAATTTTGTTGACTAATTATTTTCGTAATAGTTTTCGTCAACAATCCTTTTTCCCCTGATGAAAACTAGACAGTAACTAATAAAAACAAGTGCACATGGACAAAAACTAAAACTAAATTAGCTGACAATTTCATCAACAAATGAGAACTAGATGGAAATGTTTGACAGAGACTTAATCCAATCAGACCTAATTTGGTCATGTAGAAAGTAGAGACAAGTTAGGAATATATCCAATCACAGCTACTTTGGTTGTGTGGAAAGATTGGATGAGTTAAGAGGGACATCCAGTCACAGCTGCCTTAGCTTGGTGGTGGTGGTGGGAGTGTAAAACTTGATTTCAGATATTCAGTTAAACATAAAAAATGCTTACACTGCACACTTCATATTTTATTCAACTAAATTTACAGTAGATTTCATCGACTAAAATGTTGTGAAATTTTGTCAAATAAAACTTGACTAAAATTAAAACAATTTGGATGACTAAATTAGGACTAAAACTAAAAGATATTTTAGGCAAAAGACTATAACTAAAACAAAATAAAGAAGTGCTGTCAAAATTAACAGACTCCAAGCTGACAATAGCAGCACTAAAACATTTTAGGAGTGCTGTATGGAAGCACTTTGGCCTTCATTGTGTGTTGATTATATGCAAAGTAACTAGCCGATTTTAACAAATCTGTGGGTCCATTTGTTGGCCCGTCACCCACTACAGTCTAGCAGTGCCAGGGCCTTTAGCTTCATTTCCACCAAGCAGTCTGGTTCAGTTCTGCTCTGTGCCGTTGCCATGACTGGTGTTTCCACCATCAAATAAGGAGAAAAGGTACCCAAATAACCAACCTGTGCCATCCCACTTTTTGGCATGGCTGTGACTTCTCTCATTTACGTAGCTGGCACGACCCTCCTCCTCTCTCAAGTGAAGGTTCACCTGGCAGTGAAAACGCAAACAGGATCCAACCTGTAAAGAACTGTACTGAACCAAACCAGACAACTCGGTAAAAACATTTGAGGAGTTCTGTGTGGAAGCACTTTCGCCTCCAATGTGTGTTGTTGCAAAGCAACTGGCCCACTATGACAAATCTGCAGGCTCATTTATCAGCTTTGCACCCACTGCAGTCTAGCGTTGCCTTGTCGAGTGCTAAGTTCCTTGGAGTCCTCCGCGTTTTTACTGGTGTATGTTTGTTTGTTTGTTAGCATGAGTATGCAAAAATTCAGTGTAAAATCCTTGTTTTAATCTTCTTTAAATTTATTTTATAGCATTAAATTACCTGAAATCCATAACAAGGTCTTGCAAAGCTCTTTAACTGCCTCTGCCAAAGAGGTTATGTTTTTGCTGGCATCTGTTTGTCTGTTTGTTTGTTAGCATGATTGCGCAAAAACTACTAGATTGATTCTGCTGACATTTTCAGGTGATGTTGGTAATGGCCTGACTTAGAAGTAATTAGATTTTGGTGGTGATCGAAATAACCGCCATTAGCGAACAATTTTTTCTGCTTAATAACTGTCTAACTAATAATGATATCAACATGATTCCGAGGTTTTCAGGGTCAAGGAATCATATTATGATGGTAACTTTATCATGGAACTATTGCTTATAGGTGTAACATCAGTATGTTCTCCGAGTGCTTTTGTAGTTGGAAAAATTGACAGCCCTGTTACATTCTCTGAACAGTTTACTAACAACAACTTATTTTTCCACCTCTTAGCCACTCTGTTTTGGCACTACTTTGCTACCTGGCAAAGCCTACGTGCTCTTCCACCAGTAGCGTCTGACTTAAGTTTCACAGAGTCCACTATAATGACTACATCCCAAAATATACAATAGTTTTAAGATCATCAAGCACAGTTAGCCTGATCTATCTTGCTGTGGTGGCTTCTAATAATAAAGCATTGCAAGAAACATGCTTGAGACATTCTCAGCATAAAGCATGGGAGATTGATCACTTCTCAGTTTATTGTTCATGCATGATGACCCCTTGGGCAGCATCTTAATGGTTGTAAACATGCTAGGCTGCCCACTGAAGCAGGAAACACTACAATCCACATCATCTCCCAGGCCACCCGCCTGCTTCTTGCATCGCCTCAGGGTATGGCCTGATGCATTTAATATGCATTTGTAGAGAACTTTGCTGCTGCTGCATGCATTTTAGTGTAAATTCTGTTGGATGTTTGAGCTAACAGAAGGTTGCTTGAAACCTTCAGGTTGTTACTACGGATATATTGAATGAATAAGTAACATTTTAAGCACCAATGGCCTTGGTAACATCCCCTGCAGATCCTCAGCCCACATACTGATGACCACAGATTGCTTTGGAGGCTTTCAGGTGTGAATGTGCATCTCTATGAATGTTGAAAAGGTTGTTGTGGAATAGGAGCATGTGTGATTCACTTCCCGAGTGGCATTTTTACACATTTTACATTAGGCACCACCGCTTTAAGTCATCCATAGTTGAGTTGACCTTGGGCATAACTAAAAGTTGCTCTGTATTTTCTTATCACCTTTAGGGGAACAGAAACACGTCAGTATATATGAAGCTACATGCACTCGAGCTGCGCTTGGAGCAGAGGAAAGCTCATACAAAGACAGAAAATGCTTTTGAGTGGAGCGTAGCGGCGAGTGATTCTGTTCCTCGCCCGATGCTCTGTTTGTTCCTCTGCTCCCCCGCTCAAAGCTGCTCCAGGCCGCTCCGCTCAATATGGCTCTGCGTTTGACTCAGACTTCACCCCGCTTGACTCACATCACTCTCTGCCTGCTCTCAAAGAAAAGGGAAAGCTGTGATGTTGTTGTTATTGTTTATGACATACTACAACATGGTTGTCTGGGCTACAGGAGTGGTGCACCGCAAAGCCTCCTCAGTATGGAGCGCCGTTTGGGCATAAAATTTATATCATTGATATCAACCATATTCAGCTCTATTAATACTCAAATAAGGAGTACATGTACTCCACTTTGGTCAACTAGTGCACGCATAGACTTTACTAGAGAAGCAAAAAGTGTCACTCATAGTACTCGCAGATCGAAAAATGTTCAGTAGTACTACAAGTAGACTTTAAAATATTCACTAGTACTACTAGTAAGCCTTATATGCTAATAAGGGGAAAAACAAAGTCAGACTTCCCATTGGCTTTCAAAAATATTACAACCTATCAGAGTGCTGGATTTGGTTATAATCCCTCCTACTTCATTTGCATTGGGTCTACTAGTACTACTAGTGAATCTTTTGGCTTTACTAGTAGAACTAGTCTTACTAGTATTACTAGTAGACCAAAAAGCATTCACTAATACTACTAGTAGACTGTTTTGGGTGTACTAGTACTAATAGTAGACTTTAAAATGTTCACTAGAACTGCTAGTAAAGCTTTTAGTTTTGTTGCAACTTTTTTTTAAGTCTAGTAGTACTACTGATTTTTCTTTACTAGTAAGGTCTATTTGTACACTAGTGGACCAGAAACCTCTACTAGTAAAACAAAATCTTTGTTTACTAGAAAACTCATAATATCTCACTAATAGTACTAGTAGACTGTTTAAGTCTACTTGTAGTACAATTAAAGCCAAAAGATTCACTAGTTGTACTAGTAGACCTGATGCAAATGAAGTACGAGGGATTATAACCAAATCCAGCACCCTGATTGGCTGTTATAGTTGTGAAAGCCAATGGGAAGTCTGATTTTGCTTTTCCCCACACCCTTATTAGCATATAAAGCTTACTAGTAGTACTAGTGAACATTTTTTGATCTACTAGTAGTACTAACAACACTTTTGCTACACTAGTAAATTCTACTCGTGCTCTAGTTGACCAAAATTGAGTACATGTACTCCAAATTTGCATACTAGTAGAGCTGAACTTTTATTGTTATCTATTTAATTCCCGAATAGCTTCCCATACCTCAGCTCTGTTCTGAACAAGCGTTGGAAACTCCATCACGAAAGTCTCATAGGACCTTTCCTGGAACATTGATACAGTCCAGGCTGTGGAAAACTAACTAAGCTTGTAAAGTGAGATTACAAGTGGACCTTGGTATATTTTCAAACAAAATGGGACAATGTGAAAGCTGTGAGTTTTAATAAAGATGCCAGTATGCAGCACTATGGATACCTAAGACCTCACCATGGAGCATACTGTATTGCTGCGTGACCCTCTGAAATCTACTCGCTAAATGGAGGTTGGTGGGTGTCAATTCTGGACCCTGTCTCCAGGCTGTATTTACAATACAATATGAAATGATACAGTGCACTTTACGGTCCCCTCGGGAAAAGTGGTCTTGGACTGTAAGTGCTGCATACATTAAGCTGCCTACACAACGAGCAAACAATGTCCACATGAGCAGAGAAGCACACAAACAACATACAGCACATTTCAAACATTTATTTGAAGCTTGCATGGTTACAGGATAAACTCAAATCTGGGTGCACACATGTCAGAACTGAACAAAACAAACAGAAACCCCAATTCCAGTGAAGTTGGGATGTTGTGTTAAATGTAAATAAACAGAATACCATGATTTGCAAATCCTTTTTGACCTATATTCAATTCTAAAATGTCAAAGGCAGACTCAAATGAAGAAATTTACTTCTAAAACAAAATCCAATGAAGAAGCAGGCAGTCACTGAAGAAAACTACAATGCCACGGTGCATCTCCCACAGCTAGGGGACCATTTTGATTTTTCTGGACAACGATAAATATTTTCTGATATAGAGAGCCCTGCTCTGATATGATATTAACATGATACAACTTGGGAGCCTGTGATCAATATTGGACAATACTATGTGTGGAATTACCAAAATTACATTTATAATTTGAAAAAAAAAGTAATTTCAACTACTTTTTTGGTGAAGGGCTTTTATCTTAATGATAAAACAGATCAATCTTCTTTTAAACATAATGGCAAAAAGAATGTTACTGTTCAGTACCTAATAATTGGAGTTAGAATGCAATTAATGTTTTTTAAACATATTTGAGCATCATTGAGCTGATATAACTATCATATGGTGATGTTTTTTATATGCATGCATCTTCTCAATGCCTTAACTCTTTGGATACTGTTCATCATGGAGCTTTAAGGTTCATAACAAATCTCAAGGTGCTAACTCATCATTGTGCTCTGAATGATGGAGTTGGCTGTCCCTCAGTGGCCACTCGAAGACTAAATAATTGGTGTGTCCTTATTTTCAAGGCTACACTTATACTGACGCACTTGCATTCAAGTGAAAAGTGCTGAAAGCCTCAGTGTTTGCTCTGTGACTCAGTCACAAGATAATTCTCACTATCTGTCCCCAAAGTCCGTCTTGATCTAGAAAAAGAAGCTTCAGATCTGCTGCTCCTGCAGACTGCAATCTGCTGCAGGGAAAATTGGTGTGAAGGAGCAGGATGTTGTGACTCTTGACTTTCTGCAGTATGATACTGAATTGTTCATTTGTTTATCTGTGTGTTATTTCTGTACAGTGTTAATTTTGTTGATTAACAACCTTTTTTCTCCTGACGAAAACTAGACAGTAACTAATAAAAACAAGTACATGGACAAAAACTAAAACTAAATTAACTGACATTTTCATCAACAAATAAAAACTAGATGAAAATGTTTGACAGAGACTTAATCCAATCAGACCTAATCTGGTCATGTAGAAAGTAGGGACAAGTTACGAATATATCCAATCACAGCTACTTTGGTTTCGTGAAAAGATTGGATGAGTTAAGAGGGACATTCAATCACAGCTGCCTTAGCTTTGTAGTGGTGGTGGGAGTGTAAAACTTGATTTCAGATATTCAGTGAAACATAAAAAATGCTTACACTTCACATTTCATATTTTATTCGACTAAATTTAAAGTAGATTTCATCGACTAAAATGTTGTGAAATTTTGTCAAATAAAACTTGACTAAAATTAAAACTATTTAGATGACTAAATTATGAATAAAACTAAAAGATATTTTAGGCAAAAGACTATAACTAAAACTTAGCTAAAACTGTTTCTGTATATTGTTTTGCTGCACGTCTTAGCAAGGACACATTTGTCATATAGATGACTTTCTATCAATCTGATTGGATCATTGATCAGCCTATCAACATATGGATATATCACTGTTTTTCACACCCCTACCTACAGCCTTGGACTTTTTTCCAGGTAGTTTTGTATGCAAAAGGTGCATTTATATTGTTATTGTGTTCAGAGACAAGGCTCTCTCTGTCTCCGTGTCTCCATTCTTCACTTCCTGTCTCTTATCACAAATGCACTCGACATACAAACACAAATTCATAATAGCAGCATGTTCAGAGGAAAATGAATATCTCAGCCTTTAGCCTTCCCTTGTCGTCCCTCATCTTGTGATTAGGTAACACGTATCAGACCAGCATTCACATGGAGAGGCCTGTATTCAGTAATAAACCTTATAGCCAGTAAACAACCATTTAGCATCAGCTTGGGTGAGAGTCTATTGATAAGGCCATTAATCTTCCTTCACAACAAAATGATTCATTTGCATAAATTCAAGATAAAATCCTTTTCATTGACAGTGATTACACTCATTATTGCCACTCAAATAAGCGTATCATTGAAGTGAATAGGCCCATGATTTATTGTATTTAAGCCATCAAGGCTCTTTCTCTCCACTCTTTTGCAGTTGATAATTTGTTGGCATTATGCTCTTTGAAATCACTGCTTGCATGAATATGTGTACAAAGATGATAAACACTTGCACTCTCATCATAGCCATCGACATTGTTGAACACTCACTGCAGCCTTGCCATGGTCCTAATGCCAAATGTGGCTCAGATGAAGGTAGGGAACATGACACAACGAACAAGGCAATTATATTAAAAAAAGGAAATAAATGAATATTTAACCTTGTTAGGAGTTCAAGGGCTTTGTTATGGATTCCAGGTAATTTAATTCTATAAAATAAATCTAAGGAACCAAATTTCTTCTGGATGTCTATTTCTTGTGCTCAGGTTATTCAGGGGAGGACAACAACTTTATCTCAGTTTACTTTTTTATTTTTATTTTTATTACCCAGATGTTTATATTTTCAATGAAATTATGAGCCTCTGGATCCTTACCCCTATATATCTTCTTTTTTGATGTTTTACCCACAGGACAATGTATTCACTATTGTAAATGATCAAATGAATAAATATAAAATAATATTAAAAAAACACTTAGACACTGAAAATGTATTAAAATAAAGATGATACACAAAATAAACACTTTAATCAGTACTGTTTCCACCTCTAACTATGCGTCTGCAATTTCTGTTAGTGTTTGTAGTTTTGTAGTTTTAAATTTGCTTATTGCCAATTCCTACAAACTAGTGATGCACAATATGAAAAATTTCCACCGATACGATATCCGATAATTTCCTGCTTCTCATGGCCGATATGATACCAATAACCGATAAGTTCATGTTTTTATATTTAATATTATCTTTTTGCATGTTGAAATCTTGAACCTGCAACTTAAAGTCAGGTGCGACTTATATATCAAAATATACATTATTTAACATGTTTTTAAATGTTAACAGACAGACATGAACCACAGAGTAAACATTACCGTCTACAGCCACGAGAGGGCACTCGAGGCTAGACATAAACAAAGTGCCCCCAAAATGAAATCCAATTCCAACAAACTACAGGTAGTAAAATATGCAGCGGTAATCGGTTTTTCACTCACTCCAAATAAAGTTTGGAGTGAGTGAAAAACTTGTGAGGGACTCGCGAAAAGCAGAGGTTGCTCTTACTCCAGTGAAGAAAATGAAGAAAGCTAATCGTGGGCCAAAAGCAGGATGGCCAGAGCTGGAGGAGCGAGTCCACAGATGGGTGCTTGAACAACATGTTGCCGGGAGAGACTTGTTACAGGCCCATTTATGCTCAATGTTAAAGACTGAGCCTTCTGTCCGTGCTCTGCATTCATTTCGTCAATATTGCTGCACGTTTCCATAAAGCTTACAGATACGGGCTAAACGGAGCAGTACCACTGGAAACCATTGGGGCAGTGTTGCAATTACTACCCATTATGTAGCTCTAGTGAGACACAAAGAAGAAATAATAATGGTGGAACTTTGTGAAGAGAAACTCTGCAAGTTAGTTAGAAATTACAAACATCTGTATGATGTTACTTCACCTGGACACCTGGGAGGAGACTGGAGAGCAATTAAATATCAGTTGGTCGGTAGGGAAGGAGAAGTTGAGGTGTGTGCGAGACAGATTTGTTCGAGCCCCACCTTGTGGATGTATTGGTTAACAGCAATGCCAACGGAAAGGACGCAGTGGGCTTTCTTGGTGTTACCGCTTCATACAAGGCAACCACCTCTCTATCAGAGCACATAATAAATGCGACTTATAGTCCGGTGTGACTTGTATATGTTTTTTTTCTCTTCATGACGCATTTTTTGACTGCGACTTATACTCCGGAACGACTTATAGTCCGGAAAATACGGTAGATTTAATTTTGATTATCTGTATGTGATTGTTAATCTACTTTTACATGAAGCTGAAGAAATTCCTATTTATTTTTGTTTGTTGTGATTTTTTGGTGGAGATCATTGCAAGACTTTTAAATCTTCTAAAATCCAGTTTTATTAATGACTGACTTATATTTAATTAAATTGAAATATAGTGTGGCGTAATTCTGTAAGATCCTGATGTTTTATTTGTGCTTCATACTTATTATTCATACGTTGAGCTTTGGGTGGTGCAGCAGGTAGTGCTTGTATCCCACAGCAAGAAGGCTGCTTGTTCAATCCCCGCATCGTTTGCATGTTCTCCCTGTGCATGCATCAGTTCTCTCTGGACACTCCGACTTCCTCCCACAGACCAAAAACAAGCTCATAAGGTTAATTTTTGACGCCCTTAGGTATGAGTGTGAGCGTGAATGGTTGTCTGTCTCTCTATGTGGCCCTGGGATTGGCTGGCAACTGGTTCAAGGTGTACCCGACCTCTTGCTCAAAGTCAGCTAGGATTGGCTCCAGCCCCCTGTGACCCTGAAAGGGAGTAGCAGTATAGATGATGGATGGATGGATGGATGTTGAGCTTTTAATGCTCACAGACTGAGATATATGGTATCAGTCACTTTCTGAGGTCTTTTTTTTTAATCAGTTTTATATTTCATAGACAATCTAAAGTGTTACAGGAGTTTGTTTTTATTGTACTGCAGACAAACTTTAATCATGAGGGAATTGATTGAATCCTAGACAAACTGATATGATAACACTCAGTTATCGTCTGACTTTGTTGCACTGCAGAGTGATTTGATGTATTTAGCATATTAGCCACTACATTTTCAAGACCAAGCTTTGTTGTTGGTAAAGTAGTATCTTATTGTTTCTGTGTCCATATTCATAGCAACAATGGAACAACAACATCAAACAAATTATACTCCTGATTCAATGCTGTGCTGCATTGATAAAGTCTTTTAGAAGTTGCTGGTGTTTTCACTTGCTAAAAGTTGTGCAGCAAGCATCTTTTAGTCTAAAATCTAGACACGGTTCTTACCCTTTCTATCCCCTGTCAGTCGAAGGAATTGGTAAGGGAATTGGTAAACATTTTTGAGCGTGGGAACAAAAGCACAGCATTGGCTTAGCTATTAATTAATTGTGAACTTTTAAACCATGACTCTGTATAACCGACACATCCCTATTGGTCTCTATTCTCCTATTTTCCTAACTCTGCTCCCTGACTTGTCACACTAGGGGATACAATGCCTCAGAAATACTTTTAAGAAGAAAAAAAACAGCTTGTTTATCTTGCTGTGTGTGTGCAAACTGACTGTCTTGTGTTTTTATGCTTCTCTGTTATGCATTTGCAGTGTTTCAGTTTGCCACACAATTCTGCCAGTGTTGACAAATCCATACTTTTCCAACTGTTTCCAGAGAAAAACCCTCTCCATGATTTGTGCTGAGTGCATAAATTCTCCTTTCACAATCCACAGGAAAAACAAGGCAATTGAATTATCTCACTGCGCAACTACTGTGACAACTCGCTCCGCAGCGAGATGACATGCATGGGCATTTTGGTGTTTGTGTGTCCCTGCGTGATGTGCGTGTGATGTTGTTTATGTGTGTTTGGCTGCACGCAGTTCCCGGCACATGTGCTGAACCAATTCACAGTTGGTTCGGCACATGTGCGCGTGTGCCGGTTGGTGTAGGAAGAAACCATTGAGAGTTTCCGTCTGCTTCCCGCCGTCCCGCTGTGAATGTCTGAACCACGATTCCTCAGGTCGTCTCTTACAGATGGCTCCCCAGCCTACAAGCCCTCCGTCTGGGTAGAGGAGCACAGTTCCCCTCCCTGGTGCCCCGATGTGGGGGCTTGGAGCTGATTGGTGGACAGATGGTGGACGATGTGTGCTATCATCCATTATATGCATCCATCCATATAGAACAGAAACACACAGACCAAAGCACCCTCGAGCATGGTGTCCTCAGAATTTCCTGCCCCACACTTGGATGTTAGGACCTCATTTTGTCCTCAGTCAACCTGTCCACCTTCTGTTGTCTGTCCTGCTGCACAGGTCGACGCAGGACCACCACTCTGAATCTGGATGAGGTTATCAGCTGTTCACTCTCCTGTCAAATCTCCCCCATGCATCATACTGTACAGAGCGGAGCCTGACCAGGGATTGAAACAGCTGCCAAATCTCTTGCACAAAAGGCCATTTTAATTCTTTTTACAACATTTACTTCCCCACACACTCTCCCTCTTCTGTTGGTTTTACTCCAGATTTCAAAAAAATGGGCTCAGACACACTGCCTCACATCATATTCCATCTTTTAGCCTCTTAATGCTGTTGCACGGGTGCCAAATATCTTTTAGAGACTAGAGCAACTTATTCCAGAGTGATATTTATCTTCGCTTTGTGAAGAGGAATAGAGGAGAATATTGACTCCTAAAGAAAAGCTGTGCATCGAGCTGGCACCATCCGAGGACTGCGTTTCTGTTATTTAACCAAAGAGTTAGCCCCTAAGTGCAGACTCTCCCGGTACGGTAGTGTTCATCCCTCTCAGATTTAACATCTATGATAGCATTGCAGCGCAGCACAGTACAAACAGGTCAGGCTCGACTGGTTTTGAACCATATGGTAAGTAGAGGCTTTGAAAGGATGAGGCTCTGCTTATATCATTAGGGGAAAACTGCAAGGTTGGATAGCTCAGCTTCAAAGAATGCTTCACTTGCCTGGCAAGTAATTAATAATTCACAAGGCAAACAAACAGACATTGATCTCAGAGAGTATACCTTTAAAGCTGAAAAATCACATTGCCATCAGCTATGTGTGCATGAGCATTGAATCAGATCCACGCCCACACCTCTCCAGTAAAGTGTTGTGGTAGTAATGATTAATTTTTTCGAATTTTTTGCAAATGTGTCCTCTTTAAATTTACCCAGAGACATGTGCACAAAGCAAAGTTCTTTCTGCCCTTTTAGACAGACACTACAAAGGTGCCTCCCAATACAAATCAATCCAATGGCTCTCGTGAGAGAGCTGCGACATTTGCAGTCAGCCTCCTTCAACCAAGCAAAGAGAGGGTTGAACAACACACCCTGTCAGCTCGACAAGGTCTCTCTTTCTCTCCACATCCTGTCTAAAAGCAAGGCTACGTGATAGTATTGGCCTGATATTGGTTTTAGCAGATACTAGCTTTGGTAGATAATTATTTATATCAATTTATGACATTTCTGCCACTATTTACAGCTTAGACAATAGTCATACATACCAGCAGAATATATAGATGAAGGGTAATGTAAGATAATATGTATTTGAGATTAAAAATCTATCTTTCAACTGCAACACATACAAATCAGTGTTAATTTTGTCGCCTAATTAATTTCGTCATAGTTTTCGTCAACAACCTTTTTTTCCCTGACAAAAACTAGACTATAACTAAAACAAAACAAGTGCACATGGACAAAAACTAAAACTAAATTAACTGACATTTTTTCATCAACAGACAAAAACTAGACTGAGATGTTTGACAGAGACTTCATCCAATCAGACCTAATTTGGTCATGTAGAAAGTAGGGGCAAATTCGGAATATATCCAATCACAGCTACTTTGTTTTGAAGATTCAAAACAAGGCAACTGGACTGTGTTGAGTTTGTTGGGAAGACGTTTCACTTCTCATCCAAGAAGCTTCTTCAGTTCCAAATGGCTGGTGATGGAGGCAGATATTTATCTTGCTGTTGTTTCCCCTCTAGCAAGATAAATATCTGCTTCCATCACCAGCCATTTTGAACTGAAGAAGCTTCTTGGATGAGAAGTGAAACGTCTTCCCAACAAACTCAACACAGTCCAGTTGCCTTGTTTTTGAATCTTCAAGATGACCATGACCTGGATGAATGAGAATCTACACAGACACACTGCTACTTTGGTTGTGTGGAAAGGTTGGATGAGTTCAGAAGGACATCCAATCACAGCTGCCTTAGCTTCATAGTGGCGGGATCCAAGTTTAAAACATGACTTCAGAAATTCAAGGAAACATAAAAAAATGCCTTATACTTCACACATCTTGTTTTAGTCGACTAAAATTGTTGTGAAATTTTATCAACTAAAACTAGACTAAAATTAAAAAATTTAGATGACTGAATTATGACTAAAACTAAAAGATATTTTAGGTAAAAGACTAAAAGTAAAACTGAATTAAAAAGTGCTGTCAAAATTAACGCTGATAAAAAATACACATGACGTGTTTAACACTTGAAGTAAAATGACAAAATAGTAAAGACTGTTAATTGACATGCTGGACTATTGAAGGAAACAGGATCATCTGTCAAAACATCTGCAGCCAGATGCCTCCGTATTCACATCCGTTTAAATAACTACAGTTTGCACACAATAACTCAATACATTAGCTGCATTTACACCATGCAATAACTGTACATTTACATTTGAATCACTGTGAGCTTTTCTATTTTAAGATATAATAGTACTAACTAGTTTTAATATGGTGAAGGTGAATTTTTTCACAGATTTTGTGCCGCCCCTTGGAGGCCACAGTGCCCTTAGCATTTGCCTATATTGCCTAATCAGCCAGCCGGCTCTGTGTGCTAATTCCTGTTGTTTGAATAGTCTAAATATCATATTTAGGTGCTTGTCTTCTCCGATTCTGTCCTCTGTTATGGGACGGTGGGACATTATGGTTACAGACAGTGACCATACCTAACATTTACAGTGGGGAGAGATCCATGGAGGAGAAAAGTGATGGATTGACAGACAACCACAGACAGATGTGGAGTGATTGGCATGAGGAGAGCTGGTGATTGATGGGCATAAGAATGTAACTGATAGCTGTGACAGCTCGGTGGTGACAGTGGAGGAATGTGCATGCTGGGTTGTAGCTAGTCCCCTGACGATCCGTCAGACGTACAGCACAACTTTGTGTTCGCTCAGTTCTCTGCTGACCCAGGCTCACACTGACACGCAGGCATACAGAGAGAGAGAGCACAAACCCTCCATCTCTGCTCGCTTCCCTCCTCCGCCTAACCAATTACAGTGAACCGGCTTCCCCTTTGTGTCTAAATATAAGCAGCCGCCTCACATCTACAATCAGTGGCAACACTTAGGCCAATTAGCCCAGCATAAGGAATGGACTGGGGCTGCAGGACAGCATTCTCAAACACCAGTTCATGTGGCCATTAAGGATTGGCATCAGCAAGAGAGTTAATAGCTGGGTTTTTTAAGTGCTTCAGAGAGACTTTACAGAACATTTCCATCTGCATTAGCTGTTTATTTGCTCTAATCTGGCACTAGCAACCAAAATAGTCCAATAAAGGCTTGTCATGATGTAATAGCATTAGTCAGATACAAATCTGCATCTCCTGAATCACAGTTACACGACTGTGCCTCAATGGCACGGCTGTGGGTCAACTTTTTTGCTGTAGTTCTGGTGCTACTGAGGTTGGAAGTCCTGTGGAACAAGACAAAAAACACAAAGAAGTAGGGCTGACAGATTTTTTGTATTCGGATCGAAATCACAATTTTAGACAACGCAATCCTAATCCTGTGATTGCCAAAGCTGCAATTTTTTTGCAGCGCTCCTGACCACTTTTAATTTAGTTTTAGTTTTAGACTTTTGCCTAAAATATCTTTTAGTTTTTCATCATAATTTAGTCATCTAAATTGTTTTAATTTTAGTCTAGTTTTAGTTGATTCACAACAATTTTAGTCGTCAAAATCTACTGTAAATTTAGTTGACTAACATAAGATGTGTGAATTGTAAGGCATTTTTTTATGTTTCTTTGAATTTCTGAAGTCATGTTTTACACTTGGATCCCACCACCACCAAGCTAAGGCAGCTGTGATTGGATGTCCCTCTTAACTCATCCAAACTTTCCACACAATCAAAGTAGCTGTGATTGGATATATTCCTAACTTGTCCCTACTTTCTACATGACCAAATTAGGTCTGATTAAATTAACTCTCTGTCAAGCATTTTAGTCTAGTTTTTATCTGTTGACGAACTGAATTGTCCGTTAATTAAGTTATAGTTTTTTTGTCAACGTACACTTGTTTTGTTTTAGTTATTGTCTAGTTTTCGTCAGGGGAAAAAAGGTTTTTGACGAAAACTAAATAACTAGTGGACAAAATTAATTCTGACCCTGACTGACCCAGGCTCTTTTATGTCAGATATTTTACACATACTTTTTACAATTTTGCAGGCAGTATGAACGGTTTGCTCACAATTGCGAATCAGCTCTCATTGTTCACTTAAAAGAGCAGTTCAAAAGAGTTGACTCGTTCACCAACATCACATCTTCGCCGCGGGGGTGCTGGTAAGCAGGTCAACAACACAAAGCCTCTGTTTGGGAGAAGTTGGAGTATCCCTTAAATAATGATAATAGATTATTTATCATAAATATTAGATGATGAATAATGTATTATGTGCTTTTGATCATTGATTTCCTTACTGTTGTCTATACTGTAAACATAGTGAATATTACACTGAAGCTTGATTTGAAGAAAACAGTGAATCGAATTGAAATCGCAACATCTGCCAGAAAAATCACAATTAGATCTTTTCCTGAAATTGTTCAGCCCTACAAGATAGGTACAATTACTGTTTATAAAATGTCTTTGAGCTTTATTGGTCAATCAGAATCAGAGAATCCCCTCAAGCACCCCTGGTCAGGATAATCCAGTCCGACAACATTTTTTGTTGCAGCAGAGTCTTTCTTAATGCATAAATTTTGTCAGAAAATAACAGAAAAAATAATAAGAATCAGAATCAGAAATACTTTATGAATCCCTAAGGGGAAATTAGGTTGTTTCTGTTGCTCTTTTACACAGTATAACAGTAGGAATATCAAATAAAGACATTAAAATAGATAAGAACATAGAAAATTAAAAAAGCAGGTTTCAACATGCAGAATTTTTCAACTATATCAAATAACACCAAAATAGGGGCAGCAAGGTGGTGCAGCAGGTAGTGCACCTGCCTCACACCGAGATGGTTACTGGTTCGATCCCCATGTTGGTCAGGACCTTTCTATGTGGAGTTTGCATGTTCTCCACATGCATGCATGGGTTCTCCCTGGGCCCTCTGGCTTCCTCCCACAGACCAAAAACATGCTTGTTAGGTGGATTGGTGAGTCTAGGTTGCCCTTAGGTGTGAGCTTGAATGGTTGTCTGTCTTTTCAAGCTGTGCACCTTTTCCATTTATTAAGTGAACAATTCAGTTTGATTGGATATTTTACAATTCGTCAGGATACAACGCAGTGAGTAGTGTCCTTGATTTTCCGTATTACTGCTCCAGGCTACTTTTAAGTCAGATAAATACAAACTCGTTTCATAAGTATATCTTCCTATACTTGTTTTTTCTCCCTTCTTGGAGCTGCATGTGCAGGATGAAACAATTATTGACAATGCATCTTCATCTACTTCCCCATCATGATGCATAAAAGATTATTGATGACACCCCTATTGTCTCTTTTTATGGCCCTGTGATTGGCTGGCAACCAGTCCAGGGTGTCCCCTACCGAGGCTCCAGCCCTCTGGGACCCCAAAAGGGATAAGTGAGATCGATGACGGATGAATTTTATAGTTTTTCCATTTTAGATTATTTAATAAAACACTATTGATTAATAATTGTTTGTGTAAATACTTTCTCATATTAAGGGCAGTGTTTATCTGCAAGCAGTTTTTTCCCAAAAATATCAATCAATATTTGTATTCAAAATCCATCCATCTGTTATCTATACAGCTTATCCCTTTTGAGGTGACAGGGGACTGGAGCCTATTCCAGCTGACGTTGGGCAAGAGGTGGGGTACACCCTGAACCAGTCACCAGCCAATCCCAGGGCCACATAGAGAGACAACATTTTAGGTGAAGAAATCTACTGTAAATTTGGTCGACTAAAATATGAAGTAAAAAAAAAATTACCCAAAGGCAATTTAAAGTCACCAATCAATCAATCCTTATCCAGTGGGACAGGTAAATCAGACTGTACAACTCCTCACTGGGGGGGAGGAGGAGTAACAGGAAGACTGAAGATGGGAAGGAGCAGTAGCCAGCCAGTAGCCATATTTGTATTTATATTAATATTTCTGTTTATATCTATCTTTTATATATATATTTATATATATATGTATATATATATATATATATGTATATATATGTATATATATATATGTGTGTGTGTGTGTGTGTATATGTATGTATGTATATATGTATGTATGTATGTATGTATGTATATATATGTATATATGTATATGTATATATGTATATATGTGTATATGTATATATGTGTATATATATATATGTATATATGTATATATATGTGTGTGTATATATATATATATATATATATATATATATATATATATATTTTTTTTTTTTTTTTTTTTATGTGCTATAAATGGTACCACTGGAATCGTAATTTCCCTGAGGGAGTCTTCCAAAGGGATAAATAAAGTTCTGTCTAATCTAACCTAATCTAAAAACTAAATGGTACCCAACCCTAGCTACTAGATGCAGAGGGTAGAAAACAAGATGTCAAGATTGAGCACAAACCCTAGTTCTTGAGTCCAAGTCAAGTCTGAAGTCACATCTGCATGTTTGCCATGTACATTAGCAATATGCCGTTTACTGAAGCTGATATTGCTGAGTTAACTTGCACACTTATTTTTTAAAGAATTTCAGTCATTGCAATATTGAACATTGTTATTGCACATCACAGCCTTCCCTCATATCCTGCAGGCCTTATTCATAAGTTGCACTGTGCAGCCCGGTCCTGTGGATATTCAAACAGAGGAGCCACAGGCAGAATTTGGCCAAACTTTTTTGTCAGAGAGAGAGAATACAAAACAACAGAGAGCAGAATTCTCATCTGTGTGAAAGTCAGATGTGAGGGTGTGTATGTGAGTGCGAGTGTGTTCTGTCAGATTTCTTCTCCATCTCAGTAAACCTCTGTAATTACATTCCAACACAAGGAGGAATTAAACCCAGTTTCATCTATTGGGATGATGAATATGACAGCACACTGTTATATAGACTTCATATCTGCAGACAAACACACATAAATCTCCGCCCGTGATGGCGCTGCTCTGAAGGCTGTGTAATTAAACATTGTTATATGAGAAAGTGAATTAATCTATAGTCTGTGAATGTGCCATCGGGATACGCTTGATGGCAGACCGTGTTAGAGAGAGGATGATTTAGCTGACGAGGCGGCTCCTATAAAACCTGGGGGACTCGGTCGACGGTGAGCAGAAATGGAGCATAATTTGCAAGGTTCCTAAATGATGCCACTTTAGTCATTTTTCAGGGACATGTGTCACTTTGATGGAACAAAGCAAGTGGCAGAGAAAGAGATGAAATGAGGAAAATCAGAAAGAGAAGGGAAACAAAGACATGATCATGACTGCGGGTGCTTCAGAGTGACTTATGTCCCAACATATGAGACTACGGGTGCATGTAATTAATATTACCTGCAAGGTTATTCCCTGTCATAAAGCATAGTGATTTGAAATTTACCATTAGATTAGGAAACCTTGGTTTGAAGTGATGAGGATGTTGCCTCAGTTCCAAGGTCCAGAATGTGATAGTTTACCGTTGGAGCTTAAAGTAAAACTAAACTCGAGACATGTGGCTGAAATTGATCTGATCCAAGTTTTCAGAAAATGATCAAGAATGTCCTGAAAAAGGCTGAGAAGAGGGTTTAAATGAACCACTCACTACTTCATGCCCTCTGCCTCAGCCACAGCATCTAAAGCAGGGTCCACACATAGAGACCCAGTGTTAATTTAGGCAGCACTTTTTAATTTAGTTTTAGTTTAAGTCTCTTGCCGAGTATATTTTAGTTTTAATCATAATTTAGTCATCTAAATTATTTCTGTTTTAGTCTAGATTAAGTTGATGAAATTTCACAACATTTTAGTCAACGAAATCTGCTGTAAATTTAGTCGACTAGGATATGAAGTTAAAAAAAATTACCTAAAGGAAATTAAAGTCACCAATCAATCGATATCCAGTGGGACAGATAAATCAGACTGTACAGCTCCTCACTAGAGGGGGAGGAGGATTAACAGGAAGACTGAAGACGGGAAGGAGCACTTGCCAGATTGTAGCCATATTTCTGTTTTTATTTGTATTTCTGTTTATCTTATTTTATATACATCTTTTTATGTGTTATTAATGGCACTACTGGAATCTCAGTTTCACTGAGGGAGTCTTCCAAAGGGTCCACGCATGAGGATTTTCTAAATCTGAAGAGATTTTTTATCTGTTAAAGACCCAGTGTTAATTTTGACATCACTTTTTAATTTTGTTTTAGTTATAGTCTTTTGCCTAAAATATCTTTTAGTTTTAGTCATGATTTTGTCATCTAAATTGTTTTAATTTTAATCTAGTTTTAGTTGATGAAATTACACAACATTTTAGATGATGAAATCTCCTTTAAATTTAGTCGAATAACATATGAAGTGTAAAGGGTAAGGCATTTTTTATGTTTCCTTGAATTTCTGAAGTCATGTTTTACACTTGGATAAAATCAAACATCTAATAACCCTTTACTGAATGCTAGTAAAGTCTGAATGTATAAATGAACAGAAACAAGTTGAACTTTTGTGTGAAATGCAGTCACCTTTATTTAGGCTACCTGGCAGAGCATCTCAGTTACAATACCAGAACTGACAACAAACAGTGAACCTGCTCTACATGAATGTATAACGTAGACCAGGTCACCCAAGTCAAGTCAAAGAAAGACTCAAGGGTCTTCAGGCTAAAAGACTAGACCCTTGAGTCTTTCTTTGACACAAGCCTCATGGTAAAGCATACCTAACCATGAGGCTTGACATAATCAAAACATATTAAAGAGAAATCCCAGTACAGTGTCAGTAGGTAGACATTAGTAGTCCAGACCACATCGTTGTATGGACCAGGTTGTAAACATGTATTTCTGCTTTTTTTATGGGTTTAAATTGGACAACCTCAGATAAACACTCAAGGAACTGCTGTCTTTCAAACTTTCTCTCTGGTTTGACTTTTTCACACTGAGTTTTTTCCTCTTTGTATCAGTGGAGGTGGATGTGAGTTCAGTTTGTTGATGCAAGCACTTCGTTATTCTGCATTCTCAAAAGAGCCTTCAGGAAGGTCAGTGACGTGTTTTTGCAAACAGGCGCAATTTTTTTTTCATCAAAATATCATGAAGAACATTTGAAAAAGGCTAAATGCACGATGCCTACATTTTTGTGAAAAATAGACTCTGTTCTGAATTGAAGTCAAAGACCAATTATGAGAGCAAATAAAGGAAAAAATGGAGACACGCTCATTAAAACACCTCCTCAAAACAACTTTGATTAAAAAAAATCCAGAGGGTACAATTAACAACCCAAAGCTGCTTTTTGCATCACGAACATCAAAACCTTTATGAATTTTCAAAAAGCCTTTGTTACTTCAGAAACACAATCAGATCTGCTGCTCGCACTTTAAGGCTGCAAGGTACTTTTTTCCTTTCATGATTTTTTTTGTTTTTAAATTTCAAGTTTAAGTTGCCTGTAGGTTTTTATGGACTGTGGTATCCACGGTTAAAGGTCTTTGTTTTTTTTATGATTTTGAATATTGTACATTTTATCCACTGTTTTGTTCAAAATCCAATCCAAAAATGCCAGAGACATGGAAAAGACCATCATAGGCAGGACTGCTAGATTCATGCAAGGACATGCAGCCCATGTGGCCTTGATTAATTATTTCCCTTTAAATAACAGCAGTTGTTGTTGTATTCTATATTGTCAGAAAGCCTGCTTAGTCACCTTTACGACAAGATTCAACTTATAAGGATTGTGTATTTATGAAATGAGCAAGACAGCTAAACATGTGGGTAAAAATGTGCCAAAATCCACTACAACTGGAAGCTGGTGTTCTGGTACACAGAGTAGCAGGATTATTTGGTGTCAGCCCTGGTGCCATTTCCAAACTTAGGACCATGAGACTGGTGAAGTCAAAGACAGATCACGAGGATCCTTACAACTTGTACCTCATTGTACAGGTGATGAATCGGGCTTTTCAGTGATACCAGTTGGTTTTATTTTTATTTTATTTTTGAAAAATGTATTATGTATTTATTTTTTTATTTTATCATTATTTCATTATTTTATGATTTTTGTTTATTTTTTATATTTTTGTTTATTTTATTTTAGAAAAAAATGTATTTCTTTATATATTTATTTTATTATTTATTATTCTTTTTAGATTTATTTTTATTTATTACTATTATTATCGTATCAATATTTAGTGCTATTGTCTTTATTATGTATTTTCATCTGTTGTATTTCATTTATTTATGATTGGATTTCTATTCGATTTTTCAAGTTTTGGGTCTCTACATCCTATAATTGACTTATTTATTATAGTATGTATTTAGTTATTTTGTTTTAAGATCATTTTTTACAGTATTCTCCCTTGTTTTGTACGTGTATTCTCTGCTTCTTTGTTAATCATCTACTTGGTTGGTCACCTGGCGTTAATTATATTAGATGGTAACACACACAAGTGTTACAAGAGCTGATGAAGCTTCGAGCTGAAAGATATTTTTTTTGTTGTTGCTGCTGCATAAACTTTAATAAAAGTCAAAGGCTTTCATAGTGAGTGCTGGTGCTTTTGTACATTTTTGAGTCTTCAACCACAACAAGTGTTTTGTTTTTTGAGGAGAGCACGTGATTACTTTGAGAAAAAATCCACCGAAATAACATTTCAAAACTTCTTTAAGTAGTATGTTTCAGCAAATACCCAAGAGTAAGTACATGGACTTGTGCTGCTTTCTTCAGACCAAGTACATTTGTTTCATATGGTGGCACATCAAAACCCAGCCGACTGCCCTGGCCAAGCTTTAGGCCTAAATATCAAAACTCAGCAACTTCTCACCCCCATGACTTCTCTGTACACTGACAAAGTTTCTGCAGCTTGTTATTTTAGATTCAGAAACTTTCAATACTCAAATGAAATGAAAAATCTTCGCCCGTCTTTACTGCCGCAGCACTATATCATACTGTGTGTGTGCATAAGTGGGTGTGAGTATTTGTGCACTCTTTCTTTTTTTTTTTTTTCAGGGGGCTCGAGACCTATGGGAGCCAATTAGTGTGTAATGCTGGAAATGACAAAAGAGACCCAGTTTGGTGGAGCCCACCCATCTCTGCCTGGCTCCCCCCCGGGTTGATAGCCACACAGAGGTTTAATAAGAGAGGTGTCTGGCACCCTCATCTCCTCTCAGACTCACAGGAAGCCCAGCGGTCACACCGTTTGGGTTTAGATGAGGTCACGGCCCCTGTGGGCTCAGCTGGAAGAAAGGAGACAGTGAAATAAATGGACGAGAGTCTGGAGAGCAGAGGAACCAGTTACTGAGATGAAGCCCCGCATGTGTGTCTCGGAGATGTTATATAACAGAATATTGAATGAGATCGCAGATCAAATGTGTCCTATATAACTGGAAGTCAGAAGCATCTCTCCTGGGGAGAAGTGTGATAGAACAAGTTCACCTTTCTACCTCTGCTCGATGAACTGCTTTCAGAGCTGGTTTGATGACTCAGGAGGATTTATTCCGGTTAAACTTTGTTCTGTTCCTGTTTTGTTGCAAGTTATGATGTCCTGTTTCATTCTGTCCTCTAGTGTTCCCTCGTTTAGCTTCTAGTCCTGTTGTCTTTTTCATCCCCAAATGTGGAGCTAAACCAGAGTTATAACACCAGCAGTGACTCATTATTTCGTCATAGTTTTCCTCGACAACTTTTTTCCCCTGACGAAAACTAGACAGTAACTAAAGCAAGTGCACATGGACAAAAACTAAATTAACTGACATTTTCATCAACAGATAAAAACTAGACAAAAATGTTTGATGGAGACTTAATCCAATCAGACCTAATTTGGTCATGTAGAAAGTAGGGACAAGTTAGGAATATATCCAGTCACAGCTACTTTGATTGTGTGAAAAGGTTGGATGAGTTAAGAGGGACATCCAATCACAGCTGCCTTAGCTTGGTGGTGGTGGGATAAGTTGTGGAGCGATCCAATCAGAGCTCCTCTCTTTATGAATTGATATATTCATGTAGAGCAGGTTCACTGTTTGTTGTCAGTTCTGGTATTGTCACTGAGATGCTCTGCCAGGTAGCCTAAATAAAGGTGACTGCATTTCACACAAAAGTTCAATTTGTTTCTGTTCATTCATACATTCAAACTTTACTAACATTCAATAAAGGGTTATTAGATGTTTGATTTTATCCAAGTGTAAAACATGACTTCAGAAATTCAAGGAAACAGAAAAAATGCCTTACCCTTTACACTTCATATTTTAGTCGACTAAATTTACAGCAGATTTCATCGACTAAAATGTTGAGAAATTTCATCTACTAAAACTAGACTAAAATTAAAACATTAAGATGACTAAATTATGACTAAAACTGAAAGATATTCTGGGCAAAAGACTATATTTAAAACTGAAGAGCTGTCACAATGAACACTGAACATCACCTTTACTTCTTTCTGCCAAGGAAGGGATTTTTGCAACACCATTGTCACTCGTTTGAAGAAACACTTTGTGTTGTCGTACTCAGGAGACCAAACTGGCATCAAACTGATGGCACAAAGCCTCGAACTTACTGTGATGGTTTAATAAAAAAGTCCACCAGCTGACACAGAGAGCTTAGTTTGAGACCAACATTCATCCTGTTTTCCTCTGTTAGTTAACCCTTGGCTGCCTGAGCCTGTTTTTTAGGTTTCTGCCCGGAAATTGCATACCCATAATAAAATGGGTATATCTCTGCCACCACAAGGTCTATTGGAATACTTTTGGTGTCCCAGTAAAGGGGACACGTGTGAGAGTTGGTGAGATGTGTTAATATGTGATATGGGTGAAAAGTAATCAAAGATGGCACACAGCAAAAATGTAGAAAAGAATCTAGCTGCGTCAAAAATTTTCAGGATGAATATGAATATGAAAAAAGCGTAATATGGCGAGTGGGTCAATGCAGCGGAGCTATACAGAGTTTGATATGTTGTTATTCATTTGGTTGTTATTTAAGTTGTGTTTAGGGTGTCTAAAAAAGGTTTATATTGGCTTGTTGCCCAGGTTCTGCTGTTTAATGTGATGTATAGCATCCCTACTTTGGGTCCTGATTAGCACCTTATCTTTCGCTGTGTTTGTGACTGTCTCTCAAGGTCCCCCAATTGGAGGACCCTCGTTTTCCAAAGTGAGGCAGGGATGCACAAACGCTGACAAAAACACTAACAAAATGGCACCATGGCCGTCCCTGCATAAAACACTGAGTGAAGCTAAGGCAGTTGTGATTGGATGTCCCTCTTAACTCATCCAACCTTTCCACACAACCAAAGTAGCTGTGATTGAATATATTCCTAACTTGTCCCTACTTTCTACATGACCAAATTAGGTCTGATTGGATTAAGTCTGTCAAACATTTTAGTCTAGTTTTTATCTGTCATATTATCTTTTAATGTCTGTTAATTTAGTTTTAGTTTTTGTCCGTGTGCATTCGTTTTTATTAGTTATTGTCTGTTTCCAAGGAGTGTAATCATGTTCAGTTTTATAATTTAGCTTGATTTAACCGGGCATGTAAACGTACTGAGGGATTTTGAGGCACTCTGCTGCATACAGAAATTAACACATTAATACAAAAGTCCGACCTTATCTTCCCCTTTGATGAATTTCCCACTTCCTTTATAAGACTGTAATGCTGCTCTGATTTGCCTTGGCATTGCCTGTTTTCCACTTTTCTTCTAAAAGCTGTTTCTTGGATTTGTCCTCAATTGACCATGATTATTTGGTCAAAATCCAACAGGCATCCACATTGACAAGATTACACTCTCCGTCTCCATTCTGACACATAAACACACCCATCGGTAAATCACTATTACTCTGCTGTGGACATTTAAAGGCATTTAAGTGCACAGCACGAGCCAGACGTACCAACAAATTACCCTAATTCCATCCATCTCACCTGCCATGTCCCCCCCTCAAACACACTGAACATGGTGGCAGGGTTATTGGCCTGCCTTTTGTCCTATACTTCCCAAACTATTTCCATTATCTTAAGGTCAGAGGCTGGCTGTGGCTGCCGGCTGCAATATTTATCAATCAAACAGGTCTGAGACAACAGAGAAAAGTGGAGCGGCACAGCAAAGAGCACTTAGCCTGGATAAACAGGCGGCTACTACCATGGATCACTGCACTGCTAAGCCTGTCACTAGCAGAGGGAGAGGAGGGGAAGCTCGTGGACGTGGACACTGGTGTGTGTGCGAGGGCTGAGGCTTTGGGGAGAAACACAGGCATGGTCAAAATGTCATCAGCGTGCCAGCTTATAGCAGCTTGAAAGGCTTAGACTTGTGATATTTATCCTGTGGGCTTTGGCAGGGAGGTGGACTGGGAGAGAAAATATCTGTAATTTCATGGTGTCTTCAGGGGAAATTTGATTTCAGATGGCTGGCAGTCTGATAAATAGGAACTGCTGCCTGCAATCCTCTCCTAAAGGGGCAGGAGAAAGGCTACAAGTCTGCCTGACGTCTGAGTCTGTGCGAGTTTTTCTGTATTTTTGCGAGGAGGATCAGTAAAAGCTGATCTTTTATGCATGTTACAGCGTTTGTCTTCGCATACATAAGTCCTCCAAAAGCAAAGTTCTAGTTTGATTGACGGGATCAGTTTGGATTACCCCCTGCACTGCGCAAGATTTCATTTCATTCGTCCCTCGAGAGCCCTTCTTGGGGAGTTAAATAAGGTCAAACTTTTTTTTTTTCTACCCTCTTTTATGTGACTGTATTTTATCCCGACACTCCGCAGCTCCCACAGAATTAAAACCAACACTCGCACAATCTCATCATGAATCTTTAACGATGAAATCATATCTTATTAATCCAATAAAGACCTCTAAAATTCAATATGCTGTATAAACAATTAGATATCCCTGCCCATCATTTCTCCCCTATTTATATTTAATGCAACTCTCCGCACAGTTTGAGGGGTGGGATGTGGAGATAATAGGAGCGAGGCGGAGCAGGGAGCAGCTCGGAGGAGGAAGAGGACTTAAAAAACAAGAGAGGGCTTATAAAAGAATTATTAGAGAAGCATTGATGAGCAGAACTCATTAAATTTACAGTTTTCATGTGACGTCCACTCACCTGGTAGGCAAAGAGGCCTTTAGTCACATTAATAACTCAATAACAAACTTACTATTGTAATAAAATCAGTGGCCACGGTAACATGATGTTTTTTAATTCATAATTAAGTATTCAGAATTAAATAATTCGGAATTGAAGTATTCTCTTTCGTGTTTACATGGAAATAGCAATTCCGAATTGAGGTTTACATGGAAAACACATTCATTCGCCTTTATTGAATTCTGCTTAAGGTCTGGGGGTTGGGAATGGTTCTGATTGGACAGGGGAAAGACGTGACGTAGTGACGTATTTATGTCTACCGGAAGAAAACAAACTCCAGTTCAGCGTCTCCAACGTCTCCGTCAGGGAAACCTCGTCCAACTTGGACGCTACAACTTTAAAAAGGTCTTTAAAATTTTTATGTCTACGTCCATTCACTCTTTTCATTATTTCCAAATCTTCTAAGGCTCTAATTAAATAAATTGTCTTGGCCACCTACTTCTGAACTAAGTTTAATTTGGAATTATCATTTTCATTTGGAATTTGATGTTTACAGGGTCATTTTTAATCTTTTTAAAGAGGATTTAAGTTTTATTCTGAATTAAAGAAGCTTTAACTTTAACATTAGGGCTGAGAGATTTATCATTTTCAGATCGAAATCGCAGTTTCAGTCAACGCAATCATGTGATCACCAAAGATACTATTATTTGCAGCGCTCCTGACTGACCCAGGATCTGTTGTGTCAACTATTTTATAAATTTGCAGAAAATTTGCATTTACAAACGTGCTGGTAATCAGGTCAACAACACAAAGCCTCTTCATCAATATTAGTTGATGAATAATGTGTTACGTACTTTTGATCATTGATTTCCTTACTGTTGTCTATACTGTAAACACAGTGAATATTGCACTGAAGCCTTAATTGAAGAAAACCGTGAATCGAATTGAAATATCTGCCAGAAAAATCACAATTAGATTAGATTGTGCTGAAGCTCAGGCCATATTGACCGGCAGTTAGTGTAACACCTGAAGTAAATGTGCTCTGTCCCACACAAATTAAAGCACAAACGCTTCTATTTTGTCTCCAGTGTGACGTTGAATCATGTTTCAACCATGAGTTGAAAATTGAACTTCAACTGAAGGTATAACCTTGTTTATGTAGTACCATCTCCCTCAGCTTTTTAGAACAGTTACGGTACTGTGGTTGGTGGGAGGGTGAGCTTCATTTGCCATTAACGACAGAACAGGTACAACATGGTATACAGTGCTTCAGCTGTCTCATGTCGACCATCTTGTTTTTGTGACAGGAGATCAGTATTGGTATTACGTCTGCCAAGAAGGTTAGGTTGTTTATGCCGTTCGTTTACTGTTTGTGAGCAAGATAGGTCATAAAGTTATTTACAGGTTTGGTAGTCATAGAAAAAAGAAGACTAGGGTGGGTGGATTTTGGTGGTGATCTGAGTATGAATGCAGATTCAGAAATTGTTGAAATGATTTGTTGACATTGCGAGATGGACAGTTATCTACATTTTCAACCACAACAAAAATTTACAACTGACTTTGGTGAAATTTTTTAGGGAATCTTGGTCATGGAAAAAAGAAGATTTAGATGTTGGTGGTGATCAGATTATAGATGCAGATTTAAAACATTTTCATTAATGAATAAAAAAATTCATCAACTGACTTTAGTGAAATTTTCAGGGAATGCTGGTCATGGCTAGGGAATTTTCAAAGTTGCAAACTTTCCATTTAGATTTATGGTAATGAACCTGGAAATTACAAAACTGAAGGTAGGCCCGGAAGAGGGATTTTAAATATCGTTGGAGAAAAATCTGTTTTTGCATAATCTTGACTAAAGCAACCAGACTTCATGCAAACATACTTGAGAATATCTTTGCTATTCCTCAATCACATGCACACAGCACACTTTCTAGAACCCTGGACCGTTGAAGCTACACATTTTAGCCCTTGGACATGAAGTGAAGCTGAAATGGATTGTTCAGTAAAATAATTAGAGCTTGATAAAGTTCTGCTTACAAATAAATGTCTTAAACAGTTTTTAATTGTATAAATGTTTAATTGCAGGAGTTAAGTTAGCATCGTGCTGGATCCCCTGACATAAAGCCTTTGGGATTTTTAAGTGTTTTTGGAGATTACTGCTGATAATAAACTCTGAGGCAAAAATCAAAATTCACAAGTGGTGCAGCCCCACATGCGGTATTTAATGATGCAAAAAAATTGATGCATGTTGTCAACCCCGACCTTATTACTCTGGCATTTAGCAACTCAAACATTTCATAGACTTTGAAACAAGAAAAGCAGAGTGCTAAAATGCTAATTCACTTCATGTTTTAGACTGCACCAGTCTTTAGTGTCACCTGCATCAATAAAACATTGTTCAGTATTTTTTATTAGGTGGTTTGTGACATCGCTCCTGTTTAACTGTCCAATAAAGCACATGTCATATTTAAGTTTGATCCTGCCCATTGCTATTATTTATAAAGGTAATCTAGATTATTTCATTTTAAACATCCGTCTTCAAAAAGTGTCTAAATTAAAAAAACTCAGCCATCCAAAATTAGTCTTTCTGCCTTTGCAGGTGCTTCACCGTGTCTCAACCCCGATCGTATTGTTTATCAGAAATCCTCCGAGATTGCGACGGACTGTGAAGCGCTCTCACGTCTCCAATTAGATCAGAGATCTTGCAAACTGTGAGCGCTGCCTCTGAAAGAGATTTAAAAGGAGCACGGCCTTATTTCCGTTGAAAGAGGCCGTGGGAGGCAGAGAGGATGGATTTAGCAGCTCTCGAGTGCAAACAGCTGACTCGGGTGCCCATAACAAGTCTATTTCGCTCATCTGCCAAAAGCTGTGAATGCTCCTGAAAGTGTGGCTGATGTTTGGTGAGGGCTGAACCCGATGGCTCTCTCCGGCTCTCAGTATCTCTCTCCCTCCGAGCATCAGTGACCAGTGGAGCATCCAAAGGTCTCGAGTGATGCCCAGCAGCATTTCTCTTGGTGCCAGCATCGTGTGTGGCTTGTTTTAGTAATAAAAGGTCGATAGACTGTTGTCAGAGGAGTTATAGTTATTGATGGTGGTCGTGAGTGAGCGAGTGAAGGGTTAAAACGGGATCATTTTGAAGGTTAAGCTTTGGCTTGTGTTACAAATGTCATGCAGATGTGTGCTAAACTCTTGAATGAAGCTCTGCGACACTGCCAAGCCGTCACTCTGCATGACTCCACTGTGGAAAATGTGAGGGTCAGAGCAGCAACCCCTACTCTGTGGACAATACAAACTGATTTAAGAGGCAAAACGTCAATATTAAAGTGGGACTGCAGACTATTACACTGTCATAGCGTAGGGTGATATGACCTTAAAAGAATATGTCTGATTTTTTTTTTTTCCACAAAACTCAACGTATTTTTTCTCTTAAAAAAAAAAACATCCACAAAAATTCAAAAATCAAGTTTTGCCTTTATGTTATCAAAATATGCTCCAAAACCCAAGAGACCTCTTATAGTTGAAATGCATGCTGAAATTTTGTCATAAAATGTTGATCATGTAGATCAAATGTAGAGAGGCCTGTCTACATAAACACTGAAGGATGAGCTAGTTTCACAATATAGTAACATTGGACCATCTGATCAATATTTTATTTGATTTAAGAAACAAATAAAAGCCTAAACATGTGCCTGTGCAAAACGCAGATTAGAAAACATAAAAGAAAACTGAAACCCAGGCTATAAGAAATATTTACACATTTACAAAGTAATTGCACATGGGAATATTGCACATTGTTGGCCTACCATCACTTAAACTGCTCATTTTCAGTATTTATATTTTCAAACATTTCAAAAACTTATGATTGGAGTAAGCTAAGAAAAAAAACTTGATTTTTTTTCATTTTTAAATCTTCTTTCTGCAGAAAATAATTCAAATTAATTATTTAATTGATATATTCCCCAGCCCTACACAGTCACATGCTGAAGTGAGAGAGTATTTTGTACCAATCATATGGTTTTTGCAGACATGAAACACTGAACCACCTCTATTTTCATTAGCTGGATACAATTCTAGGATATAATGTCCTTTGCAGTTATCTCGTGTTCGAAGACTGAGAGTGAAGCAACAACGATAAACACACACACGCACATGGAGGCACAAATAAGGCTTTGAAGAGAACCATTCCTGTAATGATCAGGGCTTTGCTCAGCTCATTTCCTTGATTGAAGCAGTACAGGAGTATAAATAATTCATTCTCATGTATATTGCAGTTTCCAAATTATGTTTTTAGATTTGAGTTTGATCAGATGATTCGGGAACATGTGCACTTTGGCTAAGATATATGCACTGCTGCTTTATGTTATGGGTTAGCCTCCGGGTCCAAAAATAACAAATCAAACATACAAGCCAACTCTAACCTGTAGAGTGAATCAAAAAGAGAAGCAACTGGTTTCCATATGGAAATAAAAGAAGCGGGATAAGCTCACCGGTCGTCTTCTTCCAGTTCAGTTGGTGTTTGGGTTAACGAAAAGAAGGGCTGGTTTCAATCAGGTCAGGCAGCTGCGTCGAGTCTAAAAGCATCTGCACGTTCTCGTCCCAATGTGCACGGCTGCAGGTACTTTACCTGATTTGTTATTATGTTTTTTTTTTCTTCTTTTAATTTAATTTGATTTTATAGTTATACAATGAAGACAGTGACAAGAACATACAGAACTGATCAGTCAAATGGGCAAAGGTCTAATACTGCGTCAAGACAAACAATGGACTAAACAAAGTAGAAACAAAAGATAAAACAAAAGCAAAAACAGCCCAATATCCAATTATACAAGCTATGTAATTCATCTATCAGCCTGCTATCTAGATTTTGAATTATTGTATTTGTTAACGCTGCAATACAGGGTAGTTTTCCACATTTTGACAATCACTTGCCCAACAATGTTGGAGAATTTCAAAGATTATGAAAAGATTTTGCTGAAATATTCAGGGGATGTTGGTGATGGCACAAGAAAAGAGTGATTTGGTTTTGATGATTTTTAAAAGGTTTGTAAGCATTGGGAGGAAGGTCAGTTTTCCACATTTTTGCTGATGAAGTTGTTAAAGTTTTCACTGGATTTTGTTGATATTTTTAGGGAATGTTAGTCGTGGTACAAGAGAGAAATTATTAGGTATAAGGGGTGACCCAAATCTGAATGTGGATCCTGGAATAAGTATTTGTTGATGGTAAAGATAGGGTAGTGTTTCATATTTTTGCTGGTGTTAGTTTGCCAGACTGTCAACAGGAAAATTAAAAAAGTTTTGAACAGAATTGTATGAAAATTTCAGTGAATGTTGTTCATGGCACAAGGAAAAAGTTATTTGATTTTCATGGTGATGAGAATTCCAATGCATATGCAGGAATTTTGGGGGGATGGGGTAGTTTTCCAGATTTTTACTAATAACTCAATAAATTCTCAATGGATATGGATGACTTTTTCAGAGAATGTTGGTCATGGCACAAGAAAAAAGTAATACCATTTGTTGATGGTAAAAGATGGGGCAGTTTTCCCCATTTTTGACAATAACTCGCTCAACTGGCTCGTGTTTGTTACTTGGTTAGTTAGCTTGCTAGACTGTCCACAGGAAAATTAAAAAGAGTTTTGAACAGATTTGTATGAAATATTCTGGGAGTGTTGGTCACAGCACAAAAAAGAAGTGATTTGATGTTGGTTTTGATGCAAATTCTAATGCAGGTCCAAGAATTTTTGGGAGATGGGCTAAAATTTAGGCTACTTAAACAGTAAATCAACAAAATATATTTATATAAAAGCAGAGTAAATCAACGTTAAAAAATAAGCCATAAACCATAAATTTATAATAGTAAGACACTACATAAAAGTCAGACTAAAAAGATAGCTAGCAGACAGTATTCATGCCCCAAGAGTTAGAAATAAATACATTATGATACGGTGGAGCTAGCTTGAGATATGGTAAAGTCCTTGAAAAGTCCTGGAAAATGATTTGTAGAAATGAGTGGGAACCCTGATTTTTTTCCTATAACTTGCCTGACTTTGTTGGAAATGCCTTGGTATGGGTTTGTGCCCTCGAAGTATTTGTAGTTGAGTATGTTTTTAAAATAAAATATGGTCTGATCTGTGTTTGGAATATCAGTATCCATTATCGTGAGGTCACTTTTTTTAGCAGGAAATAGAAAATAATCAGAACAGATGTTGGGATATTGACGTTTAAATGACAAATAACCTTGGTGGAGGTTTTTGCACTCTAAGCATTTCTAGTTCTGCCTGTTTTTAAGAGATATTAAAGCAATGAAATTTGTTAAATTTTTAATCAAATGTTTAAAATCTAATACACTCCTGATCAAAATTTAAAGACCTGTTGAAAATTTGACCACATTCAAAGAGGGAAAGCTTTATTGCCTTTGCAATCAGGAGGTCATGACAGTGTGAATACCTGAAGAAAATGACCCTGAATCCACATTTTTGCAAAGATTTTGGCTTTTAGATTTTAGCCTATTTCAGTCTAATGGTTGTTTGTAATAAATTGCTCACTCATTTTTTTTGTCTCATTCCCGTTTCTCCTTGTTGCATTTTGAAGCTCTACTTAGAACATTCTTAAGATCCAATTCTTGCAATTTTTCAACAGGTCTTAAAATTTTGATCTGGACTGTATGTATGAATGAGTCCTGTGGTGAATTCTTGTAATTGGAGCCCAGACATATAATTGAGACAATCATGCTCATAACTGACAGCATCAACATTTAAAAACACATCAAATCTCATTAATCTCACCAGCACCTCCGCAGTCGTCTTCATCTGTCATGAGCCACCACATTATGCAGACTTCATTGGACCTTTGTTTCTTCTTCCTCGACAACAGCAGCACAACAACAAAATTAGCATGAGTCCATCTGCTGCAGGTTGCACTGATGAAAAGTAGAGGAGAATATCAAAGCGTGTTTGTCAGCAGTACCCTTCACAAAAAGTTCACTTTTTATGTTTCGACATCAATTAGAATGAAGGGCAGAGGTGTTTCCAGGCTTAACGTGTCACCCAGCTCCCTGCAACACGGCTTGTTTGTTTGGATGGCTGGAATTCTGTCAATTAGACAAACAAGATTCACGCTGTGCTTCTTTCTGCGGGGAGGCGGCGGCTTTCTGTCGGGGGCTCCTGTATGTGCGTGCAGCTACATGGCTCTGCTCCGGTGGTGGGGGGCAGAGTGGTCATTCTGTCGCCACAGATGGACAGGAAAAACCCGGGGGGCATCTGAAAAGCCACAGGCAATGTAGCCTGCGTACTGTGTGTGTGTGCATGTGTGTGTGTGGCATTTATGTGTCATTTTCTAGCATAATGTAGCTAACAGAAGCAGTACAACCCCCCTCTCATGCAACAAATGCCATCCCTGTCTGCTCGGGTTGCCCTCCAAATCATCAGATCAGTCACACATTTGCACACATGCATTCGACACAATGTGGCCACACAGGCACAAACAGGAACAGGTTAGGGCAAGGAAGGCCAGGTTTAGTTCATTTAGACAGCGCTTTTTAATTTAGTTTTAGTTATAGTCTTTTGCCTAAAATATGTTTTAGTTTTAGTCATTATGTAGTCATCTAAATTGTTTTCATTTTAGTCTAGTTTTAGTTGATGAAATTTCACAACATTTTAGTTGATGAAATCTACTGTAAATTTAGTCGACTAAAATATGAAGTGTAAAGGGTAAGGCATTTTTTATGTTTCCTTGAATTTCTGAAGTCATGTTTTACACTTGGATAAAATGAAATGCTAGTAAATTCTGAATGTATAAATGAACAGAAACAAATTGAACGTTTGTGTGAAATGCAGTCACCTTTATTTAGGCTACCTGGCAGTGCATCTCAGTTACAATACCAGAACTGACAACAAACAGTGAACCTGCTCTACATGAATATATCAATTCATAAAGAGAGGAGCTCTGATTGGATCGCTCCACAACTTATCCCACCACCACCAAGCTAAGACAGCTGTGATTGGATGTCCCTCTTAACTCATCCAACCTTTCCACACAACCAAAGTAGCTGTGATTGGATATATTCCTAACTTGTCCCTACTTTCTACATGACCAAATTAGGTCTGATTGGATTAAGTCTCTGTCAAACATTTTAGTCTAGTTTTTATCTGTTGATGAAAATGTCAGTTAATTTAGTTTTAGTTTTTGTCCATGTGCACTTGTTTTTATTAGTTATTGTCTCGTTTTCATCAGGGGAAAAAGGTTGTTGACCAAAATAATTAATCAACAAAATCAACACTGATCTGAACTAATGGCTTATTTATTAAGGTGGGTGGTAACATGCTGTCTCCACATCAACATATTGAAAAGATAAACATGAATGCAGCAGTGGTGTTATAATGGACGAATAGAAAAGCAGAATTAGGTATTAGGGTTGACTTTCTGGAAAATGGGACAAAAGGGGTTAAAATCCCCCATAAAAAAAGTGTTTTTTAAGACCAAATCCTGAAGGTGCATGTTGTGGATTGTCTCACAACAACCTTTTAACCTTTTTTCCTTCTTTAGAGACCCCCTAAGACAGCCCCAAACCCTAACAGTTCACTTTATTAGTCTTTATAAGTAATGCTTGTCACTTTAGTGCATCACACCTTAAAATGTTTGGATCTCTTGGGTAAATATATGTATGTATATGTATGTTTTCTGCATAAAATGCCCCCTTTAAAAGACAGAGAATCATCGATCACAAACCCCAGGTATTTATAAGAGGATACAGACTCAACCACATCACCCTGAGCTGTTACAACAGACGGCAGGTTCTGTGACCTCTGTTTTGAGTTTGTGACCATCATCAGCTTTGTTTTTTCAGAATTGGTCTACACTATCAAATTAAACTCACATAATTCCATCTAAAATCCAAAGTGACGGCTTCCTCCTCTCAGAAACTTTATGAAGTGTTTTTTTAGGCTTCAGGGAACAGCGTGTTTTATTGTTTCTGCACATGAACAGAGACAGAACATTTATGTAAGTCACTTTTACAATACAGTCATATACGTTCCAGTTCGGCGCCAGCCTTGGTCTCCAGACCTCTTTACTTTGTATGATGGCTCACCTTGCTAAGAGGCATGCCATTAATTGATATGGAAATTACAAAAGCTGTGAAAAACAAAAAAAACCCTCTTTATCCTCATTGAAAAGGCTGGGAGATGTTTAAGGGCTTTGCTTTCAAGCCTCATAAATGTGGTCAGAATATCAATGCAAGTCTCTTTGAGTTCACTTAAATAAGAAATTAAAATTATGTGCATGAAAACAAAGTGTTTAAAACTATGAATTTTACACTAATTAAATACAAAGAGTGATAATTAGTTTAAAGAGCTGAATAAACCGCTTTAAATTTGAAAAATCTGAAAAAAAAGTGCTCAGTCTGAAACAGCACTCATACGCCACTTATATCAAGTCAAAACTTATATATGTAGCACATTTAAAGAAACATTAGTTTTCTGGTCATGTTGTCTTGACCTTGTAAGGCAGTGTTAATTTTGTCAACTAATTTTTGTCATCATAGTTTTCATCAACAAGCTTTCTTCCCCTGATGAAAACTAGACAGTCACTAATAAAAACAAGTGCACATGGACAAAAACTAAAACTAAATTAACTGACATTTTCATCAACAAATAAAAACTAGACTAAAATGTTTGACAGAGACTTAATCCAATCAGACCTAATTTGTTCATGTAGAAAGTAGAGACAAGTTAGGAATATATCCAGTCACAGCTACTTTGGTTGTGTGGAAAGGTTGGATGAGTTCAGATGGACATCCAATCACAGCTGTCTTAGCTTGGTGGTGGTGGGATAAGTTGTGGAGCGATCCAATCAGAGCTCCTCTCTTTATGAATTGATATATTCATGTAGAGCAGGTTCACTGTTTGTTGTCAGTTCTGGTATTGTCACTGAGATGCTCTGCCAGGTAGCCTAAATAAAGGTGACTGCATTTCACACAAACGTTCAACTTGTTTCTGTTCATTTATACATTCAGACTTTACTAGCATTCAATAAAGGGTTATTAGATGTTTGATTTTATCCAAGTGTAAAACATGACTTCAGAAATTCAAGGAAACATGAAAAATGCCTTAACCTTTACACTTCATATTTTAGTCGACTAAATTTACAGTAGATTTCATCGACTGAAATGTAGTGATATTTTTTTAATTAAAACTAGACTAAAATGAAAGCAGTTTAGATGACTAAATTATGACTAAAACTAAAATATATTTTAGGCAAAAGACTAACTAAAACTAAATTTAAACGTGCTGTCAAAATGAACACAGTTGCTAGGAGGCGTGCAGCAGCATGTTGCAGATGGATGGAGAAGGAAGGCATTTCTGAGATTGTTATGTGAGTTTCTGTCAAAAATGCTATTCTGTAATCTTACCAACAGACGAATGCCAGCGAAACACAACCTTGTTGATGGAGGTAATAATAAAAATCCCAAACTGTCTCACCTGGAGGCATTGATAGGAGAAAAGAATTAGTATGTTGACTTTTAAGAACCTAATAAATCGATGAAATGTGATACCAAAGATAATTCCTGTTTCAACAGTTTAAAGGTTGTTCCTGCTGCTGGGCAGACATCCAGCGGGTGGTCCGGGTCAAACAGTGCTCGGGGCCTACAGTAGCCTGAGGCGGCTGAAGGGAACCCGGCTCTTCTCCATCAATTTACTTCAAACATGTTTAATCAGTGAGCCCAGTGCAGAGCAGGAGCCACTGTGTGATTCTGTGAAAGGACATTTGTTCAGTGTAGCAAGTAAAATAGTTTCATGCCCCGACGTTGGCATCTGTTCATAAGTGAGTGATTTTTAAGGATTCGTGCATCCTGATTGATGCTGATTGCTGGAGTTTGAAACCTCTCAGGAGCGGTGAAGTTATGAGAGTGCTTAAGTGTTTAGTCAGCGTTAAAATGAACATTTATATTCCACACAGTGAAACATGGGGGAGTTAAAACGGTTTAAAGGAGACGTGTGGTCTTTCTCAAACTTTGGGCAATCAGCTGTGGTCTGCATGAAGCATCTGTTGCAAACTTTCATCAGAAACCAAACTCCAGTTCCAATGAAGTTTGGACGCTGTGTAAAACGTCCAGAAAAAACAATGATCTGCAAATCCTTTTAGACTTACATCCAGTTCAATAGTTTAGTTTACTTTGGTAGTTTTTTTCGCGAGATGTAAAAAAAGTAAATAAATAAAAAGGAAAATAATCAATACATTAGTGGATAATTGTAGCAATACAATACAAAGCTGAAAAAATATGAAAATCAAAACTGTGATTTACATATCCAAAAAGGAATGGGACAAAGTAATTCTTATTGAATCCAGACCTTTATCCATAACATATTCAGGGGTCCTACACATCCCGGAAAACCTTGAAAATGATGGACCAATTTTCCAGTTATGGAAAAGATCTGGAAAATGAGGGAAAAAAGTCAAACCTATCTTGTTAGTGAACAAAAATCAAATCCAAGAAGCTTCTTCAGTTCCAAATGGCTGGTGCTGGAAGCAGATATTTATCTTGCTAGAGGAAAAAAAACAACAACAAAGGAAGGGAGGAGTTTGAGAACGACTCATAGAAACTTATCCCAGGGTGATGTAACCCCTGAGAGTCGTTACCCTGAATGGGTCATTAACTCCCCCTGTCATGTGAGGTGTTGTGGTCACATGTGCCCAGGTGTGAGTGTTTGGAGAGCTTTCTGGGGAGAGAGCTTAGCACTGCATTATATGTAGGTGAGAGGTTGTGTCTGAGTCCACCACCTCTGTTAAGAGAAGGCTTCTCCAGTCTGGTGAAGATAGCTTCTTTAACTCCTCTTTCAAACCATCTATCTTCTCTCGCCAACACCTGTACATTGCTGTCCTCAAAAGAGTGTCCTGTGTCCTTTAAGTGAAGGTGGACTGCTGGGTCCTGACCTGAGGAGGTGGCTCTCCTGTGTTGAGCCATACGCTTGTGAAGTGGTTGTTTAGTTTCCCCAATGTACAGGTCTGAGCATTCCTCACTGCACTGGACTGCATACACCACATTGCTCTGTTTTTGTCTTGGTGTTTTGTTCTTGGGATGGACCAACTTCTGCCTTAATGTGTTTCCAGGCTTGAAGTGAACAGGAAGCCTTCTCTTAACAGAGGTGGTGGACTCAGACACAACCTCTCACCTACATATAATGCAGTGCTAAGCTCTCTCCCCAGGAAGCTCTCCAAACACTCACACCTGGGCACATGTGACCATAACACCTCACATGACAGGGGGAGTTAATCACCCATTCAGGGTAACGACTCTCAGGGGTTACATCACCCTGTGATAAGTTTCTATGAGTCGTTCTCCAACTCCTCCCTTCCTTTGTCGTTGTTTTTTCCTCTAGCAAGATAAATATCTGCTTCCAGCACCAGCCATTTGGAACTGAAGAAGCTTCTTGGATGAGAAGTGAAACGTCTTCCCAACAAACTCTACACAGTCCAGTTGCCTTGCTTTTGAATCTTCAGGATGACCATGACCTGGATGAATGAGAATCTACACAGACGTAACAAAAATCAAACATAGGAAATTAAGTTAAAATGTACTTGGTAACTAATGCACGCTTCACCATAAAATATGAGTAGACAAAATAATGCAAGTTAATGAATAAAATATAAAAACTTGTTTTTTGTCACCAACAATGGTGAAAAAAAGAATAATAAAAAATGAAAAAATAAGATTTAGGCTGCTTTAGAACGTCCTGGAAAAGTCCTGGAAAATGACTTCTAGAAAAAGATGGGAACCCTGATATTATTTAGCTTCCTTTTTAATATAAATCAAAACAATGATTGATTTACATACATTAATACAGACATGTATACAGACATACACATATCCCTACTCATACATAAACTGAAAGTAACTCCCCTGAATTAAAAAAAGGAATAATAAGGGGTAATACACTGCAACAAATGATAAACAAATGATTATTGCAAATATTCATCATTTTACAAAAAAGCTGGGACAGGTGCGACAAAATACTGAAAATTGAGGAATGAATATTTAAGAGTTTTTGTAGGTCCACATATTCCTGTGTTAACAATGTCAGACACATGGCACTCCTAATATATAACACCAACACAGCTGCTTCAGTATGTTGCTGATGGTCTTTAAGTTCCTCTTTGTTTTTTCAGTAGCATGGCACCGAATTGAAGACATTGATAACAGGATTATTTAGCATAAAGACAATGATATTGATGCCTCACACTTGCTAGAATATTTTTTTTTTTGCTATAACTGGTTCTCAGTTGGGGTGGGAATCACCGTTTTCTTTCTTTTTGTTGCTTTAATTAACATGACCCTCTGCGCCTTTTCCTTTGACTCTTTTGGTCTGTTTGACCTCATTGTTGATTTATTGTCCCCAGAGTTTTTCCTTTTTCTACCTTTGTTTTGTCTGTTTAAGCACTTTGTAAACATCTGTTTTTAAAGATGCTATATAAATAAAGTTTTTACATTATTATTAATGATGTCAAGACTTAAATAAGGCATTTTTTCACGGTTTGTAAATTTGGACCAACACGAAAGAAACAACAAACCTAAATATGTTGCACGCTCTTTACCTCGAATCTTAAAAGTTGACTGTCTTAGCAGCCTCTCTGACATGAAGACAGCTGCATGTTCTTGTGTTTTCCTCTGATAAAACCCCTCCTTCAGACTGACTGAGGCTCTCTCCTGCCATATCTCACTGCTCCCTCTCTTTTTTTTTGTTTCCACAGGACCCTGAACTACACAAAAGTCACCGGATCCCCAGAGAGCATTTCTCACAACTTTGCAAACAGGCTCTGTTTTGATGTGTGTGTTTTTTGATGACGCAGTACGTTTCAGTGATCAAGGGCAGTTCAGGGGAGGACAGTAAAGGTGAGCAGAAAATGCACGCACGCAGACACACACGCGCACACGCTCACTTTGAGTTGTTTGCCAGAACACCTGTGCTTTTGAAAAAGAGAGCCACACAAAGAACCTCTCCTTTTATTCTGCAGCCATGAGGTGACACACCATTGTTTCCCCGTCGTATTCCTCCCCTGTGCATTCTGATTCCTACCAGAGACAGGACGGCCTCATTGAAGTGCTGTATGAGAGAGGCCATTAGACACCGCGCTGGTCATCACTCTGCTGTGAAAGGCATCTCACTGATCTGCTGCCCTTCATCCAAGTTAACTTTTGCAAAAATATGGATGGGTTTGGATGTCTGCTGGATTCAATCTGTCCAGCCTCAAACAAAGAACACCGTAATTTCACGATTTTAACACACACTTTCTTGCTTTTAAATAAACTCTAATTTTTCGGGAGAGTATTATACATAAGTACAAGCAAAATACTTTAAATATTTCATCTTGCCAACATCATGATTGGGACACATCTGATACAAAAAGCCAAAATATTCTCTTTCTCCGGGAAAACACAGGCAAACACAGGGTGCTGCCGTCGTGTGAGCAAGGGGACACAAAATAGCTGCGCTGTGATTGGTCGGTACACTATGACTGAGCTCGGGCAAAAATCGAGTAAATGCGCGTGTTTCCTCGTCCATATAAATCATGTTTTGGTTGTGAAAATACTAAAATTTCATTGATTAAAACTTTGAATAAAGGTAATTTTTTAGTTGTCTGAGAGAGTAAGGTTTGGGCAAAATTTGGGTGCCTGTTATATTCAAGTACAGTGTTTTTCCAGGCAAAAAATTGTGAAAATATGGGGTGCCTGTTATAATCGAGAAATTACGGTATGTTTCCATACATTTTACATACTGCTGTTCCATCTATAAGCTGAAAAAGCTGGAAGGGATGGTTGCCAGAAACCCCAGAGTGGTCTGAACCTGTATATGCACCGGGTTGGTGCAGTTCCAGTGGGTCGTTTTGTCTAACACTGGGTCCAGTTCAGCGCAGACATCCAAGAGCACTTCTCTTGAGTCCCATGAAGAGACTCTGTCGGTCCTGATCCTACCATTTGCTTGATCTTAAGCAGTGCCAGAGCCTCCATTGCGAAGCATTACGCACAGGTGTCACCGCACTATTTATATGCTTACTCAGCAATTAGACTGTTCGTTATGCACCGTGCCACAACTAATAATAATCAATTCCCACTAGATTCAAGATTCAAGATTCAAGATTTCTTTATTGTCATTCAACTTTATACCAGCAGTACACAGTGAACGAAATTCCGTTGCATATGGCTCATGACGCTTACAGCAAGTTAAAGATATTTACATAATACACAGAGACTTTTTATATACAGTGAGGTAGTTCTGTTTTTTGAGGTCCTAGGACTGACCTCTTGTGCAGAGTAGCAGCGGGTTTTCTAAAGTGAGGTGTGCAGTGGCAGTTTAGTGCAATAGAGAGCAGTTTAGTGCAGTTTAGTGCAAGGGACCTGTACGTCCAGACAATATATGTATTTACATATGTATACTAACTTCAAAAACTCACATGCATACTCACATGTACTCAGTTCGGCACACATACCCACAGATAACATACATACATACTTTTACCTCTTCCATTCTATATACTGTATATAAATATATATCTATATACATACACATACACGCACAGACATGCCAGCACATCCATGTACCATTGTACCTCACTCAGTTAGGCATCTGTCAATCTATATACTAAACACTGGATGTCGGATAGACGTGCAGATCATGTCTATAAACGGGTCCATTGGTCCATGACCAATTCTGGACATCTATAGGATGTCCAAACCATGACCCAACTGGTCAACTTTTGACCTTTGAACCAGGTAATTTTTTTGACGTCATCTGGACGTCTTTGATATGTGTAGGAAATGTAATAATACCTTTATTTTATAAAGTGCTTAAAAAGAGCTCAAAGACGCCGTACAGAGTGCATTAAAAAAAAATGAAAGAATAAATGGGAAAAAAAGTAATAAATAAGTGAGACTACAGCACAAGACATGAATGTTGAAAGCAAGTTGATGGGTTTTGAATGTGGACAGTTCATTGCAGTCATGGATATGGGTTTGGGGAGGGTGCTCCAGAGGGAGAGGACTGTGACACTGAAAGCTCTGTCTCCCAGGGTTCAGTGATTGGTCATGGTGGTGAGAGGAGGTTGGCGTCAGAGGAGCAAAGGCAGTAGTTGGGAGAGTGACGTACTAGGAGGTTGGAGAGGTAGGGAGGGGCCAGGTTATGGAGAGATTTGAAGGTGGTAAGAAGAATTTTGAACTGGATGTGATCAAAGAATTACATGGCCCAGAAGCCATCAGTGCTTTCCACTGGCATTCAAAGAAGAACTGCAATGGAGGGAGCAAACACCAGCGGATAAACCGATATGGTCATGTGCACAGATGCACTAGGGACAGGAGGATATGTCCCCCTCAGATTCAGAGTGTCACTGATCCACCCCCACCCCATCCACGTTCTCAGCATTAGGGGACAAATATCACCGGTAATGACCTGGCTTTACTGTGCTCCCTGCAGCGCGCTTTGAGAGCCCTGCATCTGTGTGTTTTGACTAATGGTGCATTCCAGTTGTAAAAGAATGGGGGAATTTCCAGACTCCAAGTCAGAATTTTAATCAGAAACCCCCATGAAGTGGTTTGCTGAAGAAGTTTGGCTCAGTAGCTAGTTGGAACAGGAATTGTGTTGTATTCATCTCCAGTTAGACAATCAAATGGTGTTTTTGGAAAAGGATCATTTTCTCAGCAGCAGGTGATAACAAGACAAATAAAAGATGTAATGCATTTCCTGCTGCTGATCCAAACTTCTGGAAAATTAACTGGTGGGAAACATGTCCTCCATCCTGTGGAAACAGCTGCAAGTCTTAAAGTGTCTAATAGACGTCCACAAACGACCACATTCGGACTATAAATGTCATGTATGGTAGACGTTGAAAAAAGACGTCGCCTGGCGTCACTCTGATGTCACATTGTGCAGTGGGAGTGCTATCCACCGCTATATATCATTTGAGGATGAAGTATGATACATGAACATTCATACAGCAGTAGGCCTGATGGCTCACTAAAGGAACATCCATCCATCTAAACACATTGACCTGTCATTGGAGCGTCTTCTGCTGCTGGTGCCCAGCTCTGAGTTAATCACACATGATGAGTCTGGTTTCTGTCCGTCTGTCCATCCACTGTACCGTCCATCTGTCCTCGTCTCTGCTGCGGCGGCCAGCGTACATCTGGGAGTACATGTCAGTATTATGTCATTAAGTGGACTGTGCTCCTGCTGTAACATGAGGGCTTAGAGAGTCCAGCTCTGCTCTGTGAGCTGTTATATCTGTCTGTGCTCTGCAGCACGTCGTCATTACTGTAAGCCCTGCTGCTGTTTCTGACTCAGCCTGCAGTGTGCAGCAGTTCATGTATGTTCTGCTGCTTCTGAGAGTTTTTTGTTATGTTGAACAACAGGTTTACTGACATCGAAGGCTTTAATATGTGGTTCGAAATCCCATCCTGCATTAAATATGTTAAAGAAATATGTGAAATACAGACGTACAAGTGTAAGAGGGGAAAGTCATGCAGTACATCCACAGGAGGCTGGTCCACTAAAGGGGGCTGCTGCTTGATTTTGGTTTAGATTAAAATAATAACTTAAAGTTGAATGTCTAAGACCACTTATCAACATGTTTTCAACCATGGTTACAACCCCAGAGTGTAAAAAAAAGCTCAAGAGTTAAGTTTCATTCATTCTTTATTTCTTTTTCAAGTCTTGTCTGCAGACGATGACATTTCAACATAATTACTAGAATGAAATTTAATTCTCCTTAACTTTTGGTGCCAAATGTTTTAAAAGGATGCAGTGTCATCGTCTCAAGGATTGATGGTATCAGAAGGCAAGGATGCGAGAGAGAGAGAGAGAGAGGGAGAGAAAGAGAGAGAGAGAGAGAGGGAGAGATACTTTATACAAATCTAAATAAAATCTGTCATAAAGCAAAATAGAAGCTTCATGCTTTTTTGTGAAGGACCTCCCCAACAGTTTCATCTGTAAACTGTTACATTGCAATCATTAAATAGATAAAATAATGAACTATATGTTATCACTGAAGATGAGTAAAATTTACAAATAAACATTCTTCAACTTATAGTTCAAAGTTCAGTATCTGTGAATTCAAGAGAATATTTATGGATATAAATCGAAGAGAGAGCAGGTGCACCTCAAACCAATGGAGGTCATGGAAGAGACAAATTTAAGTTCAAGTTTGGAACTGGTCAGTAATTTCTTAATAGGTGATCAACTGGAGACTGTCATACTGCCTTAAAAATGTGATACAATTTTTATTTCTAATCAATCTATCTGTTTGTTTATTCACAAAACAAACTAAAAACAGGTGCATACAATCATAATTTCTCATGAAATAGGCATTTGTAATCAAAGCATGATCCACAATTATTTTTAACTTTAAACTTAGTATGAAGCTAAAAATGTAAAATTTCCTAAGTGACTAAAAAACTGGCATATATACACACAACATCTCTACAATGGGCTGTGCACAGTGACAGTAGAGTCAATCTGAGTTGTCATTTTTCATCATATTTCATTACAGATGTTATTTAGACTTAATTTTAAATCCTAAACCATGGAGTTTTAAGAATTGGCATATTTTAGAAGCAGCTTTTCCTTTTGTTCCTTTTTGACCTCTGAAGGTCCCACTGAAGCTCGGACAGTTCAGTTTGTGTGTCTTTCCACTAAGCAATTGTTTTTTCCTTGTTTTTTTTGGGTGCATGAGAAGGAGGAAAAATCAAAACAAGATCGCAGAGTCTGTCATTGAGTTTGTGGAAAATGTTGCTTTCAGTAGGCTTTAGGAGTTTGTAATGATAAAACAGAGGATTGCTCACCCCTAGTTAGAGGTACTGTTGGTGTTCAAACAAAAACATGGCATAGGATTTATCATTTTTATGATTAATGCAAAGAAAATAGTTTCCTGTAGGCTGAATATTTGATTTATTGTATTTTTAACTAACTGTTTAAAAAAATAAGTAACATGTATTCATCAACTCAGTTTGCAACACAGTGGACGCTTGAGGTCCATATTAAGGTAGTAAACTGAAGAAAGTGAAAAGTTGAAATGTTAATAATTAATCAAACGTGTGTGTAGTTGCAGCAGAAAACATACTGAAGGTGATTCAGGTGTAACAGGAGAGCTCGTCTGATCCCTAAGCCCACAAGCTCCAGGATTCATGCCAGTGATTGATATGAACTTTTATTTTTCCAAATATCCCTAAGCAACAGATCATCCTTCGTGGTTGGTTTGCATTGTGCTTCAAGGAGTTTAGGAAAAATATTTTTCCCAGAGAGAGGGAGAGAGAGCACCACAGCTTAAATTATAGCAGCAAATCAGTCCATTAAATATGCGGTTAGTTTTACTCTCTTTCTTAAATTTTTAAGCTAAAGAAATGATTCAAGCTGTGTAGAACAAAATAAATCAGAATACAATAATTTGAAAATCCCTTTATACCTTCATTTAATTAAATACACTCCAAAGACATGATATTTAATGTTCAAACTGATACACTTAATTGTTTTTCTGCAAATTTTTTCCTCATTTAATTTGATGCCTGCAACATATTCCAAAAAAGCTGGGGTAGGGGTAACAAAACACCTGTTTGGATAATTCAACAGGTGAACAGGTTGAATTGGAAACAGCTGAGTGTCATGATTGGGTATTAAAGAAGTGTCCTCGAAAGACTCATTACATAGGCCAACAGTTTAAGAACAGCATTAATCAACATACAGTCACAAGGAATTCAGGGATTTCATCATCTACAGTCCATAATATCATCAAAATATTCAGAGATTCTGGAGAAATATTTGCACAAAAGCAGCAAGGCTTAAAGCCAACACTGAATGCCTGTGACCTTCAATCCTCAGGCAGCACTGCATTATAAAGCAGCATCATTCTGTAAAGGATATCAGCACGTGGGCTCAGGAACACTTCAGGAAACTATTGTCAGTTAACACAGTTCATCTCTACATCTACAAGGTCAAGGTCAAACTCTACCATGCAAAGACAAAGACAAATATCAACAACACCCAGAAACACCGCCGGCTTCTCTGGGCCGAGCTCATCTGAGATGGACTGAGGCAAAGTGGAAAAGTCTGCTGTGGTCTGAGTCCACATATCAGACTGTTTTTGGACATCATGGATATGGTGTCCTCCGGGCTAAAGAGGAAAAGGACCATCCAGACTGTTATCAGAGCAAAGTTCAGTGTTAATGCCCATGGCATGGGTAACTTGTATTAAATGTCTTGTCTTTATAGTGTAAGGAATCATCAGTTGTAATCATACAGTGTCATAAGTAGCCAATGAATTATATGGTATTAATTATTAAGGTCAACCAAACAAAAAACAATTAATTTAGAGACCTGAAACATGCTGAGAAGAATCAGGCTGTATTCGCACATTCACTTAAAGCACAAGACATATTAATACACAGTTAAATGCCATTTATTACCATTGAAACATTTTTACCTGTGACTCCATCTGCTAAAGTTCTCCCTCTGTGTACTTGGGATCACAAAGATGTCCCTTAATGCCCACAACTGATGGCATGTCATCACCACTCGAGTCAAAATCTCTCATTTTTTGTTTAGTTTTAGTGAAGTTGGTGTTTGTTGCTTCTTCTGACAACCTGACCAGCTGATGGTTTAAGGATGCAAAACCCCTACGCTGCAACACAAAAGTTCTAATTTTGGGGGCTTTATGAAAGTGAAATGATGTAAAGAGTCTTTTTTTTTTGATACTCTAATTTTTATTGGAGTTTTGTATTGCACAATAACAAAAACAGTTTACACTGAGTTGTGTATTTTTCCACATCAAAAGTAGATGTGTTTAACAAAAGATACAGAACAAAACAGTCATATGGCCCTTTTCCATTAGCCCTACTCTACTCAGCTCGACTTTCCCCGACTCTACCCGGCTCTACTCTACTCGCATTATGCTGCTTTTCCACCAGCCCGGTTCCCTACCCAGTGGGGGTGGGGTCGCCATGAAACAGCTGGGCGACACTGCGTTTATGTCATTTTTTGCGCAACACAACAATCAAAACAATGGAGGACTTGGAGGCAATAGTATACTTGATGCTCGGTCTGTGGCTTTTTGTTACAAACCGATGGAAAGAGGAAAGCAGAAGAAGGCTGCAGGCGGCGAGAAGAAATACCCTTGAGAAGTACAGGAGAGTTTTTGAAGCTATAAACCAGTTTGAAGCCGAGGACGAGAGCAATCGGGCTGCAAAGAAAAGACGTATGAGGGTAAGCTAATGGAAGCTACCGCTAGCTTGTTAGCTAGCTCGTAATGATAAAGTCCTGTGTTTAACATTGTGATGGCAGCAAGTTATTGCCATAAAGTAACAAAGCATATGTACTGCAGTCCTGTTTTGGACGTCGCGCTCATGACCCATCGGTGACGACATTCTCTGACCAATCAGTAGCCGGCAGTCGGTCGACGTCACCTTTTGGTATCGGCTCAGCTCGCTTAGAACCAGAGCAGAGTAGGTACTAAAAACTGGTTTGTTTTAGGAGGTACTGTGCCGGTGGAAACGCAACGCAAACCGGGTAGAGCCGAGTAGAGTAGAGTAGACTAGGGCCAAGGCGGGCTGGTGGAAAAGGGCCAATAGTTACTTACATCTATAGTCAAAGCACTGTTTACATGTTCAGTATCTTGAATTTACATATCAGTGATTCCTTGGGTATCTTTCTTTGTGTCATAAATTGTCAATTTTTCCCATTTTTAACAAAAAGATCCTCCTTCAGTCTAAACTGATCAGTCATTCTTTCCATAATATAGATCTCTCTTTTGATTTCTAGCCACTGGTTTATGTAAAGAATCTTACTGTAGCGTCTGCTCGAGCCAATGTTGTTTTTTGTTTAGTTTTAGCCTAAAGGTAGGGTCATTTCTGGGCTTTCTGTTATGCTATTGACTGCTAATTCTGTTGTCAGGGTGCTTCAATCATATTTACTTGTGCCTTAGACTTCGAGCAACCCCACTTCAACAAACAGAACTATCCCTTTTATCATGCTACTCAAGAACTACAAGTGAAAGGATGTAGATCGAATACATTTTGACACAAAAGCAGTTCAATTTGGTCTAAACATCAGTACTGAGCATTGTAAAACCAGTTTTGACCATTTTTCCAGCACTGGTTATTACATTTTTAAATATTTTAAACAGAAAAATCCTCTCAGAGCCTTCGGGCCACACATGAATGCACATAAATCTGAAATAAGGAATCGTACACATTTTGCTGACAGTAAAAATTGCTAAATAAATTTAAATGACTTTCCTAAAAATAGTGGAAAAAAGCAGGGACAGTTCCATTAATTCTGTGTGGGATTTAGCACCAGCAGCCATGCTAATGAAGTCAGTGCTGTTTGTAGATATCTGGTGCCTGTATTGTCTCTCTCCAAGGTGCTGAAACATTCATATCCAGCTCTCTGCCTGTTCCTCCATCACAGTATTAACAGTATAAATATTCAGTGTTTCTCTCCGTCCGTCTCACTCTCTCTGTGGTGCCAAAACAATCAAACCCACTCTGTTTTGGCTCTCACTCTGAGCTACTCAAACATTCACTACTCCTCTGCGTTTTGGTGCCACATACTGTGTAATACATTTAAATCACCCGCCCACACTGACCACAGCAAACACCCCGGACAAACCAATATTACACCGAAAGCATCTTCTCATCACGCTGAACACAAAATCAACACCCTCTTTTTTAGTAATCATGTCCTCCTAAATCAAAATTAAAATTATCAATCAAAACATGGGAGTGCTGAAAGAGTCGAGATCTGCTAATGTAAGGTGAAAATATGGATCATACAGCAAACTACTGATTGTAATTTTCTTAAATGTCAGTGGATTTTACAGAAGTAAAATACAAACCTCAATTCCAAACAAGACTTAAACATGAATAAAAATTGAATACAATGATTTTCAAATCCTTTTCGACTTATATTCAGTCAAATAAACCATAAAGACAAGATATTTGATGCTCAAACTGATAAACTTTTGTTGTTGTTATGCAAATATTCATTCATTTTGAGTTTGATGCCTGCAACACATTTCAAAAAATGCTGGGACAGGTGACTAGAAAGTTGGTGAATGCTCAGTCATTCACAAACACAGATAGGGTGAGGTTCAACTCTTTGTGAACAACTACGTAAATATATAGTCCAACAGTTTAAGAACAATTTTTCTTACCTTACAATTGCAGTAGATTTCGGGATTTCATCATCTACAGTCCATAATATCATCAAAATATTCAGAGATTCTGGAGAAATATTTGCACAAAAGCAGCAAGGCTTAAAGCCAACACTGAATGCCTGTGACCTTCAATCCTCAGGCAGCACTGCATTATAAAGCAGCATCATTCTGTAAAGGATATCAGCACGTGGGCTCAGGAACACTTCAGGAAACTATTGTCAGTTAACACAGTTCATCTCTACATCTACAAGGTCAAGGTCAAACTCTACCATGCAAAGACAAAGACAAATATCAACAACACCCAGGAACACCGCCGGCTTCTCTGGGCCGAGCTCATCTGAGATGGACTGAGGCAAAGTGGAAAAGTCTGCTGTGGTCTGAGTCCACATTCCAGACTGTTTTTGGACATCATGGACGTGGTGTCCTCCGGGCTAAAGAGGAAAAAGATCATCCAGACTGTTATCAGAGCAAGGGTCTAAAGACAGCATCTGTGATGGTATGGGGGGGTGTTAGTGCCCATGGCATGGGTAACCTGCACATCTGTGAAGGCTCCATTAATGCTGAAAGGTACATACAGGTTTAGGAGCAACAAGCTGCCATCCATCTTTTTCAGGGCCGTCCCTGCTTATTTCAGAGGCAATGAAGACACATTCTGCTCGTGTTACAACAGCGTGGCTTCAGAGTGAAAGAGTGTTGCTAAACTGAAGTTGTACATCAAACAAGAATGTGAAAGAATTCCATCTACAAAGCTTAAACAGTTAGTGTCCTTAGTTCACAATCACTTCTTGAGTGTTGTTAAAAGGACAGGTGATGTAAAACAGTGGTAAACATGCCCCTGTCCCAGCTTTTTTTGGAACATGTTGTCTTTGTAGTGTGTATAATTGAATATGAATGAAAATCATTGCATTCTGTTCTTATATGTTTCACACAATGTCCCAACTTCATTGGAATCAGGGTTTGACCTCTCTAGCATCAAATGTGGGTTCTTTGGGGTCCAGTCTGACAGTGTTAAATTTGACAGCACTTTTTAATTTAGTTTTAGTTTTAGTCTTTTGTCTAAAATATATTTTAGTTTTTGTCATAATTTAGTCATCTAAACTGTTTTAATTTTAGTCTAGATTTAGTTGATGAAATTTCACAACATTTTAGTCGATGAAATCTGCTGTAAATTTAGCCGACTAAAATATGAAGTGTAAAGGGTAAGGCTTTTTTTTTTTTGTTTCCTTGAATTTCTGAAGTCATGTTTTACACTTGGATAAAATCAAACATCTAATAACCCTTTACTGAATGCTGGTAAAGTCTGAATGTATAAATGAACAGAAACAAATTGAACTTTTGTGTGAAATGCAGTCACCTTTATTTAGGCTACCTGGCAGAGCATCTCAGTTACAATACCAGAACTGACAACAAACAGTGAACCTGCTCTACATGAATACATCAATTCATAAAGAGAGGAGCTCTGATTGGATCGCTCCACAACTTATCCCACCACCACCAAGCTAAGACAGCTGTGATTGGATGTCCCTCTCAACTCATCCAACCTTTCCACACAACCGAAGTAGCTGTGATTGGATATATTCCTAACTTGTCCCTACTTTCTACATGACCAAATTAGGTCTGATTGGATTAAGTCTGTCATATAATTTAGTCTAGTTTTTATTTGTTGATGAAAATGTCAGTTAATTTAGTTTATGTTTTTGTCCATGTACACTTGTTTTATTAGTTACTATCTAGTTTTGTCAGGGGAAAAAAAAGTTGTTGACGAAAATAATTTGTCAACAACATTAACACTTCACTGTGATCCACCTGAAGAGCTTTTCGGTTAACCATGGCATTATAACTGGCAGCTCCTCCTCTTTAGTACTTGTCCTGTTTACCAGAATGTTTGGCCATGTTGGCTCACCCATTTCTTTGCCTCCCTCGTGTTGAACAGTCTCTGTTTTTCCAGTTGGTGTTCCTTCTTCTCCGCTCTTCAGCACTTTGAAAGATTCACGTCAAATGAAAACAGACTCAACATCTCAAACCATTTTTCTCCCAGTGCTGAAAACAAACAGAACAAACTCAAATGGAGTTGACAGTCCAAACTTTCTCATTTCAGCGGGCAATTATCTTGCAGTTTTGATTAAAAATAATTTGTTGAATCCTCTGTGACCTCAAGGAAATCATATTTCAAACAGAGAGAGTACCGCGAAGGCAATCTCTCAAAAAAACACTTCCTTTTATCCAGCACGCTGCAACCAAGGTCAGACACCAGTGTTCAAATCAAAGGAAATACTGAAGTCTTAAAAACTTTCGAACAAACCAGAAAGGAATCTGAAATGCAAAATGAGTTTACCTCTGACCTTTCAAGACCTGTGATGTTTCCCATGTTTTACACTGACTCCTCACTTTTGTGTTTTCTTTGCTGTAGTGCTGACACTTACACCACATTATTCCACAGAGGTGCAGACTGATAAACTCATAAAATTAGAACTGAGAAAGACGTGACCTGTAAAATAAACGTTCAAATTAAGTCTAACAACAAAGACTGGAGTTTAATCACTCCTTTGACCCTCAGCTTTAGCTCTGAGCACGTTACTTCTATAATATTTACACCTCTTTAAATGTGACATCGCTGTGATTCCCTCACAGTCCTCACCATCATTTGATCCTGTGATTGTGGTCCAAGACCTGGCTTGAGTCCATAGTCCTTCTACCCATAAGTCCAGAACTTAGTGTGCAGCACTATATTGAACCATTTTTCACAGACCTCAGGTACAAACAGGTTTGAAGTTAAAGGCGAGATGATAAATTGGACAAAGTTCTTTGTTTCTCTTCCACAGTTTTAGCTCTTAAGCTTCAGAATCCTGCTTTTTATCTTATCTGTAGTTCGTTTTTACCTGTGTACTACTTTTCAGTGCTACTGGAATCTTAATTTCCCTGAAGGAGTCTTAAAGATCAACAACAGATCTGTACAGTGATGTTTTATTTGTGATTCTAAGGTATTATCTGATTCTCATGTGCCATTTGTTTTATTGTAGAGTACACAAGGTCTTTAAATACCTTTATTATCATTAAATATACAGACGTAAAGTATTTTGGTGTGAATAATGACTGTTTTAACAAATCTGTCTGAGTCATCGATGATTAACACGTAACTGTATTTTACAACATTGTCAAGATGACTGACTGCTGAACCTGAGACAAAGCAATTAAACGTGTGTGCCATCAGGGGCCTGGGACACACTCCTCTAACCTTTTATTATATCGCTGCTGTCAGAGTACATACATTAACATGAATGCCTCTGATGTAATTAACTTTTCTATTAGCACGCTGGCCTCAGAGGCAGCCATCGCCACACTTTAAAAAGGAGCCGTTCATTCAGAGAGCACCGTTTCAGATGACTCATTAACGATCCGGCCCTAATTAAAATGCAGAGACGACTTTATTGGCAGGCTGATCTTTCTGAAACTCTAACGTCTTCATCCTTCAGCATCAGTCTGAACAGATTTTCAGGAGGATGAAGCAACCAGATGTCAGAAAATAAGACAAATCCATGCAGGACATTCTGACTCTGAAGTGAATTATTTCTGCCATTCAGAGTCAAACTTTATTAAGATGTGGAGTTTCTTCAACTTTATTCAAATTCAGCACAAAAATACCAAAAACAGCCTAATTACTATCATAAATAAGTATTTAATTAAATCATGTGAGCACTCTGAATCAGAACTTTCAGAAATGATTTTCAGTGTTTTTCCATTTGAATCATCAGTTTTAATTAAGCTTTGCTTAACTCCATGTGTGACTCCTTAAACGATAATATCCACTTCAGTTAAGGGGATACATAAATGAGTTTTATTGTTTTTGCTGTGATTTGCCCAATTTTCTGATGGTTAAATTTACTTTTCAGACAAGTCTTTTTGAGATCTAAAGTGATGAGAACAATGACACATACAATATAATAATGAATTTTAAAATTGGTACAGTTTGACATCTGGGTTTTCTGGTACACTGAAAATAAATCTAGGAATGATATAATAATGAAATACTCTAATTTCTCTATTTTAACACGCACTCAAATATAACACGCACCCACATTTTGCCCAAACCTTCCCCTCTCAGACAACTGAAAAATGACCTTTATTCAAAGTTTTAATCAATGAAATTTCAGTATTTTTACAACAAATACATTTTCTCTCTCAAATGGATGCAGAAACATCTTTTGCTTCACGCATGCGCAATTACTCGATTTCTGCGCAAGCATGGTCAGTTGTAGTGTACCGACCAATCAGAGAGCAGCTATCAACATGCCGATGTCTTCGACCAATCACAGTGCAGCTATTTTGCGTCTCCTTGCTCACAAGATGGCAGCGTCCTGAGTTTACGCTTGAGTGGTAACACTTGAGAATTCAACGATGATTACACAACGTTAAACTACCCAAAATACTGGATTAGAACAGTTAAAGAATTACGCAAGTTTGGCTGTGCCAGTAATTTAGTGCATATGTGACAGTTATAAGATCCGTAAAACTGTTCCTGAAGCTGTTTGCATTGATGATTGGGTCATCCCACTTTGGCCTGAACACAGTCATTGCAGATTCGAGCTTGGCAAGATAGATGTGTGTGATACAGACAATGAATCAGGAGGATCCAGCTGCTGTGCAGGTTCAACTTTTTCCTGAAGTCTGGAAAACTCTCCGAGCACAGTTTGGGTTATGAATGTACAACTTTTTTTTTAAGTATGGATATCAGTGGTTTGTCTTACTCTGTTTACACACAGATTATAGCAATGTTAATTTTGACAGCACTTTTTAATTTAGTTTTAGTTATAGTCTTTTGCCTAAAATATATTTTAGTTTTTGTCATAATTTAGTCATCTAAACTGTTTTAATTTTAGTCTAGATTTAGTTGATGAAATTTCACAACATTTCAGTCGATGAAATCTGCTGTAAATTTAGTCGACTAAAATATGAAGTGTAAAGGGTAAGGCATTTTTTATGTTTCCTTGAATTTCTGAAGTCATGTTTTACACTTGGATAAAATCAAACATCTAATAACCCTTTACGGAATGCTAGTAAAGTCTGAATGTAGAAATGAACAGAAACAAATTGAACGTTTGTGTGAAATGCAGTCACCTTTATTTAGGCTACCTGGCAGAGCATCTCAGTTACAATACCAGAAGTGACAACAAACAGTGAACCTGCTCTACATGAATATATCAATTCATAAAGAGAGGAGCTCTGATTGGATCGCTCCACAACTTATCCCACCACCACCAAGCTAAGGCAGCTGTGATTGGATGTCCCTCTGAACTCATCCAACCTTTCCACACAACCAAAGTAGCTGTGATTGGATATATTCCTAACTTGTCCCTACTTTCTACATGACCACATTAGGTCAGATTGGATTAAGTCTCTGTCAGACATTTTAGTCTAGTTTTTATTTGTTGATTATAATATCAGTTAACGTAGTTCAAGTTTTTGTCCATGTGCACTTGTTTTTATTAGTTACTATCTAGTTTTCATCAGGGGAAAAAAAAGTTGTTGACGAAAATTATGACAAAAATAATTAGTTAATAAAATTAACACTGTATTATAATTTGCATTTACTTTTGTTTCACAGTACCTTTTTAAAGCTTTTTTATTAGTAATATTTAGGGCTTTTATATCTCTAGCACATTTAAAGCAGCCTGAGGTTGACTGAAGTGTTTTACAGATTAAACCAACAACAAAACAGACAGTAAAATTAGAAATCATGACAAAAATCTGTTGGGATGAAAACAATCTCATGTTGAGTGGAAGACATGGGTCTTTTGCAGTTATATAAATTGCTCTAATGTAGAGGCAGGAAAACCATCCCACAGTTTTGTGCAGCTGCCACAAAAGCTGGATCACTCCTGGTTTTGAGCCTTGTTTTGGCTTATCCAGGAGCACCTGTGTGGCAGATCTCAGAGCTCTGACTGGAAAATGAAGATGGAGAAGCTCATTTAAGAGAGACAGTGCCAAGACATGAGCTGCTTTGGAAACTAACAACAGTTTTTTTGAATTAGTCCTGAAGTGGACAGGAAGCTGGTAAAGAGAACACAGAGTAGGGGTTATGTGGTGCCTCTTTTTCCTTCCAGTAATGAGGAAAACAGACGCGTTTTGCACCAATTGTTAGCACTGGAGACGACTGGTCCAGGTCAACATTTGAAGAATTAAGGTCATCAAGGCGGGGAGAGACAAAGGCATGCATCACCCTCTCTGAATCAGTAGGAGGGAATGGCCTTTCTCCTGTGATGGAATTCTTGCATGCTTTGTATTTGTAACTTGATACTTGCTGTAATTCGTCTGTAGCCTTGGCTGTGCACTGTTGTATTGTTCAAAGGATGACCTGGTGACCCCTTCTAGTCAAACCCTATTGTAAACCTACTCCTTTAGTACGGAGGAGGTGGCAGGAAGAGATCTTGTCCAACACTGTGGAGTTAATTTTCCCTTTTTCCCAGCATCATTGCCCGCCCCTACTTGCTCAAGGCCTGGAGATCAACAGAGAACGCTGAACACAACTCATTTTGCTTTTCCTTTTATTGCTTACAACTGGGATGCAGCAAAAGTAGCATTAGCAGGTTGATAACCTCAACAAGATTAACCAAATAGGTTCAAATTCAATTGCCCCATTTTAAATCAATTATTAAATTAAAGAGTTAACAAATCAGGTTTCTTAAAATTTCTCAATTATTTAATTGCTTTAAATCATTTCAGTTTAATCTTACGAAATCAATAAGTTTTAAACAGTTTTAATTATTACACCCACTCATTTTAAATCATGTTTTATACTTTAATGTTTAAACTAATTCAGCAGTTCTGCTCAAACTAATGCATTTTAACTAATATTAACTACTTTAATGTTTGAAATATATTCCAAACTTGTTATTTATATTATGGTCTATATTCAAATCAAATCATCTTAATCTAAATCAGATGATCGATAGAAGTTAAAACAATGAAAGGGAATAAAAGATAAATTCTGAAATATGTCAGACCCCAAGCTTCCACGACTAGTAAGTTGTTTATGCTAATAAGGGGGTGGGGTAAAGCAAATTCAGGCTTCCCATTGGCTTACGAAGTATTACAACCAATCAGGGTGCTGGATTTGGTTATAATCCCTCATACTTCATTTGCATTTGGTCTACTAGTACTACTAGTGAATCTTGTGGCTTTACTAGTACTACTAGTAGAGTATAAACAGTCTACTAGTACTACTAGTGAGACATTTTGAGTTTACTTACAGTACTAGTAAACAAATTTTATTTTACTCGTAAAGGTTTTTGGCGCACTGGTGCATGAGTAGACCTTACTAGTAAAGCAAAATCGTCGGCTAGTAGACAATTTTGTGTTACTACTACTGCTAGTAAAGCTTTGAGTTTTTCAAAGTAACACTTTTTAAGTCTACTAGTACTACTTCTACCAAGGGTTAAAATGCAGATTATTCACAGAAGAGTGAACGTCAGAGTTAAGAGGGCCAAGACTGCACAAATCCAACAGTCCAGGGTTTTCCCAAATACAGTGACCTCTGTCTTGCTCTCATTTAGGCTCAGAAAGTTTTGGTTTTAATTTTAATTACGGTCTTTTACTGTTAGTGTTTTTTAATTGTCCCTCGGTTATGTTGCTATGTCTGTTTTGTATTACAAAGAAAGTAACCTGAGCCTGATCACCTGTAAATCTTTTAACACAGGAACAACCCTCCATGCATTGCTCTCTTATATCACATCACATTTTTAACCACAATATTATTCACTATTGAAACACTGATGAAAAAATGACTAAACTAAAGCCTTGTAGATGTTCTGACTAAAAGTACATCAGAAAAACTGCAGTGTGTGGGAGGCTGTATTCATCCAGCAAAAGTTTTGTACAAAAAATGTACTTCAGATCCTAAAGCAAGACCCACAGACCACTAAAAGACTGTACAGCACGGGGTCAGAACATAAAGTAGCACAAACTGGATGCATACTCTGAGGACAGTTTACATTTCCAGCAGAGTGAAGAGTTAACCTGAGGAACGATGTGCCTCTGAAGTCAGTACTTTCTTAGAAGAGGTTAAATAAATAAGGATGTGGATGGAGGTTCTGAAAAGATATAAACCCACACATATGCAAAAGGGCAAGCAGCAGATTTTTCTTTGAATATTCCCACACCTTAACGGAAGAATCTCAGACTGTTTAGAGCCAGAAAAAGGAACTTTCAAGGTGGATGATCTCTCCACTTATCATCTTTGACTGTCTGGTGAGATGGTTATTTGTGGCGCAGGTCGTGAGATGTGACGTCAGCTCCTTTTCAGCACCATAAACAACCTCCACGCATCAGACAGCAAAGGCAGCTCTCCTATAGTTTAGTCCAGGGTCGCCTGTAACTGCATCACTGAATGTCAAACGGGGAATCAATATTCTAATATCTCTACTGCAATCCTAAAGGGCATGGATTACTAAATGAAGGGGGGGATTTCTTGGATATGGCTCACTTTTGTGTTTTCTTCAGAGCAGAGCTGGAAGTCAGGAAAGATGAAAATGTAGTGATCAGTTTGTGACCTTAGCTGTGTGATTTTATCAGCATTTCCTTTAATGTCTGGACACTCTTAATCTGGGATTTAAAATGATAACTAACATTTTGTTTTGGCTATACTAGTCCATTAAAGTGCACAAACATCATAAAAGTAAATTGCAAACAGAATTTCTCAATCCCAAGGCAGTTTCCACCCTACTCCCCAACTCCATCATCACCAATCCAACCATCCATTGCCTTTGCTGCTTTTCCCTTTCGGGTTCATGGGGGCTAGAGCCTATCCCAGCTGACAGAGGCAGGGTGCACTAGGGCTGAAAGATTTATCATTTTCAGATTGAAATCACAATTTCAGACAACGCAATCACATACTGTTTTACAAATGTGCAGGCAATTTGTATTTAGGGAAGTGCTGGTAAGCAGGTCAACAACCCAAAGCCTCTGTTTAGGAGTAGAAGTTGGAGTATCCCTTAAATAATGAAAAGAGATTATTTATCATCAATATTAGATGATGAATAATGCGTTATGTGCTTTTGATCATTGATTTCCTTACTGTTGTCTATACTGTAAACATAGTGAATATTGCACTGAAGCTTGATTTGAAGAAAATCATGAATCGAATTGAATCCAATCACCTGCTGAATTTGCTTTGAAAGGTTCTACCCGTTCCTAAACAGCTTCTATCAGCTGTTACCCAGATGGACCAGAGAAAGATATTGATCGGTCCATCTGGTGAGTCAGGTTATTTTGAATGATCCTCTTAACAACAAAACTAACAAATAGTGGCAAAAACATAGCATCCTTGCCGAAGGAAATATTCTAGTCTTCACTAAAAAAGAAAACCCATTGGAATTCCAGCTGTTCAGACAAAAACTGTATTTTGTTGAAGGCTGTAAACACTTTTATTTCTACAGTTAAGTTGTGCTTTTTGAACAGAAGGTTGCATGTGACCTCTTGGGCATTTTGGTTATTCTTAAATGTATCCGTTTTTCTAAATTTTATCATTTATTTTACTTTAGTTCTGTGGTGCGCGTTAGTCTCCAAATCCTCTTGACATCCTACCAACTATCATTACAACTACAAAGGTATACTACTTAGTAGAGGGACCTCTGCTGAGTGTTTATTTGCTGAGTGGTTAAAAGAAAATGATTGTCATTATTTGTGTATGTGTATGAATGCTTGTGCGTATATGTGTAGGTGCACATATATGTATACATATATATGTGTATATATGTATATATGCATATAAATATGTGTATATGTATGTATATATATACTGTATACGTCTTTTATCAATCTTTTTTATTATTATTTATTTTTGTCTTGATGCAGTTTAATTTGTATGAACTGTGCTTTTTAAATACATTTTGATTGATTGATTGAAACTGCCTGCAAATATAAGAATGGTCTGCAAATGAACGCCTCGCTCACAACTGCAAATTGGTTGTCATCACTCACTTAAAAGAGCTGTTCAAAAGATTTAACTTGTTCATGAACGTCACATCTCTTGTGAAAACCACCGCGGAAGTAGGTCAACAAAACAAAGCCTCTGTTTAGGAGTAGAAGAAGATAATATGAAGATAGTAGACGATAATGTAACACAAAGGAGTAAAAAAAAATGAGTCACAACAAGCACACAGGACCATCTAGAGTTGCTGAAGAGTTTATCTGATGACTGTAGGCAGAGTCAGGCTAACTCTTCCCATATACTCCCAGTGTTTGAGCTAAGCTAACTAGCAGTGGGCAAGCTTTGTCCGTCTCTTCCTTGTTACTGCACACGCGGTCGAAAGAATGGAGTCTACCTGCTTGTCATGGACTCAGGAGTGAGGCAAGACAAGAAAAGAACAAAAATGTTGGAGTGTTCCTTTAAATTTTGCCTTCAAGAGGAAGTCCCATTGAGAAGACAGTTGTTCTGTTTAACCAGTAAACAGCATGGTGTCATTAATGGTCCTGTGCATAATTTGGTTCTCATGGAGGAATAATTCCCAGGAAGGCAGACATTTCAAGTGACACAAAAAAAACCTTCAGGGACTGACAAAAGCCTCAAAGTCTGCCAAACTTCTCTAACACTTTGAGATTTGTGTGCACTTTGAGATTTGTTTTCAAATGTAAAGTGCGTTATAAATAAAATCTATTATTATTATTATTAACAGGAATCCACAATGAGCCCTAAGAAAAATAAGATTGAATTCCAACTGTGGCAATACGGTTCATAAAACAGTACATGTGAAGCCTGTGCTTGTCATCTTTTCACCCTACAGCATCATCACATTGAACGTTCATCTCTGTGAGGGTCTCTCTTTGTTGCCACGTCCTGATGACATGTCACAGCACACAGATGAACTCAATCAAAAGCTGCTGTCTCTCTGATTTCCACTTAACGCCACCATGACTCAAGGCTCTGTTTATTTGATTTGATTCTTCACTCTAAATAAATCCATTGCTCTCTTTTATTGATACCATCATGTCTTCTACTGTCCAGGCTTGTCTCCATCTATCTTCCTTTGTCAATTTCGTCCTGGCCGCTGCCTTCCTCCTCTTTCTTCCCCTCCAGCTCTGTACGCTGACGGTAATCCTGCCATTGTTGCTGCGATCATGTTTGTATTCCCAACATAATTGGGTGAAGTGCTGCTGTCTAGACCGGATTGGCACATCAATTGTTGGCCATCAGTCTTCTTTACAGATGACTTTACCGAGCTAGATGACTTTCTGTCTTTAAAAACAGGAGAAGAAAAGGCAAATAGTTTTGAGGAAGGGATGGATTATATTAATTCAAAGCAGCTGAATGGATTTAAAAAGGAAAGGCAGGTCTTCATGTTGGTGCATGACTGGTTTATATGACAACATTTGACCCTTTTTTTTTTTTTTTTTTAATAGTCTGATAGTTCATTCACTCATGCGCTCCCAGCCTTGGATGGCATGCAAAGAAGAAGAGAGAGCGCAGGTGTTATAAGAGAAGAAGACGGCGCAGTGTTTGTAACTGTTGTAAATGATGCCCTGTTCACGATCCTTTTTGGTCTTCACTGGCTCCCATCGCTCAGTGATGTCATGTTTTAGTAACAGATGGGCTCATTCCAAAATCTGAAAACTAGATGTTGCTAAAATGCCAATTTCTACACACTGCACCTTTAAACTAGTGACAGTGTAAAATGATGACATTTAGATAGGAATGAAAGATTTCAGGAAAATATCTAATTGTGATTTTTCTGGCAGATATTACAATTTTGATTCAATTCCCTTAGATTAGATTAGATAGAACTTTATTAATCCCCTTGGAAAAACTCCCTCAGGGAAAATGGGATTCCAGTAGCAGTTAAGCACTACATATAAAAGATTTATATAAAAAAAAGATAGATCTAAACATAAACATAAATTAATATAAATAAAATATAATATATTGCTACTGGCTGGCTACCTTTCCTTCCCGTCCTTTGTCTTCCTGTTACTCCTCCTCCCCCACAGTGAGGAGCTGTACAGTCTGATGGTTTGAGGGACAAAAGAATTTGTCAGTATGTTGGTCCTGACCTTGAAGGAGCAGTCTTGGGCGGAGCAGGCTCTTCTGGTTGCTGATGACGACATGCAGAGGGTAACTGGCATTATCCAAAATGTCCAGCAGTTTGTCCAGTGTCCTCTTCTCTGCCTCCATCACCAGAGAGTCCAGCTTCATGCCGACCACAGAGCCGGCCCACCTGATCAGTTTCTCCAGCCTGGATGTGTCCTTCTTGGATGTGCTGCCCCCCAGCACACCACAGTGTAAAAGAGGACACTGGCTACCACAGACTGGTAAAATGTCTGTAGGAGTTTGCTGCAGATGTTTGGTTGGTGTGTACAGATGGTCGGTTTGAATCGCCCAGTCCAGTTTGCTGTCCAGCCACAGGCTGAGGTACTTGTAGGAGTCCACAGCCTCCACCTCAGCTTCAGCCTCCACCATCAGAACTGGTTGTGGTCTTGGTCTGGACTTCCCAAAGTCGACCACCAGCTCTTTTGTCTTCAAGGTGTTGAGCTGTAGGTGGTTTGTGTGGCACCAGACAGCAAAGTCCCTCACTAGGCTCCTGTACTCCTCCTTTCTGTCGTCCCTGATGCATCCAACGATGGCTGTGTCATCAGCGAACTTCTGGATTTGACACAGCACAGAGTTGTAGCAGGTTGAACCAGTTGAAGATGTTGTTATGACAGTGAAAGTAGTCAACAAGTCGTTGAAGTGTTATAAGCTAACTACTGGTGGGTGAGTTTTGTCCATCTCTTGTTACTGGAGGCACAGTCGAAAGAATGGTGTCTATCTGCTTATCATGGACTCAGGAGTGAGGCAAGACACGAAAACAACAAAAATGTTGGTGTTCCTTTAACCTTATATAACTTTACCCATACACATGTATACCATTTAAAGCTTTCAGCATAAAAAGCCAGCCAGAAGTTCAGTATCAAAATAAAACACCCACAAGACTTTGTAAGTCAAAAAAAGGGAATTAAACTGAATTATTTATCGCTCTCTGAGCCCGCTGCCAAATTATCCTTGGCCTGGTGCAGGTCGGTAGCCAAACAGAGAGCCCTGCTCTGTCTCATTCTTTTTTTAATGTTGCTTTTGAGATATGTAGCAGAAAAAAATCAAATCCCTCTTTACCAACCGTTAAAAGCTTGAAAGATGAGGACAGGTCCAATGGACCTCTCTGCTGTTAAAAGAGGGAGAAACTCTTGAATGTCAAAAGTCAGAGTGCGATGATCAGGGCAGGTTATTAAATCAATTCAGCTGAATCAAGCCAGGAAAAGCAACACCACAGGATGTAATATCAAAATGAATCACTGGGAGGAAATGTCAGAGTCCAAAAGAAAACCTCCAAATGAGAGGCCAGATTGTCATATCAATCTGGAGCATTTCAGCAGTTTGTTTTTGAGCCCAGTTTGACTTTTGTTTACTGGATAGAAATCAGAGCAATTACAGAGCAGGGACGGATAAAGAAGCTGCTTCACGCTGAAAGCTGGAGGCTGGTCTGAGCCACGGGGTGGAGCGCTGCTGACAACAAGCCCATTAGCTGCTGTATGAGTGACCCAGTGTGCGCAGGATTCACCAGATCCAGCAAAGGAACAATAAGGCAGCATGAGCACACACAAGTGGGAACATCACTGATTAGTTTCTCATGTGGTTTTGATATTTTGTTTTTCATTTGTGGCCACTTTATGTCATTAAAATGGTTATTCATTGATTTGAACAATTCACTGGTTAAAGGTTGGCAGATATGCATACATGTTTCTTTACAGGAACACTCCAGCATTTTTTCTTTTCACGTCTTGCCTTGCTCCTGGGTCCATGACAAGCAGGTAGACTCCATTCTTTCAACTGTGCGTTTAGTAACAAGAAAGAGATGGCAAAAGCTTGCCCACTGCTAGTTAGCTTAGCTCAAACACTGGGACTCAAGGGTAGCGTTAGCCTGCCTTGGCTTACAGTCATCAGATAAGTCTCTGTCAAACATTTTAGTCTTGTTTTTATTGATTGAGGAAAATGTCAGTTTAATTTTAGTTTTTGTCCATGTGCTCTTATTTTTATTAGTTATTGTCTAGTTTTCATCAGGGGAAAAAAGGTTGTTGACAAAAAATATGACGAAAATAATTAGTCAACAAAATTAAGACTGCCTAAACACACCTACAGTATGCATAATCAAAAAACATAGCTGGACACGCTCCATATCGCTGTGCACCCTGTGCCCTTAAACAAGGCGCTCTTCACTGTCATAATTGGGCCCCATATCCCTTTTTTGTCCTCATAATTTCACCACTTGTTGTTTCAGCCATCCTACTGCTCTGAGAGGATCATTAAATTTTCATCTAATCTGTTTGAACCTGAAGTCAGAGCTCGGTTAAGGAATAGGTTAGACTTGAGGATTTATTGAATGACATTTGAAATGTCATCTGGCGGCACAAGAAGGGCCCTTCATCTTTGGTAATTAGATGAATATTTAACAAGCACATTATCTGTTCCCTGGCAGCCAAAAACAGCCGAAAAGAGATGAGCTGACGGTGTTTATCCCGGACACAAAGAGCCATTTCAGCTATTGTTTCCCACTCTCCAGAAAGGTGACGCTGCTTCTCACACTGTCATTTACTCACTATTGATGACACAATGTGGCCATTTTGCTTTCTATTGTAATGGGACACAAATAACAGCAAGAGTGATATGTTTGAAATGTCAGCTCCCTCTTTAATATTTCCCCCGTCTCTCTTTGACAGGAGGCTTTACTGTTGACATATTTGTCTTTTTCCTCTCTGTGTCATGGTGCCCTGGTAACAAACTATGTAAACCTTGAGAAATATGTGGTGTGTGTATGTCACACTGCACACTGGCTTATGTGTTTATGGGGTTCACAAGGCTAATTCTATTGTAATTGGATAAGGGCTACTACTGGCATTTAATAAATGTGACCTTTATGAAGCTGATTGTTTATGAGTGTCACAGATGTCTGGATTCCACTCGGAGAGCTGGAGGCTGGAGCTGCTGCAAGAATTGACTGCTTCATATTGTGGTGGATTATTTTTGTGTTGTATTAGTCGATGAAGTGTCAATAATCAAAAGTCATAGACATGGAAACTTTAGTTGCTTGACAATTTCAAATGAGATATAAAATATATTATAAATACTGTCCCTGATATTAACTTCAGAGAGATCAACAAAATTAAATTCATAACATCATTTAACATAAATTCATACTTTCAGACGAGTTATACCCATTTTAATAGTAGTTCAGCTAGATACTGCTATATTAATCAACATCATTCTTCTCCAGATTATATTCACAATGGATATTAATATTAGATTGATTTTTCTACCCATGGTTGTATTGATTATTCATCCATAGTAACTACCTTAAGAACCATACAGACATGAGGTCCCTCTTGAAAATGAGATGCCACATCTTAAAGGGCTTACCTTTCGTAAATTTATATTCAACAAATGTGGTGCAATATAAATAAGGATTGTTTGATTGAGTCTATATTCAGCAGAGACAAATGTGATTTTAGTAACTTTGTCTTTGTCTGGATGGATCCATCTCTGAATGTATGTATGTGTATATACAAATATATTTATTATATGTATTTATATATATGCTTATATGTGTATCTATAAAATGAAGAGTATGTCTTCAGTCTGCTCTATTGTAGTTTCTTGAGATTACACTTATGATGAACTGGTGCTATACAAATAAAGACTGATAAAATTTTTAAAATGCCTGTCACAACATTGAACGTCTTAATTTAAGAGTAACAAAAAATATAAGATTAAAAATCATTTTAAATGTTGAAGTTCAGTTGTATTTTTGATCAGTTATGATCCAAAAACAAACATTAAAATTAAAAATGTATTGGACTTATACATTTTGTGTTCAGAATATTTAAAGTGAATGTCCCCTGCTGGTAAAAATAGGCTACTGCATTTAAATTCCTAAAACATCAACCTAGGTTGCTGTTTAAGCATACACGCTAAAAACCAAAGACATTCAAACCCCATTCACCCCTCTAGCCTGGCTCTAACACGTACACGAGCATGTCCATTAGATTTATTTTGATTGTAAATCCATAAATGTAACATCATTTGGTATAACTGTAAGAATAATGCTAAGATAAAGCCAGAGTTTCTGCAAACTGAAGCTTTGACTCTGAAGGCACAGATAGGAAGAGCAATTGGAAAAAAAAGATTTCTATCTTTTGTGACATTTTCTACCACTATGTACATAAATACCAGCTGGATAAGGTTAAATATGGATCTCTATTTGTCATTTTCTGTCTGATTTGGCCAAGAAATGTGCACGACTTGCAAAAGTAGACGTGTGAAAGCTCTGACTTGATAACATGCTTGACCAAGATAAAACCAGGCATACCTTGCTGCTGGCATGCAAGTGAAAGGCTTCCAGTGTGAAATAGACCTTGGAGATACCACAACAGTGCTTGCCGGTAGCCTTCATTTTAAGGTTTTAATGTGTTTTTGTTGCTCCAGACAAATTTTGTGGAGGGTATAGTTGGCAAATATGGGTTATTTGATAGAAAAGACTGAAGACCCCTGGACTGGGTAGATGGGTATTTAGCAGTTGCAATGTTGTTCAAGCCGCCATAATAAGGCTCTGGTACAAGGATGTATGATCCTTCAGATCCACCCTGTTTCACTGCTCCATGTGACACTATGAGCGTGGCACTTTCAGTCATTCACAACTGTTTGAGGTATGATTATGTGTTTACCGGCGGAGCTGTCTGAACACTGTAGTTTACTTTAATAAGCACAGTAGTAAACGCAATTTTGATCTACCTTTTATATTAAAATGATGCTTTCCAACAAGGAGAGGACAGGAAACAACATCTAAAAAGCACAAAAACAGCCCCTGCCAAACATCCATTCAAATGAGCTGCATTCTCGCTGCCTTTCCTCTGCCCTGCTCTGTTGTTTTCTCTTTTACAGCTCAATCCAGCACGCCATGGCTCACACATCTCACACTTCCACGTCCTGAAGTGTTAAATAAAGACAGTGAAAAAAATCTAAAGCTTCCTGCTGTTAATTTCTTAGCGTGTGCATAACCCCAGTCCTCGCCTGAGTCCCAAACCATTGCCCCTGGAATTGGCATTAATTGCTTGAGAGGGGAAAGTAATTATCTCAGGTAATTATTACTCTGGGTAGAGTGAGAAACCAGACAAGCTTTCTGCGTTGGTTCCCTGCGGAGAGGAGTGAAGAGAATTCTGCCTTTAACGTGTTATAATTGGAGGGGCCGGGCCCTCAAAGCTATAAGCTCTTACAGCTCAGGGGTTTATAGCACACACATGTGCACCCATGAGGAAATGCACAGCAGCACAACACCATCCACTTTGCAGGCATGCTTTCTGAAGTTAAGTGCTGACAGCAACATAGGCAGCATCAATGTCCATGTGACAACATACAATAAAACAGCAACACACCAAAATACTGGTTCATGTGCTACAGCTGTCAAATAACTTTATTTATATCAATTATAAGTTCATTGCGTCATTTATTTTGTTGAAACCAGAGCTAACACCTGGTGGTCATATGCCTGAGCAGGTGTTAAATGGCCAAACAGTGAAGGGGAAGTGATGGCCTTGGAGGAAAATCTTGGTTTGATTGGAACATCTGCTTATCTGTGAGCATTTTTGTCATATATCTTGGAGAGCTTGTCAAAGTGTATATGTGTTACAAACTTCACAAAGATCCCTCAATGCATCTTTGAAATATGGAGCTTTATGTTGCAGTGACTCTGACCTTGGCCCTCCGAATAATGTTCATACTCTTCATTTTATAGATACACATATATGTACACACATACATATAAATACACATATACATGTCTGGCAATGTATCCATCCAGGCAGAGAAAAAGGACTAAAAATAAGGATTTATCATAGCGACAAACCCATGGAAGCCCAGATCATATATCTGTCCTCATCATATTTGTCTCTGCCGAATATAGATTTATTCAAGGTTAGCCAAGAGGGTTCTCATGTCTATATGATTGTAAAGGTCTTTATTGTGAAGGTATAACCAATGACAACCAATGGATAGAGAGGTCATTCTCTAATATTAACATTAATATCTATAATGGTTATAAAATGAAGAAGAATGATGTTGATTAATAAAGCAGCAGAATGTGATGATCTACAGAGTCAAGAGCTGCACTGAAATCTTGCAAGACAAGTACAGAGAGAAGTCTGCTATCTGAAGCTGGGAGTAAATCATTTGTTACTGTAACTCTGTGCTATGGTGAGCTCTTTATGTTCTTTTTTTTAAAATTAATTTTATGCTTTTATGACTCATTGTTTTTCTCCTTGTCTCTGCTTTTATTTCTTTTTATTCTACCCCTTCTACCCCTTTATTCCATTTTGTTGTATTTATTTTTTTATATTTAATCCTCATTCCTTACTATTGTATGAGTTGAGTGTTTAGATATCTATTATGTTCATTTGTAACATATTATTCACTTACAAGTTTCTGATCGTTAAACATACTTTACTAGCATCACTTCAGATTTGTTCCTAATATCTGTATTTCTCTACAAAGTCAGACTCCTCGTCTCAGTTTATTTAAATGTCACAAAATCATTAAATATTAACATTAATATCTATAATGATTACAAACTGGAGAGGACTGATGTTGATTAATATAGCAGCAGAATGTGATGATCTACAGAGTCAAAAGCTGCACTGAGATCTTGCAAGACAAGTACAGAGAGAAGTCCACTATCTGAAGCTGGGAGTGAATCATTTGTTACTGTAACTCTGTGCTATGGTGAGCTCTTTATGTTCTATTTTAAATTATTTCTATGATTTTCTTACTCATTATTGTTTTCTTGCTTCTCTGCTTTTGTTTCTCTTTTTATTCTCCTTCCTTCTGCTTTTACCCCTTTATTCCATTTTATTGTACTTATTTAAATATTTAATCCTCTTTTTTTACTGTTGTATGAGTTGAGTGTTTAGATATCTATTATGTTCATTTGTAACATATTATTCACTTACAAGTTTCTGATCGTTAAACATACTTTACTAGCATCACTTCAGATTTGTTCCTAATATCTGTATTTCTCTACAAAGTCAGACTCCTCGTCTCAGTTCATTTAAATGTCACAAAATCATCCTTGTGAGTCAATGTTTATCTCAGTGTAAACCCGTGGAGTCAATCACTGCACACCATGCTCGCTGTCAGGAACACTCAAGTAATTGAAGTGAGAAAGAAATATTGATTTTAAAAGTAACACTTACCTGCTGGGGCTTGTAGTGTTTGTGCCTCTCGTGGAGCGTTTATGATTTCTAAGGCTTTTGTAAAAAATCAGCTGTATGGATAGACTAAAGATAACAGCAGCATCACTCACTAACAAAGCCACTTAAGACGGGCTTTGTCAGAACTCTCTCTTTTTACTCAGACGAAAATGATGCATTAAAAACCTCTCACCCAACAAACAGATATCTATATGAAAAACAACTGAATCCTCTTTTTGCAAGAACATTGTTAAATATTAAAGTGTTTGAAAGAAAAATAGACGACTGTAATCTAAGAACTGTCCCTGCTGGAGGGATGAGTTTGACCGGATTGATGAATGGAGGGTTTCTATAGGAAATTGATTGCAAACCTCCAGCAGCTGCAAAAACACAGAGTGCAATAGAGGAGGGATGCTGGATCCTATTCTTGTGATGGCAGGAAATTGCTACCTTTGTATCACATAGAGTGAAGTCTGGCATTGACCATCCTGAAAAACAGAGGGGGGTTCATAGGACACTATATTTGTGCACATCAGCTGTTGTCGGTGTTAAAAAAAAATGCTTTAAGGAAATAGTTGTGCATAAATATTGAAAAATAGAAAGGAAAATGGTGTAGGCAGCTGTAGTCAGACTTGATTGATCAGTGCGGGGTGGCTGATATTTGTGAAATTTGTTGTTTGGTTCATTGAATGCCTTTAAGAGGTACCACAGTTTTTCAAAGGGCAATTATTAATGGCACATATTCATAAAAAACACAGTAATGCCTTAAGCCACTGATTGTCACCTGACGTTAATACTCCAAGTTGCAACTTCAAGTCAAAAAACAAACTATCACTCATCTGCCGCCGCTGCTGTTTCACTCTTAACCACTTAAAGGTCTGAAATCCTACTAAACTGACAGTATGTACAGTGCTTTTTTTGAGCAACACTAATCAAATTAGTTTTGTAGGCCACTTTGGTTGTAAGTTAAGTGTTAAGAGTGCATGAAATGGCATCAAAATTGTGCTTTCCCAGCTTGGGATCAATGAAGTCCATCCATCTGTCTGTCCGTCCGTCCATCCATCCATCCATCCATCCATCCATCTAATCCTTGAACTGGACATTTCCAGTGTGATGACTTAATTGCTGAGCTTCATAAACCTCCTGAAACCAGGTGGTTACATCATGAGGCTTTTCCTATTTTTTATGTTCAAAAGACAAATCAGTGTCCAATCTACATTTTAAAACTTGACTTTCTTTTTATAAGAGGGTGATCACTATATTATTTCCAGTAAAATCTTATGTAGAGCAAAGACATGATCCAACTGTGGCTGTGCTTTTTGATTATTGCTTTATATTCGCTCTCTTGTACCATCTGTCTGTGAGAATATTTAGTGCTGACTAAATATATTCTGTTTGTCAATTGTCTAATGTGGGATGTGTTGATGCTGAAACCGTTTCACAACCACATAGCTTGGCTTGACAAGCATTAGATAGAATTATTAGACAGTGAGAACATTTTGCTTTTTAAATTATTTATTTTTTCATACCAGCATCTGTATTCTAAGACGTGTGACCTTGCACTTTCTTTTTATTTTCCGTCTTTATTGGTCAGGCTTATTCCACAGACAGGAGAGCAGTGCGTGTTCAGAACCTGGCTCATAGTAAAGCAGAGCACACACCACATGTTAATGAAGCAAAGATTGGCTGCAATAGGTCATTTTATTAGTATGTCAAAACCAGAGGCCTGAATTTTAAATTGCCCTGAGACATTTGATTACATCTTTTCTTTCAAGAAATGGCAACTTACAGCCAGGAGGACCACTGTACGTGCTTTCATCATTTAAACTGTCTGATAAACCAGGGCCTAAGGGTCACCAGTTCAGATTAGGAACATGTTGTTGGTCTGTGGGAGGGAACTGGAAAGCTCGGACAGAACCCACAGCATCAGTTTGCCTCCAGCTTACACAGTGACATCACAATGAAGCAGGTCAGGAAAGGGTCTATAACTTCTGCTTTTTTCAACATGATGGCGGTATGTTTGCAGTAAGTGTGGATGTGAGTTTGGGGCCCAAATTGATATCTTTTTATGGGGACCCCAGTATCTGGTGGCACCCCTGTGTGGAAAACCGTTGGTTTGGTACTACAAGGAAACTCAAACTATCTCACTAGTAGACTGTTTTAAGTCCAGTAGTAGTACTAGTAAAGCCAAAAGCTTCACTACTACTACTAGTAAACCTAATGCAAATGAAGTAGGAGGGATTATAACCAAATCCAGCACCCTGATTTCCGAAAGCCAATGAGGAGCCTGAATTAGCTTTTTCCCACCCTACAAGGCTTACTAGTAGTACAAGTGAACATTTTTAAAGTCTACTTGTAGACCAATAGACCCAAAGCAGTCTACTAGTAGTACCAGTGACACTTTATGCCTCACTAGTTAATACTACCCATGCACTAGTTGACCAAAATTGAGCACAAAAGTTCTCATTGTAGTTAGTAGACACGTACAAAAACCTTGACATTTAAGTATTTGTCTATAAACATGTTCTCATCCCCTGTCTACTTCTTAAAATGCCTTGATCCTCCACGATGTGCCAAATTGTCTGTTATACCGACGGCACTTCGGTCAAATGACTCCTTGCGGCAGAATTAAAGTCTGTATTTTAATATCCCCTCCTCTCCTCGGATTCGCCCATAACTCCACCTTTTTCTGCTGTGCATCAAATTCCAATCAGGTATCAGCATCTGCTTAGAATTCACTAAACAACCCTTCATATTTACGCAGAGGGCGAAGAAAAAAAAATTAAAGCTTTCCAGGATATTGCTCATTTTCTCCTTCTGCTGTTCGGGATAAGAGCTATGATTTATTCATTTCTAACCATTTTGGGCTGGAGATGGTATTCAGGGCCAGTATTCCCTTTTAATCAATGTTGAGATAAGCTGGAGTTGCATTTTGTAATTTATAACAGCACTGCGGCCGACTCTATCTGGCAGCGTGCTCGTGTGTGTGAGCGTTTTGATTCAATTGTTTTTCTGAGTGGAGGAGAGACGCTTCATCTACATATTTGTGCTTTTTTGTATCTTTCAGTGGATCTCTGGGCTTGTTTACATCAGCAAGCAAACTCATGTGCACGCCTGTTATCGTTGTTATTATTATGTGTGTAAAATCTGATATTGGCTTAGGCGCTGAAATTAATTTATATCCAGAGCTGTATGGAGATGAAACATTGTGATGCACGCCTGAGGTTGTGAAGCAGATGGTGATTAAACTCATTTAAAAATAGCCGCACGTCTGTGAGCGGGAACCAACGCCACAACACGCTCGCACGCACAGATTGATGAGTATAAATAATCCAGTTCAGTCTTTCACCTAGTTGGCATGATGTTACTTAACTCCCTGCCGTGCGATGTATTCTTTTCATCAGTCGACAGATATGGTGACTTATTAAAGATCCACTCTCCACCTTGGCGAGGACTTTTATTTTGACATGCCCATTAAATCCTTTCAGGCGTGCGTCTGGGTGCGTGATGTGCTTTTACCCGAGCTTCTAGGCTCTGTTTTAGTCATTGATCTCAGTGACAGATGCTCCTAATAGTCCCCCAGATTGCCTTTATTGGCCCTTATTACAATATTACACTTGAGATAAAAAGTAATAAAAGGAGGAAATTGAGTTTATCTGTCTATTTCCCACCCTAGTGCTCCTCTTTATTTTTGAAATGACATGAGAGGGGATTAGCATTGTGTAAAAAAGGACAGAAAGTGGTGTAGCATGACACTTGTTCAGTGATAGTGACGGGAGAATCAGGCAGAAGCTTGTTTTTGCAGCATGCTGAGGTTGTGCCCCCCCCGACATGACCAGGAGAGAGAAGCCTTTCCTTGGTTACACTTTTATTAACACGTATTTGCTGTTTGAATATATATAACACCTAAATCTAAATCCAAATCCACATGTGGATCCAGGAATCTTTTCTAACACTTGTTAACAGTTGGTAGATTGAACAGATTTCTATATTTTTGACAGTAACTCACCTGACAGTGTTGGAAATGCCTCGCCAGAGGTTTTGGCTCTTGGAGCGCTTCTACCCTACAGTACTCATTAGTTGAGACCCAGTCCACAAACCCCAATTCCAATGACGTTGGGACACTGTGTAAAGCAGTGGTTCTCAACCTTTTTAGTCTTGTGTACCCCCTGAGTCTTTTTGTCATACCGTGAGTACCACCTCACTCAAACGTGTTGGTTCTTTAAAAGTAGTATGTAATCAAACCTGGTTAATATTTTATTGTCTCCCTGGGAAAACTAGTTTTATTATTTTATATTTTTATTTTTATCTATTATAATTTCTTTTATATTTTTATATTTTTACTTTTTTATTATTATTTTTTAACATTTTTATTTTTTATTTTTATTTATATTTAGTCTATATTTTTACATTTTAATTATTATTATTACTTTATATTTTTTTATTTTTATTTATTATAATTTATTTTATATTTTTATTTATATTTTGAATTTATTTATATTTTTGTTTATATATACATTAACACACACACACACATATATACATATATATGCGCACATACACATATACACATATACGTATGCATAAATACATAAATAATGATTATAATCATTTTCTTACAACCACCCAACAAATAAACGCTCAGCAGAGTAGTAATGTTGTCAAGTGGATTGAGAGACTAATGCACACCAGAGAAACTGAAATAAAAGAAATGATAAAATTAAGATGACTGAAAACTTTAAAAGAACAGACACAAGAGAAAATGCAAAGCAACAGAACCAAGAAACATCAGACAGAAATAGATACAACACTAAAAATACATTTAAAACAAATAAATAAAAAACATGTTAAAGATTAAAATTTAAATCTAAAGTGATTAAGTGTAAAAGATAAAAACAATATCAAGATATATTCGCGGATACTGAAAAATAGAACAAAACATCAGACAAAGATTAAACTTAAGTTGAATAATAAAGAAAGGTAAAAAAAAGTGATACTCAGAAATCAATAAATAATTATAATATGCATTACAATTATGAAGTTCTTTATCAAAGCCTGACTGAATAAATGAGTTTTCAGGCTTAAAGATTTCTACATTTGCAGCTTGTCTCAGATAATTTGATCTGTTTGTTTGTTTATCTTTCATATTATTGGAAATGCCAAGGATGCACTCTAAAATGGACGTAAACCTGTCTTTTTTCTCTATGTGGCACGGAAACTCTTTAAAATGAGGTTTTGAATCTCAATGAAGCCTGTCCCTGTTAAATAAATATCATATAAATAAATAAACCAAACAGACATCGTGAAGGCAGCAGCATGTGTTGTTCTTCAGCACCTTGGGACTTGCATATGTTCAGTGGCCCGTGGGGAGTTCCCTTTTGTGTCCTCAATAAATACCAGAGGGAGAATGCTGTTCTCCAGACCCAGAGACTCATAACGTCATAAAATATGCACAGAAACCATGAATGTGTTCATGCAGCCTGCCTCCCTTTATATTTCATATTAAAAGAAACAACAGAAAGGACTTTTCCATCCCAGGAAACATGACATGGAGGATAATTAAACTGATCTCTGATCAAACGGAGCCAGACTGGCTCGTGTTTTTCATTTTCAATGCAGAGCTGAGGAATTTAATAAGATGTATGAATTGTAAATGATGAAACTGCAAGGTTAGTGTTTGCTGATGATGATCTAGTGTTTGCATGTCGATGTAAAGAGAGTGGTGGGTGTTTTTGATGGTTAATGATTCACAAAAACTCTTCATATCAAAACAGACAGACATTTATCCATTACCATCCATCTGAGGTCACGGTCTGATGATGCCTTCAGTGTCAGCTCAGAGAAACAAGTGTTGAGTAATAAATAAAAGTAGTTGGTTTGGATGTTACCTCAAGAGTAAGAAAATTATACTTTCTTCTTTGTTTGTTTCTTTTGCCAGAAACTTTAATAATTACTTTTGTTTTGAAGGTCAATTTTTTTCACCATTCTTAGATAATCTTACAGCTTTTAGCTTCAATAGTTAAGAGGCATTTTGTTTTTTCAGTATTTTTATATGATTATATTTATTTATATCATAAAATACCAGGAAAAAGTTAATTTATATGTTTTTCAGCTTAAATTTAAAATACAAGTTTTATTTTTGACAAACAAGCCCTTAGCTTTTTACCAAAACAAGAAAATCTGACCACATCACTCCTGATGTAACATCTTTTAACCAGCTCGTGGTTTGTTTTAAAATTGTTTTTAAGATTTTACAAATTCAAAGCCCTTCATGGCCTGTCTACCAGCTACATATCAACATCGAAAACCAATTCCACCTGAGAACCAATAACGACTCCCTCAAGGAATCGATATCTTTTTGCTCATTGATTCCCTAATCAATTCTTTCCACTTTGTTCAGCAAGCTTTGCAAATGATCTCACTCTCATCAGAGACAGTCATGATGAGAAAGAATTCAAAAATCATGGCAGACAGTGGGCAGAAATGCTTGAAATTGTGAAAACAGCAGCAACTATGGCACTGAATATCAGGAGTGCCATGTGTTTGACATTGTTGCCACTGAAAACCTAAAGAAGGATGACTTTTTCCACTCAGAAAACCAGCAGGAATCAGGAAGGGAATTGCTGGAGAATCACATCTAATAAAATCTTATCGATTCCCATCCCTGCTTCTAACAGTCCTGTCTTTCACTCGTTAAGAGTCGTTGCCACTGAGCTAAAATAAAAGGTCTGCTTTGGCATTGTACAGTCAGTTGTATTTATTTTATATTTTCATTTTTTATTGTACAATTTATATAATTATCTAAAAGTTCTGCTTTGGCATTGTGCAGTCAGTCAGTGTCTTTGACGCCTACCCTGCTGCAGTGGCTCCAGGTATTGATAATCAATCAATCAATCAATCAATCAATCTTTGTGTGTATGGCACTAATCGTACCAAGTGTTATCTCAAGATGCTTTACAAACGAGTAGGTCAGTACCATAATCCTCTTTGTATTATTTTTACATTTTATTTTATTTTATTTATGTTGTATTTTCATTTTATGTTGCACCATTATGATCATTATTCTGACTTTTTTTTTTTTTTTGCAAATGTAGAATGAAAGAGAGGTGGGCAGAGGAAAAAGAGCTAAAATTAGAATTCAGGATATCCTTAAATTCATGGACACCCAGTCCATGAATTTATCTTTATAATATGTCTCTTTTAAATATAGATAAGATATTCCTTTATTAGCCCCAGAGGGGGAAATTCCAAATTTATAGCAGGGAAAAATCCCAAAAAGAAGTACAAAGAATGAAACTTATGAATTAAAATAAATTAAATATATATAAGTTGTATTTACAGCTGTTATGTACATGATGTACATGTCTGATGTATTACAGTTGGAAAAGAGAGATATTTGAGATTTTTATATGCATAACTATATACACAGTCATACATATATATATATATATATATATATATATATATATATATATATATATATATATGTATGGTTGTACATATGGTTGTCTCTTTACAAAACAGAGACAGTTCATCTTGTTGCTGATGATCTTAACAGCTTTTGTAGATGATAAAGAGGCATCAGTGTTGTTTTGAGTCTGTCTAATAACCAATAAAAACCCTCCTCAAAGGACATTTAAAGTAATGAATATTATTGACTGTGATTCTTTTTTTAGTCATATGATCCTCCTGAAATTTCTCCACACTTAACAGTTGGGCTTTGTTCCTTTTTGGCTGTAATTATGACTGCCCCTGCGGATAAGAAATCTTGATTTTTATCAGTAACACGCAGAGTTAACCCACGTGGGTACCAGCAGAGCTATTCAGAACCATCTAGTGACTGAGAATGTGTAATTGGGTAGAGACAATCCAGTCTGGGCTGAATTCAATTTGAGCACAATGCCCTCTGCTTTGGCATCATTACAAACGTTTCACACTGAATAATGGAGCCGAGTGCGATGCTAATTCAGGATGAGTGTCGGACCAACAATCCTCATCCTAAGAGAAAATTTCCATGTTATCATTAATTATGAAACGAGGGCTCTCAGGTAGGATGAAGAGGGTAAAAAGTCGGGCATCTGAGGAATGGAGCCAGATTGAATTCTGACAATTAAAAGCTGGCCTTAATTTTCTTACTGTGTGAATGAAATGCTTTGTATTTGACTGTGATTTCAGGGAAATGCACGCCCAAGAGGTCCGCATTATACAACTGAAAGAGCCGAAGATCTGCTGCATATGTAAATCAAAGACTGTCCTGCATGATTTAGAGGTAAGCAGCAGATCTGACATCCGCACCTTCTGTTATTAAAGCCTGATGATGGCGTGAGCAGGCAGAGTGTTATGAGTTCATCTGAGAAGTCCTGGTGAGTCAGAAGTTCTCCTTTCAGCTTTGAGACAACCTGAGTCACTCCAAAGTGATTCGCTGCATCTCTGACACCCTGAGCCTGTGATGAAGGGTGCGAATGTAAGAAAGCACAAGTACACGTGAAAACTACTGCAGGAGAAGCTCTGCTCTGACCAAGGATATGCTCCACAGGCCTTCACACACCAAGGGCCTTAGCAAAAAGCAGTATACTTCTTGTACACTACAAATGTGTATGCACTTGTAGTGTACAAGAAGTATACTAATTTAATACTTCTTCGGACTATATTGGAACAATTTTAAGTTTATAAAAGTGTACTTTAACTTTTCTTGATATGGTCATTTTCAGTTTACAAAAGCACACTTAAGTACACTTATCTATATACTACTATTGTACTAGGTATATACTTCTAGTCCACATTTTAGTTTACTAAAGTATACTTTACGTATACTTTTATTAACTAAAACATACTATTTTTTGCTATTTTACTAGTTTACTTGTTATACTAAGTATTTTTGTAAGTTTGCTTCGCATATGACTTGTAGCATACTATTTATATACTTGAGATATACTTAAATTATTCTTAAAGTTAACTCATGTTGTATGTACACTAGACTGCGATGTATTTGCAAAATCACAAGACAGAATGTTGAGAACAAGTTTAATAAAATTTTAAAACATACCATACAGTGTATTTACAAAAAAAAAAAAAAAAAAATGTCTTTCCATTTATGTTAAAAGTGATGCATATTTGATTATAGATGTCAAGTACATGAGAAAGTCCTGATTTTTATGAAACAGAGACTAAATGGGCAAATCTGATTCTGTAAAGGAGAAACTCGGTGAGTTTCACTGTTTGATTCAGGAGCTGAAACTGAACCACAGCTTCTTCAGGACCAACTGTTCACATCAGTAGAAGGTTAAAGAGATTCGCCAACATTTTTTTTGTTTTCATGTCTTGCCTCACTCCTGAGTCCATGACAAGCAGATAGACACCATTATTTCAAATGTGCGTGCAGTAACAAGGAAGAGACGGGCAGAGCTCACCAGCTGCTAGTTAGTTTAGCTCAATCACTGGGAATCAATGTGTAGTGTTAGCCTGCCTCTGCCTACAGTCATCAAATCAACTCTTCAGCAACTCTTAACGATCCTGTGTGCTTGTTGTGACTGGTTTTTTTACCTTGTTATATTACATTATCTATTTTTAGACTAAGATTACCACTTTATGTGATTTTTGAAAGAAATACATACAAATCTAAACTGCAGGGAGCATGCACAAAATTAAATAAAATTTTATTTATTTTTCCCTGTAGTATTTTTATCTAATTTCTTAAAATTATTTTTTTTTTTTTCCGTTATGTCTTAGATCTCGAGGGTGGATAGGGTCTTGTATTTTCATTATATTCAATCTTCTACTTTTTATTTTTTCTTATATTAACTTTTTATTTCTTTTTTATGTTAAGGACTTTGTACTACAAGATTTTGTCTGAAAAGCGCTACACAAATAAAGTTTGATGATTGATTTAAAGACCTTTTAAATCGGGGCCACATGAGTCTGATACTCTGTTCTCAGGAGCATCGAGTCTTGTATTTACCGATCTCTACGCCGCTTGTTCTGCCGACTGTGCCGTCAAAATCCACATGCTACAACTGAGCGGAGCCTGATGATCTTCAGCCGTCCCACTTCATTTTCGGTCTGAAGTGATACGTGGAAATTATTGCAGTGTTTACTCGCACAAATTTAGTAAACCTTTGCTCTGCTCTCCTATGAATTCACAGCAAGTCAGCTCAGCTTGGGCTAGCTCAAGCATGGCCGGGGAAAGTAGCACACAATGGGGGGGACTCTGTAGAGAGGCAGCTGCACACACACACACACACACACACACACACACACACAAACCCTCCATATATAAGCCAGCGCTGCCGTAAATTACAAAATGCAATTCATTCTGTTTCACACAGCCATACAGCACATAAACCCTCCGTTCTTTAAAGCTGCAGAGGCACTATATTGGCAAACATTTATTTTATGGACACGTTGGTAATTATTGTGCCCCTGCATTACCTCCTGAATCTTAATCCTTACCTTATCATTCAGGTAAATCTAATTAAAATTCTTACCATTACCCTTAAGATTTCTGGAAAACAATCTGTGCAGGTGATTACTCTTTTAGTTTAATTTCCCTCTTTCATCTAATCAAGTCCATTAAAGCAAGCCACAACATTTTGTGGATAAATTAAACTCGTATCTTATTCCTGGCTATGCTTCAGGCGCTGGGATATATACAGTTTACGAGGCCAGAAATTACAAGTCACAAATTAGCCGTCATTAAGTTGCAGATCCTTCAGAGAAAACAGTGTGTTTGATTTAAATGAGTGTAATTATGATTCTTGCTCCATGGTGTAGGCGAATGGATGCTGGTTATTGCTGCCAAGCCCTGGATCAAAGATTCTGAGCTGTTTGCTCTTGAGTTCAGTCCTTGTTGAGTTTTAGTGCTGTCGGTGATCTCAGGGACAGCTGGGTACAACTTTTCATTCTTTGTCATTTGATCATTTTGGCTGTGTTCATGCATATGGCATGGATTTTGATGAGATTGTGTATTTTTTTGGTTGTTTCCAGCTCAGCTCCTACAGTAAAGCGGGATCCACACATGAGGATTTTCTAAATCTGAAGAGATGTTTTATCTGTTAGAGACCCACACATGAAGATAAAAATTCAGGCACTGAACAGTTTTGATCGTACTGTGTGTGGTGTGCTCTGATAATCTCAACACAGCACACCTCACACATAATGATTCTGTCCCACCACATATCTAGAATCTAGTCCTCCAAAACAGAAGTCTAGCATGATCAAATTGATCTGAATAAGTAGAAACACAGCAACAACCGGAGAACACAACACGCAGTATGAAAGAGGACATACGAGGAGAGGGAATGATGGTGGTCTTGGGACTATTTTTGATGGAAAAATCAAGAACTAAAAAAAGAAAAGACTGTGGAAAAAATCCTGGAGACAGTGTGAACACGTGAGCTGGTCCTCAGTTTCTGAGGTCCAACAAACTGTATGTGTCATGCTTGTTTGTAGTTACGCCTTCTTCCTTATATTTTAGATTGAAATACACTGTGTAGAAACAAGAGGTACACTAAAGTGGGGTACACACAAAGATTATTGGGCTGTTTTTGTCCCGACTTCCCCCTTCCTGACCGAGGAGGCAAACTCCAGATTATCTTCTGTTTTATAAGTAATATTGTAAATATTAAACTTGTTCATTGTTTATGACCAAAAGTCTTCGTGTGTGGGAAAGCCGACAACTCCCGAGTCAAGACTACGTCTTTGTGACATGAATGCAGCCAATCTTGCTGACTGAGGAACAATGTAGCAGGCGTGAAATATCCTGTCTCCAGGATTTTTTCCACAGTCTTTTCTTTTTTTTAGTTCAGGATTTTTCCATCAAAAATAGTCCCAAGACCACTATCGTGCCCTCTTCTTGTATGTCCTCTTCCATGTTGTGCTTTCCGGTTGTTGCTGTTTCTTCTTCGTTTTTGTTAGATTACGTTTATCAGATTTCTGTCTTGGAGGACTAGATTCTAGATCGGTGGTGGGACAGAATGGTAATGTGTGTGGTGTGCTGTGTTGAGATTATCGGAGCACACAATGCCTGATGTTTTTATCTTCATGTGTGAGGTCTCTAACAGATATAACATTTGTTCAGATTTAGAAAATCTTTATGTTTGGACCCGGCTTTAGGCTGTTAGACCTTCAGAATAAAGGCTCTAGGCTTCCAGCATGAAGGTCTTGAACTTGTTGCTCTCCTGTCCTCTTGATAAATTCATTCAACACCATATTAGTTAACTCTTCATCATTTATGAAATCACTTTATCACATGAAAGGGTCCATTATGTCCAGACGATAAGAGACTGGCTGTGAGGATAGACAAGAGGAGGTTCTGCTTGGTCTCTGACAGCCTGTGCAGCAGGATTGGGGAAAAACCGGGTGTAGGAGCCACTGGGGGACTGATTGTGTTACCTCGCTGTGGTTCCTGGTAATTTCACTCTGTGTGTCTTTGGTGGAGCCTCTAACGGGCTGGGACGGCGGCCAGGTGTGTGAAGGGATGAGCAGCCTGCCAGCCAATGCTCCAGTGACTCCTCCTTCCATTTTTTGTGTGCCGTGCTTTCTTTGTTGACATGAGGATGGTCCAAAAATCTGTGACAGTGAAGCCAGGATATTTATTGTCTGTTTGGGTACTCGAGTATCCTGATGTGACCTCAAACATCAGAGTTTATAATTAAACCTCTGTATGATCAACCCTGGACTTAAATGATCATCACGTATGAGGCAAGCCCTTACAGCTTCAGTCATCATTCCTTTTGATAAATAAAAGTAAACTGCAGCTCTTAAAGTCTTTTACAGACTTTTCCGCCGACCTTCCTTGGACATCAGGGAGCTTCAGTTAATGAATATTAGCATGATGTGTGAGCTACTGAGTTCCATAAAAGGTCCATCAGACAATAACTGGGGTTGTATGTAAATAGAGCAAATGGTGCAAGAGATGGGAGCCGTGAGCCCTCACTGATAATACACATGAAGCAGGGTGCATCCAGCATTGGCGTTTTAATTTGCTACAAACATGCATTTCTGTGGAGTTGACAGGGATTCAGTCGTTCATAATAATAAAGGAATTCAAAATGCATACAAATCTACTGCGAGGGCTGCCAGTACCAACCTCTAGCACAGTGATTCTCAACTGGTCTGGCTTCAGGACTCACCATCAACCCTTAATTTCTAGCTGCGACCCAAATCGAGGGAAATGTTCAACTTGTCAAATTAATTTAATAAAAATATGCTGCACTTTGAACCTGTGATAGTCCAGAATATCACAGTATTCCAACACAAAAAATGGACTGTATTTGACCTGCATGTGTCGATGCAAGAGAGGGAAATATTCCCTTTGAGACTCAATTAGCTGAATTTTAATTGAAACAAAAAAATGCATCTTAGGGACATAAGGACTTAAGTAATAATATCAATCAGTAGCACTAAATAAGCCGTTGATAATGGGGCTTTCACAAAAACACTTCAGGAACTTTTTTAACAGACTCCAGAGAACCTTAATGGACAAATATGAAATAGAAAAGTCCAACTACTGAGAAGCTGTTTCAAAAAATATTAAGAATATGTAGCTGAGAGTGCATAAAAAGTCCCCTTCAAAAATAAAGCACAGGACCTTTTTCTAGCATTTTTTTTGCACAGACAAAGGCTCGCGACCCATTGAAAAAGAGTCCACGACCCACTTTTGGGTCACAACCCACCAGTTGAGAATCACTGCTCTCGTGATGAAATGAATAAGCCAAACTGGTGACAAATTTTCTTACTTTTGGACCAGATTTAACAGTATTTATCTCAGAATAGGATGAGATCTGGCCTTTTCCTTTTAACTAGGAATGCTATTTTTTTTATTTTAACCTTTATTTAACCTGGAGCATCCCCATAAACATCTCTTTTACAAAGAAGTCCTGACGAAGACAGCAGCAAAAGAAGTTCCACTCAAATAACAAAAAAACAACAGTAAAAAAGAACAGTCCACAAATCAGCAGTAAAAATATGTGCAAATGGTCCATGATTTTGGTCTTAAAGTCCTCCAAACTAACAAGACGCTTTAGTTTAACTCTTCCATGGACCAGTAGTGCTCCCAAGCAGCAACACTCACATTGTTCACTCAAGCTGCATTTCACCAAGCCGTCCGGTCCTGTTCGCCTCGCACAATCACTGTCGAGTCCACTGTCAAAGAGGGAGAAAAGGTAAACCAAACCAGACCAATCAGTGGAAACAAGGCTTTATATCTCTGGAACCATGAAATGAAACTTTATGGGGACAGCTGTGATTGGAAGCTCACTATTTTGTTGATCTTTTGGGGGATTCAGGCCAAATAGATCACCTTTAAAAAAGCTGTTAATTCAGCCATCAAGTGCAGGATTTGTTTCCAAAAATGTTGTATTTGTGGGTCCACGGTGATAAATTCTGAATTTGTGATTTCTTATCACATTTCCTTGATGGAAAATAAACTAGAGGTCTGATAACTAAACCATTAACTTTAAATTTGGTAACAACTTTCTGTCAGTCTACTGACAAATTCTGAATCCATTTTCTACTTCTCTTAATTTCTTGACAGGAGCATCCAATTTGGGAGCAGCCAAAGCTTAACATGATAACATGGTTTCCAGCCAGTTTCCAAAAGACTCTTACTGTATTTTCATTTACAGTATCATTGCTGTTTATTATTCTAATTTATCTGTTTATTTCTATATCTTGAATGCATTTTAAACTACAGTGGACTTACTGTATGATAATGTATTTACTATACCTTTAAGTATTTAAATGATCGTTTATAGCGATATATAGTTTTTAGAAAAAAAATACATACATACATTTTCAGGCATTTGTTTCTCAAGCATTTGTTTCAAAAATGTGAAACATTTGCTAAAGGAAATCTTGCCTTTTTTCCAGGTGAAGATGAATTTTGTGAGTGACTAAATTTTTCTCTTAATCAATCAACTAATCTTATTTGTGTGGTGCTTAACAAATGTCATCTCAAGACACTATACAATGGAGACTGAAACCACGTTGATCCATTGCCATTCACAGTAACTTACTGTAAAGGCCTTTGACAGTAGGTAATCATAGATATTACAGTAAAATACTGTTACATTTACAACTAGAAAAGCACTCAGAGAGTGCAGACCTCCACCAAGCAGCTCAGTTCCAGCAGTGGCTTTTCCACAACCCCTGTACAAGATACAATTCTGGATCACCAGATCCAGAATAGAGCCAGGATCTGGACCAAACTCAGCACATACATGGAGGTTGTTATCCTGTATGAACACAAGTATTGGGAACGTCAATTACTATGTTGATTTTGTATGACTTATTGAATGTCGTCAATGGGATTTCCCATTATAAAGTTCAGTGTTTTTTTGTGACGTCAAACTGGATCAGATCCAGATGAAATTTACATTGATGATAGAGACATGGACCCCACATTATCCTGTGAAATTGGAAGCAAATCCATAAAGAAATGGCAGAGATATTATTTTTTAAAATTCCGCCCCATGTAAGCTTATGGGATTTTTTGAAAGTTTCTGGAATTTTTTGCATCCAGACAAATATATGCATCACCACCAAAATCTAATCATTTCTAAGTTGGGACATAACCAACATCTCCTGAAAATTTAAGCAGAATCCAGTAGTTTTGTGTAATATTGCTGACAAACAAACAAATGGGCAAACAAACATTCGCCAGCAAAACATAACCTCCTTGGCAGAGGTAAAAATCAGTTAGTGTATCCATCCATCCATTCATCCATCCATCCAACCATCTATCTATCTATCTATCTAATCGTGTTGTTTTTTGTGTTTTCTGTTTTGTTAAATTCTCTGGTAGACTGGTTAACCTCTGTCAGAATAAAGTCGATTTCTCTGAGCAGAAAAGTTCACATGAGGCTGCCTGTTAAACTCTGTGCCTTACCAATTTATTCCAGCCCTGCCTCCCCTCCATGCCGGCACAATTTCCATGGTAATAACTGTAAATGTTTATGAGGCACTTTCAGCATATGTGTGTGTCCTCCCATGTGTGTGCGCGCCCCCCCAGATGACCACTAAACTAAACATAGAGCAGCTAAAGTCCAAAGATTTACAGCTGAGGCATGGGCTTTCAGAGGACACGAGTCACACAGGAACATTAAATATCGCAGCATCTCCTCCCCGTGCGTGCCTCACTCTCAGTTTATCTTGCTGCTTCTTCTTTTACCCTTAATGGCTTTTTTGGCTTCTTCCTTGGATCTTGTCATTCGGCGGTGACCACAGCCGCCACAGCGTTGCTCTGATCTGCTCGGCTCGGCCTGAGACAAAGCATCAGAGCATCAGGACAGAGAGGAGGGGGAGATAGGGTGATGGATGAGCGAGGCGTGATTTAGGAGGGTTGGGAACAGGTGAATGCTGGGAGCCAGAGAGTGAAATGGGGCGCGGAGGGTAAGGATAGGTGAGTGGAGATGAATGGGTGCCATATAGGAGGATATTGATAATAAACGGTATAAGATGAAAGTGTGCTAGTGAGGAAAATATGGATAACAAAGTGGTCTGAAGGCACATGAAGGAAGATCAAACCTCCTTCCAAAGGACAACCCTGATATATGGATCCACCTTTATATTATTAGACCCTCGTCATCGCCCTCCTCTGTCTTTGTCTCCCCTCCTTTGTCTAAATGCTCATTTTATCTCCCATTCATTTCTCTCCTTCCCTTTACTTCTCTATCAGCTTCCATCGGTGTGAGAGTACACTGCACACCAGCGTATTATGGTCTTTATCTGTGTTAATGTAGCTGCCCTTTGGAGATAACACTTATCACTTACATCAGTGTGCCATTAAGCACTGAAGGAGCTGGTGGAGGGAGGAGAATGAGTGATGTTCTAAATAAAAGTACAGATACCTTCATGAAATTGAAGTAAAAGTAAAAGTGAACGCTGATCTGGAAGAACTGGACACCGGGTGGCTATGACCAAGTGCTAATTTTATTTAACTGAACAGAAAAAGACCTCTTAATCTACAGAATATATTTCACTCTTCCATAAAAAACTGTTTGGGGAGGGCAGAAGCTTTCAGAAACACATCCTGAAGGAGATTGGATGATTGTGCTGTCAATCATATCCATTATAGTCCAATCGGATGTTGTAGTAGGCAGGCTCTATTGCTGCAGTGCAAAATCATGGTTGCCAGGTCTGTTGATTATAAGCACCCCTTTTTTTTAAAGTTGCTTGTAAATATTGGCAGTTGTGGGTTTCATTTTTTTGGGCTTGTTCCCAAAGTGCAGCTCTTTTTTTGGGCTTTTTCTGCTCCCAAACCCAAGAAAGAAGTTATGCATGCAATTATAGTGCTTAACAAATGTATGAGATCACCACCCAATGTGGGGCTGGGTGATATGGCCTAAAAATAAAAAAACTAATTTTTATCCACAACTCTTGATCTACAATTTTAGTTGTTTTTTTCCCTCTTAAAAGAGAAAAAAACAAACAAAAAACAAACAGAAAAAGTGACACAAAAATGAAATGACTCATGTTGTCAAAATATATTCCCAAACAAACAGAATTTCCCTCTTAAAGTCAAAGTGTGTGTCATAAAATGTTGTTTATGTAGTTCTAATGTAGGCAGGCCTGTCTACATAAACACTGAAAGCTAAGCTATTTTCTCATTAAATTAACCCTTTACAACACATATTATAGCCAGAAAATTCTAATTTTTTTTAGCTGAAATGTTTATTTCATTTTTTACTGAAATCCCCAAAAATCAAAATTTCCATAAAATTGAATCTCATTTGATACATTAGGTGTTTTTGGCAACTGATAATCCACTTGAGGACCTTTTTTTTTAACATTTATCTGATTGTATTCAGATGTTTTTTTTAGTAATTTGTTGATCATATTAATAAGATAGAGATATCATAAAAGTATGTATCAAATATGATATAACAGGCTTTAAGGGGATAACATGAAACTCTCTGATCAATACTTGATCTCATTTAAAAATACAAGCCTATAAAAGTGCTTTTGCAAAACCTGACATGGCCTACCATCATGAAAACTGTACATTTTCAGTAATTATATTTTCAGACATTGCAACAACTTACAATTGGAGTAAGTCTAGAAAAAAATCTTGATTTTTAATATTTAAATCTTCTGCAGAGAATAATTTGAATTAATCTGTTTAACTGATATATTGCCCAGCCCTAACCCAATGTAAGGTTTATGCCACAGCTGCTTTAAATTTACAGCACTGATAATTACCAAATCATTTATTAATTTTCTGTAGTGGTTAATATACCAGTATGTAGAAGCTCTCTAACTGAAATGATATTTTTATTGCTAAAATCTAATTATTATTGTTGTCCATGAATTTTCAGATTCACCATTAAAAAGAAAAAGACAGAAAAACTAGTAAAGGTCATTATTATTAATTGACTAAGATGTCAAATCGTAGTTATTTACTTTCATTACTGAACAGAAAAAATAGTTTTATTTGTTGAATGTTATGTTGATTATCTTCTGACTTCTCAGAGAAGTCCAGTGAGACCTCGATTAGGATAAAAAAAACCTGAATTCAAATGAGGAAAACTGTCCAATCCTGAAATGCTTTAAAATAGTTTTAGATCCACAAATGAAATTAACCTTGCAGTGTAACTTGATCCACATGATTCCTTGTCAGCAGATCTATCTTGCAAAGCTCCAAGCCAGGACATTGAGGTCAGTTTGAAGATGCACCGCACAATTCAATTTGAAATTCCTCTTTCCTGTTAAATTTTCAGATTTAAACAAGTTTTCGAAAGATTTCTAAAAATTGTACATTTTCTTGTTTTTACAACAGGTGGTCTTGATGTAATTAATGTATTTTGAATTTGTAAAATGAGCCAAAATGGATGTCCCCACTAAAAGAAAATCCTTAAAGACAGAACTTGTCTTAATTTACGTTTTTACTGTTCTCATCATATTGTCTTCACTATAATACAGCAGTTTAGGATCAACCTAAAACTTGAAAACAAAATGACTTTGTCTATTTAGCTACAAAAAATCAAAAACAAAGAGTTATAAAATAACATCTTAAAAAGTGAAAGCTCATAATAAAAGCTACCCTATCATGATAAAATAAGGGTAATGATAATGTAATTGGTTCCCTCCCATCCCTGTGAAGCAGACTTTAAAACTCAAACCCTCCCACTCTCTGCACTTTTCACCTGCAGCCCAAAACTCCCGACCAGCCGCTAAGACACCATTTTATTCTCTCTGAACCTCATCCCTTTGTTTCTGTCATCCATCCTGGCTGTAGTGGTCCAGTCTATTTTTGGCTCCAAGGCCCCAGAGCTTCACGTGTACCAAATCCAGAGCCCTTTTACTGCCTGGTGTCCTGTTACCAGAAACAGGACTCCCTCTGTGATGTTACTGAGCCAAAACTGATATCTAATATTAAAACACTCATGGGCACAACAAAACGCGTATATTTTTAGCAGAATCAGACACTTTCCTCCTCAGTGTTCTGGTCGTAGTGTTTTGAAGTCTTTCATAAATCTGTTGGTGCAGGAAAAGAGGACGACTCCAGGGAGAATTTTCCCTGCTCTCTCTCTTCATCTGCCTCGACAAATCTCAGGAAAATACACAGGAAAAATAAGAAGGTGCAAAAGTTAAGGTTCACATTTCCTGTTTGTTTTTTGTGGTATATGTGAGTTACAGGAGTGAGGTTAAATTCTTTTATATCCAGGCGTTGTTGTACAGTTTTTTAGGCAAAATAATAACATTTGTAGAGCTTCAGAGATTATAAAAAAAACATTTAAGAAATTTAAAGCTGAAAACACAGAAAAACAAATACCAAATGAAACACATGGAGTTCAAAATTAGAAAGAAAATAGTGGCCGGAAAACTTAATCGCAAGAAGGTTGCTGGTTCAATCACCCTGTTTGTTAGGGCCTTACAATGTGGAGCTCTCCCTGTGCATGTCGGGCACTCAAGCTTCCTCCCACGGACCAAAAACATGCTTATGAGGTTGATTGGTGACTCAAAATTGCCTTTAGGTATGAGTGTGAGTGTCTGTCTCTCTATGTGGCCCTGTGATTGGCTGGTGACTGGTTGAGGGTGAACTTGAAAATTGTGTATCCATTACTCTTGAGGCACCCTCTGGAACCAAACATGTACTTTATGCTTTTTTTTTCCAATCCTTAATATAATAGTCAGTTTTAAGGCTTATTATCTGAAACTTGGCCAGGATTTGTTTTTATAATTATTTTTTAAAATTCTATGAAGAGATCTGATGTAGGGCTGAAAGATTTATCATTTTCAGATAGAAATTGCAATTTCAGCAATCATGTGATCATGTCAAATATTTCACACATAGTATTTTTCAAAGTTGCAGGCAATTTGCATGTACAGAAGTGCTGGTAAGCAGGTCAACAACACAAAGCCTCTGTTTAGGAGCAGAAGTTGGAGTATACCTTAAATAATGACAACACATTATTCATCATCAATTTTAGATGATGAATAATGTGTTATGTGCTATTGATCATTGATTTCCTTACTGTTGTCTATCCTGTAAACATAGTGAATATTGTACTGAAGCTTGATTTGTAGAAAATCGTGAATCGAATTGAAATCACAACATCTGCCAGAAAAATCGCAATTAGATCTTTCCTACAATCTTTAAACCCTACTCTGTTGCAATGAAAGTGAAAAAAATATTTATTTATCACATTTTGATTACACTTTTATGAGAGGGACAGTTTTGGAACCTAAGGGCAAAGAGTGTAAGTTTTCTTTTACAAACGGTCATTGCTCAAAAAAAAAAATTAAATCCAATGTCGTTATTGATTATTGACCTAGTCAAGACTATAATAAGTTCAACCAGATATTCCACTTTGCACCTTATTTCTGAATTCACGCTCTAAAATACCATGGACACCCGTGATACGTCGTGTTCCCCAACATTCACACAAATGCAGAGACGCTCACTCGCAGCGCTCCTGTCTCCCGCTGAGTCCTTATGCCTCCGCCTCTCCAGTATCACGCCTCTGTTACTACATCTGCTTCTAAAGATTTGTCACCTTTAAAAAGTTGGTTCTGAGATTAGCATTTAGCCACCAAGAGCAGTTAATTTTATCTGGTTAGGTTTGAAGACTGAATGGTTGAGTTGAGGTTTGTTTTTTTTGGGTTTTTTTGGAAACGATTGGTGGGCATGTTGAGTGTGTTGTAGGGCCGCAAGAGGCCCCTGGTGCGCCAGTTGCCCACTCCTGGTCTGGCTGCTGTGTCATACTGTGTCTTGATATGATTGGTCTGTGGTGAGTGTGACTGGCAGAACGATTGTCCAATCTCCAGCTGCAGTTGTTTTGGAAGGTTCTGCACTCTGAAAACATTTTCTTTGGGCTCTTTCCCAGATGGACTTGTAAAATATTTCTGTGGTGGATATACGGAGCTGTCAATAATCAGTCTGTCATTGTGTTTCATTTGTGAGGAGATTGTGACAATGAATTTAAATAAATGAGTGCTTCTACTATAACAATTGAAACAATCAGACCACTGTGTGTCATATAAGGTCTACTTTAATCCTGGTGACCACTTACCCAAGCTCACCCCCTGCTCTTTCTCCACCCTCTGTAATGGCATGCTCTGTTCGACATTGACATTTTTCACCGTGTTCAGCTGAAGCCTCATAAAGCCGCTCTGAGGTAGATTGTATGTGGCACTAAGGGTCATGACAAAGCAGCGATATTTCACAACCTGAAAGTGAGGACAGGTCGCCACTTCTGGCATTACAGGGGGCAGAAAGTGTATTGGAAATTGTTCAATTATGTGCTTACTTTCTTGTGTCCAGTGGTTTTCTACTATTAAGAGCAGCCATTAAGGTACAGAGCCAGGCTGTGCCAAAGCCCACAGCTCCTGGTGAGAGGACCCAGCTGCAGAAAAGTAATGAGGCCTTTTTTCTAGCCAAGGAGAGGTATATTTCCCGAAAACTGCTTCAAGCAATGCAGTCCTTTTGGTCTCGCAGTGGTGATCAAAGAGAGGGAGGAATGAAACGAAGACATTTTATTCTGCACAATAAAAAAGTCCAATTTCGATGTTTCTTTATGTTTTCTTAATTAGCTTGTTTGGAGAACTGTTTATCATCACCTTGATTATATATACATTAATCCCTTTTCATTATACAAACCCCAATGATGTTGGGACATTTTGTAAAACAAAAATAAAATCTGAAGACAGTGATTTGCAGATCAATTGAATACACTACAAAGACAAGACATTTAATGTTCAAATGCTCAAAAAACACCTGTTTGGAACATCCCACCGGTGACCAGGTGAATTGGAAACATGAGTGTGTCATAACTGGGTATAAAATGAACAACTCTGAATGGCTCAGTCAATCAGGCAAGGATGGGGCGAGGTTGATGACTTTGTGAACAACTGCATGAGCAAAAAGTCCAACAGTTTAAGCAATGTTTCTCAAGGTACAGCTGCAAGGAATTTAGGGATTTCATCATCTACAGTGCATAATATCATCAAAAGATTCAGAGAATCTGGAGAAATCTCTCCCACTCTGCAAGGCTGAAAGCCAACACTGAATGCCTGTGACCTTCAATCCCTCAGGCAGCACTGCATTATAAAGCAGCATCATTCTGTAAAGGATATCACCACGTGGGCTCAGGAACACTTCAGAAAACCATTGTCAGTTAACGCAGTTCATCTCTACATCTACAAGGTCAAGGTCAAACTCTACCATGCAAAGACAAAGACAAATATCAACAACACCCACAAACGGCTTCTCTGGGCCGAGCTGATCTGAGATGGACTGAGGCAAAGTGGAAAAGTCTGCTGTGGTCTGAGTCCACATTTCAGACTGTTTTTGGACATCATGGACGTGGTGTCCTCCGGGCTAAAGAGGAAAAGGACCAGCCAGACCTGTTATCAGAGCAAAGGTCAAAAGACAGAAGTCATACATCAAGCAATAATGTAAAAGAATTTCACCTACAAAGCTTCAACAAGTGATGTAACAGTGGTAAACATGCCCCTGTCCCAGCTTTTTTGGAACATCTTGCAGACATCAAATTCAAAACGAGTGAATATTTGCAAAAAACAATCAAGTTTATCAGTTTGAACTTTAAATATCTAGTCTTTGTTGTGTATTCAGTCAAATAAAGCAGGAAAAAGAATTGAAAATCATTGTGTTCTGTTTTTATTTACATTTTACACACTTCCCTAACCTCATTGGATTATGGGATTGTGAAACTTACATTATCCAGATTTTCTGCCATTGCTTTCCTTCCTCTATAAATGTAGCCACGGCTTCTGTGGCTCTTCTCATCTTTATTTCCAGAATAAGTTGATTAGTAGAAAACAGCCTATCATGGCTTCTGCATCTGAAAAATCACTCCAAGCCAAAAACATAATTAGTTTTGGATAATAGCTGCAGTGGCAGTGGGATCACAGATGAGCTCTTTACTTAAAGACACATATTCTCAAGTGATTTACTCATTCCAATTGCCAAATTTTTCATTTTGCTCTCTGTTGATGCTTTTGAAACTCGATTTCATTCACAGCTGAAGTCCAAGATGTCATCAGTGAGCTGATAGACATACTGTTGGATACTGTGATATAAGAAAAGTAATTGTTCTGTTTCCTTTGACTCCTAAAAACTCACCCCTAAAAGCTTTAAAATCCTTAAAAACATGGACTCAGTCTTATGTGGGTTTGGAATATGACATATGATCTTAAAGGTTTGACATTTTCATAATGAGGACCAGAGTGATCCATAGATCTGTCCTGTCATTGGTTCAGTATTTATTACAATTCTCCGCCATTTAATTCAGTTTTTATTCTCTCGCCCACCATCATAATAATAAAACAGCCTCACAGCCCGGCACAGTTGGAATCCTACACTTTCTTTGAAACCCACTTCATTCAAAAACCTCCATGTGAAGAAGCCCCAATGTCGTCCCCTAGTCTGTTGCAATATGTTGTAATTATCTTGGAAATACTTCCAGTTTTAGACGCACCTAAACATTTCAAAATCAAAGAGGAACCACATCAGAGCTCATCGTGGAGAGGCGGTTTGACTATTCTGTGATCAAGGCGTTAAATTCAAGTGAGAAAATATTCAAAGAAATAAATGGTGTTTCACCCGCCCGCAGTGTACTGGGATATTATTAGGACCAATAGTTCTTTGAAATTGGAGGTAAGTGAATGTGACAAAATATCTTTTTTGTCAAGTGAGATGCTGGATTTAGAATCAGAGGCAATGATGGGGGGTAATGGATAAAAGCAGAAGAACAGAAACTCTAATTTAACGCTGATTTCTAATGACCTGTGGCTACATTTGCACGGTGGCTGACAAGGGCAAAAGGCCTAATACGGCTTGATTCAGTTCAATAAGAGGGAAAACCTGCAAGAGCAGAAACGCAGTATAACCAAGTACAACATCAGAAGAGCTCCAGGCCTGCAGGGGGTGCTGTGGCAGGGAGAGAGAGAGACTTCAGTCAAGCAAGTCACTCCTAAATCTGAATTGCTCATGTATTTGAACATTTACGGTAAATGCAGAACCAGAGGGGGACTGCAGGCTGTTGACTTTATCAATTTATTGTTTTCCTTGTACCATCAAAATTGTGAAATATAGGAGTCTGGCCTTAATGTTGGCTCTAAGATGCCTCTTTTTCCAATATGAATGAACAGAATATGTGATAATATTGTATCAAATAATGGTTAATAAATGCATGAAGCTTGCTGGCAATTGGCTAATTGGTGGCTCCAATGTTTGTTTAGCTTGGATTTTTTTGTTTCTAACTGTAGTGCGTTTCTGGTCTTGCAGGTGTTTTCCTCTGATTAAACAGCATTGAGCCACTGTGGGCCATTTGTCCTCGTTGGCCACCGTATATGTGTGCCTGGAAGCTAACGGTTTTAATTACCTAAAAACAGATACAGTGTGAGATTTTTACTCATCAAAATGCTTCAAAATTAAGAAGTCAAGACAGAAAAATCCTCACCATAAATGAACAAGGAGCAACGGGAGTGCAGAGGTCTTGACCTGATGGGCAGCTGTTGCAGTGCATTGTGGGATGTGTTGTTCAAGTGGAGGGAGCGCCATTTTTACCTGAGGACCCCAGTGATGTTCTGGCTCTTGCTATGGAAAGCCAATTGAGTATTAATTTGATATCGGTGATCTCAACCGTAGTTCAGCTCTACTAGTACTCAAATTTGGAGTTCATTTACATAGTTTGGTCAACTGGTGCATGAGCAGACTTTAGTGAAGCAAAAAGTGTCACTAGTTGTACTAGTAGATCGAAAAATGTTCACTAGTGCTTCTAGTAAGCCTTATATGCTAATAAGGGGACGGGAAAAAGCAAATTCAGGCTTCCCATTGGCTTTTGAAAATGATACAACCAATCAGGGTGCTGGATTTGGTTGTAATCCTTCCTACTTAATTTGCACTAAGTCTACTATCTATACTTGTGAATCTTTTGGCTTTACCAGTTCTACTATTAGATTAGAACAGTCTACTGGTACTACTAACAAGATATTTTGAGTTTACTAGTAGTACGAGTAAACAATTTGTTTTACTAGTAAAGGTTTTTGGCACACCAGTGCATGAGTAGACCTTACTAGTAAAGCAAAGTCACTTACTAGTAGACAATTTTGTGTTACAAGTAGTACTAGTAGACACTTTTTGCTTCACTACCAAAGTCTACTTAACCAAATTTGTATTAATTTTATGACCAACGGCTTTCCATACTTGCTGCTTATCAGTATTTGTGGTGGAGTTTGAGGGCAGTTTGAGTAAATAGCATCGGCATTGCCACTACCTGGAACTTGCATGTACAGAGCCTGGGTCAGTTGAAGGTGGTGATGCTGTGGCAGTGAAGGGTATAAGCCTTAAGGTGCTCACAGTCATCCGCAGTCATCAGAGGTTCCATAGTCGAGCGCACAGCCACATAGTGGTTTCCTGTGAAATTTCCGTGAAACCCTACATTACCCACAATCCTTGTGCATTGTTTACATTATTCTGTCATGGTGTCCTACACTGACGACGAGGAAGAGGAGCTGCTCTGCCTGCTGCTTTTGCAAAGCTTTAAAATTAAGCGATGGTACGGCCATTAAATGACGCAAGAGACAAGGCAGGGAAGTACGCCATGTTGGTGAGGGACATGCTAAATATTGACATTGAAAAACATTTTCAATACTTCTGTATGTAAAGTGAAAAATTTGATAATCTATTTGGCCACCTAGCCCCCTTCCTTCTGCACTCTGGGAGTCACTGCTCACCCATCAACGCTGAACAGAGGAAGGAGAGTGTTTGCTAACAGCTACAGTGCAGATCTGTGTCAGTGTTTGCATGCACGGGACTTGCGGATGTTCACTTTGAGTCTGCGCAGTCCTCCGTGGAGTCCATGGAGAGATGTATCCAGGAGATGTAAGAGATTACAGTTTCAAAAAGATGTAAAGGAAAACATACATTTTTCTTCTCCTCACCAAATGTTTGCTAACTTTTTTCTGGGTATCTCCTGTCTGGAAAGAGGGTCTGAGCCATCCCTCTGGTCGGCTCCCCCTGGTGGCCTTGCGAACTTACGTTTTGTGGAGGGAATTTGCAGCGTTTCTCTCTTGCAGTTTTTTTTCGGTGTGTATGTTTTTGCTTCTGCGGCATCTCTGTGTTTGCATCATTTTTTTTTCGTGCAGCGTTTTTCTATTACATTTGTTTTATGTGTTTTTGGTTTTGCATCATTCCTGTGTTTGCAGCGTTTGGCCGTTTGATGGATGATGGAGGAATAAAACATAACTTCAGTTCTCTGTTTATATCTGTACCAATATCAGTTTTGGTTGAGATAATTATTTTCTCATTACTAGAGGTTGTCATAATGAATTTGGGCATGTCAGTGAGAAAACTCCACTTGCTTTACCTCTAATGGCTGTCCTTTTTTCTGCATTTTTATTTCTCTTCTCACTGCGGTGCCATGGTTTCTTTTTATCTAAGCAGTGATTTTGGGGGTTTTGGGTTCAACCTTTTCCAGAGCTTTTTTTTTTTTTTTTCTGTGCACTGCGGCAAAGCTACCAGATAAAAAACAGCCTCTTTTTCATTCTCGAGCTGTGTTAAAGCAGCAGCTGGTCTGAACTCACAAAACAAATTTTGCTGTACTTCCCCCTCCTGTGCCTCCGTGCATTTATTTGTGTGTGTTTTTGTTTTCATAGTGCAGCACGGGCCTGTAAACTCAGGGATCCTGATGACCAGAGAGTTAGTCTGCACCCAGGAACCCTTCTAGCCCATCATCATCTGGACCCCTGTCATAAACCACAGCTTTATTGTGTATTTGAGTTTACTCTTCCTCACTGACACCTTGGTCCTGAAGTAATAGAAGAGATTTGATGAGATAGTAAAGCTGAAGGATCCGGAAAGAGGATTAGCTGTATATCATGGGTTGCAGCATTTAAACTGAAGTAAAAGTTGTTTTCAGATGACATGCAGGAAACTCCAGATGCTGGGCAAGAACTGATATCTGCATTATAGAGGACTATCAATATGCCAAATGTGTGGTGTTTAAGGCTATGGTAGTCAAGTTAAATTTGAAAAAGTCCTTTATTAGACATACATGTGGACATTTAATAGAAAGCCTGTAGCTGACAGGGGATAAAAACCTGTCTGAGGCCTGGAGGATTAGAGTCAACACAGTTTGCATTGAGGCAAAACTACTTGATCATTTCTCTGCAACAATGGAAAAATCTGAACTGTCACAGAGCTATGAAAGTCCTGCAGTGGCTTGACAGACTACACAGCAAGTTAAGAAGAGTTTAAATGTTGGTGCTGGCAACATTTCAGTGATGGCAGAGCTAATTAAACTCTGGATGGAGTCAAATCATTGACAAACTAGAAAAACCCTCAGAGAGCACAGACCTCTGCCAAGCAGCTCAGTCATGCCAGTCTACCAGGCTATTGTTAGCCGTTGTGTTAGCAGAACACCTCCACTTGCATTGCAATGGAAGCTGGGAAATGTAGTGACACAGGCTTAAAAAAATCAGACGTGAGTTTGCAAATAAACTACAATTCCCATAATGGTGTAAATGAATGGGATTTGCCATTATAAACTTCAGTGTTTTTTTGTGATGTCAATCTGGATTGGATCGGCACCAAAATATAATGGCTTCTTCCTTGGACCAAACCCCACCTTTGGTAAAAAAATTTTTGTAAATCCATCCTGTAGTTTTTGTGTAATCTTGCTTACAGACAAACAAACAGACAGACCCTGGTGAAAACATAACCCGCTTGGCGGAGGTAATTACTCTGAACTGAAAAAGAGTAAGAGTCAAAAACAAGTTTAAAAATTATGTTTCAACAATCGAATCTATAGGTGTCATTGTCAGATCTTCAACTCTAAACTCTGAACTCAGAATCTGTCGGTGACTCTTGTAGAGTAAATCATCCCATGGGTCGCCCATTATTGAACAAGCACTAACAGAAGCCACCAGCCATTAAAAAAAGTCACAGAGTTACAAAGTTTTACATTTTAACTCTGGAAAGAGTCAACAGTTACACTTATAAGAGTTAAAGTACCAACTCCAAAAGAGTGAGGACATTTCTTTGTGAAGTGAACTCGTTGTACTGTATCATTGGTGGTGCCCAACTACACAATTTAGGATCTTAACTCTGAACTCTGAATCTGAAGGTGACACTCATAGAGTCAATTATAACTCAGGTCTCCCATTATTGAACAAGCACTGACCGATGCCCCAAGCTATAAAAAATTGTAATACAAATGTTTTATTTTCAACATATGTGCTGTAACCAAATATGGTATATTTAATTTAACTGATTTTCCCCATTGTTATATAGTACATAAATGCTGGCATAATTACACTACTCAGTGTTAATTGACTTAATTAGGAAGAAAAGCTACTCTCAGAGAGTGCATGCCCGACACTCATGAGAGTGTTGATCAAAGTTTTAAAGCTATAACTGTCTGTATTGTGGACCTATGTAGGCACTTAAGAAATGTAAATATTAACTCTGATAGTGTTAATTGATCCACACAGATTATGCTGTATACTTGGTTGTGCTCAACTCCATAACATTACCGATAATATGATGCTGGAAAGGGGAGAGGCATCGTCGATGACAGCAAAACATATTTATTTTAAGTCCTTTACTTACTTTGTTGATGTTGTTTCTCAAACATCATAATGGTCAATATTCATGATGTCTTTTTCAGTTTGCTGGGAATTCCTGATACCTTCCAGGCCATGGTGGCTTGAAGATGATAAAGTAAAGTATGATGATATTGGCACTGACAACATCCAGAATCCATCCTGAGAAGCTGCTTTTACTCCACAGAGCTTCAAACCTGAAAGTTTACCATCCCAACAAACTAAAAAAGTAAATAAAGTCCCCAACAATGAGCTAAAAGCTACTGAAAATGAATTCATGTATTTTATTATCAAAACATCTTTAAATGATCCAAGGGAAGCCCGAGGCAAGTGTTTGCCATGTTTAAACATTGGCATGCTCTGTCACGAGGGCCCTGCAGCGCCCCGAAAGTTCAAAGCTGCTGCTTTTATATTCTGTCATGAATGCAGCTCAGGAATTTGTATTTTCTGTGCATGGTTCTTTGAGTCTGAGAGGTTTAAAACTGTGCCACAGGGGGTCCAGGGAGGGGAGGCTGTGGCATAAATAATGACCTCAGATCCAGAGTGAGGTGGCATCAGTGAATGGTTAATGTGTCATGGCTGATCAGGTGAGTTCTTCTCCTCATGAGAGGTGTTTAATCTTAGGACATGCTCAGGCTTGGCCACCATCACCAGCAGGATTGTTCCCCCTGCGTCATAACCCGTTGGAAATGTTGGACAAAGCCAGAGTGACCTCAGCTGCTAGGTTATTAAAGGGGTCTTTGACAGATAATCAGCAGGTGGCCGTGTTGAAAACATCCTAAACTAACTTTGGGTTAACCCATTGACCGAGAAAGACACCAAGCAAAAATGTGACTTGAAGGGATACGCCAACATTTTTTTTCGTGTCTTACCTCACAGGACTCACAGGACTCTAAACAGTCCTGTGTGCTTGTTGTGACTCGTTATGTTATCTTCAACTATCATTGTATTATCTTCTACTACTCTTAAACAGAGGCTTTGTTTTGTTGACCTACTTCTGCGGTGGTTTGCACTGGGATGTGACGTTCATGAACGAGTTGAGTCTTTTGAACAGCTTTTAGGGGAACGATGAGAACTGATTTGCAGTTGTGAATGAGGCGTTCGTTTTCAGTTAACTCTTAAATTTGCAGGCAATTTGAAAACGAATGGCTCACTCACAACTGCAAATCGGTTTCCATCGTTCACCTAAAGAGTTGTTTAAAAGACTTGAGTTGTTCGTGAACGTCACATCTCTAGCACAAACCATCTCTGATGTGCTCGTAAGTACAAACTAAACAAAGCCTCTTTTTAGGGGGAGAGGAAGATAATACGATGATAGTAGAAGAAAACATAACATAACACGGTTAAAAAAAACGAGTCACAATGAGCACAGGACTGGTTAAAGTTGAAGAGTTTATCTGATGACGGAACGCCAAGGCAGGTTAACACTTCCCATTGACTCCCAGTGTTTGAGCTAAGCTAATTAGTGGTGGGCGAGCTTTGTCCTCCATCTTCCTGCTCCCCTGGGAAGGCCGGTCCACGACTACAACAGAAATTACATCATTTAACATAAATTTATACTTTTAGACCAGTTTAATCCATTTAATGGCAATCCAGCAAGATGCTGCTATATTAATCAACATCATTCCTCTCCAGATTATATTCTTTATAGATATTAATTTTAAAATTAGATTGATCTCTCTATCCATGGTTGTATTGATTATACATCCATAGTAACTATCTTTACAACCATATAGACATGAGGACCCTCTTGAAAATGAGATGCCAAATCTCAAAAGTGTTACCGTTAATACGTTTATATTAAACAAACATGGTGCTATATAAATAAAGATTGATTGATTGAATCTATATTCAGTAGAGATAAACGTGATTTTAGTCCTTTTGTCCTTTTGGTAAATTTATGAGAGAACTTTCAAATAAGTCAAACAAACCTGGGGTTATTCTGCAAGAGCCAAAACACAAAGAATTTCAGTCCTCCCTTAAAAAAAGTAATGAAGCATTAACGTCAGTGTGTAAATCTGATCGACTTCTTGAATGTGTGAGAATAAAAGGACTCAGTCTTCAAAGGCTAATGCTAATGCTACCCAAAAGGGATAGCCACCGCACTCAAGTGTTCTTGTACAACACGAGAGCTGCTAACCATAGCTCACCAATCATTAAAACCTTCATGGAGATCTTTCACAGCTGAGAGCTCATTTTTCCTTTGCAAGGTATTACAATAATGTAGTGGGCCCTTTATCGTTGGAGGAGAGGGATCTGAATGACTGTTATAGTCAAAAGAATTCAAGAGGACTTCTCCAATCACACGTGTTTCAATCATTAGCTGTAATGACACCTGAAGATGGTTAAAAGTTATGCTGGAGGACCTTCTGTCCAACCCCCTCAGAGGCACTGAAATGCTCTAATCCACTGTAATGCCATCAGCTCCACACGTATCAGCAGAGTCCTGGTTTATTTCTGTAGAAGAGCACTTAAAGAATAACACAAAGTCTTTCACTGACTTTACCAGTGTTTCCATTTGAGTCTGGGGGTTGGGAGAAGACTGGAGGGGCTCCAGGGTTTTATTTTTACCCTTTCTGTAGCAAATACAGTGCCTGGTGGGACTGGATGAGTGTGCCTCTCCCTCTTGTCTTTAAAGCAACTTTGGACTCTGTGGTCTAACAAACAGATAGTGCTGGAGCCACGGCCAGCATTGTAATTCATTTGGATGACACACAATGACTATTAAAATGTTCTCCCTCTCTGTTCAATGAAACGCTTAGGAAGAGGGCTGAATACCAAACAGAGGCCTTGGTAGATTATTGGGAATCCAAACAGTATGATAATCACGCATGTCCCCCTGTTATTTTGCATTTTCAGTAGTTAGTTTGGCTCTGCTTTAAAATACAAGTTTCAATTATATCCTTTAACATCATATTAAGAGGATGATTACCATGTGATCTGGATCAATCAGCTCTCCAAAGTCACTTTAAGGTCAAGGACATTGTCAATTGTGTACAGTTAGGTTGCTTTCTCATTATTCGGAGGAGTTGTCAGAGCATAGTTGCCAGGTCAGCTCATTATAAGCGACTTTGGGCTTCTTTTTTTGTAAAGTTGCTTGTAAATATTGGCAGTTGCAGGTTGTGTTTTCTTGGGCTTGCTGTGCCCCCAAACCCAGGAGGGATCTGATGCTCACTCTACTACCAATATAAACTCAATTCAGAAGTTACACAAACTATTTTGTCCCACTCCAAACACAAATGTAAATTTTACTGTAAAAAGAGGCAGAAATGGTGTTTCCACCAAAAAGAAATCCTTATAGCCAGAATTAAATTCATTTCTAATGTAGCTGTTACTGTTTTCACCATAATAAAGCTGAAGAGGATCAACATAGAACTTAGATAAAAGCCTGAATATGTCTGTTTGGTTACAAAAATCAAAGTCAGACTGTCTGTTTAGTGATAACAGACTTATAAATAACAGTAGCCCCTCCCTTCACTTCTGTATAAAGAAAAGGATGTTCCACCTCCAAACAAAAGGATGTTGGATAATTAAATTGAGAGCCAAATAAGAAAAAATGTCACTGCGAAAATGTAATGTAATGTGGATGACAATCAAAACACGCTTTATGTAGATTTCTCTTTAAAAGAAAAAAAAAAAAAAGTAATTTATCACTTAAGAAAAAAAAATAGCTGGAGCTTGCTTGTTTTGGGTTTGCTTATTCCAGTTGAAAAATGTGGCAACTCTGGTTCTGAACTTGCCATGGCTCACACACAGCAATCAATCCCTATTTTGGCAAAAACAACCTCATCGAGCTTGGCATGGCTCCCAATCGACCCCTGGAGCTTTAAGTTTGCAGCAAGGACACAATCGACCCAGGAACCGACACAAACAGGGTGACGAGTTAACTCATCACACCGCTGTTGTATAAGAAGCAGCAGTAGTGATAGTAGCTGCATCATGTAAAGTATCAAGTGGTTATTATAAGGAAAGTATAAGGTACAAAATACTGTATATACAAGATAAAATCCTACAGGACAATGCAATTGACTCTATATACAAATAATTTAGGTTTAGGACTTTATTTCATTCTGTTAATATATGAAACATCCAATACAAACAAAGAAAAATCTCAAACGTGAATGAAAAGGAGCAGAATGAAGAAAAATCTTATAGAGTCTGCCCCTTTCTCGCAAGATATTAATAAGCTAAACACATAATACAAATAAACAAGAGCTGTAGGCCAACATGCCGTTTTACAGTTAATTATTTTTATTATTAGGACTTAGATTAAGATTAGACCCCAGCTACTGGGAGCTGTTTCAGCCACCTAGCTGACTATTGTCAAGTACTTGACTGAATCCAGCTTCGAAAACATTGAAATATCCCTTTAATGCTGGATTTCAAGGCTCATATGGAAGTAAGAATTCCAAAAATCTACCATCAACTGCCAGCAGAAGATTATTTTTTCTTTTTTATGTGAGGTCCTTTCAGGTTCACATCAATACATGTACTGTTTTTCAAAATATGGGCAACAGTCCTGCTGAATTTTTCACCGGCTGCAGCAGCATCGTTCGTCAATAGCATCTTTTTCCCTGTAAAGTGTGCCGGTCTGTTTCCCAAGATACTTTTTTTTATAGCTCTCAGTGAACTGATTGAGTGTTTCAAAGCTAAGAAAACCAAATGGAGCACTAAGCATGAGTCTGAAGTTACCAACGTTAGCATCATGTCTTAAAAAACTTATAAAAGGTCTCCAGATGTCATCAAAAACATGTTGTTTCCGTCTAATAATGTATATTATCTTTTCCATTGTCATATTTGACGCCATCTCTTTAATCCACCTTCCATTTCTTGGTCCATCAACATTTTCTAATTCAGGGGATTGATATGTTTAGCTTGTAATATACACATATCTACAAATCTAGATTCTTTACTTTGTAAGTGTGAGATAATTGGATATATACCCAGAGGGAAAAGCTTGGGGTATATTGGTAACTTCTTAGCTGATATTTGATCAATCATATTAATAATTTACTGGTTGTTCTTAGAGCTGCTGGGAGCCATTTCTGCCACCTAGCTGACTATTGTCAAGAACCTGATTGAACCCAACTTCAAAAAAACCCTGAAATATCCCTTTAATGCTGTATTTCGATGCTCATATGGATGTGAGAATTCCAAAAATCTACCACCAACTGTCAGCAGAAGATTATTTTTTCTTTTTTTATGCGAGGTCTTTTCAGGTTCACATCAATAAATTTACTGTTTTTCAAAATATGGACAACAGTCCTGCTGAATTTTTCGCATCGCTCCTGGAAAGCATCTTCTCCCCTGTAAAGTGTGCCGGTCTATTTCCCAAAATACTTTTTTATAGCTCTCATTGAACTGATTGAGTGTTTCAAAGCTAAGAAAACCAAATGGAGCACTTAGCATGAGTCTGATCCTCCTGGAGCGGGTCAGGCGCTGTCTCTTTCTCACTCTCCTGATCACAGACAATAACAAAATGGCTCTCTGCTGAGGAGAGGCTTTCTCGGGAGTTTTAGGGTCTGTGACACCTTCAGACACCCTCAAATCGCAGGCATCACTCTTCCAAAGTGTGATGAGCTTGCTGTCAGTTTTTCCCCCAGAGGAGCTAACTTTGGAACAATACCTGCGGTTTACGCTCGCCATCACTCCCCCTCCCAACGCTGTCCGTCTTTCTCTTTCGCACTCACTCACACACGCTCACTCGGGAGCCGTGGCCCATGGGGATATTTTTCTTTCGGCTTGGGGATCAGAGGGATGTGGAGCTGTGAATGCTTCAGCTCTCGCTCTCCTCTCACTCACACTGTGTTGGGAATTAATGACTTCTCTGTGGCCCATCAACAGTGGCGAGCACGTGGGGAGAAAACAGAAGAGATGGAGTAATGGGGGGGAGGGGGAGTAGAAAATAACAGATAACTGTGCGGGACCTTAGCTCAGGCCATGAGGGAAGAGGAGGGAAAGGGTGATGCTGTAAGGCGACTAGAGAGCAATACAAATGAAGAAAGAAAGAAAGAAGAAGAACAATAAGTTGCTGCTGAGTCAGATCAGCGATATTGTACCAACGGGTAATTTCATTTTAGCTTCCTGGCACGGATCCGAGAGGGAAGAGGGAGTTTTAACACTTCCTGCCCTTCTACCCCGAACATTCATGTTGAGACAGTTTCCTGTTTGATTCATTTTCCTCGCAGTTACACACCTGGAGTACATGTCAGCACATGTTTTCAGAGCCCAGGACGCATGAAAGAAACATTTATATTTGGAATAAAGAGCAACAGGAAAAGGGTTTCAGGATCTGGATTTGGAAAGCCACTGTTAAATAAACTATCTCTGCTCAAACATGGGGGTTAAAACCTGTACTCAATCTGTAAACATACATTCAAATAGAAAATAAAAAGACTGCGGCACGCTGGGTTCAGCCCTCTTGACCTTGAGCAGTTTTAATTTTGTTGACTAACTATTTTCGTCATAACCTTTTTTCCCCTGATGAAAACTAGACAATAACTAATAAAAACAAGTGCACATGGACAAAAACTAAAAACAAATTAACTGACATTTTCATCAACAAATAAAAACTAGACTAAAATGTTTGACAGAGACTTAATCCAATCAGACCTAATCTGGTCATGTAGAAAGTAGAGACAAGTTAGGAATATATCCAATCACAGCTACTTTGGTTGTGTGGAAAGGTTGGATGAGTTAAGAGGGACATCCAATCACAGCTGCCTTAGCTTGGTGGTGGTGGGATAAGTTGTGGAGCGATCCAATCAGAGCTCCTCTCTTTATGAATTGATATATTCATGTAGAGCAGGTTCACTGTTTGTTGTCAGTTCTGGTATTGTAACTGAGATGCTCTGCCAGGTAGCCTAAATAAAGGTGACTGCATTTCACACAAAAGTTCAATTTGTTTCTGTTCATTTATACATTCAGACTTTACTAGCATTCAGTAAAGGGTTATTAGATGTTTGATTTAATCCAAGTCTAAAACATGACTTCAGAAATTCAAGGAAACATAAAAAATGCCTTACCCTTTACACTTCATATTTTAGTCGACTGAATTTACAGTAAATTTCATCGACTAAAATGTTGTGAAATTTCATCCACTAAAACTAGACTAAAAATAAAACAATTTAGATGACTAAAACTAGAATATATTTTAGGCAAAAGACTAAAACTAAAGTAAAAAGTGCTGACCTCAAGTGTGCTCTGTCAGTAATCAGAAGGTTGCTGGTTTTAGCCCAGCTCTGGCTGTCACATGGCAATGTGTCCTTGGGCAAGACACTTAACCACAAGTCGCTCCCACTGCTGCTTCAGTGGCGTGTAGATAAGCATGAAAGTGGCGAGGATGTGTTAGCTGATACTGGTGGATAACTCATAGAAACTCAGAACCATCAGTGAGCGAATAGGTAAAGCTGTCAGTGAGACAAGAAAATATCTATATAAGCTCAAGTCCATTTACTATTTCAATAACAGGAAGTATAAAAAAGGAAAGAAAAAAACTGGACTGTCAGTAATTTGCAAAGCAGCTGGGCCACTCCACATCCACAACTCAAGTGTCCAAGGGCATCCTTAAGGGATCAAAGGTCACAGCATTTAATGTTGATGTTTGGCCTTGCTGCTTACATGCAGAGATTTCTTAAGATTCTGTTGCTGACAGTGACCTCTTCTATCCCATATGTTCTGTATTTTAACCTCATTTTATAGCGTTTTTGTTTTTATTTATTTGTTGTTTTTTTATGTCTTGTCTTCTTCTTCTACCCCTGTTTTTAGCCCTCATCTTTGGTCCTCGTGGTCTTTTGTACGTTGCTGGGTTCTTGTATCACCGTGGCTCTTCTGACATATAAAGAGGCCCTTATAATGCTTGGGTTTGTTTTGCTCCTTGAACATGTTTGTAAGGTTCCTTTGCTTTTAAATTTTGCTTTTGTTGTGGGCTAGTTTCTTTTGTGCTTAGGTTGCTTTGCTTGTTTTCTGTGTGTTTGCCAAAGCACTTTGTAAATCTATGATTTTTGCTATACAAACTAGAACATGGCGATTTCATTTTGCTTTAATGTAACTCTAGATTGGAGCCCACTGATGGCCAGGAAAGTCCCCTTCAAGAGCCAAAAATGTGAAGCATATTTGAAAGGTCATTGTGGAAAAAGTATAAATGATGCAGAGATTTGAAGTCATGCTGAAGCAACCAAATGTCTTGTGAATATTTTGGAGTTTAAATATAATTTCTACGTAAGTATTTGGCTGTGTTTGAGGGAGAGGTACAAAATTTAATTACATTAAAGAATGTCCGCATGAAACAATGACTACTTCAGACAATACTGAACTGTACTGAACTAAACCAGACCACTCGGTGGAAATGAGGCTCGAATAGGTTGGGGTGGGGGTGGGGGGGAGAATAGGTGGGTGCCATTGACGGAGAATAACCTCAAGTAAGCTGCATAAAGAAGTGGAATTTATTTCTTGTTATAACTTGTTGCTTTTAGTGATTGAGACATTTCAATGTGGAAACACATCTTACTCATACATCTTACTGTGCCCTCAAGCAACAACTATTAACAATATAAGCTAAAGTTTAATTAAGGGTTGATATTAACTGTATGTTCATGCAAATAAATGCATCAAGAATATGATATCTGCTGTGAGACCACATACCCACCCACATCTACAAGTGTTCGCTCTGCAAGGCAAAGTGAGTCTATTTATAAAGCCTCTCTTAACAACACAGCATTCTTAAGTGCTTTACATAAGGTATTAAAGACGTTATGATAGAAATACAAGGGGAAGGCAAAGATGAGAAGGAGCACTTAGGTGAGATTTAAGTGGAAAATCTTAAAAGTTGAGGGACGACGGAGATGACATTGTTTAAGGTGATGTCGTCCAGAGGATCTGGAAGTCTTAGCAAAAAGATTTGTTGGAGATTTCGAGCAAAAAAATCCAATTTTCTCAGCTTTCAGAGTGCAAAACCTCCTTGATCCACCCTAATGTACTAAGGGAACATCTTCAAATACAGAAAGACTAAAAGATGTGGCTGCAGGGTTTAAAGTGGAGAAAGTTTTTATAGGATGGCAAAGATTGACTGTTTTATTTACAGCCATGCTGTAGTGCTTCTTCTGTCTTTCTTGTAACTTTGCGGCTTGAATTCCCTGTTTAATATGGTGAGCTAACGGCACGGCGACTGGAAAAGGTGCTGACAGTGTGATGAGTCTCAGCAGGCGAGCCCGAGCATGGAGCTCCCCTGAGTTCTCCTGCCTGCCTCTGCATTTTTGTCTCATTCAGGACTCCGTAGGCCGTCATCAGGCAGCTCACCTTTTCGAATGCTCAATCATCTGTAAATGTCCCCTCTGTCCTCGGCTACAGCCTCGTACTGACAGGTGTCCTGAGCTACAAGACGGCTTTGGATGAGATATCTATGCTGGCCGACAAGGGCATACACACCGCAAATGGCCAAACGCTGCAAACACAGGAATGATACAAAACCAAAATCACAAAAACACATAAAACAACAAAAACAACTGCAATAGAAAAACGCTGCGTGAAAAAAATGATGCAATCACAGAAACGCTGCAGAAGCAAAAACATACAAAACGACAAAGCAAATGTGAAGGAGAAACGCTGCATACAGAACCCCAAAACAACTGCAAGAGACGTAAGAGATTACAGCCAAGTCCTTAAAAAGATGTAAAGGAAAACATACCTTTATTATTCTCCTCTCCAAACCTTAGCTAACTTTCTTGTGAGTATCGCGCTTTCTTCTTAGCCAACTTTCTCCTGGGTATCTCCTGCCTGCAGCGTTTCTGGGATTGTATCGTTTTTTTTTTTTTTTTTTCGTGCAGCATTTTTCCGTTGCATTTGTTTTATGTGTTTGTGTCTTATTGGTTTTGCGTCATTCCTGTGTTTGCAGCGTTTGGCCATTGGCGGCGTGTTTGCCTCGTCATATGGAGCAAGTAATCACCTCAATCACCAATGTTTATGTAAAAAAAATAGTAATAATAAAATAAAACCTTTATTGCCCCTTTATTGTTCCTACAAGTTCGTTTCCGATTTCTCAAAATACTAGGGAGGCGTGGGAGAGAGATCTTGGCATCTCTATTGAGGATTCAAAATGGGAGAGGGTATGGCTGAAGGCTATGAAAATTTCCATTTGTAACCATACTAAGTCAACCCAACTCAAGATTCTCCACCGGATCTATACAACTCCAGCCTTAAAAAACAAAATGGATTCAAAGACTTCCCCTATCTGTTGTAAATGTAACACTGATATTGGTAATTTCATTCATTGTTTTTGGACGTGTTAAGCTGCAAAACTACTGGTCAGGCATTGTAAAAGAACTGTGTGCTATTTTTTGGAGTATCAATTGACCTGGATCCAATGTGCCTTCTCCTTGGTTTTTCTGATCCCCATATTGTAAATGTAAATCACAGAAGACTATTTAGTCTATTGACTTTTGCTGCCAGAAAGAACATTTTGCTTTTCTGGATTAAAGACTCTGCTCCCTCAAGAAAGTCCTGGCATAACCTGATTATGGACAGTATCCCAAATGAGTATATTACTTGTTTGTTGCATTTTTCATTGGGATGTTTTTATGAGCTCTGGGAACCATACTTAAAACACATTGGCCCTCAGCTCTTATCTTCCATTTTACTTGGCTTCCCTAAATGTAACTAGGCGTGTTACCCCACTCATAAGAAGTATATCCTTAGATACTTTTGTTTAACTTCTATTTTTATTCATTTCTGCTATAATGTGCCCATTGCTGTATCCATGATTGCTATTGTATACCGGTCTGGACTTGTGTGAATGATGCCTGAGCTTTGTTCCTAATGTTCTTTTAAAATTAATTAATAAAATTTAAAATATATATGTGTATGTATATATATATATCAAAATGACAGTAATAATAATTATAAATTAGTAAGCAATAAACATAATTAAGAGTGCCAAAATTAGCTAATTCTGAAGATTGTGTTTGTTCAAAAGAGCCATACAAAAACCTCCCATGGAGCAATGCAACACATTTCCTACAGCTACAAATCAAATATCAGTGACTTCATTACATTTTCCAGTAGCTTTGTGACAGCATCTTTGCTTTCTGACTCAAGTAGCTTTTCAGTAGCTTAGTGATTTTATTAATCAAGTAGTGCAGTAACATCCCAAAAAGCTTTCCTGTCATGGTTCGGTTAGTTATGTTGTATTTAGTATGTCTTTCCTTGTGTTCTTTATTAGACCTCTTGTTCCTCTTGTCTCTTGTGTTTCCTGTTTTATTTTGAAATCCCTCTGTTCCATGTGGTGTTTCCTGCCCTCCTTTCTGTGTGCCACTGATTGTGATTCCCTCCACCTGTGTGATTGTCTCACCTGTGTTCGATTACCCGGTGTATTTAGTCTCTGTGTTTCCCCCTTGTCTTTGTCAGGTCATTCGTCTTCCATGTGCCACTCCACATGTAAGTCTCCAGTGTCTCTCGTGTCTTTGGTGTTTCCCTGTGTTTGTTGAACTTTTAAGTGACTTTGGTTTGTACTTTATTTTGAGATTCTAGGGTTTTCTTTCTTTGCTCACCAGTTTTTGATTTGTAACTTTTGGTAAGAGATTTTGTTTTGTATTTTGGACCTTTTGTAAAGAACCAGTTTTTGGGCTTTGGATCCTTTTTAAAACAAAACCTTTATGTGAAGCTGCATTTGGATCTTTCTTCTTGTTTTTTTTTTTTTCTTAGTTTACCTTAGTTTCATATCCTGACACTTTACCCTATGATGGCAAAGACGGGAAGCAGCATCAGAGCACTCTATCACAATTCAAAAATACACTCATGAACACACGTGCAGATATTTACTGAATAAAACAACCAAAACACTTTTAAAATCAACTAAATATAGCAGCTTATATCCTCTCAGCAGCAGACTATGAAGTGCTGAATACAAGAGGAAACAATAGACAGGTTCAATTTCAGAGTACAGGAGACAAGGACAGTTTGGGAGGCTTAAGTAAGATGATTAACCTCTTTTTTTTTAACACAAAAGTGTCATATTTTACTTTACAAAACATGACTTTAGATGTCCAAAAATAGGCGTGAGATGAGAAAAAATGGGTTATAAGAAGAGATGTTTTAAGATGATGGTCTCTGTCCTCGTGTTTTTAATTATCTTATTAGTCTTGAATTTTACCTTGTATTTTTTAACCTTTTTACCTTGTTTTTCATGTTTTATATGTCTTTTGTTGTTGATTTTACTCTGTGCTTGTATGTAGTTGAAGTTGTCTTTTATTTTTTGGTTTCACATCAGCTTAATTTTATTTTATTCAGACTGTAGTCACTATGCAGCAGTTCTTAAAATTGTGCTTTAAAAATCAAGTGGATTGGATTTGAAGAAATAATTTAGCCTTTAAGAATAACATAAAACCAAACTTATGAAGGCCTGTTCAAATTTAAGTTTTTTCATTTAATTACCTCTGTGGTTTAGAAGTGTGTTAATCACTCTGATTTTAAAGTGAATGCCAAGAACATAACTTAATGACTAAACAGAGTCCATTAACATGGTTGTTTTTAAAAGCAGACATCATTTAGTGCTGCACAGTTTAAAACAACACAAAGGCATAGCATTCAACAAATGAGAAGAATATCATAAGACAAATTAGGTTAGAAAAGCAAAGCAGTTCGGCTGAATATAAAAATTAATCTATGAAGAAGAGCGCTGACTGAGGTTAGTATAGTTTTTATAATGATGATAATAACACTAACATTTCAATAATAATAATGATAGGAACTGCAACGTTAGTGGTTTCCATTTTTTCTCAGCAGGGTGTGTGTTTGTCAAAAAATCAGGCGATCACATGCAAGGCTGTCTGTTTCTGAGGATACGGAAACAATGAAGTTGGAAATCATCACCTTGTTATTGAGCAAACTTACCAAAAAGATGAGCACACATCCTCATATCACAACTACTCCTCATGCACAGAAGGCATTTGTTGATCACAAAAGGCTGAGAGATGAGTGACAAATTCATATGCCATGAAACATCACAGAAACATAAACACTCAAAGATTATTCAAGCAACAAGGAGTTATAATTATAATATTTTATAAACTGTTAAAAGAGGTATGAAACACACTGGGCTTGGCTCCAGAAAATAGTTTCCAATAGAACTTCAACCATTTTTATGAAAGGTCTGCAAATTTAACAAGCCTATGTGCAGGAGCATATTTCTTTATTATCATTTATTCATAAGCACAACACATTAACATTAAGATTTTGCTCATGCTCCAGCCTTCACCAGCTGGCTCATTTTCTGCTGCTGTCCTTAAGGCAGATGTTTAAACCAATTAAAGGGACTTCAATGAAAATGAGGTAGAAAAATGATAAAGTTAAGAAGGGCTTTGGCATTTAAAAACTACATTTACCACAATGAATAAAGTGTGTTTAACATTTATAATAATCTGCATGAGAGATGACTTTGTTGCAGAAAGAAGGAAAGGCTTAATGCGTAGAAAACTCTCCAGTCAGTTTGTCTCCAGTATGTTGCAAGGGCATAACTAACAATTTTTTTTTTCAGCTTTTTTTTCTGAGGAGTCGCAGGCCTAAAATTCAAAATGACTGAATATTTGCAAAAAAAACCCAAACATTTTATCAGTTTAAACATTAAATGTATTGTTTTGCAGTGTATTCAGTTATAGGTTGAATAAGATTTGTGAATAATTGTGTTCCATTTTAATTTACACTTTACAATGTCCCAACTTCATTGGATTTGGGGTTTGTAATATTGTAGTCTAATCAGCATTTGAACAGTGTGAACTTAACTAAACATTACTCAAGTAAGGGCTTCAACTACAAGTACTGAGGTGCTGTAGCAATCATATATATCTGAATTTGTTTAGAGTGGCACGGTGGCACAGTAGGTTATGCAATGCTTCACAGCAAGAAGGTTTCTGGTTCGATTCCTAAGTGACAGTGTTAATTTTGACAGCACTTTTTAATTTAGTTTTGGTTATAGTCTTTTGTCTAAAATATTCTTTAGCTTTAGTCATAATTTAGTCATCTAAATTGTTTTAGTTTTAGTCTAGTTTTAGTTGATGAAATTTCACAACATTTTAGTCGATGAAATCTACTGTAAATTTAGTGGACTAAAATATGAAGTGTAAAGGGTAAGGCATTTTTTATGTTTCCTTGAATTTCTGAAGTCATGTTTTAGACTTGGATTAAATCAAACATCTAATAACCCTTTATTGAATGCTAGTAAAGTCTGAATGTATAAATGAACAGAAACAAATTGAACTTTTGTGTGAAATGCAGTCACCTTTATTTAGGCTACCTGGCAGAGCATCTCAGTTACAATACCAGAACTGACAACAAACAGTGAACCTGCTCTACATGAATATATCAATTCATAAAGAGAGGAGCTCTGATTGGATCGCTCCACAACTTATCCCACCACCACCAAGCTAAGGCAGCTGTGATTGGATGTCCCTCTGAACTCATCCAACCTTTCCACACAACCAAAGTAGCTGTGATTTTTGTCTAGTTTTTATTTGTTGAGGAAAATGTTGGTTAATTTAGTTTTAGTTTGTCTAGTTTTCGTTGGGGGTAAAAAGGTTGTTGAGTATGTATGAGTATGATTGTGAAAAGTTGTCTGTCTCTCTATGTGGCCCTGTGATTGGCCGGCGACTGGTTCAGGGTGTACCCAACCTCTCGCCCAACGTCAGCTGGGATAGGTTCCAGCTCCTATGACCCAGGATAATCGGTATAGATGATGCATGGATGACTTTGTTCACCCTCCTGCATTATGAAGCTCATTTTCCGCTCTTTAAATTTGGTCGATGATTCTGCCTGACTCATCGAGGTGAAGAGATTCTCCCGTCTGGGCTGCCCTCATTTAAACATGAACAGCCGCTCTGTATTATGATGCTTGATTCTTATAAAATATCTGAATAGAGCTCAATACACAAGTAAGACAGGAGCGGCTTTGTTTAAGAGGCTGAATTACTTCAATATATTTCAGCCTGTGTGTGAGCAGAAGACTGAAAATCTTTGACAAAATCCACTTCAAACAGTTTGGACAGTTTGATTATTAGCTTACCGTATGTTACTGTAAAGGATTTCTGCCAAAAAACAAGCTCTTAATTATGAAACTGCGAAAACAACAAAAGGATCCAGAAGTTTATTCAGCATTTCAGGCTGATGGGCTTTATCAGGAGACAAGGACAACCTGCATGTTTGAAAGCACAAAGAGAGAAATTACAAAGGAAATAACAAGAATAACAGAACATGAAAGACTGCAGTCGACTGTAATCTCAAGCAGAGAAGAAAGGAGTTAGAATAGAAAGAGCATGCATGTGGGCTGCAGGAATAATGTGTTGAATGTATTTAAATAGGTGCCATCTGGAGACCTCCCTAACCTCTGTTTTAGATGTATAATAAGAAGATTTTCTTTGTGTTGTGAGATTATTTTCAGCTGCGGATGTTGAACTGAGAGATCAAAGCTGTCGGTGTTGTTGAGAAAACTGTCACTGACAACAGCTCCAGTATTCAAAGTCTCTGTAAAGGCATAAGAAAGTATGTAGTTGAAGTAGGGCTGTCGTGATTTTAGATTTTCACATCGTGATTGTCAAAATATTACCATCACAATATTATCACAATATTTATAGAAAACTAGGGTGAACATACTCTTAAAACCCAAAAAGAGGGCTGAGGTACATTGGAATAATGCCAGTGGCCCAGTGCAGTGCTTTATTATAAATATTAACCCTTATACTACTATGAATATGAATGGCTGCCTGGTCTGTTTTGCCTTTTTTGTCAATAAATGTGTAAGAAAATGCCCTTTGAGTAAATTATGTTGCACCTTTTTTCAGGTAAAAATAAAACATTCTTGCAAGTATTTGTCATTTTTAAGTTGTAAATGCTTAAAACAGTGTGTAATTATAAGAAAAGAAAAAAACAGATTTGAATTTTCAACAGGTTCCTCTTTATAAACAATTCTAAATGAGCATGTACAACACTTTTGAGAAAACAAAACCAAAACTCAACCTAATTTATATTAGTTATTATTTTTTATATTATTTATGAAATCCATTAAACAGAAACTACGATGAAAAAGACGTAGATGAACTAGGTGAAAATACGGCAAAAGAATGGCAAGAAAACACTCCAGAATGATACTAATGCCATTATTTACAGTATTTCTACATTATTTACATAGAAAATACCGATAAATGACTCACGTTTGTCTCTGAATCCTCTCTTTGCTCTGCGGCTCAGTCAGCTCACTTCCCGTCCCTCCCCCTCAGACAATCCAGCCTTTACTGTACTGTACTGTATATCACTGGGAAACTTTCTCACCTTTCAGAATCTGTTGGAATTATTTGGATAGCGTGGATACTCGTTATTAGTGAAAATGTAAACAGACCTGTCTCGCAATGCGAAAAAATCATTAAAAAAATGTCCAGGGTCTGCATCCAGATTTGGGTCACTGCCAAAATTACATCACATCTCCATCGTGTTTTGACCAACATTCCTTGATAATGTCATTAAAATTGTCTGAGAACTGATGGAGTTATTAGCAAAATTGTGCTAAACTGCTTTATCTCACAGTATTAACAATCTGCATCTTTAGTCATTTCATCACCAAAATCAAATCACTTGTGCTTGTGCCATGACCAAAATTCCCTGAAAATGTCATCAAGATCCTCAAAGAACTTATTGGGTTATTAGAAAAAATGTGGTTAACTGCCCTATATTGCAATGTTAACGATCCTTTAAAAGAAAAAAATCCTGGATACCTATCAAGATTCTGATCACCACCAAAATCAAAATACTTTGCTGACAACATGATGAAATGCATTTGTGATTTAGCCTTGCAGTGCAGCTGGATCCACCTGATTCAATGTCTATAATCAGACAGATCCATCTTACCAAGCTCCAGTCTACAACTATTGTGAAATAACTTCCTTTCAGTGCCTCAGCTGAAATACAGAGTTAAGATGTTTTTCTGCAGTTGTTCATAATTGATCAGTCTCCAGCTTTTAATATTTGAACAACAGAAGCTCCTCTTCAGTCCTCAATTTAACAACTTTTACCAGCAAGCATCGGTGTCCCCACAGAATATGTGACTAGACTGAACAAGCCAAATATTGGCTGAAATTAATAAAACATCACTGTTCTTTCCATGCATCACCAGGATTCATATTTAATTCTCCAAGATAAGTCAAAAATATCGAAGAAAAGAAACTAGTGAACAAGTAAATCCTAATAGCAGAATGTGAATAGTGTGATTACAAAGGATCAGAGATCAGAAAACTGTGGCTGCTTCATTCACCAGAGACAGAAATGCTGAATATTGATATATTTAGAAGAAGAGCCCGCTGTGATGAACGTTTGACCTCAACAACACAGGCAGAACACCCTTGACTTTGCTCAGTGTAAGTAAGGACTGTAAAAAATCTGATGAGAAAACTGATAACACTTCTGACTCAAATAAAAGCTGATAGATTTCCTCTGGGGCAGGAGAAGTTTTCTGTGAGATCTTCAGCTTCTGCTCCAAGTTTAACCCGCAGACATGAGCATCTTCTGTGTTTCTCTCCAGATCCTCCACCCTCAAGTTGGATTGATTGTAGGATTGACTTGAGGTGGCCCTAAGTACTGGAATTACACCACAGTGCTGACTTTAGTTCGTGAGGATTTATGGCAGCAGCTCTCGTGGCCAATGCAGCCAGCTTGCTGGGTTTGGCTGACCTGAAGTTCTTCATTTGTTCCTTTCACTCCGGTGGTAGTTTTATAAATAGACTGTGATGAATCAAGCTGATCAGAAAGTGTTTACTTGAGCATTTGATCAAAGGTTTCTTTCAGGAATCTTATCATTGACTCAGTAGATGTGGGCCCCTCAACCAAAACAAAACTCCCACCAGGGAACGATTTTATGAAAACATTGATACCCAAGCCATCATCGATTCTGCAGACTGAGTCAATTCTTTATCTATTCTTGATGTGAAAAGTCAGCCTACAAGTCTCCCGTGTCAACAATCGAACACATGGCACATAGAACTGATCCCTCCCACATGAAACTTCTTTTTCACTCCTTGATGACGACTTCTTTCAACACCAGAAGGTAGCAATAATTTCAAAAGTCATTTTCTCCACGAGCAGGATTTCTCTCCGAGGGCAGGATAGAGCTATAGCTATATAACAGATAGCTACAGATATAGTTTTAATATGTGCGTGACAAATCATAAGCAGCGTCTGATTTTCATAAGTTAGTTTTCAGTAAATTTTTATTTATTATTACTTTTGTCAGTTTCAACTTATTTCAGTGACCATTGTGGGTTTTTCTTTCTTAAATGGAAGGGTACCAACAGTTTTGCCCACGTGTGTATATACTTCTAGTCCACATTTTAGTTTATTACAGTATACTTAAAGTATACTACAAGTACACTCTTCTAGATACTGCCATTGCACTGGTTGTATACTTCTAGTCCACGTTTTAGTTTATTGAAGTATACTTTACTTTTATGAACTAAAAAATACTATTTTTACTATTTTACAAGGTGCTTGTAAGTTCTACTTTCTTATAATTCCCTTCATGCAAAGAATAAACAAATAAGTTCTGTATCACAGTTAAAGCTCTGACAGACTAAAGAAGAGATCCAACAGTGCTGTATGCTTGGAAGATGGTACATTTTGTTTAATTAATGACTTGGTTATTTTTTAAACAAACGTGTTCGCATCATATTTCTGCTATTTGTCCATGTGCCAAACTCTGTTGTGTTTCTTGGGGTACCTTACTGAGCCAAAATGAACCAGACTGCTTGTTGGAAACACAGCACTAAGGCCCCACTTTGGTGTGAGGTCGCTCTGGCCTGCATTTATGTCGACATGCGGGATGTTAAAATTAAACAAAAAACTCTCTGCCTGTCATGACATGAGTGTGATTCTGTCTCTAGAGGCTCAAACATGCAGAGCTCCAGTGGTGCAGGCATATGAACCTTCACTGTTAGACAGCACTATATATTATGGCTTCATTTTTCATGGTGGTAAACTGTCTAAATGCCCTTTCTAGTCTGAAGAAAGGTCACTGAGGTCAATTGAGTATAGACTTGGGCCCCCCTGCAGTCCGTGTAGGCGGCAGGATTGGTGTGGACCAGTTGGCTTTAGTTCACACGTATAAACCGAGACTGGTTTCCCTTCAGAAAATCCCCAATTGACTTCACAAGGAGGGTGAATTAAAAATAGTGGCTAGCAGAGACTGATATTTTGGCATAACCAGGTGTATGGCTCGGTATAAACAGAGAGAGAGAGAGACTGAGGAAACCTGGCAGCTTTTAGAAGTCTTAATCCTGATTCATCCGGAGATGAATGAAAGCTTAAATTCTGTCACAACAAATGATTGCCGTCCAATTCATGACGACTTCCTTTCTCAGAACTGAAATAAAATTAGATAAAAGGCTGGACAAAAGTGGAGCACGTTTTTCACTCCATGTCAACACATCATTCTGATTCTCCATGACGTACAGAAGTGCTGCAGCTCTTAGTTACTTCCTGTTGCACCCATCCTTCAAGATTAATACCTTTTCATGCCCCCCTCACAAAGTCAGTTAAAAGTTGAAGTTAAAAGTTGAAGTTTTCTAAATATACCCTCACATGTGAGCACGAATTTCTTTATTAACAAGTATCAGTGAGCATACCTTGAATTCGATAGAGTTTATTTGCCTCTGTTATATACAACGAAGGATTAAGGCCACACAAAAAAAAAGTACATAAGAAAAAGGAAAGCTGCGAGAATAAAGTCATGAAGTTACAAGAATAAAGTTTAGAGAATAAGTCGAAAAGTTACTATAATAATAATTATAAAGTTATGAGAATAAAGTAAAAAAGTTACAAGAATTTTCGCAAAAAGTTACAAGAATAAAGTCATAAAGTTACGAGAATAATTGTCACATAAAGTTACGAGAATAACGTCATAAAGTTATTAGAATAATGTCGAAAGATGACGAGAATAATCTCATAAAGTTACGAGCACAAAGCATAAAGTTACAAGAATAAAGTCAAAAAGTTACGAGAATAATCTCATAAAGTTACAAGAAAAAAGTCAGAAGTATTGGCAAAGACATTAAGAAGGCTATTTGTCAAAACTTTAGATCCATATAAGAATACCTTAACCAAGAAGACGCCCTCATTTCATCCTCTCTGTGTAGGTGTTTGTCTGCTCTTCTGGTACAACCTTTCAGAAGAAGTTTGTTTTCTAGTTTAATTTAAATAGATTTATGACTTTATTCTTGTAACTTTTATAAGATTATTCTTGTAACTTCATGACTTTATTTTCGTAACTTTATGACTTTATTCTCGTAACTTTATGACTTTATTCTCGTAACTTTATGAGATCATTCTCGTAACTTAATGACTTTATTCTAGTAACTATGACTTTATTCTAGTAACTATGACTTTATTCTCGTAACTTTATGACTTTATTTTCGTAACTTAATGACTTTATTCTTGTAACTTTATGACTTTATTCTCGTAACTTTATGACTTTATTCTCGTAACTTTATGACTTTATTCTCGTAACTTTATGAGATCATTCTCGTAACTTAATGACTTTATTCTAGTAACTATGACTTTATTCTAGTAACTATGACTTTATTCTCGTAACTTTATGACTTTATTTTCGTAACTTAATGACTTTATTCTTGTAACTTTATGACTTTATTCTCGTAACTTTATGACTTTATTCTCGTAACTTTATGACTTTATTCTCGTAACTTTATGAGATCATTCTTGTAACTTAATGACTTTATTCTAGTAACTATGACTTTATTCTAGTAACTATGACTTTATTCTCGTAACTTTATGACTTTATTTTCGTAACTTAATGACTTTATTCTTGTAACTTTATGACTTTATTCTCGTAACTTTATGAGATCATTCTCGTAACTTAATGACTTTATTCTAGTAACTGACTTTATTCTAGTAACTATGACTTTATTCTCGTAACTTTATGAGATCATTCTCGTAACTTTATGACTTTATTCTCATAACTTTATGAGATCATTCTCGTAACTTTATGACTTTATTCTCTTAACTTTCCTTTTTTTTTTTTTTTTTTCAAAGGTGCTTTTTTTTAACATGGCTCTAATCCTCGGGCGCAGTTATATCTATACATAAAATATATATATAATATTCTAACAAGTGCTGAAAAATGTGATGGTTGAGTATGATATTTTCAGACAGCCCCTTGACCAATTGTAGACGGATTTTAAACATCCATCATTGTAGATGAATCGTGTGGGACTTTGTACTAACGTATTGTGACGTCATTCAGCAAACACCATTTCAAGCTGACATATACTCCCTTTCACCATGTGCAGGTGCAGCTGGTCTCAGTTTTTTGACACCATGCCTAAAGATATAAAATGGCACCTCAAGACATACAGCAGGAGTCCAGTCCTGAGAGGGAAGCAGCTCCAGCTGATAGAGATGAACTCAGCTGTACCTGAGCTCAGATAAGGTATGCAAAGGTCAACTCTTGCTGGAGTTTACGCACATTTTATCAAAAGTTGGAAATATCTAAGCATGCGTAAGATTTTTCGACAAACGGCATTGCCCAACATGGCTTAGCAATTCCTCCTAGGTCGGCAAAAGTTGGCCAAAACATCAGTGTGTGAATGCAGCTTAAGATAAAATTGGCATTGCTACCTTTGATATTTATTAGTTTTTGAATTCCTTCTTTAATTGTGCACACACTGAGATATACAGCCTTGATTCCTTCCATAGAAACTGTGCCATTAAAGACTTCAGACGAGTGTTTCGTAGTCTTACTCAGAACAATATCAAACTCAAACAGATGATCAGGAGCCAGGACGCTGTCATGAATATCAATGAGAAACTTTGGTACTGCTAGGAATATAACTAAACATAAACATCTCAACTACAGTGAGATCAAACCAGGCTACGTCTCAGAGCTTCAAATAAGCATGTAAACACACTCACCATCTGCTCAGATTTGGCTGGAGAAGAGGAAGAAGGAGCTGAGACAGGCCTTATTTTTCTCGTCACTGATGTCAAATATCGAGATGAATAGCCAAGTGAATCTGAGTCAAGTCTCTACTCTGTAGATGCTCTTATAAAAGGTGTTTACCTGGAAAGAGGGATGTTTTCTAAGGTGCCATACAGAACAGCTGTAAATGGGTTGATGCTCCAAAGTGCAAACAAACAGCTACATTTAAGTGATTATTATTTGTATTTAATTTATGTAATGTATGTGTTAAGTGTGTGAGGCACTCTTCAAAGGTTAACTTTATTAGCCACAGGAGATACCAGTCAATTTGGCCCTTTTAATAAGACATCCTACAGGCTTAGACTCATTACTGATAATTAAGCCTCAATTGAGGGTTTAATAGCTGCAGAACAGGTGGGTGCAGAAGATGGCAGATTTAATGTGTTGTCTGAAAATATCTCCATCCCATATGTTTCTTTTCACATACTTCCTAATTGAATACTCATGTTTCATGTCAAGATCTGTTTCTAATGCTTTGTTTAATTTCATGTCAATTTCCTTCTCTAAGCATTTTATTTCACTCACAATTTTAACACTAAAGACCTTATCATGTGCAGCACAAAGTGTTTTGCTGTGAAATGTTACTGTGTTATTTCTGCCTGATGCTTGTTTCAGAAGCAAATGATCTTGTACTCCTGTTTGGGCTACAGGTGTGTGTTTGTCTGAAAATGAGGAGTGGAGAGCATTTTAGATTTCTCCATAAGCACTTTATCATGACTTATGTTTTATTTAAATTGTTATTAAATTGTTATTATGCTAACAGTTCTTAAAATATATCATGTTAAAGCTGATCAATTCAAACATGTTATTTCAACAGGTTAAACATGTCATAAGTCAGTAAAAGTGCAGCTTCAGAGAGCTGGGGCCACTTTCTCAGTTTCACATCCTGTGGTTCTGTGGTTTACTGAGCTGCAAGCTCGGTTGAACTTCTGTCTTAAGTCTGACTTTTGACAGACGTAGCTTTTGAAACCAGGCACAGTCAGATTTCCTGTTCGGACTTGTGCTTCCGAACAGTCTAACAATACTAATTAAAAAAATAAATAAATAAACCTTGGTCAGGTACAAAGCTGGCATGTTCCTAACTTGAGGATGCAGAAACTGACTTTGCTTTAAGCATCCTTACCTGGTCTAAAGTCTGTGGTCAAAGGGTTTCTGTTGTCTTGAGGACCCATTAGAGAGACTGGCACAAATATTAGATGAAAACACTCACTTCACTGAGCTTGTTTTACTAACATAGATGCACGGCAGCACACTTCGACTGTTAAATTTCAGAGCATTTGTTGAATAATTCAGTTTAAAGTTCATGACGGGATGGAGAGGTGAGAGACAGTGTGGTCTTTTTGCAACTGTCCTTGGTGTGCTATTCCTGTGCGCTCCAGTGCATGTACTACTCCTAGAAAAAAATAAAAAATCACACACAGGATAAGGGTTGCAAAATTCCTGTCAATTTTCAAATTAATAGGAATAAATGGAAATAAACCTATAATTTACAAAATTAAATGTTGGCCCTTATCAGTGATTTTAAACATATTTGGGGAAATTATGTTTTTAGCATAATCTTAACTAAAACAATGAAGACAGGGGTATTGAGGCCACTCCCCCTACATGCACTGTGCATTCCTCCATTACGTGCACATGATTTCTAGAACCCCAGACTATTAAGGAGACATATTTTAGGACATAAAGTGAATTTGAAATTGATTGTTAAATAAAATAATTAAGAATTGGGAAAGTTCTACTTACAAATAAATCTGTTTAAAGGTTTTTAATTGTATTATTTTGCACAGATGTCTGACTTTGACAAAACAAAATGTTTATATTTATGTTTGGATATAAATAACCCCTAGTTTTCAGTTAATTCCCATAAACCCCCATAATCCCTTTGGAAAGTTTCCAATTTGGAATATTTCCAGAATTCCTTATTTGAATTTCCCATGCAAGGTATCTGGAAGTTTTCCCCTTTGCAACCCTACATAGGAATAAGGATTTTCTCAAACTACAGAACTACATTTCTAATGTTTGTATACACTTAAATGAATCTCACTGACAGTTATGCTCACAGATAATCAAACAGGCTGTCCAGTGTGTTTTACGCATACAATAGAGAACAGAACCAGGATTCCTGCTTCCTAATAAAATGTTTTACTCATTATTATTATTTATTAATATATGTTTATTGTTTTCAAAATGGAAAAAGAACACAGGACAAACATATAAATGAATGAACATGATGAACAGTCATGACAATAAACTAAACATACATTTAAAAATAACAATTAAAAAATGCTGTACAAGGTGAGTAACTGCACATTATTTTTGAGGTTGCTTTTACTATAGAGGGAATTTAACAAACAAAAGAAGAGCTCTAACAAACCTCGCTTTATCTGAATTGGAATACATCTCAGGGGCCAAATTAGAAGAATTGGATAATTCAGTTGTTCTTTCTGTTTGTTACTCTTTGCAAAGCTCTTTCAAAGCATTTTAAACTTTTCCATTGAGCAGAAACTCAACCAGTTCCTCAAACAAAACATTATATATCGGCCAATCTCAATAATAAATGACTGGCATCTGCAGTACGAACCCTGATCAGGACATCCCTACATATTTTAAAAACCTCTTCTTATTCAGACATTTCTTTAGTCCCTCATGTTCTCTGTTCCCCAGTTTGACCCACAGACGATCAACAAAAATCCATGCCTATTTTTCAAGCACCTACACCGCTGTCCTGCTTCAGTTGTTGCCAAATGCTGATGCAAACATCTGTTCAGGATCCAGCTGTGTCATGCATTGCAAGCTCAAATCTCCCACCCCACCCTCACCTCAGTGTTTTTTCAGCAGCTGGGTGTTGCTGCTGCCGCCAGCCCGAGCTAATTGCTATTCAGTAGCCATACATTGTCATTTATAGCTGGCTTAAATGCATTACCCACAGCCTGCACCAATGAGTGTTGCCAGGTTACTCAGTGTAAGTGATCGCAGCCGAGGTGGCAGCGGAGTAAGTGAGGTCGTGACAGAAAGTTGGCTCCTTTACTCTGTTGCTAAGAGCGTTTTCTTGGCCGTATTTGTGGACGGACACATCAGCATTTAATGTTTCCCTCATCAACTCTCAAGTGCCACAGAGCATGTTTTTACAAATGTTTCCATCTTGGAGCGCGGTGTCAGAAATGCTCAATTTGTTGTGGTCAGAAATGCCAGCTTAGCCTTGAGTGGAGAGAGGAGTATGTTTTGAAATTGATCCTAACAAGGCTGGACATTGTTTGGAAGTTTACAAAAAATGTTAAAAAATGGATAAAGTTGTTCCTCTGGAGGGATTCTGAGATGTGAGCGGGCGGTTCAAGTTAGCAAAACATCCTCTGTTTTTCTGCACATTGAACTTGGCATTAACTATAATGCTATGAGAAGCTTGTCTGTTTTCTACTACACGATTGTTTGGACAAAGTATTCTCAGTCAAGGGATGAAATGAAATAAACATAAGAGAAGTGCAACATCTGGCTGAGTTGAAGCCAAGTTTCCTCACAGCCTCCAGCAGCAATAAAAACACACACATCTGTGTACCTGTGCGAGCCACAAATTGAATTGCTCTTCACACAGAACCTCCTTTTGGCAGATTGTGCGAAGGTGACATTTGGGAGAAAATGGTAATTTCAACGCGACTGTACATTTAGCCAAAGAATTTAACAGATGTACACCCAGAGTTTTCCCCCACAAGCAAGAAAAAAAAATCACACTGAGAGATGAAGAAAGTGTAGATGAGCAGTCCAATTAGCCATTTTCTTATGCTTTTCTCTGTAGCAGTAAGATCAAGTGAATTAAAACTGTAAAATGGTTGAAAAGTGCTGAAAGTGAGGTTTGGAGAATGGTATCTGCTAATTACATACATGCACCCTTGGGCATACAAACTGAGTGTTTCTCTGCAAATATGCATTCACAGGTGAACCACTCCGTCATCAGTTTTAGCCAAAGATATTACTCAAGTTATTGTTTTTCTGCTCTCGAACAAGATGAGAACACAAAATAAGATCAGACAGAAACTCTGATTGGTGATTCAAGAGCCAGATTGCTCCAAATCTGCTAATCAGTGAACTTTCAGTTATTCAAAAGACATTTAAGGTCGATTTCACACCTTAAAATCAGCTGACTCAGAGGTGACAGTTATATAATTTCATGTTTGTGTTGGGTTTGGTTTGGACTAAAGCCTGACAAATGTTGTGTACTCTCGCCTCCTACCACTAGTTGGGGCTGTAGCTGAAGTCTTTGGTCCTGCCCATTGTTGCACTATACGCAGAAGTGCACCACCAGCTTTGAGTAATAATAGTAATTTGAAGCCTGGTGCTGTTTGGAAGCTTTCTTAACCGGTTCAGGGTGTCCTATGCCTCTCACCCAATGACAGCTGGGATAGGCCCCAGCCCCCACGACCCTGAAAAGGATAAGTGGTGTAGAAAATGAATGAATGAATGAATGAATAGTTTGTCTGTTTCTCCGTTGGACTGTGTTTGTTTGTCTGTTTGGTTGTTTATTTATCTGATTGTTAGTTTTACTGTTTGTTGGTTAGTCTGTTTGATTGATTGATTGTCTGTTTGTTTGTACAGGTGTTTTGTCTTTCTGTTTGTTGGTTAGTTTTTGTGTTTGTATATTTCTCTGGTCTTTTTTTTTTTTTGTCTGATTGTTTGTCTGCTTGTTTGTTTGTTTGTCTGATTGTTTGTTTCTCTGTCTGTTTTCTGTCTTAATCTGTCTGTTTTTTAATTTGTCTTTTGCTTTTTTTGCCTGCTTGTTTGTTAGGTTGTATGTTTGTTTGTTTATTTGTCTGTTAGTTAGTTTGTTTGTTTTGTCCTTTTTTTAACTTGTTTTTATGTTTTTCTGAACAAACAGAAGTCTGAAAGTTTTTCTCTCTTTCTCTGTTTATTTGTTTGTCTGATTGCTTGTGTGTTTTTTTGATTGTTTGTTTGTTTGTTTGTTTGTTTATCCGTCTGTTTCTTGGTCTGTTGTCAGTCATTTTGTCTGTCTGTTTGTTTGTCCGGTTGTATGTTTGTTTGCTTATTTGTCCGTTGTTTAATTGTTTCTTTGTTTCTTTGTCTATTTAGATGTCTGAACAATTTTCTGTCTCTTTCTCTGATTAATTGTGTGTTTATTTGTCTGCCTGTTTGTCTGGTTGTTTGTTTTCCTGGTTGTCTGTTTGTTTGTCAGCTGGTATCAGCTCCAGCCCCTGCAACCCTGAAAGGGATAAGCAGGATAGATAATTGATGGATTGGTGTTCTTAGCAATTAAGAAATCATAATTCTTGAAAAGAAATTAAAGGTCTTGAATTGCCAAGGTGTCAAAACCAAAACATCTTGACCAAAAAACAAGTTAATACCGATCCATGGTGTATTGTTGCATGCCTGCCTTGGTGATTTAAGTAATAATACCAGGATAGTGGACATTATAGCCACTTTGCTGATATTTAACATTTTGAATGTATCTCTGCACACACAGTCTGAGATGAGAGCCAGTTCCTGCTCTAATAGGAGGATTAACGGTGAAAGAAAGAAGAGACCTCCTGTGGAGCTCTTCTGAAGCTCAGTCTGTGGCTGAGAGCACTTTTTCAGCTCTGTCAGAAATCAAGCCCTTCAGATTATATTCTCCTCTCTAAACTTTATCAGCCAGATATTTGAAAATACATCATTGCATAAAACTAATTTCAATTACTCTCTTCTGAAGATGACAGATCTCTGGGCTTCTTTGTCCGTGCTGCAGGTTCTTTTATGTGGAGAGCTGATAAATTCCCACTTTCTGCCTTTTATTTTCCCCTTCCTCCTCCCTAAATGTCAGTGCCGCCAGATCACTGCGCCGCCGTTCCACCCCTGAACACTCAAACGGAATTGAGGGGAGCCAAGAGGAACCGGAACAATTTGGCCTGATAGCACACCCCCTCTGCTCGACATCGCCAAGCGACCACCGTGAACTCAATTTTGTGAGCCTTCCCTTACCTACGGGCCGAGAGCTGGTGAGTGAGAAAGAGTGCGCAGGAGAGTGTGTTGGTGTGCGCCCAGGGCCAACCTCTTTGCACTGAATCATCCCAAAATCTGTGCAAGTTCTGCTCCGCCGGGTTACAGTTCCCTCTCGGCCTCTGTGTGTGCTCGTGTGTGTGTCGTGCTGACGCGTGCGTACGTGTGCACGTGGCATTTGTGCGGTTCTGCATGAGTGACGAGTCACTGGCCCAACTGGTTAGCTCAGCTGTGGACAGTCACAGTCATATTACGAATAAATGACGAATGATGGAGCGGAGAGCTGTGTGAGCGTTTGTGGAGGAGAGAGAAAGTCCCTCCAAGGTGTGGAAATAAAAGCCTCAAGCAGCTCAAAAGTAAATATTAAATCTGATTTAGGTAAGTTTTACATCAGCTTTCCAGGATTTCAAAATTGTACTATCATACATTTATCTCTAGGGAAGCATAACCATCAACTGCCCCTGGATTTTTTGCATTTTATTGCTAAAGTATATTCAAAAAGTAGCTCAAGTTGTGTAGAGGTGATCATTTGTTAAATTCAATTATTTTCAACCTACAGTACACCACATTCTCTGAATCTTTGATGATAATCTGGACTGTAGATGTTGAAATCCCTCCATTCCTTACAATTGTTCTTAGGTTTTTGATGGATGCTTGTAAAGGAACTGTCCCAAATAAAGTTATTCTTAAAAAAATGTAGAATAGATAAAATGTATGTAGTTCCAGTAAACTCAGGTGTTCACAAAAAGCTTTATCATACAAAATAAAGGCAGAAACCCTGTGTGTGCTTAAATGTGCATCATTAATTGGCAAAGAAAAGAAAGGGCTGCACCACAAAAACAAGAACAAAACCAACTACAGAGAGTTTAAGAGAATAAGGCAAACAAAAAGTGCAAACATGCTGCTATTTAAAAGCAGTTTTATTTTCCTTTCAGTGGATGTTTAAGTTTTTTAAGGGATGCACAATATTGGATTATTGAGGATATAAGATATGCCAGTATTTCAGAACTTAATTTGGCTGAGACTGATATCAATACTCATATGTTTTTTTTAGATAATAATACACCACATATTTAACGTTCAAACTGATAAATTGCTCTGCTTCTTTGCAATAAAAAATGTTGAAAAAACTTCTAAAAAAAAAAAATAAATTGAGAGCCAATGAGTAGCAAGTTGAGTGTTCGTCAGTGTTGCCAGGTTTTTCTACTGAAATAAGCAACCAGGTTGATAAAAACAATCCCAAAACAAGCCAGCTATTTTTTTATTGATGTGATATATTACTTTTTTAAAAAGAGAAATCTAGTTGAAGCGTGTTTTGATTTTCATCTACATTACATTTCATTTTCACGGTGACATTTTTTCTTATTTGTCTCTTAATTTACTTCTTCAACATCCTTTTGTTTGGAGGTACAACATCCTTTTCTTTATACAGAAGTGAAGGGAGGGACTAATGTTATTTATAACTCTGTTATCACTACAGTCTATCTAACCTTGATTTTAGTAACCAAACAGACATAGTCAGGCTTTTATGTAAGTTTTATGTTGATCCTCTGCAGCTTTATTACGGTGAAAACAGTAACAGCTACATTAGAAATAATTTAATTCTGGCTATAAGGATTTCTTTTTGATGGAAACATCAGTTTTGCCGCTCTTTTTACAGTCAAATTTGTGTTTGGAGTGGGACAAAATAGTTTGTGTAACCTCTGAATTGAGTTAATATTGGTAGTAGAGTGAGCATCAGATCCCTCTTGGGTTTGGGGGCACAACAAGCCCAAATGAGGAGCTGCACTTTTGGAAGAAGCCCAAAAAAACAAAACCTGCAGCTGCCAATATTTACAAGCAGCTTTTCAAAAAAAGAAGCCGAAAGTCGCTTATAATAAGCAGACCTGGCAACTATGGTGTAAGTTTGTGATATAGAAGGTTTATTGCCTTCCTAGAACATCTGACATGTTGTCTAAAGTGGGCTTCTGCTCGGTTTTGTACCAGACTTCAAATACCTGGCATGTCTTTGAATTTAAGCATAGAGCTCCATAACACCTCATTAATCCAGCTCGTGCCTGCTGTGTTAATTTTCTTTGTCTTGGTCCATGGGTCATGCTTCAAAGCAGTGCTCCTTTTTATTTGCATCATATACATACAACAAATACTCATCAGTAAATACATAAAGCCGTCTTCAAGCTGCCTTCATCTTTTTTTCCTGCCACCATCACAGGCGACGGTTAGAAATTGAAGCATCAGGAGCCTCTTTTTTAGCACTTGATCTCAGCTTTCCTCCCACTGATTTTGGCATCGCCGGCGCTGCTTCGCTGAATATGGCAATCAAACACTGAAATGTAACTTAAATGGACTGGCTAATAATTTTTCTCCCACTGCCAGGGAACAGTTGGTGTGTTCAGCCGGGCTACTTCCCTCCAGACCAGTGCTGGATCTGATTGAATCAAATGTTGTATTGTGTCCAAGCTGGTAGACAGACACACAGGCGGGCTGAGAGATAACACATAAAAAAGACAGACAGAGGCAGAAACAAACACGATGATTCAGGCTGGACGAGGACGCAGCTTTGTGTGATGCAGTGGCTCTGGATGGTTGTCCACGGAGGTCCATGTCTTATATAATGAAGCTGAGCCCCTTCAGAAGAACCAAAATACGACACTTGCTTTTAAAGTTCTTTCTTGCATGTCGATCTCCAACCACTCCCTCGTTCCTCATTTCAGACACAACCCACTGAAAGGACTGACGGTTTAAGTATGAACAGAAGTAAAAAGTAAAACTTGGACTCTTTCGTGAACGTCTTGATTCAGATGTTTTTAACAGCAGTGACTCCACTGGGGTCATGAACTTTAGTCTGTGGACTTCAACTCGAGTCACAATTTTGACAACTTTTGACTCAACTTGACTTTGGCTACATTCATGCTACAGGTCTTGGTATCAGCATGTAATTACCTGAAAAGCTAAATATCGGTATTGGCAGATATGGACATTTCTGTAGGTATTTACAGCCGATGTTTTGGCTGCAAAAACTATATGTCCCACATATTGGCTGTAATATTGTCAAAATGTATCATAATGGTTTACCTTGTCATCACTCAATGTCTACTTTTATCAATTAAAAGTGTCATTTATTACAAAATAAAATGTTTATTTCGCTTCTCATCTGTTTGTAACCAGTGTTAATTTAGACAGCTCTTTTTAATTTAGTTTTAGTCATATTTTAGTCATCTAAATTGTTTTAATTTTAGTCTACTTTTAGTTGATGAAATTTCACAACATATTTGACCATGAAATCTACTGTAAATTTAGTCAACTAAAATATGAAGTGTAAAGGGTAAGGCATGTTTTATGTTTCCTTGAATTTCTGAAGTTACGTTTTACACTTTGATAAAATCAAAAATCTAATAACTCTCTATTGAATGCTAGTAAAGTCTGAATGTATAAATGAACAGAAACAAATTTTCATGACCAAATTAGGTCTGATTGGATTAAGTCTCTGTCAAACATTTGAGTCTAGGTTTTATTCACTGACAAAAATATCAGTTAATTTAGTTTTAGTTTTTGTCCATGTGCACTTTCTTCAGGGGAAAAAAGGTTGTTAACGAAAACTATGATGAAAATAATTAGTCAGCAAAATCAACACTGCTGCAATGCAGCAAGTACATGTTAGTTGTTTTTTTTTTTTCTCAAAAACTCAACTTATTATCACAGACTTGATTTTCAGATATCTAAAAACATGCAAACTCCAAATGTTACCAATGGAAACTTAGTAAAGTAAGACTTGTGCATATCTCTTCCACCAGGGCTCCTATGATTTTAAACTATTCAAACTTTTTTGGTCTTGTATCTGTATCATCTGAGTGCATTGTGTTTGTGCACCTGTGTGTAGATAAATAAAGAGATAAATCCATTATCTCTGCATCCCCTTCACAGCTCCCACAGTTGACTATGAATATTCAAATAATGTCCAAAAAAGACTCAAACAGGTTCAGGTGTGCACTCTGATCCGACTGCTGTACACAAGCTGATGTTTCACAACCAGAGAGACATAATGACATTTCACAGGCAACAAATCCTGCAGGAAGTGGAATCTGACCTTTTAGATTTCCAATTTCAAATTAATAAGCAAACACACGAACACACACAGGCTCACAAACATTTTCAGCGCTCGGGTATAAACCACAAGTTACATTAATCGAATCCTACAAGAGATTAAAAAGAACAAATAAATCATTTAATTTGTACTCCGTGGTTTGATTGAATTTCTGAATATATCCAAATGTTTAGCCAATTTGTGCTGCCCTCAGAGTAAATACAAGCCATTATTGTGGAGTGACAGAGAGACAGTTGGCAATCACCAAAACAAAACATGCTCAATAATTCTTATCCCGATTCCAATGAAGTTGGGACATTGAGTAAAACAGAAATGACAGAAAACAATGATTTGCAAATCCTTTTTTAGTCCTACATTCAATTTAATACACTGCAAAGACAAAATATTTAATGTTCTCAGTGATAATTTTTAATTTTGTGCAAATATTTACTCATTTTGAATTTGAAGCAACAAAAGGTGAACAGGTTAATAAGAAGCAGGTGAGTGTCATGATTAGAAGGCTCAGTCATTTAAAAGCAAGGATGTGGCGATGTTCACCACTTATAGAACATATGAAAAGTAGTTCAGCCGTTTAAGAACAATGTTTCTCAAGAAACAACTGCAAACAATTTAGGGATTTCATTATCTAGTGGCCATAATATTATGATTTTATTTATTTATTTGTTTATATTTGTTTATCTATTTTATTTTTGAATATTATTAAGATTGAGAAAATCGGGATAAATCTCTGCATGTAACCAACAAGGCTGAAAACCAACACTGAATGCCGTGACCTTCAATCCCTCAGGCAGCAGTGCATTAAAAACCAGCATCATTCTGTAAAGGATATCACCGCGTGGGCTCAGGAACACTTCAGAAAACCGTTGTCAGTTAACACAGTTCATCTCTACATCTACAAGGTCAAGTGAAAATGTGTGGCATATTATGAAGCACAAAATACAACAATGCACTGTTGAGCAACTGAAGTCATACATCAGGCAAGAATGTGAAAGAATTCCACCTACAAAGCTTCAACAGTTAGTGTCCTCAGTTGCTTATTAAGTGTTGTTTAAGGGAAAGGCGATGTAACAGTGGTAAACATGCCCCTGTCCCAGCTTTTTTGAAACGTTTTCCAGACCTCAAATTCAAAATGAGTGAATCTTTAAAATAGCAGTGATGTTTTAAGGCTCTAAAGCCTATGTTTGTCCTCTCTGGTCACAAACATTCATCTTAAAACGAGTGAGTTATGATTCTTGGTCCTTGTCATCGAGCCCCACCTGCAGCACAAATGACCTTTTTCTCCAGAATCTGGCAACCGTGCAGCACCACAGAGACCAGAGCTGTTGAAGGATGCCACACCGCAAGGGGAGACCGTCGGCCAAATATAACCAGATCCAACGCTCTGCAGCAGAGCCCAGAGTAGAGTGGCACACCGATTGTTTCTCACTGGAGAAGTGCTCCAACACCAAACTCTGAGCACAACGATGCTGGAGACTGCTCTTCTGTTAATGAGAATGGCACCATTCCACGTCCATTCACGAGTGAAGAGGACTGCAGACACACCTTCTGGATAACATTTGTTCACACAAATGGACTCTTAAAAACATGTATGTGCCTGTACCAGGAGGGTTGAAGTTTCTTTGAATATCACTCTGCGATCTGTGGTGGGTGTCAGGCACTGGGACAGGAAATAAAGTGTGCTGCTTGTGTTGCCTGGTAACTCGGGTCAAGTTCATATCCGGCCATATTCAGGAACAGACCCGTCGGTGTTGGCGGCTCCAAAACTGTGGGCTGTTTGGCTGCTGGCTTTAAAAGAGCAAACGAATGAGTCTGTAAGCTTCAGCCTCTGTTTTAAAGAACCTCACCCTGTGTGGTCCTCAGCATTATCTGAGCTGGTTTTCACACCTACAGCTCCCCTGTTTTGTCTGATTCAGTTGAAATTGGCAGATTTCTTTTGGATGGTTTTATTTTCACACAACAGTATTTTGAAGCAGGCCAAATTGCCCGAGAAGGCAGGCTACAGTACCCACAAACAAGTCATTCATTAAGACTTTCTGTGGTCTGTTGGTGCATCTTTCACTTCATAAGGCAGGATGTGTCTTCGTTGTCTCTGAAATAAGCAGGGACGTCCCTGAAAAAGATGGATGGCAGCATGTTGCTCCTTAACCTGTTTGTACCTTTCAGCATTAATGGAGCCTTCACAGATGTGCAGGTTACCCATGCCATGGGCACTGCCCCCCCCCCCATACCATCACAGATGCTGTCTTTTGACCTTTGCTCTGATAACAGTCTGGATGGTCCTTTTCCTCTTTAGCCCGGAGGACACCACGTCCATGATGTCCAAAAACAGTCTGAAATGTGGACTCGGACCACAGCAGACTTCTCCACTTTGCCTCAGTCCATCTCAGATGAGCTCGGCCCAGAGAATCCGGCGGTGTTTCTGGGTGTTGTTGATATTTGTCTTTGTCTTTGCATGTTAGAGTTTGACCTTGACCTTGTAGATGTAGAGATGAACTGTGTTAACTGACAATGGTTTTCTGAAGTGTTCCTGAGCCCACGTGCTGATATCCTTTACAGAACGATGCTGCTTCATAATGCAGTGCTGCCTGAGGGATGGAAGGTCATGGGCATTCAGTGTTAGTTTTCAGCCTTTTGGCTTGTGTGCAGAGATTTCTCTGGATTATCTGAACCTTTTGATGATACTACTAGCTGAAGATAATGACATTGCTAGATTCCTTGCAATTTTAGATTGATATACTTTGTTCTTAAACTGTTGGACTATTTGCTCACACAGTTTGTCACAGAGTGAACCTGTTCACCTGTGGAATGTTCCAGAAAGGGTTTTTTTAAGCTTTGCTCAACTTACCAAGTCTTTTGTTGCCCCTGTCCTAGCTTTTTTGAACATTTAATATCTTGTCTTTGTCGTGTATTCAATTGAATATAGATAAAAAGGAATTTGTATTATCATTTTTAGGGTTAAAATCCTGCCAAATCCTGCTGTTTCCATTAGACACTACTGATGCTACTTGTTCATTCAGTACGGATTATTCCATGTCCTTTGTTTGCATGGAGATTTTGGGCAATTGGACGTACGGCAATTTCCATCGATCAGAGACACAGTGGCTCATCGAGATAGTCATTAGAAATTTATTGGTGGCATTGATGCTCCTAAATGGAATAAAATGTCTGATACCAATTCACACCTGTAATTAGAATATCTTAAGGCTAATAAGCATGCTACACCATGTGGTCCTCCCTGTGGACAGTTTTTCCTGGACATGGTGCCTTAAATCTTTATTCTTAATCTTTTTCAACAAAACTTATTGGTACTATTAATACTGTCTTATCTTATTTTAATACATGTATTGACTTATTTCCAGCTCACTGTATTGCTTAACCCGACTGGAGGCCCAGTCAGTGTTAATTTTGTTGGCTAATTATTTTTGTCATAGTTTTCGTCAACAACCTTTTTTCCCCTGGTGAAAACTAGACAGTAACTAATAAAAACAAGTGCACATGGACAAAAACTAAAACTAAATTAACTGATATTTTTGTCAGTGAATAAAAACTAGACTCAAATGTTTGACAGAGACTTAATCCAATCAGACCTAATTTGGTCATGTAGAAAGTAGAGACAAGTTAGAAATATATCCAATCACAGCTACTTTGGTTGTGTGGAAAGGTTGGATGAGTTAAGAGGGACATCCAATCACAGCTGCCTTAGCTTGGTGGTGGTGGGATAAGTTGTGGAGCGATCCAATCAGAGCTCCTCTCTTTATGAATTGATATATTCATGTAGAGCAGGTTCACTGTTTGTTGTCAGTTCTGGTATTGTAACTGAGATGCTCTGCCAGGTAGCCTAAATAAAGGTGACTGCATTTCACACAAAAGTTCAATTTGTTTCTGTTCATTTATACATTCAGACTTTACTAGCTTTCAATAAAGGGTTATTAGATGTTTGATTTTATCCAAGAGTAAAACATGACTTCAGAAATTCAAGGAAACATAAAAAATGCCTTACCCTTTACACTTCATATTTTAGTCGACTAAATTTACAGCAGATTTCATCGATTAAAATGATGTGAAATTCATCACATAAAAGTAGACAAAAATTAAAACAATTTAAATGACTAAATTATGACTAAAACCAAAAGATATTTTATTCAAAAGACTATAACCAAAACTAAATTAAAAAGTGCTGTCAAAATTAAAATTGCGCCTAGTGTTGGAGCAGCGCTCAGGTGTCTGCTGGAAAAGTTACCACCGTCATCCAGAAGTTAAACATTCATCCAAGAATGCTCTTCCCTTCTCAGAGTCCCAACTGTGCTGGCACACAACAGAGCAATGTGCTTTCTCCTTCCCTGCCTGGACTGGATCAATCTAATTTTCCAGCTTTGGCATGCAGACATGCAGTGTGTGTTTGTCTTGACAGGCGCTCTGCACTGTGGATAACGTAGCTAAAAGCAAGTTATCACACATAATGTGATGAGCTTCAACAGTCCTCAAAAAGCTCTGATTTAAAATCACTTCCTCATTTCATGCCCATGAGCTGTTCCAGATTACGTTAACTCATCTACCGAGCCGCGACTTCTGCAAATAAAAAAAAGTGCACAGTCAAAAGCAGGAGAGGGGAAGATGAAAAATTGATAGCAGGAGAAGACTGCCCTGAAAAAAAGAGCTCACTCCGAATCCACAGAAATCCTGGCAGCAGAACCCACACACTTCCAGATGTCAAACTTCTAAACTTTAGCCCATTAACAGATTTTTGAGTTTAAGGAGAGTGTGGAGGAGGCATAATCAAAACTGTTTTATGTAAATTTGTCTCCATAATCAACCAGAACTTCAATTTACAGTTGGTTTTTGAGATAATATTCAATATTGGCTGTGATTCATCCATAAATGTTAAAAAATAAATCCTTAAATATGGAGTAGGAACATGTTGAATGAGTTTTCACTGTGAAATGTTAGCAAGTCTTGACAAATAGAAACACAGCTCTGTGAAATCTGATTGATAAGATGCACTTGTAGTGCCTATTTTTTATCTTGAAAGTGCACTGCATGCTGTTTATGTAACAGTGCAACCAACACACCAGTGTAAATCCAACCTGAAGGACCAGCAAGCAGCACCACTTTTCAACAACTTTTCTCCCTCTTTACATCAAAATGTTAGGTCAGTAAACCTCTAAGGGAGCTGTGTTGATTGAAATGACCCCTTAATTATCGGGAACAAGTGAGAAGCATGGTTGGACAATCTACTTCAGGTTGAGAGTTCAATTAGCATGGTAATACAAACCTCAATTCCAATGAAGTTGGGGCGTAGCATTGAACAAATAACAGAATATAATGATCTGCAAATCATTTTATTTAATTGAATACACTACAAAGATGACATATTAAAGGTTCAGACTGATAAACTTCATTGTTTATTATGTTAATGTTCACTCATTTTGAATTTGATGCCTGCATGTTCCAAAAAGCTGGGACAGGTGCATGTTTACCTCTGTGTTGTATCACCTTTCCTTTAACAACACTCAATAAGTGTTTGTGAACTGAGGACACTAACTGTTGAAGCTTTGTAGGAGGAATTATTCACCATTCCTGCCTGATGTATGACTTCAGTTGCTCAACAGTCTATTGTCGTGTGTTGTGCTTCATAATACGCCACACATTTTCACTTGACCTTGTATGTGTGTAGAGATGAATTGTGTTAACTGACAATGGTTTTCTGAAGTGTTCCTGAGCCCACGAAGGAATATTCTGTATAGAAGAATGTCAGTTTTTAATGCAGTGTCACCAAAGGGATCGAAGGTCACAGGCATTCAATGATGGTTTTAAGTCTTGCTGTTTATGTGCAGAGATTTATCTGGATTCTCTGAAACTTTTGATGATATTATGGACTGTAGATGATGAAATCAGGTGTGGACTGCAGCAGGTCAGTCTAGTCTCTCACACGAGCAGAATGTGTCTTCGTTGTCAAAACCTGTATGTATCCTCTTTAGCCCGGAGGACACCACGTCCATGATGTCCAAAAACAGTCTGAAAAGTGGACTCAGACCACAGCAGACTTTTCCACTTTGCCTCAGTCCATCCCAGAAGAGTTCAGCCCAGAGAGGCTGGTGGTGTTTCTGGGTGTTGTTGATATTTGGCTTTGCCTTTGCATGGTAGAGTTTGACATACATGAACTGTGTTAACTGAGAATGCTAAAATCAGGTCCCAACCTCATTGGAGTCTCTGACATGACAATCCTTTTTAGCTGTCATTTATTTTATCTTTAATTATATTATGTACTGTAATTTCTGGTTTATAACACACATTTATTTGCTCTAAAATAAGGTGTAATTTTTGAGTGCATATTATACACAAGCACAAGCACAAGCAAAATATGAAAAATATTTTGTCGCCCAACATCGCGATTGCAACACATCTGATACAAAAAGCAGAAATATCCTCTCTGCAAAACATTACAGCCAAACTTGCAGAATTTTTTATTAAACTGACTGCTAAACTGTTCTTATCCAATATTTTGGGTCTTAATTAGTTTACCTTTGTGTAATGATTGTGCAATTCTCAAGTGTTACGGTATCACTCACGTGCAAACACAGGGCGCTGCCATCTTGTGAGCAAGGGGACCAAAAAAAGCACAAGGTGTTTCCGCATCCAGTTGACAGAGAAAATATGGTACAGTATTTGTTGTGAAAATACTGAAATTTCATTGATTAAAACTTTGAATAAAGGTCATTTTTGAGTTGTCTGAGAGAGTGAAGTTTGGGCAAAATGTGGGTGCATGTTATAAACAAGGGTGTGTTATAATCGAGATATTACGGTATATATTTTTTGCTTAGAAGTCTAAAAATCTGACAGGTTGGCGTCTCCACTGGCTCCACGCTCACTCACATATTCACAAAAATGAGAAAAGATTTCAATATCACAGCTGAGGTGATTCATGTCGCGCCCCGCCTCGCTCCATCCAAGCCAAAGTGCTCGGCCCTGAGCCTGGCAACATGTGTCAGCCTACATTAGGTGGACCAGTGAACAATGGTCTGGGCCAGGAGCAGGTGGTGCTTCCTTCAAACTCAGAGAGGAGGCTGTGCATTAGTGGCTGTGTGTGTGTGACACAGAGAGAGACGTCTATCTGCCATCTGGAGCGCCGGGGACAATCCCAGGTGAGGCGGAAACTTGAATGTGCTGTTTTCTATCAGTTCACTGAGCGGCCTCTCTCCTGGATCCAAACGCTTTTTAGAGAAGAGCCACGGTGGTTCCTCACCATGCCTCCAGTGATGGCACACACCAATTTTGAGGGTGTGAAATGAGCCATTACAAGGTGTGCAGAACAACCCCCCCCCCCCCAAGCTCGCCTTTTTGAGTGGGATGACCCAAACTGAGATCAGAGGGCCAGAACAAGTCAAGTTTATTTATAGGCCCAGATACAGTCTCCATTCATATTTCTGTTAGCTCCATTGTTTTGCAATGTGTCTTCGTCATAGATCAAAGTTCATTGTCCTGGACTCCCAGTCAGGTAAACAAAAACAGCCCTGTAGAGTGATCTGTGACACTCATGACAGTGGTGTGTTTCTCCCTTACACTTATAAAGCTGTCAAACAAATCTATACTGCTAACCCCTTTCAGCATCCTGGGGTGAAGGCGGGGTTCGCCATTAACCAGTTTACTTTAGTTATAGTCTTTTATAGTCTTTTACCAAATAACTTTTAATTTAGTCACCTAGATTGTTGTAATTTTAGGCTAGTTTTCTTTGATGAAATTTCACAATACTTTAATATACGAAGTGTAAAGGATAAGGCATTTTTTATGTTTCCTTAATGGTCTGAAGTCATGAGTGAAACATTAAATAACCCTGTACTGAATGCTAGTTACAATACCAGAATTGACAACAAACAGTGAACCTGCTCTGCATGAATATATCAATTCATAAAGAGAGGAGCTCTGATTGGATCGCTCCACAACTTATCCCACCACCACCAAGCTAAGGCAGCTGTGATTGGATGTCCCTCTTAACTCATCCAACCTTTCCACACAACCAAAGTAGCTGTGATTGGATATATTCCTAACTTGTCCTACTTTCTACATGACCAAATTAGGTCTGATTGGATTAAGTCTCTGTCAAACATTTTAGTGTAGTTTTTATTTGTTGATGAAAATGTCAGTTAATTTAGTTTTAATTTTTGCCCATGTACACTTGTTTGAGTTGTTAATCATGTCACTGAAGGGACTTAAAGAGCCTAAACTGCAATTAATATATGACTTCTATTGGTTTACATCAATCAGTCAATAAATCCATCAATCCATTAAATGTTTGTCCGTCCAATATTTGTGACAAGCTTTAACAAGCCAAGCGTAATGACTAAAAATACAAAAACAAACAAAAAACAAAACATTTTTTTAAGTTATTTCCGTTTATTTTATTCTTGAAATTTATGTCAGGAGTAGTTATTAAAGTGCTTTACTCTTTGAAAGTGTCCTGTTCCACCTTATAATTAAGTAATCATGCCTTTTATTAACATTCAGCATGGTCATCAGTAAAATAATTAATTAATGATTTGTTTATTTGAGTGAGACTGGCTAAAGCTGCTTAAGCTCTTTGAAGTAACAATGCCTGCAAACATCTTAAAGGTTCCAGGCAGACTTTCTAAAAAAAACACTGGATTCTACCTGTGAGAAGCAGAAAACACACATTTAGGTGGTGGCTGTATAGCTATGACATCACAAACCCCAGGAAGTCCAAACAGAACATTTTAAGGGAAATTTTCTTTAAAGAGGGAGAGATGATTTCTCTGTTAACTGAAGTTTTAGTGAAATATGGTATGTTCTTCTGCCCCACAAGATCCCTCCACAAAATTAAAAGTGAAGTAAGGCGATGGATTTATTTTTCCTTTATCAATTAAGCTAATAAATTATCAAACAATGTATCGAAAAATAGGAATATGTTAGTTGCAGCCCTTGTCATGATTGTTCTAAGACCGTGGTTAATGTATTGATACATGTTTGATATGAGGAATAAAATATTAAGAAGTCATATGAAAACATATTTTTCATATTAAACACATGCATTCAATAATTTCTTCTTATCTATGGATTATAACTGAGATGCATGATAACTCACAGACCCCAGGTCTTTAACAAAGACTCCAATAACGATCACTGTCTCCTGTTATAGATTTAACTGCTCATTCCAGAGAACAGATTTTAATGACCTCGGAAAGTTAAGATTTCAGCCAGTTTAAGAGTTATAAAGAAAGTTTTAAACTCTCTCTAAATCTTTCTTAACAATGTCATCACTTTGCAATAAGAACATATGAGTCACACATTCCCAGTCTAAATATAAAAAGCACATAGAAAAAGTAAAACCAAATACTGTGACTAACACAGTAAGAAAATACAGAAATAATGAGCACTACTTTGTTTCAACTTCTCGATATTCCTGGAGATTTCTGATGTAAGAATGGTAGTTTTGATTTTGAGGTTTCTTTGGCTTAATGTTATGTAATATTGTTATGCATTACTGTATGTTTACATTATCCAAAACATCCCAAAGATCCAATCTGGTTGTTTTTGCAGGGTTGTTGGTTCACTTATTCTCATAAATAGAATATCATGCTCAAGTCTGCATGTCGTATAATTTAATAACCTGCATATCCAACCAAAAAGCAACTTAGCCATCCAAAAGATTGTAAAATAATTAGACCCACTTACTATATTTCAGTGATATTTAAGTGTAACGATAAACTACAGCCTAATGATGCAATATAATGATATATGGGTCATAGATCAAGCTTTATTTAAGTCTATATTCTCTTTTTGTTGTCTGGGGAGGGGAAGCACGTTCCCTGCAGATGTGTGATTGACATAATGGGTAGTTATTAGCATAGGCTCATAATACAAGCTAATTGTATAAATAATGCATAGGCTGCTTTTGAAGTCAGAGTGTAATGAAGATGAGCATTAATGCAGAGACAACATGCTTTAGCTGTGGGAGCGTGTGACAGAGTGTGACAGAAAAAGACATGCTGGGAAACAATATCCATCCGTCGTCTATATCGCTTATCCCTTTCGGGAAGCTGGAGGTACCGGTCACCATCTAATCACAGGGCCACATAAAGAGACAGACAACAATTCAGACACAACATGCTAACTCCACACAGAAAGGCCCTGACCGACACAGGGTTTTGAACCAGCAACCTTCTTGATGTGGACCATTACCTGCTGCACAACTGTGCCACTCTTTGTAGACATGCAATTGTCAAATTAATGTCAAGAATCATATGTGCATCCATAACTTAATGGGCTAATTTCCTGGCGCAATTCAGGGTGGCGCAGGGTGGCGCACCCCACGCAGTGGTAATTTTGTCCAGCGCACCGCTGTGCGCAGCCAATTTGGCAATTTGATAGACCGGCTGCGCTGTGGTGGGTGTGACGGCACACCAGGGGGATGTGTCAACAGATTCAGCTTGGCGCAGTGACAATTTCGTGCCAAAAGAACGCGTGGAAGGTGCGCTGAAAGCTCGCCAGCTCCAACCTGGTCTATTCTCGCCGCAGACGAGTCGCACCCCTTGCAGTGGTAATTTGGCTGACTGGCGCGCTGTGCACATCACCAAAACCTCACAGGCAGGTATCCAGAGTGTCAGGCACATTTCAATGCAATAAACAATCACAGCAGCCACTATTTAATGTAACCATCTGAATCAGCATGTACATTGGTATTTATATTAATTGTCCCGTCACATCTGATGTCAGATCAGAGACGTTTGTCATAACTAATGAGTTCACATCTCTCAAGCCAACCACAAACAGCCACATACAGAGTATCCGGCTTCTCTCATCTCATGAAATTCAAAAGAAAAGAAAAAAAGAGAGAGACGCTCGCGTGTCTTAAGGATTTACCTGTGATTCCCCATATTTCTCTGTTTTAATCTTTTGTCATAACGTGATCTAAAAAGATGGAGTACATTATTGCAAGGAGGATGAGGAGGAGATATATTTTCACCAAAGGTTCTGCTATTTGGCGATGACAGACCAGGAATGCAGGTGGATCACAAGCATGATGAATGGATTAGCCTGCTACTGTGTTTAAATGTAATTATCACTTAATTTTGTACTCCTATTTATGGCAAAGGATCAGATTACATCTGTCCCACGAGGTGGTCCACACAGTGACGCGCTTTGTGGCCTCCGATGCGCAGCCCGGTGGCCTCTGCACTCAGTTGCTGCAAAAGTGACAGTGGCTCTGACCATCTTCGCCACCGAGGTTAAATTGTCACTGTGCCTCGCCCGCAGCACATTTAAAGGCGATGAGAGGCATTTATTTGATTGGTGAAGATCACACTCAGCTGTGTCAAACCCACTCACGCCTTCTTTCCTCCCTCTCTACTACTTGTGCCGGTAGGAGGGACGGAGGCGTGGGTGCGCCTCCCTGCGCCAGACTGCGCCATGCATGAAACTTGCAAAATGCCCTGGACACACCCTGTTGGCTCGGCGCAGGCACAGCGCAGGGCAGGTGCGCCCCGCCTGCACCTGGTCTACGAAATTAGAGCCCAATGTGTTTTCTCTAATTCTAACTTTTCAAGCAATGTATCAAGTCTAAGCTCCACGTATTTTACAATTTCTGGTGCTTTTCCTGATAATATAGTGTAAAAATTTTAGTACAGAGCATTTTAGGGGAATATTAACTAATGAGATTCAATGGGGCCAAAACGGGCTCCAGGGGGGTGACTGTCAGTTTTTTGTCTACACAGAGGAAAATTATGCTGTAACTACAAAATCCATTAAGAAATGAACCTCTTTGTCAGAAATCCTCATCTCAGCATAGAAATTGACAAAATAGAGCCAAAAATAAACATTAAAGGGTCATGAGAGGGCAGATATAAGCAGTGCACTGCCATCATAGTTGGATGGATGTCAGAGTTAAATCAGAGTTAATTTTGTCAGTTGTTGGGCAGCCCTATAAGATTTGTTTTTGTGCTGCAGTGAGCACGATAACTGTAAATGTCAGCAGGCATGTCCTGCTTCTGGGTTATTGAGCACACAGAGCAGCTGCAGTCAGACAGAACATCCTTACAAGACAGGCAAACACATCATACCCCAGCCCTGCGCTGTACATCCTCTTTCAATACACTTCAGCGTCGCCCACCCAGGCCGACCTGCTCCCTCCCCCTCCATCTCAGCTATAACAGCTTTCTGAAACTACCTGTAGGCTGCTTCCACCCTCTCCTCCCCGTGTCCTCATCTCATCCCGTCTCACCTCTCCACCCCTGTGATTGTCCTCAGCAGGACAATCTTCAAAGCTCTGTCAGTTGTCAGCTTTAATACTTCACGGCCCTCTAACCTGGATCGTCACAATCAACAGAGGGGAAAAAAGCCATGAAACCTTTAACTTCATGTGGAGGGACGCGGCTCACACCCAGAGGGAACACGTGTGCGTGCTCTTTTCTCTGTTTTGAATTCTGAGAGCATCGACCTGCACGCTGCAAGAAATGATTGGCTCCTGTTTTTACTGTGACGTGGCTGACAGAGCAGGCTGTGGAGGTCTTCATGTTCTGTTTGCTTGGATAATTCATCTTTTTGAGTCTCGTGGAAGGGCGATTATCTTCATGCAGGAAAGTGCAACAGCCTGAGCAGTGTGGTCAGGTTTTTCTACTGAAATAAGCAACCAGGTCGATAAAAAAAATTGCCAAAAACAAGCAACCTCTGGCTATTCTTTTTCTAATGATATATTACTTTTTAAAAAAGAGAAATCTAAATAAAGCGTGTTTTCATTTTCATCTACATTACATTACAGTTTCACAGTGACTTTTCTTCTTATTCTGCTCTCAGTTTTCTTCTTTAACATCCTTTACTTTATACAGAAGTGAAGGGAGGGGCTACTGTTATTTATAACTCTGTTATCACTAAACAGTCTGTCTAACCTTGATTTTTGCAACCAAACAGACATAGTCGGGATTTTATCTAAGTTTTATGTTGATCCTCTGCAGCTTTGTTGTGGAGAAAACAGTAATAGCTACATTAGAAATCAATTTAATTCTTGCTATAAGGATTTCTTTTAGGTAGAAACATAATTTTTGCCTCTTTTTACAGTAAATTTTACATTGGTGTTCGGAGTGGGAGAAAATCGTTTGTGTAGCTTCTGAATTGAATTTTAGAACAAGCCCAAAAAAACGCAACCTGCAACTGCCAATATTACAAGCAACTTTTTTTTAAAAAAGAAGCCCAAAGTTGCTTATAATAGGCAGACCTGGCAACTATGATCCTGAGATATTAAGGCTTTTCTCCTTGTAGATCATCAGTCTTAATAAGCAAACCCTTTCAGTTGATAATGCATTTAATTCATCAGGTTTGTTTTTATTTTTGGACGGATTTTTGCATTATTTCTCTTGCTATCATCTCTACACAGCAAAATCTTCATAGAGAAATCAACACTACCAGAGTTAATATTAGCATGTCTTAATTGTCAATATGGGTCCACACCATGAAGTGTTATTTACACTCTTTTTGGAGAGTTGGTGCTAGGTGTAGCATTAGGAATGCACTCTCTCAGATTACATTTTTAACTACTTAAGTGTTAACTCTGTGTTAACACTGCAAAGTGATCCTGGATTTGGATCACCACCAAAATCTAACCCATTGGTCCTTGGCCCATTTCTGACCTGTCCCAAAAATTTAATTAATTCAGTTCATACGTTTTTGAGTTATCCTGTCAACAAACTAACAAACAAACTAACAAACAAACTAACAAATGCCAGTGAAATCATCACCTCCCTGATGCTGGGGGCGCTGGTTTGGCAGAGTGGGTAGGGACAGGACATGGAGGTATACCAGAGATTATCAGTGAACTGCAAACATGTGCCTGAGCGGAGCCTTGAATTCGATAACAACATTCACTCTACAAGTGCCAGAGCATGAAAATATTAGCACGAAAGGCCTTACATCACCAGTTTTTTCTCTCCGGGAAGGTGGGAGGATACTGCTGCCTGATTGGTTTGTGAAGTGTACAAGCCGTTCACTCACGAGGCCAAAGCATTCAGAGGCTGAAGACGCCTTGCCGATTTGGAAAGTGGAATATAGCAAATGTTAGTTTACTGACCGAATCTGGTGAGTGATGGTTTCAATAATTTCAATATTTTCTGGTATATCCAAGTTACCCAGGAGCTCTGTTGACAAAGGCTTAACGTTAGCTACAGGTAATGTATCACGAGAAGAATTAAAGCTTGCTGACAGGCATTGTGTCATTGATGCATAACTTCAGCTAACACATTAGGAGAGATAACGAAGCTATCTCAACAAGCTTCTGGTGGAAAATTAATGATTTCTTATACAGCATAATGTGACTATGTATAGATTATTATACATGCATACTGTCCTATAATTCTGCTTGATTTTTCTCTCAAAATGCATCAGATCGATGCTTTTAAATATGAAATATTCAGAATTTTCTTCTGGGGGAGCATGCCCCAGACCCCCCAGAGGGGTCATATCCTTCTCGCCTTTTTCACCCCTGACCTATTTTCATGCAGAATGTTGGTGACCTCTGTGAACTTTGACCCTCAGCATCTGCTGTCCCCGCTCTGTGGCCTAACTCTTCGTGGCTGAGTTGCTGTCGTTCCCAATCTCTTCCACTTTGTTAAAATACCATGAACAGTTGACCGGCATTTTTAGTAGTGAGGAAATTTCAGTTCATGTAGACAAGCCTGCATTTTTCCCAACTACATAATGAACATTTGACAACAAAAATACAGCAACAACTTTAATTATAGAGGAAAATTCACTTTAATTCTGACATACATTTCAATAAAATTAAGGAGAAAATCTGGGATTTTATTTTTAGGTGATTTTATTTATTTATATACGTTTATTACAAACTACAATGTTGTTTTTCTTGTTCACATTTGTTTTTAACACAAATAGACTGTCACCATGACAAGAACAGGTCAGTTTGAGGGTATCTGTGATAATGAGTAAAGAAATATTCATGTATTGGATCTCAGCAAAGACTGTGCATCTATATGTGTTATGATTATGACTAAGCATTTTATAATTATGTTTTTTTTTTATCTCATAATCAAAACCCTTCATCTCATAATTATGGCCTGTATTTATATACTGTAAAGTAAAATGTCTTTGTTTAAGCAAGTCAGTCCAGCAGCAACTCCCTTCCTCCATCAATCAAAAGAATTGATGAACAAAAATACATGTCTACAATTTGCTATTAATTTTAACCCTAAAAACAGAAGATTAACTTGTGAAAAGATTGTTTGAGTCTGAGACTTGTGTCTTTTGTCATTTTTTTTTCACATTATTTAGAATTATCTCTGAAATATTATATTCAAGAGCTTTACAGCAATATGACTGACTGAATATTTTATGCGACACAAGAAGCTAAAGCCTGTTTATTTGTGAAGTCAGGGCAATTTCATTATAACGACTAGTCTGTAATTAGTCATAGTAAGGGTAAGTAATTCCTTCTATCTTTAAATTATGATTAGTTTTGTTTCAGCTGTTCAACTACTCTTGATTTGAGCACATTTGTAACTCAAAGATAATTAAAAAAAATATTAAGGCTCAAAATAAGCTCCATTAGAGAAATGAAATTCCACTTCAGTGTACTCCACTGCGCTTTAGAACATAAAGTTAAACCTCACTTATCCTGTAATGTGTGAACAACTTCAGGATTAGTCTTCCAAGTTATCGCGAGAGCACAATCAACAAAGTAACCTGATCCACCTGTCATCATCAAACTCTCGCTGCGAGAACATCCACGTCCTGACATTTTTTGCAGTGTGCCTCACACGCTAATCCCCCCTCCCCTTTGCCTCTCCCCTCCATCTCCCCTCGCCTCGGGTCCTCCTGATTGGTTCACCTTCCACGTCCGTCAACGCTCGCGTGGGCGGGACTCAAACAGTCCACTCGTGCTCGCTGCGCTGTGGATTGTGCGCCACAGCAGAGCAGGACCGGGGCAGACAGTCGCACCGAGAGCATCAGCAGCAGCAGCACAGTGTTTGTGACCGGAGGACGACTCTCTCACCCCCTGAGGTTTTTTTTTATTACTGTGGGCAGAGTCCAGGAAACCTGCGCGTGCACCTTTGCGCCGGCGCAGCCCTGAAATTACCAAGAAGCACCTTCTTTCATCCCCAGGAGCGATATTATTTCTAAAGCCCGGATCGTGAAGTCGGTTGTGTTTTAACCCCCTCCTTTCCCTCGAGGCGCACTCGAAGACGCACGCGCTCCTTTAAGTCCACCTGGATAGCTGAGGAAGCGGTCCGGTCCGGCACGAGTTCAGCGGGGGAGAGACGGAGAGGAGAAGTTAGCGCGGAAGGAAGGAAAGGAAAGGAAAGGAAAGGAAGGAAGAAGGAAAGATGAATCTCAAGAGCAATTTGATTTTCACCCTCTACACTATATACGGGATTCTACTGAAAGGTGAGCCCTGGGGCGGGTGGTGCGTGCGCGCGTGTGTGAGTGGGGCTGCTTTATGCGTGTTTGTGCGCGGGCCAAGAGCAGGTTCAGGTCCACGCGGTCCCTGGCTGAGGGATGCAGACTCCCTCTCTCTCTCTCTCTCTCTCTCTCTCTGTCTCTCATTCTCATGTTGATGCGCGCTTGTGCTTGCGCGCGTGTCTACGTGCGCATGCCGACGTGCGTAATGCTTAAGGCCAGGGAGGAAAAAGAGGGCATGTCCTGTAACACTGGAGACCTCTTGCATGTGGATGTCCAGGAATGATAGGAGCCTTGTTTCTCTGTATTTTTTTGCACGCTCAGGGGTCGACCTCGAGCCTGGCAGGGTGGCGTGCCCTCTGCGTATATATATATATGGTTTTGTGCACGAGGAGGGCTGTGAGAAATAAAAATGTGCCCGCTCGGAAGACACACCTCAGCGTCATGTAAAGCAGCCCCGCGGTTGTTTTTGACTCGCAGCACTTGGATGAGTCAGGGAGGCACCGGAAGCGTTTTACGCACCGTGCTGATTGATGCTCCTGATTATAGCAGCACACAGGCACAATCAATTTTCTGCCTTTATTTATTTATTAATTTATTTCCCTGTATGATAACTCTCTTCTGCTCAGGTGTGGTGCTTATGAACCATTTAATCTGCCCCATTGTGCCAAATAAGGCTACCACTGGATAAGTTAGAATGGACGAACCAGCCTGGTTTGGATGAAGGAAGATCACCTATTTCTGTTACATTTTCAGCCTGAATCTCCCTCTCTTGAATCTATAATATGGCAATTCTTGTGCCTTTGTTTATGTTTGCCATTTTGAGACACCTGATCACGATCACATAAGAGAAACCCTCATATTATGGATACACACAGCAGACAGCAGAGTGTGTGTTTAGGCCCCAGAGGCCTTGACTGTAAACAGGAGATTAAGGTGACTTTGGGGGTCAAGGTCACAGTGGATCCCTTGTGCCTGTTTGTGGGAAGCTCTGCTGTGTTTTATAGTGATGCATTACAGAAGGGAGAGCAGATAAATAGTTAATGATGTAATGGATTCATAATACATAAGCATCTTATGCAGCATAATAGTGTAATCTCTTATGGATGCATTTCTCACTTACAGGAGGGGAAGCTGCTTCATGTTGCTCTGTAATCACCAAAGTTGTCTTAGAAATGGTTGCACTTGTTACACATTTACAAAGCACAGTTGGATTTTTCATACCTTTGAGCAGAGTGACAGCATCAAACAGGAGGTATGGATCTAATGGATGACATTGAAGTCTTAACCCTTGAAGCTCCAAGCTGTTTGGATTGCTCTAATTGTACAAAGGGCTACTTAAAATTGCTTACATTTCTTTTTTTGATTATTCTGGAAAGTAACAGGTAGCTATCTCATCCCTGTTTGGACACTGCCATCAAGAAAACAAGAGAAGAAGAAACTTCTTCTTCTTTTCCTACCAGTCTATTCACCTGATTGGTCAATAGACTGGTAGGAAGGGTCAAAAGTAGGTCATATAACATTAGTTTAGAATCGATAACAACTCTCCAAAGGAATTGATATCATTCGTCTTTTTGCCTATCAGTTCCTACATTCATGTTCTCAGCAGAAACACAACACTGAAGTCAAAGATGTGATCAAAATTGTTGCTTAATTTACACAAAATGAAAGAAATGAGCAGATGTATTCATTTATGCACCACAGCATAAATAATCAGGAGAGTCATGTGTTTGACGTTGTTGCCACAGTAGACCTGTGTAGGCCACCTTTTTTCTACACAGAACAATCCTATATATTTCTGTTCAACTATAAGTTTCTTTAAAAGGACTTAGAACTGCTGCTGCATTAATACATGCCAGACAAAACAATCCATGAAATAATGCTAACATGGTCAGAATATGCCAAAAGATGCCGAAATTGACACAATGCTGTAGTTCTTGATAGAAACTTTAATGCCACCAGGGAAAGGATGTGGGAGGGGTCACGTCATTCTAAATTGCAGACGCTTATCCCAAAATTGAAGACTTATTTTGAACAACAAAAGCAAAGAAGAACAATGATGACTAGCTCTATTATCTCTTGATTTCTGTAACAAACATTTACAGTATTCACAGCAAAAATTCTCGATCATTAAGTCCCAAAAATGTCAAACATAAACCTTCTTGCAGGAGCTTCAAGGTTCAAAGGTGGCCTTCTTCAAAGTAAGGTGTGATAATTTCTTCTCAAAGGTCTTTAACTTCCATCATATCCTTGAACCTGACACACCAGATGGAGTGTTCAGTATATTTCACACATTTGGACAACAGCTTATAGAAAGTGTTTGGAGAGGACAGGACCTTTCAGAAACATATCCATCAGATAATTGGATGATCGTTCTGTCAATCACATTTATTACAGGCCTATTAGATAATGTAGTAGGCACAAACATGAGCCTCTTTTTAGCACAAACTCTCTCCCAAACATGTTAGAGGAGTGGAAATATCCTTCCTATCCTAAAATACTTTTAGTGTTTGTTTTTCATTTAATAAAGAATTGCAGTCCAGCTCTGTCAAAACTGCTACTGGAGCTGTTAGCATCTATGCTAATCTCTGTCACTTTCTGCTGTCATCTCACTTGTAGCTCCACCTTTTCCTGCTCTAAAGGACTCTGATTGGGTCGTGCCACTTTGGGTCGGGCTATAAATTGGAGCTAATTTGGAATCAGAATCAACTCTAATGTCACTATAAGAGGGGACAGGGAGATTGAACCTCGCAGGGTGGGTTAATTTACAAAGCAGCTCGAAGTGCTTCACAGGGTGGAAACAAAGACTTAACATTACAAAGCAGTGGACAGTAGACAAAGACACAAACCCTGTCTCACATCACAAAACTAAAATGGTGCCACCTTGATTGCTGTATTGAACCAAATGATCTGGAGCACAAAAACACAAACACTGTCGTCCCCATCCCAAAATAATCCAAATATATGTGAGAGGCAGCTGTAGGGAGGAGGCCCATTTTCTTGAGTTGCCCACACTCACGCTGTGTGATGATAGCAGGAGGGTGATGGATTCACTCTGAAACAACTGTCTGCCTAACAGCAGGGCCACACATGCCACACTGAGCTTCAGTGCACGATATAAAGTCCAATTTATCCCCCGCGAACCAGATCAGGACGCATTTGGAAGTAATAGACCACACATTTATTGACATGGAAGACCTTGACTATGATAGATGTTCTCAGCACAAGTATGCACAGTGGGACAAAAACAAGGGGCCATTTTATTGTTCCTGTTTTTTTTCTTGTCATGATTTTCAGGTTGATTCTGACAGACTGGGTCACTGGAGCTTTATTTTAATTATTGTCCTCTAATAACAGGAGATTTAGCTGAATTATTCAGAAGCAGCACAGGGTTATTAGGAGATAAGGCTCATTTTTATTCTTAAAGCAGATTAAAAAAAACACTTAAATCATTCTTGGTGTATTTAATGATTAAACATAAATAGGTCAAAAAGACTTTGAGAGGACAAAGTGCTCCTTAACCCTGCAGCATACAGCTCTTCTGTTTTATAGCCCTGGAAAAACAAACACATTTCACCTCTGAGTACCTGTAATTATAAGGGATGCATGATATCATCTGCTCGGTGTTGGTATTGGCAGATGACTGGTTAAAGGGATAGTCCACTACTTTTGAAGTGGGTTGAAGGCTTTGCTTTTCTGCAGTGTTGGTCATGGTACAAGGAAGAAGGGACTCGATTTTGGTGGTGATCTGAACACCGATGGATCCACACAGTTTTTTATTGTGTTAATTCTTTATGCAATAAAGGTCAGTCCACATTTTGACATTAGCTTGCTCGACAGTGTTGGAAACTCCTCGGCGGAGGTTTGTGTGCTCGAGCATTTCTTGCTAAAAGGTTGGACATTTTGGTTTAACTGTGACAGGACTCACAAGACTTGATAATCTTCTTGATTAACTCAAATTATGTTGATTTTCTCCACAGTTTTGAGAAACAGTGCCTCTTAGTGCTGCTTTTCTTAGCAAAATTATCAGTGGTATCTTTCCCTGACATGCAAAGTGGAGCCACACACAGAGAAGAATATTACATGGAGGCTAGTTAGAAAGCTGAAACATTTTTCCTAGACATGAGCATTTTTCACTGCAAACATAATATGCAGTGCAATACCCAGTCAGATGATTTACTGTCACACAGTGCTGTCATATTATTATCATATTGTAAATATTGTTAATGTTAATAGTGTAAATTCATTAGCTGTATTTATAGTCTCACTTCACTTACTTTATTTCTTTTTCCCTTGATAAGGAAGTTGATACAGCTCAAAGATTCTGCATGTTGCAACCTGCTTACTTAATTTTTATGCTCTTCTCTATTTTAATGTCTTTATTTGATATTCCTGCTGTGAAACTGTGAAAAAGAGGAGCTGGAACAACTGAATTTCCCCTTGGGGATTAAAAAGTATTTCTGATTCTAGTTCTCTGATTCCCCCTTCAGTAATCAGATATTTAGTCACATACAAAGTAGAGCCACACAGAGAGAAGAATATTACCTGGTGGCTAGTTACAAACCTGAAACATTTTTCCTGGAATTTAAATGTTTTTCACTGTTTTCCCCTCTGATGTTTGTTAATATTTGATAATAAGTAAACATAATATGCAATGTGACCCAGTCAAATAGTTTACTATCAAACAGTGCTGTCATATTATATTCATATTGTAAATTGTAATATAAATAGTGTAAATTCCCTGGCTTGAGTCTCACTATACTTATTTTATTTATTTTTTCCTTCATAAGGAAGTTGATATAGCTCAAAGATTCTGCATGTTGCGACCTACTTACTTAATTTTTATGCTCTTATCCAATTTATTGTCTTCATTTGATATTCCTGCTGCTATCATGTGAGTAAGAAGAACTGAAACAACTGATTTTCCCCTTGGTTATCAATAAAGTATTTCTTATTCTGATCTCAAAATACTGCAACTCACAACCCAGTACTGAAGGGTATATTACAGAGAACATCTGCATCCCTGGCGTGTACATAGCAGATAAAGAGAGCAGTTGTGTCTTCATAACCAGCCATGATTAAGGCTATTCTTATCGTAATGAATTGCTATGTAATGAGGTGTCTGAGGCTATCTGATATATCCTACAGCAAGCACTGCAGCATTTATTGACGCTCCTGAGCCTGTCTTCTCCTCTGTAGTCTCCTAAGGGCGGCACTCTCATTACGAGGGCGTGCGTGCATGTGTGCGTGTTTGCATATATCCCTGCAAATGTGTGACCTGTTTGTAGAGCTCATGTTTGAAGAGGCATCGGCGAAGACACACCAGCAGAGCACACACTCATTTGATGTGTGGCTTCCTTCTCTGCACACACAGACACACACATCAGTCTCTTCCTCTCTCCCTCGCCCTGAAGAGGATAATGCTAGGCTGCTTGATTTGAACCGTCATCTCTCAGTGCAAGACCTATTATTGTATAGGTTCCACACAGCAGGCAGGTCAGCCTCCCTCCCTGGCTGAATGAAGTCTATCTCGCCGACGCCGTATCCTCGCGCTCCGTAAATGACAGCTGTTTCAGCCCCTCTGGCCTGCCGCCAGCTGGCACCCAAGACATCCAGAGACATATCCGCATCCCCGTCACCCACCAGACCCATCCTGCACACATCCTGCTATGGTGCGACTGTGAAGTGTTGTGATGGAAGGTTTGTTGTTTACCAAACAGCCTGAGTTGTTAACATATTACCCGGCGCGCCTTGTGTGCTCGTGCCGGAGCCGGAGAAAACAGCCTGTTATGCAAATGTCACTCATTACGTAAGAGCGAGGAAGGGGAGACGCAGAGAGATAGAGAGAGGGAAAAGAGTTGATGTAAGAGTTAATGTAGGTGGAGAGGTGTGGAGGAGGAGTGTGCGATCTCCTTAGCTAAACTGTGCGATATTGTGCACATGCCTGTTTATCCTCGCCGCTCCTGTCGCTCGGCCCGCCCCGCCAGTCCACCCGTTCTGAACTCTGATCTCCCTCGCCTAAATACAGACCCCCGCTGAGGGATGTGTTTATCCCCGCGGAGAGTCTAAGCCCTCGGAAGGCTGACCCTCCATCCCTCTGTACTTCCGACCGGTCCTCCCTCGCTTCATCCTTTTGTAGCACAGCAGCGTGGGAAAGCTTCTGATAACAAGCAGCCTTGTGTAGCCCGTGTGTATGTGAGAGTGTGAGAGTGTGTGCGGTGTTTGCAGAGACACTGATTACACAGGAGAAAACAAGATGTTCTCTCTCCTCCTCGCTACCGTGCACTCTCCCGTTTTGCTTTTGCGTTTTGTTTGTATTTACATCTCCGGTCCTCGGGCATAGGGCTGTCACAGTATACCAGTATGGATGATAACTGTCTTTATCAAACACTGAAATAATTACGTTGAACCATAAATAGGCCTGTGGTAACACTGTGTTACTGTTTAGTTAATGATTGGGGCACTACTCCACTGTCCATCAGCACAACGGAGGGATTTCTCTGACACAAACACACATCATCATGTCCTTCTGTAGCTTTGACACAGACTATGTGCTGGAATATATTGTTGTGGATTGACTTGATCCAGGGCTGCAGCCATTATATCTCCATTTAACCTCTAAAACAGCAGCTTAGATATGAGTTTAAACTGATATCTCGCCTGTTTAGTTTCTAAATGCTCCAAAGAAGCTACTTAAATGCTACAGGCCAATAACTTGCCAGGACACATGAACTCATAAAGCTCTGTCAATCAATCCACATTCATGTGTAATCATGGGTGAATGCTTTTATTACCAAGGAGGTTATGCCTTTGCTGGCATTTGTTTATTAGTTTGTTAACAGGATTAATCAAAAAGTGTTGAACGTAATTTGCTGATATTTTCAGGGAATATTGGTCATGGCAGAAGGAAGAAGTAATTTGATTTTGGTGGTGATCAAGATACGATTGTGGATCCGGGCAGTTATTTAAAGGTTTGTTTACGTTGTGAGGGCATGTGGCAGTTTTCCACATTTTTGACAATAACTCACTAACTTCTCAACAGGTTTTCAGGTGAATATTGATCAATGGACAAATAAGAAATGATTTGATTTTGGTGGTGATCTGGATCTGTATGTGGCTCCAGGAATTTTTTTTCGAGAAGTTGTTTACAGTGCAAGATAGGGCAGTTTCCCACATTTTGGCAATAAGTCACCCAACAATGTTGGAAAGCCTTGGTGGAGGTTTGTGCTCTTGGATAAGGTGTTTGACTCACTGTAACAGGAAATAATGTAACAGCAACTTAACAACTCAGTGGATAAATGAAACACTTACGTTTTTTATTGAAATCAGAGAATAATAAAATCATCGGTGGAGATTTTTCATGGACATACGTTGTCTCTGAAATCATTAGAAGCCCTTTAGAATCAAGTCAAAATCTCACCAAGGCACACCATAAAACCAACCAAACTATTGCAGCCGTGGTTCCAACCTTTAGGACATTGGATTCCCCCAGGAGGTCGTCACTTTTTCCAAGGGTCAAAATACAGGTTTGGTAACAGCATTGTTGATGTTTCATCAAGAAAATGTGGTTAAAAAATCACTGTGGATCCACAAATACAACATTTCTAAACTAAAACACTGTCCTTCAAGGCTGGATTATTTATTTTCTTATTTTTTGCCTGAAGCCATTTAAATCCACAAAACAGTGATCTCCCAAACACAGTTGTTCCCTTAAAAAGCATTATGGTTCCAGAGATAAAAATAAACAGTTTAGGTGATATTGCTTTGGCAACCTCATGAAGTGGGAAAAGGTTAAATTATGTCTTCCAACTAAATTGCTCTAAACAGCAAAGAATTGATTTTATGTTTTGGTAGAATTTACAATAATGGGCAGATTTGGCAAAAGCAGAGGATATTGTACCACCTTCATGTCCTGATGTTGCAAACCTATTAGTCTGAATATTTTTAACCAAAAACGAAACAAGTTGGCAGTTTGGCAGTGTTTGATTAAGTGGGTGAAAGCGTAGAGGAACAAGGGCTTTGACAACTTCTTCTGGTGATTTATACCATACCAAGTGTTTGCTTGCACTTTAGTGTCACTCCTAAATTGCATCTGTAGTTCATTTTCAGGTTACAAACAATGTATCAACAATACATATGTCAACAAGAACACAATCTATGACCACATTAGTGCATGTTTTAAAGTGCAATAATTAAATTATTATAAGATGTAAAATGTGGCACAAATCGCTAAAATGGAATTACCATTCAGTCACATCCAATAATGATATGGTTTTACTCTTCCTTAAATGCTTTAGATATATTTATTTTAATTTGTAATAAATATGCAAAATGAATTGGCAGTGTTGAGATAAGTGAGTGAAACTGGCCCTCGCTCCTCGTGGGTATTGCTCTCTTGTCCAAAGATTACCAACAGACTGTATTTGCTCATCTGGGTCAGTGTGCAGTACATGAAAATATGTGTCTTTAATCTGAGGGTAAATTAGACGTAATCCCTCTGTTTGATTCTTGTGTATTGTGACTTTATTCTCAGGCTCTGGCCTCAGGCATTCACCTGCCTTCACCCAGCAGCTATGCACACACTCACACAAAAACACACCCATATCGCTCCTCTGTGGCTCCATCGCCGCTCTGCCAAGGGATTTCCCACGATCAAAGCCGGTCTTTTGTTAGTCCAGGTGTTAAAAAAGTTTAAACAGAGAGGAGGCGGAGGCTGCAGGCGAACATGGCAGCTTTTGGAGCTTACAAACTCTTCATGGCAGAACAGAAACTGCTCCAGGAGCAGTTAGCACACAGTGAACCTACCACCTGTTCAGCTCCTTATCAAATCAGTTAACTGCTGGATTTGTTGCAGATTTTGCCCGAGAACGTATGACCATAACAAGTTTAAAATAAGCGCTCATATGGTGGGCTTGAACAGGGGGATAAATTTAGACAGAACGAGGCAGAGGGTCAGTCCACAATAAGCTCGGTACATTTATGATCACAGATGGCAGTGAATCACAGGTGGGAAATGCTGAACCTGGCAAGGCAACGTGGAGGGGTTCAAAACTTTTAAGCTTTGTGCAAACGTCTTCAGATGTTTGTCGCCAAAACAACAGTGAAAAAACTCAAATATGATGTTAAAAATAACCCAACACTGAGGATAAACCACACTCAGCTGCCAAAGACAGATAAACATGTTATTTCAAAAAACTTAACTGAAAATATGAGGCCTTGACTTCTTTAAAAAATCATTTAATGGAGCCAGAAAATCTTAGTTGTAACTTTGCTGTGGAAAACATTCCACAGGTTAATTGGAAACAAGTGCGTGTCATGATTGGATTTAAAAAGCACCCCTAAGCAGCAAGGTTTAAAAACAACATTGAATGCCTGGGACCTTCAATCCCTCAGGCATCACTGCGTTATAAAGCAGCATCATCCTGTAAAGGATGTCAGCACGTGGGCTCAGGAAATCTTCAGAAAACCATTGTCAGTTAACACAGTTCATCTCTACATCAACAAGGTCAAGGTCAAACTCTACCATGCAAAGACAAAGACAAATATCAACAACACCCAGAAACACCGCCGGCTTCTCTGGGCCGAGCTGATCTGAGATGGACTGAGGCAAAGTGGAAAAGTCTGCTGTGGTCTGAGTCCACATTTCAGACTGTTTTTGACATCAAGCAAGAATGTAAAAAAAATGAAAGAATTCCACCAACAAAGCTTCAACAACTAGTGTCCTCAGTTCCCAAATGCTTGTGTGTGTAGTTAAAAGGAAAGGTGATGCAACACAGAGGTAAACATGCGCCTGTCCCAGGTCTTTTGTAATGTGTTGCAGGCATCAAATTTGACTTGAGTAGCAATACAGTTGATCAGTTTGAGCATTGAATATATTGTCTTTGCAGTGCGTTTAATTACCTCCACCAAGGAGGTTATGTTTTTGGGAGGGTTTGTTTGTCTGTCTGTCTGTTAGTTAGTTAGCAACATTACTCAAAAAGTTATGGACGGATATTGAAGAAATTTTCAGGGAATGTCCTGATTGGGATAAGGAACAAATGATTAGATTTTGGAAGCGATCAGGATCTCCGTCTGGATTCAGGAATTTTTTAAAGGATTCTTTAACATTGGGAGATAGGGCCATTTTCAACATTTCTACATCTAACTCCACAAATAATGGTCAGGGCATCTTGGGAAAAAAATACAGGACAAGTTTCTAACATGCTCTACAGTATATCAAAGACTGATCCAGGTAAAGGAATAATTCTGGATACTATGATCCAGAATATGAAAAAATAGGGGACCTTTGGAATTTTCATCATAGGAAGAGAACAAATGAAGGTGTAAACACGCAACAAACACCATTTAATAGCCAAGGCATTGTGGAATTTGGACGGTGCCAACGGATTTGCTGTATCTTCAAAAGCTAGGGAGCTAGATCCAGAAGAAAACCGCCATTAAGGAAAATTCGATTTTCGTGAATGACTGCTGAACTAATGTTGATGTCATTATGAATTCAGTTGCCAGTGGTATGTTTTCATGGTCAAGGAATCTAAAAATGTAGTCAAAATAAATGTGGGACTAATATTTATGGTGCAAATGACAAATAGGGGGAACAGTGGCCCTTGGCGGAGGTCTGCACTCTCCGAGTGCTTTCTAGTTGAATATAGGTTAAGTATTTGCATATCATTGTATTCTGTTGTTATTTCTATTGTACATAGTGTACCAAATTCATTGGAATTGACATTTGTACATTCCAAATAGTGCAATAAAGCTCTAAAGAAAATGCAGATTTATAATTCAAAAAGCCAGCAAGAAAGTATTTTAAATGTACTCGTGTAACCCACGTTGGGCAGCAGGTAGTGCACGTGCCTCACAGCAAGAAGGTTGCTGGTTTGATCCCCATGTTGGTCAGGGCCTCTGTATGGAACCAAAAAGACCAAAAACATGCTCTTTACGTTGATTGGTGTCTCTAATATGCTCTTAGGTGAATGGTTGTTCGTCTCTCTATGTGGCCCTGTGATCGGCTGGTGGCAGGTTCAGAGTGTACCCCGCCTCTTGCCCAATGCCCGCTGGGATAGGCTCCAGCCCCTGGCCACCCCGAGAGGGAGTAGCAGTAGAGATAATAGATGGATGGATGGATTACCCATGCTCAAAAGCAAACTGAGTTCAGCTCACTCTCGGAGGAAGATTTCTGCTTTGCCTCGATCCTGAGGTGGTGAGAAAAAGAGCTGCTCCTGCATCAGCTGGGAGATTATTCCAGGTCAGGGTTGTGCAAAATGCTCTTTCACTGCGTTTTGTTCCAACTCTTGGGACAGTCAGTCGGTCGAACCCCCGATGTCCTCAGAGCCTGGTTCGCAGCTTCAGACAGTCTGAGGTGAGACTCAGCCAGCCTGTATGTCTGAACACTCTGACATGAGTTCTGTGTCCTCTGAGAATATGGCCTTACTGTTAGATTCACCGGTTTCATACATATTTTGCTGTTTTTCAGCCCTAGCACATCCCCTGAGCTTTAAAGCAGCCACTCACTTTGCTATGCTGTGCAGATCCGAGCATGAATCTCCAGGAAACAGAGACAAGGCTGCATGGTGGTGATGATGGGTGGTTGAGGTAATCACTGCACATTTAAAGCATCAGAAGACATCCTAATTATGCCATCAGGCTCTAATTCAAGAACAGCGCACATGTATATGGTGGCAGTTTTATTCAGATTAATAGAGCATTATTGGTGCTTTAGTGAGAGGCATTATCTAATAGAATCATATGTTGGTGAGGATGTGTGCTAATAGCCTCCTGGTTCCAAGTACAGAGCATGAGTCAACCTTGTTACTAATCCACAGATAAAACGCTTTGGTGCAGAATCAATGCAGAGTATATGTAGATTTTTCATTCTGGCATCCATGGCTGTGTTTCATATCCCTCTGCTTCTGCGGCTGGTAATTTAAAGCCAGCCCAAAGCGAGAAAGAGGGAGAGATCAAATGCAGCCTCGCATGGAGAACACAGGGAGTCAGAGCCCACAGGTGGATTTGGCTGCTGCAACAGTGGCAGCAGACAGAGCTTCAGCACCCTAAATAAACCTCCCGCTAGGGGAGACAGGGCATGGAGCTCGGCTAACGCATCAGCCAACGTATCAGCTGATTCATTCAGAGGATGGAGCCATTTTGATGCAACATCAAGCAGACTGAACATTCAAGAGGGGGATCACCACAGCTGCCTGGATTATCTTAGTTTATACTAGGGGTGGAACAAAAAATGGATATGGCGAGTATCATCGTCCTCCCTCCCACGATATGATTATTGATATGCTAAACATGCTGTATGTCCCTTTTGGTTTATCTGCTGGAGATAATGGCTCCTCAAGGGGGCGTTCCAGACTGAGTGAATGAGCTTTGTCAACTCCAAAATAACTTAAAGTCTCAAAACTGAAAACGTCCACTGTGCCACGGAGAGAGTGGATCTTACGGAGGATCAAAAAATATCAATTTCCAATCCACAAGATAGTTTCCTTTTGATTTATTAAATATTGCTAACAAATTGACATCCTCTTGGCTTCTCATCCTCCCGTCTTCCTGCCCGCCCATCCTGTCATACTTGCCCCTTTATATCCATATGACCCGGTGCCAGAAAACCAAACCCATCAAAATAAAAGCCTAAATATATGCCTAAATACTCTAAAAAATAAAACTGACAATAATAAACATAATTCTCAAATCGTATTTAAACAAGGTAACAACAACTAAAGAAATAACTACATTTAAATGTAGTTATTCTGTGAATAGCTCCAACATTCTGGCCACACTTCAGCTTCTACAATATTGAAGGGACAGCCAAAATCGATTATTTTGACCAGAGATGGGAATCGAAAACCAATTCCAGTGGAGAATCGTTAACAGCTCCATCATAGTATCCATATCATGAGTCTTTTTGCTAATCAATTCCCTTATCAATTCCTTCCACTGACAGGGTTCAGAAGCGGTCAGAATCGTAGCTTAGTTTTTTTTACAAAAGGCGCCTACTGCACAATCTTAAGTGAGTGGAAACACCAGCAACTTGCAGAAGCAGTTGTTTATGCTGTGACATGTGTTTGACATTGTTGCCACTGAAAATCTACAGGCCAACATTTGCCCACATGAAAAATCTGCAGGAATCAATAAGGGAATCGTTAAAGAATTGGATCGATTAGCAGGATTGTTAGTAGCATTGGTATCGATAAAATCTCATCAAATTACATCTCTAATTGTGACATATTGTTCCATATTTTTTTTTTGCAGTATATCGATTATCGCAGAATCGCTGCATTGTGATTGTATCGTTATCGTGGACCATGTTTTAAATCGTATTGTGAGTTACCCCGTGATTCCCATCCCTAGTTTATACTGTTGTTTATTGATAGACTTTGTCATATTCAGTTCTGTCATAGTCATATAATTTACTCTTAATAAATGTTTGATTTTGAACATGTTTGAAAGTAAAACATTTAAATGATATTCCTTTGTGATTGTATAATTCATGCATGATATGGTTAAAGGACTCTGATTGAGCTGAGCATAACTGTTATAGATTGGAGCTTGGCAAGATGGATCTGCATTGTTATAGACACTGAATCAGGTGAATCCAGCTGCTGTGCAAGGTTAAGATTGGTATATATTGAGTCAGAAAATGACTCGATGTTCCTGTTAATAATTTATGTTATAATCTATCATAACAATCAGGATTCTCAGAGACATTTTTTCGGCCTGGTTGGTAAATCTCGACAGTCTTCTGGGATGTTTGACTTCTTTTGTTGAAGTCAGACTCGAGTGATTACATATAATCTACCCATACAAGCCAAACACTCGCACATATACAGTGCTAGAGGAGACAGGAGGTGCTGGTCTGTGTGTACGCCTGTATGCATATGTGATGTCTGCATTAGCATTGAATTCCAAAGGATTAGCGAGGGGCTAATCTGAAGCTCCAGTCTTTGACAAGCCATGTGTCACTAATCTCAAACACTCTGAAATAAAGAGACACAAACACAATCACCTTTTGGATTAAAACCCTCCATGCAGAGGGTGTTGTAATCTTTTACTCAAAGAGGGAAAAGGTGGAAGAGAGGAAACTTAAAGAAGAGAAATTAGAGGGAACAAACAAGCAGTGACATTATTTTCTGCCTACGGTGTGCTCTCTTGCAAATAAGCTCAACAAATACCGTGGGCTGCTTTGACATGCACTTCCACTTGAACCTAACATGCTTTTCAAGTTCCCGTATCGTCCCCCCTCTTAACAACCCTTAGTCAAAGATAATGTTCTTTCTTATGTTACGTGCCCTTTCATCTGACAGCTCCTTTTCATACAGCTCCCTCAGGGCCGGCTTCTGGAGCCTCGGCAGTCCACGTTACAGTAATCACTTTCTTCAACGGAGATAAAGATATGGACAGGCGTGACTCCGCCGTCTCCCGCAGCCCTCCTGCTCCAACCCCGATATTGTTCAGGGACTCTGCGTTCTCTGTGTTCTTGTCAGAAATGAATTCAGCCAAAGCAAAATCAGCCCGTATTGTGTACAAAAATGTTCGCACGCACCCAGCCATATTGTGAGTGTACACCGAAAACAATACACACTCATGCACACAAAAACCCAGAGGCGTAAAGACGGCTGTTTGCTTGTTTTTCAGGGACTGCATTTTTTGAACTAAACATCAAATGAAGCTTAAAATAATGGCATTGTCTGACTGTTTTCGACTGCCCACATGCTCATATTTTTCTCAGTCGAATAAGGGTTGACAGGAAGAATTATTTATGAGAAACAAAGTAGAGAAAAGGCTGATTTAGGAGGCAGAAAGAAACGTTTTTCCTCTTTTCTCCTCCCAGCCCGGGAGAACTATCACTGTCCATGCAGCCGCAAGTCCATTAAAATGGAGTCAGCTCGCATCATAAACAAGAAATGAAACAATAGCCACAGAAAATCCCAAAGCTGCCATTCAGATCCTCCAAAACCGCTACATCACTCCACAAAGTAATCCCTCAAATGAGTCACATCCCATCTTTAATGACAGTGCTCATTCCCTCTGCTTGGCTAATAGACATTTTTAATTGAAACTCCTCCTTGTTCATTTCTCATTTGCTATAATATTGTTTTTAATCAGCTTCAAAAATGCAGCTGCAGTTAATGATATGGTTCTTTAATATCGTGCAAAACATTGATTCGGGGCTTAATTGCTTTACTTGTACAATAACAATATGGAGTTATGTCATGATACTAATTGAAAAGCAGGATTTCTACAAATGCACATACACTTGTTTCAGTGATGTGGTCTCAAAGGAAGCCTAGAAGTAGCTAAAGCTAATTGAAATATAATTCCCCAAAGACACATGTTCGTGTTAATTGACTTTCCGTGTGTGGCTGTGTGTGCACACTTGATTGTGTATGTTTTCGTATTTATATTGTGCCAGAAGTCACTTTCTAGTCCCAGGTCTAATCATCGCCCGAGGGCCCCCACACATCTTAATTCGTTATTTGAAAGCTATTAGTCTCTTTTATACGGTGCCACATATCTAATGTGATCAGAATGATGCCGTTACATTCCACCGATGTTTCTCAAACCTAAAATGAAGCGCAGCTTTTATGGTCGTTCTGACTCGTAAATCAAAACAAGTTTCAGTAGCTTCTAGTAGGTATGTGGTAATGATCGGAACAATGAGGTTTTGTCCTTATCCCTCTGTGACCAGGTTTCTGAATGTGTTCTCATGTGAAACTGGAGGATACTCATTAAAGCCTGGCATTACCTGATATGTTTTGAGAAGTGCAGGTTTTGTATTTCACCCTATTGAGGAGAATTTCACACTCGTACCTTTATTTACAGAAACATGTATTCACACAGGCTGCACACATTCAGAATGCAAACCCTTTTCCACATACGTTCAATCAAAAAAACAACAAAGACCAGATATTTAATGTTCAAACTAATAAACTTGATTGGTTTTCTGCAAATTTTCACTCATTTTGAATTTGGTGCCTGCAACAAGTTCCAAAAAAGTTGGGGCAGAGGTTTACAACTTAACAACGCTCAATAAGTGTTTGTGAACCGAGCACACTGACTGTTGAAGCTTTGTAGGTGGAATTCTTTCTCATTCTTGCTTGATGTTCAACTCCAGTTGCTCAACAGTCTCGGGGCGCCGTTGTATTTTGGGCTTCGTAATGTCAATATAATGGCTGTAACTGTCGTTTCTCAAAGCTGGCAATGTTGGTTTTCTTTCTTATCTATTAATAACACAAATAGACTGTCAACATTAAAGGAACAGGTTTATTTGAGTCAAATGAAGGCTTTTGTCAAAAAAAATATCTGAATCGTTGTCTGTATCAATATCTGTATCAGCAGTTATAGAGTGTAACACTTGGCTTCAAAAGAAAGCCTTTTAGTGCAATTCACCGACAGTGATGAACAAATTAAGACCATCACATAATGTAAGGTTGATGACACAGGTGCCCTAGATTAACAGCATTTGTGTTTTCTAAAGTCATTTTCATGTTTCTGATAGTGGTTGATACACCAGGATGTAGAGGCTTTTTATCTGAAATGATATTTTTATTGCTAAAATACCATTACTATAGTTATCCATGACTTTCCCGACATACTGGTTTAAAAAATACAGAGTTAAGCATATTATTATTTCTTGATTAAGATGTCAATTATAGTGATTTACTTGCATTTGCTAACAGAAAAAATAGTTTAAGTGGTTGAATGCTCTACTTAATTAATTTCTGACTTTTCAGGGAAACCAAGCTAGGCACAAATTTAGGAATTAAAAGATGAATGAAGTTAGAAAGTCCTCATTCATGTTCAAAATTTGTGTCCAATAACAATATTTTCAGGCTTTGAAGGATTTAAAATTAGTTAAGTCTTCCATTTTTATGAAAGGTAGTCCAATAGATTTGTTAAACACTGTGTACTTTTGTTTTTTGCCACATGCTTGCTTTTCCAACCCACCTTACATTTCTCTTAAGTCGGAGCCAGACTGCTTACATAGTACAGAATCAGTATTTTTGAACTTTTATTGTCAAAATTAACAGACAATGTGTATCGTAACAATAAGAGACTTGACACACAGTAATATAAAATTCCAATACAGAGAGAGAGAATGGAGAGAAAGAAATATATAAAACCAGGGCATAAGTATCCTATCCACCAAAGCCTTAGACTGGTCTCCATCTTCTTTCAAAGACATGAGTCTTCAGCTGTAGTCGTGCTGTCAACTCTTCCATTGACTATATTTTTCTGATGTTTTGTAACCATGTGCAGCTGTAGGTGGTTCAGGCTTCAACCTAGCAAATTCTTTTCATTTTTCTTGCAGTCATTAAATGTAGCAAAACATCCTGATCATGGGGCAGATCATCAAGAGGTCTGTCCAGTAAGAACATTAAAGGATCCAGAGAGGTCCACCAGAATCAGTTTTTAAACTGGCATTAGACGTTTCCATCGTATCAAAAGAGCACCGCTGCTGAAGACTGGCTGTCAGAATCTGTATGTGGAGGCGAAAATGAAATTCACTTTATGTTTAGATTAAATTATTTTGGTGCTGCCTCTTTATTTCCTCAAACACATCTCCTCTCTATCTCTCTGCTGTCGTACTGCAGCATGCATCACGTTCAGCGTTGCTTATTTCATTGTTCCAGTGTGAATCCTGCCTCTCTGAGTGTTCTTAAATCTAACACTGGTGGCAGGTTTGGAGTGTGGCCGCTCCCTGTGTGGAGACCGCTGCAGGCCTGTTGTAGAGAGGAGGGAAGATGGAGTCAAGTGAGACAATTTATAACAGTTAAAAACCAAATGAACTGAGACCCTTGGCTTGGGTGAGCGAGCGGCAGCATTCATAATGCGCCTTAGGGATTCCTTCTCCACACTTATTACGTTGCTCGGTGTGTGTGTGTGCGTCCGAGCTAGCATCCACATAGCACACGGAAACCCACAGCCCCCTCTGCCATCTGTCTCTGTTTGCCACATTGCAAATCCATTATATGCTACACAACATTATTACCCCCATCCTAAGTGGCACACACCCCTGAGCTTTCTCCCCGCTATCCCACTCAGTGGAACGGCGACAATTTGCTACCACATGCACGTCTTTGTTAAAGATGCTGTGGCATGTTTCCAGCTGGATTTAATTCACATTTTCATGCTCCATTTGCATGTTTTTGTGAGTCCGTGTTTAGCATCGATGCTTTGAGATTTTACAAGCCTGTTTGCTTGTTCCTGCAGCTTCATGTACTTGTGTGATAAGATATTTTCCACTGGCCACTGGACTTTAATAACCCTGTTGCCTCTGAAATATTAATATTTGTGTTTTGGCAGCCTGGATTTAACACACGCACTTGCCCACTGCGTGACAGTGTGGCTGAGTAGTTTTATGGCAAACTCATCTCCACTTCTAATCAAAAAGCTTCCCCGGCCTTGAACCTCCTGCTGGGGAAACAAAGAAGTTATTATGTTTTTAAATGGTCTCCAATTACGAGTAATCCCGCTGCCTATCTTAAAGCTATTTGCTCTTCTCTCACTTTGCTTCAGTTGGAAGAACACACACTACGCCTGCGAATAAAAAAACAACCAGTTAGAGAAGTTCGACATACAGCAGATCCGCAGAGCCGTCTGCCTGTCGTTGCACTCCCTCTCTGGCTGTCTTCATCTCTTATCATTAGAAACACAGTTAACTCAATTCCTCCTTTATCTTCCTCATTAGTGTTTGTCTCACAGTGCACTCAATTACTCAGTCCATCACTCTCCTATACCCACAAGTCAAAAGCCTCCACAGGCTGGAGGGAGTCAAAAGCTTCAAAAATCCACTAAGACTCATTAGCAAGTAGATTGCAATGCCAAAATTGTGCATTGATGTGTTTAACATTAGGCTTTTGTGCACTTAATAACATTAGTCAGAGGCTTCCTGCTGTGGCATTTAATAAGTTTAAATGTCATTCTATAGCCCACGCGGGACCTGGACCTAGCGCAGCTGGATTAGCTTGGATAGAGTGGATTTCTAATGTAACCTTAGTGTTGGCAGCGCTAATTCAGCCTTTGATTGCATGGTACATCAGAAATAACAGCTTTTTACACCAGGGAATTTGTCTACATAATACTTCAAGAAAATTGTTATTGCTCCTGGAAGCAACCTGAATAACCATTTTATATCTGATGGGGGAGAGGTCAAGGGCTTTTGTGCTTGCTGATCAATTAGATCACTGAGCGAAAGTCAAGGGCTCCTCAAAGAAATCATCACATTGATTTAAAAGAAAGGTGAACACATTTTATGAATATCCTGTTTGTGTCAACTTGGCCGCAAAAAGAAAGGAAAGGCTTTCTCACTTTTATAGCCTTTGGTAAGATTGATCCACACTCGGCTAAATGCTCTTTCAGTTTTAAACTGTCTAACACTTGGGATGAAATATCACCCCAGAGATGGATGTGGAACTGCAGGACTGATGATGCAGTGGAAGGGCTCATGTGATCCAAAAAATAAATAAATAAATAAATAAAAACACATCTTTATAGTACACATAAACACACTAGAGGAAGCACCATCTTGTCAGTGTGGCCACAGACCTGAGAACAACAAACTGAGGGGAGGTTGATATCTCTATTTCAGAAAGCATCACTTAATATATATCAGATTAATGAATTTGATATTAACTTCATTAATGCTTGGAATGCTGCAAGCTTTATTATGTAAATTATTTTTCATGTTTCCGATAGTGGTTGATACACCAGGATGTAGAGGCTTTTTATCTGAAATGATATTTTTACATTTACTATAGTTATCCATGACATTCCCGACATACTGGTTTAAAAAAATACAGAGTCAAGCATGTTATTATTTCTTGATTAAGATGTCAATTATAGTGATTTACTTGCATTTGCTAACAGAAAAAATAGTTTAAGTGGTTGAATGCTCTGCTTAATTAATTTCTGACTTTTCAGGGAAACCAAGTTAGGCTCAAATTTAGGAATAAAAAGATGAATGAAGTTAGAAAGTCCTCATTCATGTTCAAAATTTGTGTCCAATAACAATATTTTCAGGCTTTGGAGGATTTAAAATTAGTTGAGTCTTCCATTTTTATGAAAGGTAGTCCAATAGATGTGTTAAACACTGTGTACTTAAGCTTTTTGCCACATGCTTGCTTTTCCAACCCACCTAACATTTCTCTTAAGTTGGAGCCAGACTGCTGACATGGTACAGAATCAGTATTTTTGAACTTTTATTGTCAAAATTAACAGACAATGTGTATCGTAACACTAAACGACTGGACCCTCACACACAATTAGTGATATATAATTCCAATACAGAGAGAGAGAATGGAGAGAAAGAAATATATAAAACCAGGGCATAAGTATCCTATCCACCAAAGCCTAAGACTGGTCTCCATCTTCTTTCAAAGACATGAGTCTTCAGCTGTAGTTTGCTGTCAACTCTTCCATTGACTATATTTTTCTGATGTTTTGTAACCACTGTGCAGCTGTACGTGGTTCAGGCTTTAACCAGCAAATTCTTTTCATTTTGCTGTATGCTGTAAGCTTCATCCTGTCACTGTAAACATCGTGCTGAAAACAACAAACCCAAATTTATACCCATCTAAGCAATTATTTAGCACCATATTTTGTCAGGGTATTCTTGATATTTGCTGCATTTATGTTCAAAATATTGTGAGCTTTACCCTGTCACTCTGTAAACACAGTGCTAAGATCAACAAACCCATGGGGAGGTTGATTCTAATTTAAGGAAATTTTTTGAAAGATTATTTTTTGTTCATTTTTGGTGCCTTTATTGATAGGAGAGAGAGACAGTGGATAGGCTTGTGAAGGGGGTGAGAGAGAGTAGGGAGGACACTGCACACAGGCCACAGGCTGATTCGAACCCGGGCCGGCAGAAGCATGTACATGGGCTATGCCTGGTTTCTTACCATGGTGTCATTTTCTGTTGATGGTTGATGCAGGATGGAGCACATGGAGTGGAGCAGGTCCACAGCAGCAGGTCATCCATGACTGTTTGTCAAAGTCATCCTGATACATGTGTGCTGTTTGCAGGAACTACCATGGATTTAATTTATTTGAGCTCTCTGAAGTTGATATCAAGGTCTGTTATGATAATGGAATGGAGCTAAAGGAAAAGCCAAATATTTGTAATTGCAGTTACTGAAGCTTCATTGGTCCACAGCAGCAAGAGACGAGGACAAGAGCAAACAAAAAGGGGCAAAGAGAGCAAGGATCATTTATTAAAGAATAAAGTTTTTTCTTGCTTCACATCTGTTTCTCACAAAAACAGACTGTCACCATGAAGGAAGAGGTCAGTTTTTCAAAGTGGAGGCTTTGTGCTTGTTACAAAAATGTCTGTATCGATGTCTGAATCGGTGATAACGAGTTCAGAAATATCAGCATATCGGACCAGTGTTAATTTTCTCGACTAATTATTTTCGTCAACAGCCTTTTTTCCCCTGACGAAAACTAGACTATTACCAAAAAAAACAAGTGTACATCCACAGAAACTAAAACTAAATTAACTGACATTTTTGTCAACAAATAAAAACTACAGGAAAGTATTTGACAGAGACTTAATCCAGTCAGACCTAATTCGGTCATGTAGAAAGTAGGAACAAGTTAGGAATATATCCAATCACGGCTTTTCTCTATTCAAGGAAACATAAAACAAGCCTTACACTTTACCCTTCATTTTTTAGTCAACTAAATTTACAGTAGCTTCATCAACTAAAATGTTGTGAAATTTCATCAACTAAAACTAGACTAAAATTAAAACAATTTAGATGACTAAATTATGACTAAAACTAAAATATTTTAGGCAAAAGACTATAAATAAATTAAAAAGTGCTGTCAAAATGAACCCTGTATTGGACATGGGCAAAAATCCAATATTGTGCATCCCCAGAATGTATAAATATCTGCTGTATTAGCCTATAAAATGTCCCTATTATTCAGCAAGCTCCTTCATGCAGCATCATTATTTAACTGTCATAATGAGAACTGTTTTCTTCCTGCTCCCATACCACCCATTGCAAATGTATGCAGTGGCTTCATTCCCAGACTAGCTTGCCAACATGCTAATAGTGCTGCAGGGCCTATGTGAATCCAGTTCAAACGGACCAGCTAATGCTAATCTCTGCTAATCCTCTAAGAAGCACCCTCAGAGCAACATTATCATGCTACTCTGTCGCTTAGATGGATAGTGGAGGAGAGCGAGGCGCGGGCACAATGCTGAATGGAGATATCAGCATAGCAAATATTAAATCATAACAGCTGACACGCACAAATCCCCACACCAGTGGTCACCTTCCAGTGCCCGCTCCTCCACACACAGAGCTGCAGCAGACACAAGCTATTACTGCAGAGATAGTCCCAAAATCTCCCGGCACGGTGGTAATAATGAGACTGTGTTAACCACAGTTGCACTGAGCTGGTAAATGGCGTCCCACTCTCCAGGACTGAGCGCTGATCCTAAGCCCTCTTCGTAATGCACTGGTCACCATAATCCTGACCTTATTAAAAGTGAGACTCCAACCCAAAAAAAAGGGGAGCAGCGTTTCCAGATGGAGTGGTTCTAGTCCGGCCTGTTGGAGAGCAGTTGACCCCTCATGTGACGTAATCCTGAAGTCACCTTTGACCCCCTTAGGCATCATAATCGCAGAGCTGGGCTACTTCAGAAGCAGTTTTAGCTTCTGATGAAACTGGCTGATGATAAGAAAAATAAGTGTAACTGCTGCAGAATTGGCTGAATCGGCGATCTTGTGTTAGATGTTGATTTCAGTGTAATTTAATTTGGCATAAGGACTCAATTTCATTTTGCATATGGCAGCAATAAAAACAGTCAGTGATATGAAATATTACACTGTTATCTGAAAGCTACATGTACATTTTTCTGCATGGCTGCTGTTTTTTTCTTATCAACCATCTTTAATAAAAGCTCTACTTTGGCTTTAGTTTTATTACATCTGTGTCTGAGATAGCGCTGATGTCTAGGGCTGTCTCTAATCCCAAAAACCATACTCAATCAGAACGGTTTTCAAGCATACAAGCTAATAACTGAAGATATTCAACCCCTCCCCTCAGATGTTTGTTAATAAGTTAATAAGTAAATGTAATATCCACTGCAATAACCTTACTGCCTTTCGATCAAATGTGGTCTACTGTCACACAGTGCTGTCATATTATAGTCATTTTGTGAATATTTTTAATGTTAATAGTTAAAATTGGCCTTGTTTATAGTCTCACTTTTACTTGTTTTATTTGTTTTCCCTTAATAAGAAAGTTGATACAGCGTGAAGATTCTGCATGTTGCAGCTTGCTTACTTATTCTTTTTACTTGCTTACTTAATTTTTTACTTAATTTTATGCTCTTATCTATTTTAATGTCTATATCTGATAATTCTACTGCTATACTGTGTATAAGAGTGACAGAAACAACCGAATTTCCCCTTAGGGATTAGTAAAGTATTTTTGATTCTGATTCTGATATGAATCTTGCAGTCTTGGCCCTTTTCCATGTCTCAGGCGGGGGGCCTGCCAAGGGCGATGTGGTCACACAGGGATGTGTACTTGACAAACCCTGCTTCATTCATCAAGGTTTATAAGTGATGAAGTTTAAGGGCACAAGGGTGCCAACCCTATGCCTCGGGGGGTTAGGGTAGCCTAACCCTAACCCTAACCCTCTAGAGCAGAGGTCACCAACCTTTCTGAGCCAGAGAGATACCAAAAAGGTTTGTGGTATTATGGGGGGGGGTACTTATTTGACTAAATGTTTCTAAGTAGTGTTTATTTTTGTAGTTCACTTTAAAGTATTTAATATGAAGCATATAATAGACTACAGATGACCTGTATGTTTACCTTTTACTGTTAGTCATTTCTCACAATAGTTGTTATAATTGATTAATACAAATATCAGTTGGCTGTTTCAATCAGGACTTGAACTGGCCACCCTCTGGTCCCCAGCCCAAGCCCTTACAGACTGAGCTACACTGCCATGGTCCATTAAAAATATGGATTGTCATATTTAATTCTCAGCTTACTTTACAGGTGCTTGCTTTGGGAAACAGTGCAGAGCTGGTTTGGTTTAGGCAGTAATTTGATATCTCTTCATGGGGCACCAAATTTGCACTGGCTGCCTGTTGGTTTTAGAGTACATTTTAAAGTTTTATTAATTGTTTTTAAGTGTTTAAATGGTCTGGCTCCATCTTATATATCTGAACTGTTTAAGCCTCACATGACTACCAGGGCACTTAAGTTGTCAAACCAGCTGCTCCTGGCAGTGCCGCGGTCCAGACTCTCTACTCGTGGGAACAGAGGCTCTGCAGTCGCAGCCCCAAAAACTGTGGAACAGCCTACCTGTCCAGGTTAGAGCTGCACAGTCCACTGAGTCTTTAAAACTCTGCTAAAAACACATCTTTTTTTCTTAGGCGTTCAGTCCCAGGTAGATGAGAAACCTTGGCTTTTATCCTTTATCTTTTATTCCCTGTCTTCTCTTTTACTCTTCTTTTATTGATTTTATTTTTATGTTATTACCTCCGCCAAGGATGGTATGTTTTCGCCAGGGTCTGTTTGTGTGTTTGTTTGTCTGTTAGCAAGACTACGCAAAAACTATGGGATGGATTTACATGAAAATTTTACCAGAGGTGTGGTTTGGTCCAAGGAAGAAGTCAGTACATTTTGGTGGTGATCCGCATATTTGTCTGGATACCAAAAATTCCCAAAATTTGCAAAAAATCCCATAACTCAATATTGAGCTGTATTTTAAAAAATTATATCTCTGACATCACTTGATGGATTCGCTTCAAAATTTACACGATAATATGTGTAATATGTCTCTATCATAATGTTCAATTTTATCTGGATCCGATCCAGATTGACGACACAAAAAACCTTGAAGTTTATAATGGCAAATCCCATTAATTTCTCTTCAGCTTCTGTGAGGGTGCCGCCCCCTTTATGTGATTATGGGAATTGTAGTTTTCTAGTTTTATTTCTATTTTTATATATTTATTTTTAATATTGTGCTCATATTTATTCCACTATGTTTTATTATAATTATTGTTTTTGTTATTATTAAGTGTATGCATGGTTATATCGTACCCCTGCACAGCACTTTGGTCAACCGAGGTTTTTTTTTGTGCTGAAGAAATTCACTTTGACTTGACAAATTTCTGGCAGCACCCCTGCATGCGTACCCCACACTGTTCCCCTGCATGGTAGAATCTGCTGATTCCAGTGAGTGTTTGTCATCACACTGGAGCTCATTATGTCTAAAAAAGAATATCTCTGCATATAGAAAGTAGTTCCACAGGCAGAAATGTGACATTAAAATTGCACTTTTTCACTTTAAATGAACCTAAAGAGTGAAACTGTTGACATAATGGTGCATTATGTCTGCTCACAGGAAGTGAATAAAGCGCAAAACTCTAGAGAAGACTCCTAAATGCACTTGTGACGTATCTAAGTAGACTTTTATTGGCTAATCTGTATTAAATTGGGTCTTTTTAAAGTATGGAGCTTCACCAAAAAGGAATATTGCTTGAACTCCTTGCAGAGCTTTCATCCTGTTCCAGCTTGATTAAAAAATTAGCAGCATAACCCCTGAAGTCTACAGTGGGTACTTGTCATTCAGGGGAGACCACCTTTGATGGGAGAGATAACAGGAGGGAGAGAAAGAAAGGCACAAGGAATAAAAGGAGGCAGAAAATGAGGCAGGTGAAGGTGATGGCTTGTTTTCAGATGTGATGCGTGAGTATGTGTTGTGCCCGTGGCTCAGCCGGGGTTGTGATTGACATGTCGCCGGCCACTGCTGTGCCAGTGCTCTCTTAAAGCCCTGCTGTGATAAGATGAAATGAGACGGGGATCAGGGTTACAGCAAAGCATTGTGAGTGTCGTGGATGGGGAGAGGGTGGAGGGGGATGAAAGAATTAGAGAGATCTGAGGGTAACGGGAGTGTAGATGGGGGAGAACACAGGCATTCCTATGCCACATCTGCTCCCCTGTCATATTCAGACAGGAATTAGGAGCAGAGGCAGATTAACCTGGAAAGTGTGAGTAAAAAAAATAGAGAAAAACTGCCAAAAAGGACAGCAGCCATGCATGAGATATGCACGAAATGAGCCTTAGCACAGCTTCAGTCTCGTGCTCAGACACCTAAACTCACTCCCGCTGATGCAAACTGGAGAGGAGAAGCTATTTAAGAGCCACAATCACAGAGACAAACAGCAGGAAGGAAAGGCCGAGTGCTGTGGATTCATTTCCCCGTGAAGCACGTCAATCAGACATTTATGTGGCAGGCAGTTATTTTCCCCTGACTTGAAGCTCAGGGTTAGAAGCTCAGATTCTGTTAAAATGTTGTGTAGGGCTGCAGCTACTGACTGTTTCTAATGTCAAATACACTGTAAAAAGATTGTTATAAATTTTACAGTAACTTACTGGTAACAAGATGCCAGTAAGTTACTGTAAATGTCTTTACAGAAGCATTACTCTGTTTTACTTTACAGCATTTTTACAACTGTTTTTTGTTTAGGGTATCCTTACTGTCTTTTAATTTGCAACATGATTACTGTATTATCAAAAAAAGCATTCTTACTTTTTTTTTCATTTACAGTGTCATTACCATGTTTTATATGACTTTTTAGTGAACTTGCTGTTTTTTAGTTTATATTATTATGTCTTTAACTATTTTACTGATCATATTAGCAAGATATCACTTTGTAATAATGCTTAAACATTTGTTTCACCCAAAAAATGTGAATCATTTACTAAAATAAATCTTGCCAGGTATTGGTCAGTTTTCCAGGGAAAAAGTGAATTTTCTCTTGACCTATTACTCTTCATTAATTTCCTGTATAGATTCGTAACAGTAGGTGCCTGTAGATATTACAGTTAAATACTGTTAGGGCTGGGTTCTTCTAGCAACCACATCATTCAATACCAGTCCTGGTATAGAGCCGACGATATGATATGTGTCGTGATATGTGTAAATTGTTGCCTCTGGCTTCAGAATAAATAAATAACAGCAAGGACAAGGTTGAAAGGATCCCAAAACTTCAGACAAATATTCATTTATTTCATTATTTTTGAGGGGGAGAGGTGTCTTCTTTGTCACTTTTTTCCAAATTTTTCCTCTTTTTATTCGACTTTGCTCTGTTAAACCTAAAATGTGCAGTTATTCATTTTACTTAAGCAGTATGTTTATATTTTATACACACCCATGTTTATATCACACTGATGAGTTTGTTGTCTGACTAGTCCACTTTTGCGACTGTTTTGGACATCATGGACGTGGTGTCCTCCGGGCTAAAGAGGAAAAGGACCATCCAGACCGTTATCAGAGCAAAGGTCAAGAGACAGCATCTGTGATGGTGTTTGTTTATTTGTTTGTTTAAAAGGATCCCCATTTGTTGCTACCATGGCAGCATCTAGTCTCCCTCGTGTCCGTACATACAGCAGCCATACGTAACAGGACGTCAACAAGACGGCAAACATTACTCCGCCCCAACATCAGAAATTTCAGTGAGTATCAATCAAAATGTCTAAGACACATGAACATCTGCACAGATTTAATGAGAGACAAAGAAGCCTGGCCTCACCCTAAAATATGATGCTCTAGCAGCTCATTTTCATTTTCAGTTCGTAGTAATAAATCATGTTTTGCTTGCAGTATCAACAATTGTAATGTAAACAAAGAAATATTATGAAAAAATTGTGACATCAAAGCACTTGCATTACTAAAAAATCCCAAATTCCTAAGAAAAAAACATAATTCTTTTAGTTTCTTTTTGAAGTTCATTTCACTGTTTGATTTTTTGAGGGAACAAGGCAACTTGTTCTGCTGAGTAGCAGCTCTGTATAGAAACATTTTCTGCATAGCACACGTTCTTGGCTCAGGGACTACTACATGATCATGTGTCGCTTGTCCTGTTGTATGATATTATTGATATAAAGGATCTTTGAGTGCAGGCATTTTGGCTTTGAGGTTCGGGGTGTGTTTGTGCCCATGGCATGGGTAACTTGCAAATCTGTGAGGGCTCCATTAATACTGAAAGGTACATACAGGTTTAGGAGCAACATGCTGCCATGCACCTTTTTCAGGGACATCCCTGCTTGTTTCAGCATGGCTGCATAGTGAAAGAGTGCAGACATTAGACTGACCTGCCTGCAGTCCAGACCTGTCTCCCATTGAAAGTCTCAGGCATATTATGAAGTACAAAATTCAACAACAGAGACCCTTGACTAGGGCTGAACAATTTTAGGAAAAGATCTAATTGCAATTTTTCTGGCAGATATTGCAATTTCAATTCGATTCACAATTTTCTTCAAATCAAGCTTCAGTGCAATATTCACTGTGTTTACAGTATAGACAACAGTAAGGAAATCAATGATCAAAAGCACATCACACATTATTCATCATCTAATATTGATGATAAATAATCGGTATTCATTAATTAAGGGATACTCCAACTTCTACTCCTAAAACAGAGGCTTTGAGCAAATGCAGATTGTCTGCAAAATTTGTAAAAAAGTTGACACAACAGATCACGGGACAGGACTTGCTACAAAAAATTCCAGCTTTGGTGATCACATGATTGCGTCTTATGAAACTGCGATTTTGATCCAAAAAAGACAAATTGTTCAACCCCACCCTCAACTGTTGAGCAACTGAAGTCGTGCAATCAAGCAAGAATATGAAAGAATTTCACCTACAAAGCTTCAACAACTTGTGTCCTCAGTTCACACATGTTTGATGATGGAACAAAGTGGTAAACATGCCCTGTCCCAGCCTTTCTGAAACATGCTGCTGGCATTAACTACAAAATGAGTGAATATTTGCAACAACAAAACAATTAAATATCTTGTCTTTTTGGTGTATTTATTTGAAGGAGGTTGGAAATTTACAAATCATTACATTCTGTCTTTATTTACACAATGTCCCAACTTCACTGGAATTGTACTTTGTATTTTCAGACAATGCTGTAACTCCATCTGGCTTTCCTAACCTGATGTAACCTCAAACAAAAATGGCAGCTTCATGAAAATGGATAATTAAAGCCAAGAATTGTGAATTCACAGTTTTCCTTCCTCTTAGGTCTCTCCCACTGTTTCGCTGTCCTATCTGAATGTTTTATTTCTATCTCGCCCTCGACACCTCACTCTCCGGTGTCACCCGGGGCTTTCATCTTGGCAGGGTGCTTCCTCTATGAGAATCCCCCAATTGGCAGACAAGCGCCCTTGTCAGACACCATTCATTGCACTTGCATAGATATGAAAAGTGTTTTAACAAGCACCGCTGCGTTTAGCACTGCAGCAGAAACTGCATACCAATGGGCCACGCAGATCCTGTGACCAAATTAAAGACTTGGAGAAGTTTGGAGACGGCTGTGTTGATGTCCTTGTCAGACATTAAAGTTTCACTGCAGCAGCCCCAAGGTGGAGGGGGGAAAGTTTGCTCTGCTTTTGCTGATATCCGTGGAGAATTTGGACTTAAAAAATGCGGCAGTAAAGTTAACTGAACCAGATACTGTATCATATTTTCTGAATTTGATTTGCTTGCATTAAATTTTCTAAAGTATATCTCTGCTTAATCTTAGCTGTCACAACAATATAGTCCATTTGGTATTCAGATACTTTTGCATAATCAGGTGTATTACCATTTGTGCTGATTTCTTCCTCCTATTAAACTTTCCTCTTTTCAAACTTTACTTCAGTCTGAAGGAAGAGGAGGACACATTAGCCAGTTATCTATCAGATGAAGAGCTATTAAATGTAGGATCTGGATGGCAACAACGGAAGGGAGATAATATCGATGAAGAGTGCTGAGGTCATTTTAAGAGGCTTTATTGGCAGATACGTTCTGCAGAGATGGTTCTTTGACTGCATTAAAAGACATTATGGAGCCCTCATGAGTGATAAATGACATGCAAATTACTGAACATCAACACTAATAAAAATAAACATCAGTCCAGCTGTTCCAGTTCATCCACTTTATTTATACACAAAAACACAGTCAAGTGCTGCAGAGACTACACAGTAGAAACTAAATGAAAATAAGATGCAGTAAGAAAAATAGTACTATAAAAACGTATTAAACACAGGACAAATGTAAAATTAAAACATATACAAACAGAGACCACACAACTGTTATGCTGAAATAAAAGCCAACGAGTAAAAGTGAGTTTTAAGACGTGATTGATAAGTAGGTAAGTTGGGGGACATTTTGATATCAGGAGGTAGCTCTTTCCATAATTTAGGTCCCACATCAGAAAACTCCTGGACTTTGGGACGCTGAGAAGATTTCAACAGGGTGTAGCCTTTTTTAAAGATCAGAGATGCAAATCAATTCAACAATTCAAAAATAAAAAATATTACCTTAAGATGAATTCATCAGTGAATGGGAGCCAATGGAGAGAGGCCAGGATGTGGGTGATAAGTACCACTTTACAGTACCAGTGAAAACCCAGTATTCCTGTTAGAACAAACTGTGATAACCCAGTTATCACTTTACAAAACCACTGAAAACCCAGTTTTTGCTTTACAGAACGAGTGAAAACCCAGTTATTCCTTCACAAAACCAATGAAAACTCCTTCATCACCCAATTAAAACACAGTTATTATTTTGCAAAACCAGTGAAATCCCAGTTGTTGGCTTTCCAAAGTAGTGAAAACCAAGCGGCGCATTTTGGACTAATTGTTGATGTGTGATGGACTCCTGATTTATGCTGGCATCAATGTGAACTATTTACGAAATACTCAAACCCCATGTCAGGTCTGAACTTAAGAATGAAAGTTTATATTTGTCGTGAATAAGGAGCAAGCCAGCTGCTTTCCAAAATATAGAGATATGTTGCCATCTGTGGTGTGAAACCAAAGTGCTTGAGTGGTTTTGCATGTTTTGTTGAGGTAAACTTCCTGTTGTTGAGATCAAGATAGCAATAGATGGTCGGGTTGCAGCAGAGGCACTCTTTGTTGGATTAGGCGTCTCCTAATGTGCTGCAGCGATGTTAATTTAGACAGCACTTTTTAATTTAGTTTTAGTTATAATCTTTTGTCTGAAATATCTTTTAGTTTTAGTCAAAATTAAGTCATCTACTTTGTTTTAATTTTAGGCTAGTTTAAGTTGATGAAATTTCACTACATTTTAGTCGATGAAATCTGCTTTAAGTTTAGTCGACTAAAATATGAAGTGTAAAGGGTAAGGCATTTTTATGTTTCCTTGAATTTCTGAAGTCATGTTTTACACTTGGATAAAATCAAACATCTAATAACCCTTTACTGAATGCTAGTAAAGTCTGAATGTGTAAATGAACAGAAACAAATTGAACTTTTGTGTGAAATGCAGTCACCTTTATTTAGGCTACCTGGCAGAGCATCTCAGTTACAATACCAGAACTGACAACAAACAGTGAACCTGCTCTACATGAATATATCAATTCATAAAGAGAGGAGCTCTGATTGGATCGCTCCACAACTTATCCCACCACCACCAAGCTAAGGCAGCTGTGGTTGGATGTCCCTCTTAACTCATCCAACCTTTCCACACAACCAAAGTAGCTGTGACTGGATATATTCCTAACTTGTCCCTACTTTCTACATGACCAAATTAGGTCTGATTGGATTAAGTCTCTGTCAAACATTTTAGTCTAGTTTTTATTTGTTGATGAAAATGTCAGTTAATTTAGTTTGAGTTTTCATCCATGTGCTCTCGTTTTGTGAGGGGAAAAAAGGTTGTTGATAAAAACAATAATTGGTCAACAAAATTAACACTGTGCTGCCTAACTGTTTATTTCATAGTCAGATGCATTTACAGATTTTTACCCCATGCAAGTACTTGAATGTTGAGTATAAGGTTACAGCTCTACTAGGTGGTACACCCTGTACACCAGCAGTTTTACTCTTGCATTGCAGAGCGGCCTTTTTGCACATATTCCCCGAGTCTTTAACACAAACATTGAGCCTGAGTGACGCAGTTATAGCACTTGACTTGTGTCAAAGATCTGTCTCATCATCATGTAGCTCCACTTCTTTTTAGGCCCTCACTGGTCAGAATGTATTAAAGTAACATGCAGAGTCCCGGTCTTAAAAGTCTGTTGATCTGCAGTCAGCCGCAGCAGAGAAACTAAATGTCTCTTGAGGCGCTGATGACATCATAACTGAGTGTTCAACAGCCGCCGAACAATGGTCTAAGCCACAAGGATAGTGTCTCTGAAAATATATAAAGTGGCTGCTTTATAGACCATGACATATAATTTCCTCTCTTCACAGCCATTCGTACAGTGCTCTGTTTCCATCAGAATGCAGCCAGGCTGCGCTGATGAAACTGTTACACTAGCAGGCTTCGTTCTTTTTGTTTCATTCTCTCCGTCCTCTGCACTCTCTCCTCTGTCTGTCTCCAGATGAACTGAGACTCCGGCTTTTTATCAGCGCTGAAGCAATTCATCTGCGTAAAGGTTATGTGCATCCAAATGACAGTTAATATGCGGCATCTGTCAGGGGGCCCGGATCATATCTGACCCGAGCGTGTCTGCGTCTTGTCCTGTATAATGCTAAGTGCAAAGCAGAGAGAATTCCTCTAATGGAGCGACGATAACGGAGCTGGTTGAAGAAACGTGGATGTGACTTTCTCCTCCTCTCGTGGAGCGTCGTTTGAAGGGTTAATAGATTAGATATGAGGGAGGGTTTTTGTGAGAGCCTTGTTTAACATGACCTGGAGCGGACTGTTGATTGTGGAAGTAAAAGATGCAACATGCAGTCTGATTCTGCTGCTCAGGAGCAGATGAGGTTAAATGTAATTGGTTGAGAGTAAGCTGTAGGAACATCAAAAGGCGGCTGACGTAGTGGAAAATCCATTTATACACTCTTTGTGATTGAACTTTTGTTAACCCCCGGACTAAAAATCTATCCATACATAAATAATCACTTAAGCTTTAAGATTTAAAGGGAAGTTTCAATTTGCATAATTTTCCAGGAATTCAATTTTGAGGACTGAAGGAATAATTATCCACTTATGCAATGTGCAAAGACTGTGCAGGATTTTGTTTTTAACTTTTATTTATTTATTTATTTACATGTACAAATTACATGAGATCATCATGGTGTTACAGTTAAAATGTCAGTTAATTTAGTTTTAGTTTTTGTCCATGTGCACTTGTTTTTATTAGCTACTGTCTAGTTTTTATCAGGGGAAAAAAGGTTGTTGATGAAAACTATGACGAAAATAATTAGTCAACAAAATTAACACCGGTGCACAAAAGTTCCACGATGGAGGATGACGTATGTATCGATATCTGCTCCATGGAAACACACCTCTCACTCCCTCCCTCTTGGCGTCTGCTCTGTTTTTGCTCCGTCTCCTGCCGGGGAAACATGACTTGTTTACAGTGTCTGTACCGACAACTTAATGAAATCACATTTCCCATCAGTCAGTGGGCTAATTGAGGCTAGCTCTTCCATTAGCTGTCTGCTCACATCTTCTTTGTAGGGAGCCAGACCGATCAATGCTCTGCCAGAGTTGGGTATTTGGGTGCGTGCACACGAACGCTCCTTTCACACATCCATTTAACAACCCAGCACAAAACACACGACTCGCAGGTGCAATCATTTGGCATCATTTTCTCAGAGCCAGCTCTGAATATGAGCTTTCATTTCAGCCAATCATTCTGAGCTGTGTATGTTTAACATGTGTGCTGCAGCAGACTCAGACAAAGGAGGGGCCAGTGTGTCGGGGAGATTTTAGGATCTGTTCGGGGTGGTTGTGTGACAGCAGTCGACAAGTGGACCAGGTTTTAACAACTTGAAGGTGTTGCATGCTTTATGAAACACAGGTGATCAGTGTTGGCTTCAGGCATTCATTTCAATCAGTCAATCAAACATTTTAAAGGATATTTTTGGAGAAAGATCAGCTTTTGATCGACTGGGATAGCTTTAGAAATGTTATCTCATACCTGAGTCTGGTTTCAGTGCCAATAATTATATAAGCCAAGTTTTGAATCAGATTGTGAGGGAAAAAAACATCGCCACACTTTTCATAATCACTAATTTATCACAGTTAAAGGAATATCTGACCTCTGATAATACATATATTGTCTTTTATTATTTCATGCATTGATTATTGTGGCAGTTCTTAAACATAACTGATTAATTAGTTTTAAAGTTGCTGTTTCTGTTCTTTTTTAACACGTCTTAATTAATTTTTAACTTTTTACACATCACAACTTTTTTTCCAGTATAAATTGGCAGCAATGTGAGTCTCCCTTGAACAATGTAACCCTCCCTCACTCCTCCCAACCACCTATGAATTCTCAGACATCATTGATGTTGTGGGTAAATGTATGATAAATGTATGATGCATATCTGCTTATCAAAAAACAACAACAACAGCATCAAAAAAATAAAAAGTAGTGGGGGTACGGTCTCACTTTGTAAGTGTTACAGCTTGATTTGATGGGATATCAGGCCTTGATTCGAATAATTTACATTAAAAAAAAAATGATGGAATTCCCTTTATTGTCATTTTACAAAATGTACAAGATTGGAGAGCTTCTCCTTTTTCAGTGCAAACAGAAAGTTAGGTAAAAAACAGAAGTAAAGTATAAAATACTTAAAAGTACAAAAATAGCAATAAGAAAGTATAAGTACAATACATATACAAGATAAAGTCCTATAGGACAGTGCAATTTAAAATCTCTATACAAATATAAGAAAAGAGGATAAATATGAAGAGAAAATATGTATGTATATATGAGAATGTATTGCACATGTTAGTTGAACATTTACTGAATATCTATAGTGCACATGTTGATTGATACTCACTCAATTTGAAGAATGAATCCCATATCTTATGGATGATATGACTCTTTCTTTCAATTGTGTATGTAAGCCTTTCAACAGCTATGCAGATGGAGAGTTCGGCAAACCATAAATTCCACGATGAGCAATGAGTACTTTTCATGGGCTGAAATGATTCCTCGAGTAATTCGAGTTATTCGATTACTAAAAAGCCTTTTTTACAGTACATATGAGTTCTACTTTTTTGACATTTTTGTGGAATAAAAATGTTCAAAAAAGGAAGTAATTCATCAAGAGAGCTTGCTTATTTTCTGTTTTGTATGTTACTGATGCTTTTCAATACAGCCAAATTGATTTAGTGTAAAAAACTGCAGCGTGTGCCATGTATCTCTTATCCGATTACTCGATTAATTGCCAGAACAATCGATAGAATACTCAATTAATAAAAGAATCGATAGCTGCAGCCCTAAACAGGGTTCCCACACAGCCTTGAAAACCCTTGAAAACCTGTAAGATGATTGACCAATTTTTCAGTCATGGAAAACATATGGAAAATGATAAAAAAGGAGAATGTCCTGGAAAAGCTTGAATGTCCTGGAAAGTTATTTAACCTTCCTCTGCTTCTGTCTACCTTGTTAGTGAACACAAATGGGTAAAAAATTGTGCATAGCCTCTGGATGTATGTAGTATGTATAATACATAGAATATAAAAGATATGAAAAAGCTAAGGTATGATGTTGGTTATGTGACACTGGAATCTGTGGGTGTGATTGCACTATTCTGTGATGAATTTGTCATAATTTCTAAGAATGTCAGAGATCATTTCATAGATTTGTTAAAGCCGTAAACTGCTCATCTTGTAAATCAGACCTCTGGGGTGGAAAAGGCATAAATATAGCAATCTGAGTAAATGTTCAAAATGTCAGAACAACTGTAGAAAAGTCCAGGAAAATAATTTCTCAAAAAGAGTGGGAACCCTGCTAAACTTTTCCCATGTCTAGCAATAAGCAAAATTTGTATGTATGAGACAAGCTGTCTCTATTCTGAAGTGAAACCTGCCCCTGTTACTGATATTTTCGGGTTGTTCAGATGTATGTAAGGGGGGGTCCAGCACACCTAAAGGGGTCTAAAAGTGTCAGCACACTCGTCATTAATACAGACCTTCTCTCTGGGCTCTGGATGTATGTATCAGTGAAACAGAGAGACTAGTGCTGCTCGTTCTCCATCCTTTGTGCTGTAAGACAGTATCTGGCTGTTCCCACAGTCTTGGCAAATCCTGCCTCCCCAAATCCTTTTCTCAGTAATGCTGTTGTCCTGCCAACGGTGAGTGAAAGAGCAGAAGTGCATTATGGACCAGTCATGCATGAGTAACGAGGGGCCCGCTGAAGCTGTGTGTGTCTCTACTTTTTTCTGCCCAATAGAAACCTAGTTATTATGCAGTGGCCCTAAGTGGCCCTCTGCCTCTCAGTTATCGCTCACACTCACACGACGCATAAAAAAACACACACCTCAGCATTCATTAGGAACTTGCTTGTGCAGTTCCCTGTAATGAATACACCCACGTCTCCATCACCTTCCCCCTCGTGCGTTTCCACACATAACCCATCTGTGGCAGGAGGCATTAACAGTAAAACTCACCGAGTGTGATTTCATACGGGAACAGGTTGCCGTGAGCGACTTTCACTGCGGACAAACGGAGCCCAGCCAAGACAAACCTGACTCCGCTGGTGCAAATCAAAGTGTGACCATTTTCTTTCCCCCTCCGCTCGCCGGCGAGAGATCATTTTGCAGTTGGACGAGGCGGCAGTTCTGATTCAGCGTTGTGAGGATTATGGTGATACATTAGTCCAATCTGTGTTGATCTAGCAAAGCAGGAGATGAACAGCCCGTATGTCAGATTGTCATTTGGATTGGTTCTGGGGTTTTATCACTTCTGCTTCGGTCCAGTGTATGCAGGCAAAGCTTCCAAAAGCTGTCCCCTGTTTGCTTTTCGATACATCGCTCACAACAGTGCAGACAGCATGTCCTCGGCACTCACAGCCAGTACCAGATTCAGACATTCAGATATTTACCTCCATTTAAATGCATCTGTTTATGTCATTTTTAGGGTTTCATCATGATTTTAGCTCTGAGGCTGAAAGCTGCAGGGATATATAAGATATAAAGTTGAGTATTTTTTGTTTGGTAAAGTGAAAAGTTGGTTTTTCACTGGTTTTGTGAAGTCAGAATGGGGTTTGTCCAATGTTGTAGAGTCATAAGTGGGTTTTCAGTGTTTTGTGAAGTCAACATTATGTTTTTATTGGCTTTGTAAAGTAATAATTGGGTTTTTGTGAGTCAAAATTGGGTTTTCACTGGTTTAAGGGTCGAAAGGGCCTGAAACTTAAAGTTCACTTTAATATTTTTGTCATTTTTTTGCTGTTTTAATCTGAGGGTAAGTACAACTCAAGCCAGAATCTAGACTGTAGGGAATAACATTAGGTAGAGCAACAAACTGCTTCAAGTCCGATTGGACACAGGTGCTGCCATGTAGTGCTGGAGGCAGTGTTGATTTTGACAGCACTTTTTAATTTACTTTTACTTTTAGTCTTTTGCCTAAAATATCTCTTAGTTTTAGTCACAATTTAGTCATCTAAATTGTTTTAATTTTAGTCTAGTTTTCGTTGATGAAACTTCGCAACATTTTAGTCGACAAAATCTACTGTAAATGTAGTCGATTAAACTATGAATTGTAAAATGTAAGGCATTTTTTATGTTTCCTTGAATTTCTGAAGTCATGTTTTACACTTGGATCCCACCACCATGAAGCTAAGGCAGCTGTGATTGGATGTCCCTCTTAACTTGTCCCTACTCTCTACATGACCAAATTAGGTCTGATTGGATTAAGTCTCTGTCAAACATTTTCATCTAGTTTTTATTTGTAGATGAAAATGTCAGTTAATTAAGTTTTAGTTCTTGTCCATGTGCATTTATTAGTTTTTTATTAGTTACTGTCTAGTTTTTGTCCGAGGAAGAAAGGTTGTTGACGAAAACTATGAAGAAAATAATTAGTCAACAAAATGGACATTGGCTGGAGGCTGTTTCTTATTTAGATATTACGTTATTATATTCTATTAAGGCTGAACAATTTATCGTTTTTGGATCGCAATTTTAGACGACACAATCATGTGATCGCCAAAGCTGCAATTCGCTCCTGACTGACACAGGTTCTGCTTTGCAAACTATTTCACACATACTATTCTACAAATTTGAAGTCAATTTGCATATAAGAATGGCTCGCAAATGAACGGCTTACTCACAACTGAGAATCGGTTCTCATTGTTCGCTTAAAAGAGCAGTTGAAAAGAGTCGACTTGTTCACGAATGTCACATCTCCACTGCGGAAGTGCTGATAAGCAGGTCAACAACACAAAGCCTCTGATTCAGAGTAGAAGTTAGAGTATCCTTTAAGTAATGAAAACAGATCATTTATCGTCAATATTAGATAATGATAATGTGTTATGTGCTTTTGATCATTGATTTCCTTACTGTTGTCTAGACTGTAAACGTAGTGAATATTGCACTGCAGCTTGATTTGAAGAAAATCAAGAAAATCAAATTGAAATTGCAATATTTGCCAGAAAAATCACAACAAGATCTTTTCTAAAATCGTTCAGCCCTATTTTCTATACAAGCAATTGACAGAAGCCTTGTTAAGTCGACTCAATACTGACGTCATCATCTCATTTTGAAACGACATAGACACAATGAACTTAATGCTTGGTTTTTAGCCACCCCAAAATGTTTTTTGAATACCATAAATACATTAACAGAAGGGTCTTTATATTTTAATGCATGTTTGGTTTGAGGGGCGTCTTGTTAAGGTGGCTGTCTAAACCACTCAGCACTGCGGAGGCCCTTCTGTGGGTGACATGTGAAGTGCTTGACCAGGAGACGGCCTCGCTTTACTGTGGTTTGTGTTGCTTCCTGCCCCTGACATTAACATGTCACATATAGATGCTTCAATAAAAGCTGATGATTATAGCTTCATGACAGCAAATAATTTCAGTTTGAAGGGCAGATATTGACTTCTTTGACTCCCTGATCACTCTCACTCGGTTTCTCCTGCACTGTCAGGTGTCTCTCCGCTCAGTAACATGCAGGTCAGATGAAATCAGTGTCGCTCTCATACATACACGCCGTCACACACCTTTAATCAAGGTCATGTGTTACTCATTCTACATGCTGAGGTGTGTTTGCTGATGCTGCTCCCACCCCCGCCCCCACGCCTCCTCCTGTCGCCCTGCCCTCATGGTTTCGTTGGTGCGGGGGTGTTGCGTGCGTGTGCGAGCGCTCAGACGTACTGTCATTTTCCCTTGCTGCAGGCAGAGTTGCGGTTCGGAGGCTGGCATTGTTTGGCTTTTCTTTTAGTCACATCCTATTTTTGTTGTGCCTCAAATGCAGCATGACTTCTAGCCCATGGCGCTGTATAGTGCAGAGTAACAAGAACGCTGGCAAGCAGGATTTGTGCTAAGTCTTTGTTTATGTTTGTTTATTTGTCTGCGTCTCCAATCAGTGGAAACCCTGTGGCTGACAAGACGTGTGAATAAATGATTGAGAATAAGAAGAACTATCTGATGTTTGCATCTTCCTCTGATTATGCTTGTGTGAGTCTTTGCTGATGTGGTTCAATAATGACCAGAAGCATCGCGGCTTCAGATTTTTCAGTTTTTCTCGCAGCATGCAGCCACACTAGAGCCAGAACGGCTGTACGGGGTCAGCTTTGGCCCCTTGACAGGCTGATGAAGCGAGTGCTGAATGTCCGTCAAGGGCCAGGCCTATTAAACGATCAGAGAGTACGATCCTCTCGACGCAGCTCTGGCTGAGAGGCATCGACTCCCAGCTGGAGGGGGGCCCAGAAGTTGTGCATGCATGCATGCCGGAGCATGTTTGCCCTCATTTACTGCTGTTCGTCTGGTGCAGAGACCCTAATACACCGTGATAATGCACCACAAAGCACCGTCATGCATGCTCTGCAAATGTTTGAGAGATCATTGGGAGTGGAAGTGACTCACAGGGTGTTGTGTCTGCTCCACTGAATCTCAGGAGTTACTTTTATTTATAGGGAGACACTTTTCAACAGGCATGGCTGTTCTGAGTTGTTTGCTTGCCTTGAGGCCATCACAGAAATGATTACAGACTCTGAAAAAGTCATCTTCTGCCACCGCTGGTCAGTATTTGACCATCTGCTGTCTGTTTTTCCAGCAGCAGCTTCCAAGACATAAAACTGCAGGCGTAATGTGACAAAGGAAAAAGCAATCACACATGCACGCGTAGGCCACTGCCATCGGCAACATCCATGATGTTCTTTCTATTATGAAACATCTTATTATATCCGTCTGATCTTATTTTTCTAGATTTTGAAAGCCCTTGTTAGCATAAAACAATGATACTGTCATCTTTTCATCGAGTTAACACGTATGCCAGACGTCTTCAGAATAGAAATATTTTTATTCCTCAGTCTCCTCTCAGTTATTGGATTTGGTATGCCTATAAACCCCTTGGTTGCTGTTTTGGTATAAATCATCATCATCAATTGTTTGTTCACACAAGGCTTTGGCTTTCCAGTGATGTGCTCTAATGTTTATAGTGGCTGCACAGACATGCCTAGTGCTGATGGAAGTACTAGGCAGAGTTAGCACTGATTATAGGCAAATATGGCAAAAAATCGTCCTGCACTCCTTGGGGATACGTGTATCGATACGGATTCTACAGAATCAATACGGTCTCAATGTTTTGACAGTTGTTGTCAATACACTTTGGGTCGTGTTAACAATGGCACAGTTCAAAGTAGAAGCTAAACTACATGATGAAGCACAGACTCCAAATTTCAACTTGGGTCTACCATCTTTGAGGACCTAAATTTAAGTTTCTTAAGTTGTAGAAGCATTAAAACTCTTCCTTGTTCTTTTTGTTCTTGTAATAAAAAGCAGAAGTTGTTGGGAATTATGTTAAAAGCGAAGTTAATGTTCACAATTTACATGTATCAGGATATATATTGTATCGTGAGGTTGCTGGAAATACCCAGCCCTACGTGATTACTCCCCTAAGATATCAATACCAAAGCGGTACTCTTACAAAAGTTTTATCTGTGAAGTTCTACAACTGTTTTCATTCTTTCTTTCTTTCTTGGGGCCAAGGCAGCACCACTTTCCATGTCATGTGACTGTGGAGTACATCAGATGTGTCAAACAGCACTCATGGTGCCCCAAATATAGCTGCATCGCTAAGTATAGGCTGATTTTAGCCAAAAAAGTTGATCTGTTGATTGGAATTAATGCCTGTAAACATGTGAATGCTGTCAAAATTAACCTTGTATCATTTTGTGCATGCACCCCTTCATATTTCTTTATGTATGGCAGTTTTAAACACTTCATATATTCTAATATTACTATTCTTTGAGTTGGAAAAATTGAGAAAAACCTGGTTATTTATTTTTAGGTCATTTTACCCAGCTCTACTCTGAAACTCCTGAATACTGCCATGCTGTCAAAGTAATCTTGTTTCATTTTGTGCATGGACCCCTTCATATTTCTTTATGTAGGGCAGTTTTAACACTTTATATGAAACAGAAAAAGCACTTTGGAGCTGTCTCTTACCTTTGAGCACTAATTTAAGTCAGTAAGACTCTGTGTTAGCAGCTGCAAGATGCTACCATCAGAGCACTGACTAAAAACCAGAAGACTTTGATAAAACAGTTATTCTGCCGTTATATATCATCGAAGCTGTCAGGATTTGGATATTCATTAAAAATATATGTGTAAAAAAAACCACCTTATTCAGTCTGTAGCCTTTTTATCTCTGTTCTGTAGCCCTCCAGCTTTATCACGCTGGACTAATATGATGTTTTCACTTGATTATGACAACCCTGCTGGATTTGTTATTCCAAACTGTGCATTCTGTGATGTGTCGTGGTGCGGAAAACCAAAAAAGAGGCTAGAAGTCAGTAATTTTCTTTTATTTATTCATCAAAACCTCTCCCAACTCTTCTGTCTCTCCTCCTTTTCTGCCTTTGTTTTGTTTTGTTTGCACCCACTCGAGTCTTTGTGGTTGGAAAGCCTGAGTTGCATATGGCAGGCAGACAGACAGCTCCGGATTTCATTAAAAAACCATCCACAACAACACTGCATAATGCCATCTCTGGGCCCATTGTGTGCCTTTGTATCATCGTCTGTGTGTTTGTATTCATGCATCCCCCTCTTCTTCTCTGCATTGATTAAGTTTTTCTAATAATGTGTTTACTTACTTTCCTGAGGTAAAGCTGGATTTTAATTACACTCCAAAGTCTTTCAAGGCGATGACTGGCTCATCCTGTGGGCAGGTACAGTGGGCTGTCTGCCTGCTGGAGGGTTAGTGGACTGAACTTTGACCTCGTCTGTCCTCATATTGAAATGTCATTTGGCAAAACCAGCAGTGTGTCCGTGTTTTTTTGGGACACCATTAAAATATTACACCACAGCCTCATTCAACCACATCTTCCATCACACAAGAGACCCCTTAAAAACTGTTAAAGTCAAAATACTCAATATAATGGAAACAAACTCTTTTCTTTTTTTAGCTTCTACTTTATATTCTTTAAGAGAATATAAAGTAGAAGCTTATTGGTGCAGAACATTTATATCCAATCAGGGCATTTGGATGGTGATAACCCATGCTAGTCATGGATGCCTTCATCTGGACCGGGTTGATCTGGTAGATAAAATTTGTTGTTCTTCGCCATAAAGCACAAAGTCTTGTTTGTATCCGCCCTTACTTGCACAAAGTGATGGGAATTACAAACCATTTAATGATCTGGATCATTTGGCTCAGCTCAGTAAAGGAGCCAGTGTTTTTGACTTTCATTAAAGTCTTTTCTGGTGCCATTTTGTCACTGCTATTTCTGTTAAAACCACACTGTGTAGTTTGTTCTCCCATCTCGTGGAGAAACTGTATTTTGCATTCAAACGAACAGTGCCCTCTAGCGCCTCACTTTTTCAAATGTGTGTTGCAACTGCTGAACTCTACGTTAGCCGGTATGTGCCTAGAAGCTATGTCTTCTCTCTTTCACTTTTTTGCCGACGAGGATTTCTTCTCCTGTGGCGTGGCATAAGTATGATCTTGCATTATGAACAAAAGTTCAGTGCAGGCTTTCAAATTTGCCAGGGCTGTGTTTCTTCTCCGTTTCAATCACGCTGGCTTGAGCGAAAACGCTTTTAGCCTTAGCCAGTTGTACTACGAAGTGCTTTATGTCCCTCTCAGGTGTTCATAGTTTTTATAGACTGGAAGGACACGGAAGCCTCTATAGGACTTACCCACTCTATGTAAATACAGATAGGACAAGTCAGATTGTTGCAGAGGCAATTTGACACAAATTAGGACATATCTATGAATGTAGACATTGTTTTTGACTCATAAATAACTTAAAACGCTGCACATTGTCCCTTTAAGCAAGAACAAAATAAAAATAGGGAAACTGGTTCAAATGCAGAAGTTTCACACAAGGTTCATTTACTAAAAAAATTATAAAAAAAACAGATGATTTACTTATCACTTTTTGTCTTTGATTAGATTATTATAATCAACCCAGTACCCCAGGTTGAATGTATATATATGTGTGACGACAAGATGTTTCTGGAAGCTATTAGAGCTGTTCACAGTTGGAGAGAAAGTCCAGATTTGCAGACTTAAGCTGTGTTCACACCAAATGCAAATTTAGGTTTGTTGTACAACAGAAATGTATTGAAAGTGTCTGCGAAGATGCAAATTTGCGTAGTTTGCGCGACTGATTTAGCTGAACATTGTTGCACTGCATTGCGTCACTTTCTCCTGTGATTTTGCTGAAAGTTTTTAGTGATACCTGATACTATGTTCAAATGCTTCATGAAAAGATTTAGAGAAACAAGAACTGCAAAGTAAGTCCTTAAATTATGTGCATTTGTGCATGAAGTCATGTTCACATCTCAGTTTAAAAACATTTCCGTCATGTTTTCTTCAGGAAATTTGACCACCACTGGTGTTGACTTTTGGACTAACTGTCAACTTGCGATAGAAGCATGATTTATGCAAATGTAAAGTGCATTGCAGTCATCCAAACGTGTAGAAATAAAAGCATGAATCACTCGTTTTAAGTCATTAAAAGATAAAACCGTTTTAATCTTGAGTAAAAAACTCAGGTAATAAAAACTGGAGGTTATCTGCTGATCCAATTTAAAATCACTGACGACTTAGCTGGTTGTATTGCACAGACTGTTTGTCTTTTTGTATGATGAGTTTTAAGTGCCTAAAACTGCCAAGCTTTATATATACCCCCTATTTACCAGATCTAAACAGAGGAAATTAGCATAGCTTAGGTCCTAATAAAGGGGAAAGAGCACTGTTTTTGAGTATGTACATAAAGATAATACACAAAGCTACAAGTACCAAATCTCCAAATGAGAATCCTCGTTCCGTAAACCCCTTTCCAAGTTTGTGTTTGTGTGTGTGCCACGTTTATCGAGCATGCCCATGCTTTAGAGTGTCATTAATCAAGTGGAGTATTATTGTTTTCAGCATCTCGCCCAAGTCTACACATTACCATTTTAATGACATTACCCTCCTATTAATCTGCTTACTGCACAGGCGCTGGTGCAACTTATAAAACTATCAAAGAAGTAGTTTGATAAAAAAAAAAAAAAAGAGAGAGAGAGGAGGGAGAAAAAACAAGACCATAAAGAGAGAGGGAGCAGTAATTAAAAAGCCACTCTAATGAAAGAAAACTCATAAACAAGAAATAGGAGTGAAAGAATGGAAAAAGTGCACATGCTGCAGTCTGCAGAATTAGGAGTGCGACAAATAAATGGATGCACAGAAAACCAGACTGTGTGGCAAAACAAAGTCATGCCTCCCCAGCCATCCCCTCTATAATTGTAATTTAGTGTGTCTCCCAGAGCCTATTAAGATTACTAAATTAACGCAGCCATCAAGATCCCGCCGTCCAGATTTAAGGGCTCAGGAAAGTCTTTCCAAATGCTTTCTAATGTCTGAAAGTTTAAACTCTGCCATATTTTCTCTGTTCTCCAAAGCGTCTGAGGATGAAAGTGGAGCTGAAGTGCCTCATCACAGGATGTTCTCTGATATTTTTCTTTCTTCTAAATGATGAGCTGATTAACCTTGGTCACAAGGTCTAATGAATCTGTGAAATCCATTTACACGGGGCGCAGGAGGATGACTTGCAGGGCCTCTGCGATGATGAAGGGCAAATCAGGCCTGACCCTAGGCTGCACCTCGTAAATCTCTGCACCTCGCCTCTGTTTCTTTGCATAAATAATTGTTTTTACATATTTAAAATGGAAATATCAACCATCACTTTCACTTTTTATAGACACAGTTTGATGTTTATGGTCTGGGTTGGGCTAGCTTTTGGCCCATACTGCCCCTCTCAATAAACAGGATAGGACTCGATTCAGGACTTGTCCCAACTGATTATTAGTCCAACGTTCAGGCCACAGCTAGAGATGCTTTGCCAGCTACTTCTGCTCTCTTGTCATCTTAATTACCCTTAAAGTGGAGTAGGGATGCATGACATTATCGGTTTGATATCGGTATCGGCCAATATCAGCCTAAAAAGTTAAGTATCGGTATCGGCCGATATTGAAAGTTTTGCAGATATTTACAGACAATATGTCGGCCATATATCGGCTGGAATACTGGCAACTTATACAAATGTTCAGTATTGATGCACCTTCTAATCACTGCATGTAAAAATCAAGGGTTTCATTTTAACAACAGTTAAATTCTGTTTTCTTGTTTTACATCTGTTCTTCGCATCAATATACTGTAACACTGGAAGAAAAAAGTCCATTTTTGTTAAGTACAGAGCTTGTGCTCTTGACCAGAAATATCAGCATATTGGATATTGACAAAAATCCGACACCGTGCATCCCTTAAATGGAGTCTTATTTTTGATGAATTAGCCATTTTTCAGGGACCTAAAGCTCACAAAGGAAATGTGTCGTCTTGACCATCAGATCTTAAGAATGATTTTAAGTATTTTTCCTAATAGAGTAAATGCAAGAGATGTTCTACCTTTAATCAGTGAAGTTACATTTGATTATGTTGATAGACAATTATTCCAAAAAAACAAATACAAATGGAATAAGACAGTCAATAAAACATGTGGGCCTATGTTGCATAGATTCATTAAGCTGGAAAATGTTCATGATCATTAACATAATTTTATAACAATAAACTTGGAATTAACAATAGGGAAATATATTTGAGCATCATCTTGACTATAAAAACAGATTTCATGCAGGTATACTTGAGGTTATCTCCCTCATACATGCACATGCATCATGTGCACAGATGACTTCTAGAACTCTGGACTATTTATGACACACATTTTTGAGCTTGTCATAAAGTTTAGCTGATATTAAACGATCAATAAATTATTAAAACTTGATAAAGTAGTAATTTCAATAAAGCTGTTGGGATTTTGTATTATTTTGCATGAATGTCTGCCAATGAACAAAACAAAATGTTTATTTTTATGTTTGGATATGATAGTTTGTCTGAATGACCCTTAATTTACAGTTAATTCCTATAAATTCTCATGGAAACTACTTAAGACAGCAAACAAACACTGTATTGGAGCACAATACTTTTGCTTTTCTTTACAAACATAATGACAACAACGCAGCAACAGAGTACTAAGGTTCCTCTGCTGCTTCTCTACAGCATTTCTCCCTTTTTAGTCCAATGGCAGCTCCTCTACGACATATTCCAAAGCCAGGATTGTTGTTGTTTTCAGAGCTTTATTTATCTTTTTCTCTGGCTTGTAGCTCTCAAGGCATCAACTTCTGTCTGTTTACATCCCTGATTGTTGCACATGCTCCCTGTGCTCTCATTGGTCGATGTCTCCGACGTGAGGGAACAAAGCGTAGGAGGCAGGACAAAAACCAACCTGCTAGACTTTCTGTTGTGGAGTCGTGAGGCGTCACAGACTGGTCTGTTGTTGTTGTCACTGTGAAATGAAACCACTGATTTTCATAGCCAGTCAGTCCTGAAAAAACCTACGACTGTTGGGTTTGATTATAATCGCGCATAAATCATAGTCTGAGCTCGGCATGACAGACTGAGAGTACTCAGTCTGTATCAGATGTAGCCAGTGTAGGAAAACTACAAGGGTTTTTAACATACCCTTAGGGTTAGTCAACAAAAGTGGGTATACGAACTTTCCACCCATCATATCGTCCAGCCCTGTTGTGTGTGGTCTCGTCTGCTGCAAGCCTTCAGCATAAAAATGCATAAGGCCAAAGCTTAAGCCTGCCCTGTTACTAAGGATGGGAGCAGGTGTAACATGAGGGCACTGCTAAAAATCTGCCTGAGGGTGAATGCTTCTCACCCACTTTTAAACAAAGGTGTTGGAGTGTATGTGTCTGTGACCGTGTGTGAGGAATACAAAGGGAGCCGGCTGGGTGTTTCCCTGTTTCTAACACATAAAGAAGACTCGTCCAGTCCACGCTTTGTTGTTTCTCAGTGGCTTGAAAGATTTAAGGCTGCAGGGGAAAAGGAAAAAGGCTTGGCATTATCTTTCACATGTAGAGAGCATATTTGGGTGAAAAGATTTGACCAAATGGTAGCACAAATATACAAATTTATCTCAGCTTGGCTTGTTATTATTGTTATATTTCTGGGACCATATAACAGATCTTTATGGGGACAACTGTGTTTAAAGATCACACACAAATGCCTTTAAGTCAAATATATCCCCACAAGAAGTTTTTAATTAAGCTTGAAGTGCAGTGTCTTATTTTCAGGACTTCTGTATCTTTTATTAGTAGTTTTTCTGTCACGAATTCTTGATGAAAAATGAACATTGTTGCTATTTGACCTCAACTTTGACCCTTGCGGAAAGTGACAACTTCCTGTCAGTCTTGTGGACCAATTGGGTGTGCCCATTTTCTTCTCTTGTTTTTCTTTACAATAACATTCAATCATAAGCCTCCAAAGTCAACAAGAGAAATGATGGTTACCTCTCACTTTCCAAAATAATCAACCCTTTAAACCATTTAAGACAGATATTACATCCAAGGGCGGCACTAATAATCTATTAGGCATCAAAATATCCTGAGGAATAATTGTTAAAATGGCAGCAGTTTTGTAATGAGTGTCTTTGCATACTTTTACTTTGCTCAAGTGAACTAAATTCAGATGTGAACAGACTTGTTCATATTAAATCTATCCGGGAGCTGTATAATGTTCTGTGAGATTGAATTTGTATTTTATCTCTTTGGCCGTACAACTTTTAAAACATAAATCTGACACTAATGAAGCATTAATAATCTGTTAGCGCAGACCGTCCTGGAAAACAAGATGTCTTTGTCTTGATTGTGCCTGACAGGGGTGATGTTTTACACGCATTATTAAAAAGAAAAGTCCAAGTGGACGAAAAGCAAAAGCAGAAAATGCCTTGGAGTTGTGAGCGTTAGGGACAAATAAACCATTTAGAGTGAGAGTAATTGGGTAAATGCACTTAGATGGTGGAAGTATTGTGATATATCTAACAGATATGCATTACAGAGTGCTGCTTTATCTTTAAAGTGGACATCACAAGCTTAGTAATGTTATCAGCTGTGTTGCAGCTCAGCACAGCACGTCTTGTATCCCCTCCAGTTATAAACCACAACACAGCACTTTCATGGGACTAAGTTCACTCCTTTTCAACAAGTTTGCACTGGTTCTGGATGTCCAAGAGAACATTTTTAAGGTTTCTTCCTGAAAATCCACTCACATATTGGATTTGGCATGCCTATAAACCACTCGCCTTTCTGGGCCTGTGCTTTAGTGTTTACTGTGGCTGCAGAGACATGATTTTCCCTCTGCAGCCAGCTATGGGCAGAACAAACAGCTGCTCACGGAGTGTCTAACATGTAGGGGTGGTGGTTGATCCCCTTAAAACATGATAGGGGGAATTGCCTCATTTGTTGGTTAATACCATCAGAGTTAACAGTTGTACTTTTCTGCAGAGTAAACACAAGTTAATTCAATTATTGATGATTCAGAATGTTAAGAGACAGTCCATGCATCATGCATAGAAGCATGATTTATTGTTGTTCACTAGGTCTTGTTGAAAGACTGTCTGTAATTAGAGATGGCGATACTGGGTTTATTCCGATATCCAACATGCCAACATTTCAAAGCTTATTTTTACCCTGTCCTTACGATATATAAAAATACCTGATTTTTTTGTTTACTGCTGTTATATGAAGATTTTATTCAACCATGATAGTAAAATCAGGCTTTATGAGTCTTTCTAAAAGCTAAAAACACTGACTTTCTAATTTGTGACAGAAAATCTGCCTTTTTTAGAAGCTTTATCTTCAAAATTAGAATTGAAAAATATTGGCAGTAAATACCTACAATAATTTTCATATCTATCGATACCTTTTAATGCAATTTTATTGCCCATACCGGTAACATCATGCATCCTTATCTGCTATAAACAAAGCAACTGACAATGGATTGTGGGATGTATATTTCCTAACCTTCCAGTGCAGCTGGATCCACCTGATTCACTGTCTGTAATTGGGCAGATCCATCTTGCAAGGCTCCAAGCCAAAATGATCGAGCTGCTGAAGCGGCCAACCAAATCAGCATCATTTAAAGCAGGTAGACGCCAGAGCTAGGAGCAAGACAGTTAGCATAGATGCTAACAGCTTCAGTAGAAGTTTTGTCAGATCTGGGCAGCATTTCTTTATTAAATGAAAAACAAACACTGAAAGCATTTCTTGATTTACTGGTGTGTTTCAGTTGTTTCTTTGTAATTGTCTTTATTTGGAAATCTATTGCTATGTTTTTAACAGATTTATAACTAACCGTATCTGAGAGCACCAAACTCCATCCGTGGAGTGGCTGAAGCACAAGAGACTCCTACCTGACTTCCTATTGGCTGTTTCCCAGACTTATAAGTTAATCTACTCTGTATAGTTTATACTGAACTGTCCATCCGGTTGTCAGGTTACATCCCCCCTTCAACTCCAGAAGAAGATGCTCCACACACTCGTGCCCATTTCTCTGTGTTATTCTGCTGTTTGTTTGCTGAATTAATATTTTTATCAGGGTAGATGCTTGGCTTTGTTCCAGGATTAAAAGCACTAATGAAAGGATTTTCTAAACTGTCAATGGAGACTTTCAATGGGGAAAATTACCTGCGCTGCCAAAACAAGTAAGAGCTCACTATTCAGCCCTGTGGTGATGAAAGCTGGCACCACATGTGTTACCTGCCCTCACAACAGTCTAACTGATGGCTTTTAGTCATGTGACCTGAGCTGGAGGCTGAAACAGTGTCAATTAGCATTGATCACTGTGTTAAGCTGTGGCACAGTCTTTTATTTATGTCTCAACAAAATTACACAATTTTACACTCCAAAAAGAGAAACAGAGATGTTGATGTAATCCTGAAGTTTAGGCACTTTGGATGTTAATGTAGTCTCCAGACTATTATATATATATGTCTCTTACATTAACAGAGTCTTTGCCAGAATGTCACATAAAGGGATATTTCAGGTTTTTTTTGAAGTTGGGTTCTATGAAGTGCTTGACAATAGTCATTGAAGTTACTGAAGGAGCTCCTAGCGGCACTGTACCTTTAAGAAGAACAAGCTGAGACCACCTGTAAGGTACACTGCTGTTGGTGGGTACAACTATTAACGTAATACATAAAAAACAAGCCACAAATCCATGTTGGGTTGAATATTCATTGGGCGAAACATTTCAGAATGCTTTATTTTTCCTCCAGGAAGCCTATTTTACAATGCAGCAAATGGCGATGTGTTCTTCTGCCTGTGCTTGTAAAGAGAAAACTCTAAATGTAAAAACTAAGTTGCAGTAGCCTTGTCTCAGCTTGTAGGGGTGGGCAGTCACTATGCACATTTCTAGCATATAATGTTGAATTAAAATATTTCAAGTATTGTGGTACATTCGTGTATTTAGCCAATTAGCACTGATATACGTCTGATATATCTGCTGTAAATATCAGCAGAAATGTCAATAACGGCTGACACCAGTATTTAAAGTTTTAGGCCAATATCTGCTGATAATGATATCATACCAATAATATCATGCATATAAAGCTGTATTGTGATTTGGTTTTGTAGGCGTCAAACATGTTGGTATGGACACATTGGTGCACATCTCCTGAGATTAAATTGGCTTGATTCCAGTGAGCAAACATTTTCTTTAGCTCATGTTCAGTTTCTATTATGGTTGTAGCCATGTTTGCATCGTTAAAGTTAAACTTCTACTATGAAACCATCAAACTCTGGTAAATTAAAGGATATATAAGTCTGGAAACCCTGCCTTAATAAAGAAAATCAAGCCACTTTTGGGGTTTTAACCAGCTGCTTTAATTTAAACGCAGACAAAAATGTCAAACGTGAAAATGTCAGCAGGCAAACTTTATGCAAATACACCTCAAAAGGTGATAAGAACGCAAAACTGCAGAAATGATCATGAGCTCAATCTTTCCGCTGATAGTCTGCCTGAGTCAAGTCAGGTCAAATCTGCCTCTATGCAGACTCCATCACTGAGGAGTCTTTTTCCCTTTAGGAGAAGCATAATGGAGTGAGAGATTGTGTCAGGTAATGGAAAAGGAACAGAAAGGGATGTGAGAGTGAAAAGATAGGGCGAGATTGTAGGAATGCCTGACATGAGTTCAGATAACGTGGGGGGAGAAAATCTCGTACCGTAGAGAGATGTCAGGCCGTTGTGGGGAATGCCTGGCTGCCGTTTGTGTCGCTGTACATAAACAGATAAACAGATAGAAGAGGCGGGAGCAGTCGTAGTCGACACATTTCCTCATCTCTTCTTGTCTTTCCAGGCTTTGCTGTTTTTCATACATGCAGTGACATAGGTGGTTATACTTATAAGGCAAAGACAGGTAATAACCTGAGGCCCTGTGCTCAAGGGGGCTTCAGGATTAAGCCAGCAGCTGACTTCATTTGTCAGGTGAGCATCAAATATGAGGTATATGCCTTTTTATAGTAAAGTCGTGTGTGTGAAACTGTCTTACTAGCACGGATAGCTTGACAGTCTTTGGAGACAAGATGGTAAAACTTGGAAGAATTGTGTTTATTAAAACATTATTTATATTTATGCTTTTAAGGAAAGTCAGGAGAGTGCACACAGTTTTATTTTCCTTTTTGTGATGAAATAATCAATTCATCAATCATATTCATACTATTCATCTCGTCATGGAGCAAGCTGTGGGGTAGGGCTGAAAGATTTATCATTTTCTGATCGAAATCACAATTTCAGACAACGCAATCATGCAATCGCCAAAGCTGCAGTTGACCAGGGATCCGTCGTGTCAGCTATTTTACACATTTGCATGTACGGAAGTGCTGGTAAGCAGATCAACAACACAAAGCCTCTGTTTAGGAGTAGAAGTTGGAGTATCCCTTAAATAATGAATACCGATTATTTATCATCAATATTAGATGATGAATAAAGTGTTATGTGCTTTAGTTCATTGATGTCCTTACTGTTGTCTATACTGTAAACATAGTGAATATTACACTGAAGTTTGACTTCAAGAAAATCGTGAATCAAATTGAAATCTGCCAGAAAATTGCAGTTAGATTGTTTCCTAAAATTGTTCGTGTTTGGATGATTGGACTCTGAACCTGGTGGTGACACCTGTAGTGTCAATTAAAAGGTCAGAGCTGAAGACAGCTACAATTTGAATTATCAACACAATATTTTTACACTCTTTAAATCTCAAACTCCTTTCCCACCAGTAGTGAACTGTCAGAGATTTGAGTCCAGAGTATAATTCACTCAACAATCTCTGAAATTCACCAGCACCAAAATAAAAACCCTTCTCATTTTGCTGTGTAATGAGTAACCGTCAGTCTCTCTGATTGAACTTTCATGACCCATGATCAGTTTCAGTCATTCAAAAAGCCTCAAAATATGTTGCCCGCATGCTTTGATTACTTCTAGCTAAATGAGGAAGGGCCTCATGTTGGTCTTTGTTCTAATCCTCAAAGTTACTGAAACTGCCTCGGTGCTACAGCGCTTCGACTGGAGGAGAATTCCTGAAAGTCGCTCGAATTTAGCTAGCCAAGAAGAGGTCTTATTGGCTTATCACATGCTGAGAAGACCCATTCACATAATCCTTAAGCAGCTGGAATCCAGAACATCCTTCCCAGTCAGCTATTGTCCTGTCCAGGAAAACGGATAGTGTGTCTGCAAGTGTGTGTTTTTGTGTTCGCTTCAAAGAGCGACACATACTTAGAAATCAACGCTGCTTTCATTTCTGTGTTTTCACCACGCTTGGTGCTACAAATCTGTGTCTGCATGCTCTTGGATGTTACTAGCTCTGTCTTTATTTAGATGATGGTGAGAGGAAGAGGAACTCAACATAGTTTTTTGTCACTCTATTGTCAAAATTACCCAAAAGATGACTGGGGCCACTGTTCGTAATCCAGCTATTTCCATTTCAAAAGCAGAGCTAAGTGGCTGTGATGGACACAAAAGCAGCCTATTACCACTGTCATTGAGTTCCTCTTAGATCACAGTACCGTGTTCTCCACGGGACATCCATGTAGCGGAGGGCTCGGCCTCACATGCCACACCAGATAAAGTTGTCCTCCCCTTAATTGGGAATTAGTGCAGTGCATCAGAAGTGACCGGCATTGTTGCGATCAGGGTGAAAAGTGTGCTCCGTTGTGCTTCTGTGTTTGTGTGCAGAAGGGCGAGGAAAGGGTGGTGGGGTGAGGGGGTGGTTCCCTTGGCAACCTGACCGGGGTCAGCATGTCATCTTGTGTTTCGCTGGCTGAGTGTGCCGTCATATGCAAATTAGGCCGGTGCCATGCCTAGAACATTAGCATTAGCTAGCATTTGCATAATGGCTAGTTTTGCAGCTGGAGAAGTAGGACATGAGAGGGAGAAGGAGAGGAAAGAGAGAATTTGAGTTTGAAAAGAGGAGAAATTTTAAATCTCGTGAGTTTTTGAGTGGTTATAAAAGAGACTGAAAAAATATTGTATGAGCAAGTTATGAAAACAAGACCATCGGGGGAAATACTGATGATTTCAGATGCTAATAGATGCTGCTGCTTGGTAGATATCGGACAAATACTAGCACTGCTAAGACCTTTTTCACATTTTTATGGCCAAGATTTCCAATGAGACTTCTGTTCACATAGTAGGGCTACTCGGTTTTGTCAAAAAGCATAATCATGATTATTTTACTAGATATTGGGTTCACCACATGCTTTAATTGAACATTTTTGACACCATCAGTTTGAACATTTAGGAACATGCAGTATAAAAGAATGCTTATAAAAATATAAATACCTCAAAATAATGCTTATGATAATAATGGAAAAAGAAACAGCCATCCTTTAATCCTGATTACCCTATTTTGATAATTGTTAAAGGCAGTGTTTTTGTAAAATCAGTTAAAATATGATTAATTGCCAAGCCTATTGTCAGAGTTTTGGTCAAATTTCATTGTGTGATTATAAAGAGGGACGGGAAATTATTTTAGAAACTTCTGAGTGGACATTTATTTTTAAAATCAAATCATTAATACCAATGTAATCCAAGTTCAGATTAACACTTTATCAATTTTATTCATCAGTCCTCTCCACTTTAAAATCATTGCAGCTGTTCATGTTAGTATTCGTTTAGATTAAATTAATTGGAAAAATAAATGAACATTTTCCACTAACATGACTAACACTAACATAATTTGGGGGTTCTAGCAAAGTTTTTGTTTGAGGATGGCAGAGCAGCAGATCCAGGAATGTTTTTCAAGGATTTGTTTGCAGTGCGAGATCGGGCATTTTTCCACCTTTCTGACAAAAACTGAAAAAGTCCTCAATGGATTTTGATAACATTTTCAGAGAATGTTGGTCTTGGCATGAGGGAGAAGTGATTAAGTTTTGGTGGTGATCCAAGTCTGATTGTGGATTCAGGATTTTTTTTTTCCAGGATTTGTTTACAGGCTTCGTTTATATGCAGTCAGAATTTGGGTTAAGGTCAATATTCCGGTTTCTGAAACATTCGGAATAACTCGTTTACATGCGTGAGCAAACAGGGTTATTCCTCTATACATGGTATCCCGATCAAAACAGCGACCCACGGAGAACATCAATGACGCAATACGCATCATTTCCGCTTCTTCTTCCCGTATTCAATAGCAATGACAACAACAGCAGCAGCACGGCAGATAATGAACAGCCCGGAGCAGCTAACAGTCGGCTTTGTTTGTGCTTTGGTGTTGTTACTGACCCACCACCAGTACTTGACGCTATTCTTTGTCAGTTTCTTCATTAATGGACGGCGAGAACGTGAAGAAATAGGAAATCAAGCCGGAGCTGTGCCATTTTACAACATTACTTCCTGTACTCAAAAGACCAAGAGTCCTTGCGAAAAGAACCTGCGCAGAACACAAATTAATGTTCCTTTCTGTGGGGATATCCCGATAGGTGATACATGATACATGACCAAATATTCGGGCTAGAAAAGGAGTAACCCAGGGGTGATTTTCGGGTTTTTCAAAAGGGTTTTTGGTGTTTACGTGGCTGTGCGCAACCAGGTTGTTGCTAATATTCCAGTTATGAAAGGGTTAATGACTGCATGTAAACGTAGCCAGTGAGATAGGTCAGTTTTCCACATTTTTGACAATAACTCACCTGACAGTGTTGGAAATGCCTTGGCGGAGGTTTGCTCTAGTTATTCATTTATTTTTATGAAATGCATTGGCGTTGATGCCCCTCATTCATGCCAATAAGCTCTTTGAATGAATTGTCAGATATTTGACAGCCAGTCTTTGTCTACAAGAAGATCTAAGTCCACAGTTGGTCTTACATTCCTCTCTGAGCTGTAACCACTGCAGACAAGGACTAAGATGGAAAGGTAGCCTCACTGCTGTTCTGTAATTGTCTTCTCAGATAAACAGTTGCTCAAACAAAAGACATATTTCTTCCTGCTAATGAGGTTGCTTGAAGCTAACTACCTCCTGATTGACACGGCATGCAAATAATTAGCAAAACTCTTGATGTTTTCAGTGTCAGGAACTCGGCAAATTACTGTTGAAAGAGAAATACAATCAGGCAGTATTTGTTTCACGTGTGTGTGATGGTGTGATTCGGCGTGTACACACAGATTTGATTCCAATCAGCTCTTCCACAAACTGAACCGTTCTCCCGAGATCAAAGAGCCTCCGTCTAACTAGCTAGCGCGTGGATCAGGTGTTGAGATTCCTGCTTGCACCTCTCTCTCTCTCCTTATCTGTAGATTGCACCCTCTCTGTCTCTACGGCTCCATCAATTTTTCTCTGTTTACGTTGCACTACAGCAGCAGCAGCCTGTTTTTGTGTCTGCTGCTGCTGTGTGGGGAATAATGGACATTCAGCTGAAAGCAGGAGAACAATAATGGGAGATAAACAAAGCATGTTTTCCTCTATTGCTCATTAGTTCTTCTTTATCTGTGCAGTTATGATTTTTAGATTAAGAGCTAAAGAAAAACAGTGTCTATGGTATGGAGTGAGGATACAGCAGCATGGAGGAAGATGTGCTTGTTAGTGCATTTTATTCTAAAAAAGTCAAATAAATAAGGCAGAAAGTAAGACAGAATGAAGATTTTTCATCGTTTGTTGCCACAAAAGAAAGACCACAAGATATTCTCAGAGCTGAAATACTCAAAGGGTTGAGCTTGATACTTTTTCCTTGAGCACCTACGCCAGCATCAGCACACATACCTGTGCAATTGTGTGTCTGTTAAGCTCTGCCAAAACAGGAGTAAGTTTTGTGTTTTTATACTAGCTGTTGACCATTTGTAGACTAACATGAGGTCACTCAGCTGTTTTCAGTAGACTGTAATGAACTTTAGACGATAATTACTGCCACTGAAGTAAAAAAGAGTATCATTAATATGGAACAAAGAGTCTAGCAGATGATTCCTGTCACCTTGAGAAGTCTAACAAACAGAAAAACGACCATAAACCAGGCTAAAATAGCCGCTGCACTGCAGTCAGACAACGTGTGGATCAGCTGTTTACAGGGAAGCTCAAAAGAGGAAAAACTGCCAACTTTTTTTTCCTTTTTGTGTCTTGCCTGTCTTGCCAGTCCAAAGAATATGGTCTATCTGCCTGTCATGGACTCAGGAGTGAGGCAAGACATGAAAATAAAAGTTGGTGTATCCTTTAAAGACAGAGTTGTTCAGTAATGATGAGCAATTGCTTGACGTATGGAAGATAGAATGTTCAGCCATGTCTGCGTAGTATTATTAAGTAGTTTCATTTTTGGGGAGGTGTATGTCACAAAAGGTCACATATTGTACTCCTCTTTGGCAGAATACAGTATCTTGTAATGTCTACAGAGAATGTCTCAAATGCCTCAAAATCTGCTCAGATTTAGTTTTTTAGAGCATCTGGATTGGACTTTGGATTTTGGCAAGCCTATAAACCTCTTGATCCACCATCCCTCCTGTCCATTAGGTGAAGTCTCCTGGTGGGACGGCCTGTCCTGATCATTTGTTGGATTTTTCCTGCCTTCATGCTAAAAAGACCTTTAATCTGGAATCTGTTGATGGTACCAAATATGAACATATACTTACCTGTGTGTGAATGAGTGTGTATCTCAGCTAACTCAGGGAAAGGCTGTTAGGTCCAGATAAATGTCGATGCTCCCCGGGGTTCACTTTTAGTTCTCCCAGTGTAGTTTTTCTCCCTGATTGGATATCGACAGAGGCATCATGCTCTGGGCTATAAGTAGATCATACACACATGCACCGTCACATGGGCACATACAAACACACTAACACTCATACAGAGTTAATAGATTGTAAAGAAATCTGAAGTTCTGCAGATATCCAGGCTGTCTAGAAAATAAGAAAAAGTCAGACTGGATATAATATGTGTTCAAAAAACAGAGAGGACATTTATGTGATTTATGGGCTGACAATAGATGGAAGAATTTTAATCATTTTTAATTTCCAACATTTAAAGGTCACATGTCTTGGGTGTCTATTAAACAGGAATTTGATTTAAGTTTAATAATAAAAAAAATAATCTCTATTCCTGTTACCTGACTGATGTGCCTGTGTTTCTCTCATCGCTCTTTTTTTAATTGTTTATGTCTGTCCTAGTCCTATCTGTAGTAATGCACGATATGAAAAATTTCAACCGATACTGATAACCGATAATTTCCTGCTTCTCATGGCTGATACCGATAAGCGATAAGTTCATATTTTTATATTTAATATAATCTTTTTGCACGTTGAAATCTTGATTCAACCACTGAGCCATTAAGCTAAGCTTGCTGACCGGACTAACGTCAGATGTCCATATGTCTGTGGTAAAACTTCGATGTAGTCTGTTATTGTTGTGTTATGTTATCAAGTTATGGATGTGCGTGGCGATACCTTAGAGCAGTGATTCTCAAACTGGGGTACTTGTACCCCAGGGGGTACGCGAATACCTGTCAGGTTTCAATCAGTTGTTTCAGTAGTTGAAGCTCAGACTGGCAAATGTTTGTATGGTGAGCTTTGATAAAGGCCTGAAGTGTTGGCAGAGAGGCTGGAGGCTGGATTGGTGAGGCATCTTGGAGAAGGAAATCTGTCCTGAATTGTCTAAGATTCTTATAGTAACATAAGTTCAGTCAGACACCCTTCACATTAAAGCTGTGGTGAGTTTGTACTTTACAGTTTCAAGGTCATTAATGAATATGTTCCAGAAATGTAAATGTCTTTTTTCGAAAGTGAACTGGTGTTACCCAATGAGTTTGGTGGTAAATAAATCTATTTTTTGAGAAATAATTCACCTGAATAGATTTTTTTTTATATTTTATGCATGTTAAATGTGGGAGGTGGGGGTGGCGGCAGGCTTACAGACACATTTCTTTTTCTAGCTGCTATAAGTGCATGAGAGTAGGGGGTACATGGCTGGAGGTCGAGTGTCTGAAGGGGTACAGGCTGTGAAAAGTTTGGGAACCACTGCCTCAGAGGGCATGGAGGGATACATCCAAGAAGAAGCAACGGCTTGGGAGGGTGTAACATGGCTCCAAATGTGTTTAACTTGCGAAAACCTGGACTCTCAATGACAGAAAAGGGCTGGTCATCGAGCGCTATGAACTCCTTCACTTTGTCGTTAATGGCTTTAGCCTTTTCACTGTCTCTAAAAAGTTTTTACAGTTTTCGAACGCCTGTTGAATGGGGAAATCCACGCTCCGTGTTGTTCCGTATTCTTTCAATACCGCCCTGATGATGACTTTTCAGTTGAGCTATAAGATCCTTTGTGTTAAAACTTGAAGTCCCCTTTCCTCGTCTCAGAATTCTTGCTGAACAGGTTTTGCAAACAGCAATGCTGTTGTTATCTTCTGCCACTGAGAAAAACAACCACACTGGTGAAGCCATGTTCACTTTTGGTCTGGCAGAGACGGGGGCAGGCTTGGATCCTTCTAGTAAGGCGCGATAGATGACGTAACCAGCGTGACATGGCTTGTTTGGGGCTACGCGGCCTGCAAACAATTTCCTCAATTTAAGCTTTTTATCAGATCTTTTTATGGGATAAAATGTACATATTGGGTTGATAAAAAATGAAGTAATTTTCCCCCCAAATCGGCCGATATTATATCTGTCCGATAAATGTCGTGCCTCCCTACCTACTTGTTTTCATGTATCTATTTAATTATTTTTATTGTGGCTGTTTTAGTTTTATAAAAGTTGCTCAGGTATACAGCAATTCTTCAGTGACCACTTTGGTTTTCTGTTGCTTTTCTAAAAAGAAAAATGTATCCTTAACTCTTTGTTAAGTTTTAATACAACTGTATACTTACGCAAAACCCAATAGAAAAAGTTTGCAAATGTCTGTCTTCTGCCTCATGAAGTAAAAATGGAGCATTTTAAGGAACATTTTCTTAACAGAGGGATACAGATTTTTACCCCCATTTTCTATCGGATATCAGAGTAAGGTGGCAGCCCTTCAGAGGATAAATGTAGACATTGTTCGGTGATGTCGTGGAGTTCGTTTAGCAGGCTTGAAGCTTATCTTACCAAACATAGCTTCAAGGGTCAAGCGTTTGTTGAATAAATAGTTGTGCTAATGTGTTGTTTTCTGATTTATTTTGGCAGCAGCCACTATTATATTTTATTTTTTAGTCATTACTGCTTGCTTTGTCCTTATTTCCCCTTCATCTCGCCTTCTTTTCTGCTTCCCATTTTCACCAGACTGCTCCGAACAGTAGGAGCCTGTGATTGCGGTGATTGTCCATATGCAACAGTTATCATTTTCAAGCTCTTTCTCTCGCCCGCTGCTAGAAGCCGCTCCCTCTGAAGGTGCCGCAGGGAGGAACCTCCAACAAGCACCCCCCCCAACCTGCTAACACACAAACACACTTAACCACCCACCTCCCTCTTCATTGTCACCCCGCTGCTTCTTCTCCCTCTCTTCATCTGTGCCATCTCATTTTTCTTTCCCGCTCTCCTCCCTATCTCTTCCTATCTTTTTTTTTATTTTCATGTTGAGCTTGTCCCTGCTGTGAAAGCTTATGCAACATCCCCCCGCTACACACAAACACACACACACTGCATGCACTCCCACCGTTTGAAGGACGAGAGGAAGAAGGGATGAGGTGGCCTTTCTTTGCCTTGCACAAGCCATAATTGTGTTTTGAACCAACATCAGAGCGGCCAAACAGAGCTTATTGAGCGGTTGTTTGGCGTGATGCATCTGGCAATCTGGTGTTTACATTTACTTTTTTTTTCAGTGTTGTTCTTCGGTGTCACTTGACACCAGGCAAGATATTTGATTAGCTGGAAACAGATGATGAGACTGTGCAGGAAGTCTGGGTAATTTCTCCTGAGGAACTCTTTATGTCGTCTGCCTCCATATGGCTCAGACTATTTTTACACTCTACCTTGACTGTCTTCAACCTCACGTAGATGTTAAATGCTGAAAAGAAATCAGACCTACATAGACAGAAATTATCATGCACTCCCATAGGCCACTTTAACTGGGAGACCCTGTTATGCCTTCAGATCTACCTTAACTCGAGGTGTGGCTGTTAAAAAACAGAGTAATGCTGTAATAAACATGTTTCAGAGTCTTCTTCCTTCTGCATTCAGGTCTTCACTGATCAGAGAAGTGCAGCAGATCTTCCTGAGACAGTTGTCTCAGAGCCTCTGTGGTTCTTGTAACTTCTAGATCTGATCTTTGAAAAAGGAAGAAGTCACATGGTGCTTGATCAGGTGAACAGGGAGGGTGATCAGCTCTGTGATTTGTTTTTATGACAGAAACTGGTTTACCGAGACCGCAGTGTGAGCTGGAGCGTTGTCTTGATGTAGAATGAAACCATTTCTCCACAGCTGTGGCCTCTTTCTTCAGATTTCTCTCAGCTATTGTAGAACTTGTTTGTAACAGTATTAATTCACCATTATTTTATTTTATGTTTATTTGTATAGGGACAGTATGAAGAAAGAGAATGCTGCCGCACACGACAGCATTTGTAGCCTGAGCTAATTTGCAATGCCGTCCCCAGCTGGGCTTTTAAAAACATAAAAAAAACAACAATAAATACTGTTAGAACAAACAAACAAACAGACAAAACAACCTAACAAGTTCAACAAATACGGACAAAACAATACAAAACAAGTATATACAACATACAAAAAAACGGATAAAACAGGAAGCAAATAGTCATTAATGACTACAAGTCTTTCATTAACCCTTCTGGAGGCCACTCCTCCAACATGATCCCCTTAATGTCTAAGAAAAACACCAACATGGTCTTGAGTTTGGACTTTCTTTGCTGTGCTTTCTTCATCCTTGGTGATGATGGTGTTCTCCAGTGCTCTGACTGATGTTTTGCCTCAGAATCATACTTGTAAAAAATTGGAGTTTACTTCAATTTCTTCCAAAATGTCTCCACCAATTTGTTTTTCCTTTTGATCGGGAGTCAGAAGTTTTATCACACTTTTGTCATGTTCAAATTTTAATACAAATGTGTTTCAATCAATGGAAACCATTTCTACTCTCATTCTTCCTCTGAGTCGTGGATCATTTCCCAAAAATTGCTGAATGTTTTCAGAACTTTTTGATGTGCGTTGGGACACTTGGACGTCCTCTCTGCCTTCACCAAATCTATTGCTCCATTCAAATACATGTGTACGTGACATGCAGTGTTCCCCACACACCTCATTAACGTATCAATAGATTCAGAGCTCTGCCGTGTTGATCAGTTTCGCCAAAAAATTCAAGTTAATGCAACTTTTAAGTGAATCATTTTCTGATGCCAAAGTACAAAACATGTCCACTTCAATCAGTCTCTAACAGTGAACTACAGACAACACTTACTGTAAATTTACAGCAGTCATGCATGAATACACAACCTTTAATATAAAACACTCAGTGTGACTTGGAACCATGTGGTTTATCCTCAGAAGAACAGGACTTATAGACTTACTTGTAAATTCAACCAGATCCTGGAATCACTCCTCAGGGATTTTGGGACTAAAGCTAAAATATCTTTTAGTTTTAGTCATAATTTAGTCATCTGAATTGTTATATTTTTAGTTTAGTTTTAGTTGATGAAATTTCACAACATTTTAGTCGATGAAATCTACTGTAAATGTAGTCGACTAAAATATGAAGTGTAAAGGGTAAGGCATTTTTTATGTTTCCTTGAATTTCTGAAGTCATGTTTTACACTTGGATAAAATCAAACATCTAATAACCCTTTACTGAATGCTAGTAAAGTCTGAATGTCTAAATGAACAGAAACAAATTGAACTTTTGTGTGAAATGCAGTCACCTTTATTTAGGCTACCTGGCAGAGCATCTCAGTTACAATACCAGAACTGACAACAAACAGTGAACCTGCTCTACATGAATATATCAATTCATAAAGAGAGCAGCTCTGATTGGATCGCTCCACAACTTATCCCACCACCACCAAGCTAAGGCAGCTGTGATTGGATATATTCCTAACTTGTTCCTACTTTCTACATGATCAAATTAGGTCTGATTGTATTAAGTCTCTGTCAAACATATTTGTCTAGTTTTTATTTGTTGATGAAAATGTCAGTTAGTTTGAGTTTTTATCCATGTGCACTTGTTTTTATTAGTTACTGTCTAGTTTTCGTCGGGGAAAAAAGGTTGTGATGAAAACTATGACGAAAAAATGGGTTAACAAAATCAACACTGTCCACGTTGACATGATAGCATCATATTAGTGCTGTCAGTTTATTGGCTGCTCAACTTGAACTCGCCTGAAAATGCCTTTTTTGATGGTTTGTGCTTTTAAAAACATTTTTAGTTTTTGTTCTGTTTTTGTAGTTTTTGTCTGTTTATTAATTTATTTTTAATTTGTTTTGTTGTCTCCTAGAAAGCACATATATCGTCTGTAGTAACAACTCTTTTTTCTAGACTGAAAACTACATTTTGAATTTTGACATGGCTTTGTCCCAGGAGGAGCCTATTTTGAAAAATAATCAGAATTTTTTGGTATCTTTTTTTTCCCCGAACTAAATTTCCAAATTTTTCTCAAGACCCTTTATCCCTGGGGCTCATCTCTGTCTTTCCCTTCATTACAACTCCTGTAGAAATAAGTAAGAATTAATTAATAATCTGCTGTGGAATTCATTCGTGATAGTTGTTCTTATTTCATACTGATTGCTTTATCTGACGCCTACACATTTTTCAAGCATTTAAACAACATAACAGAGGGAATCATAGTAGTTTCTGGTTTTGTTGTTCTGTTTTGGAGGCATCAGTATTGATCTTATTGTCTTTTATTACAAAAACAAAATACATGTAGAAGCCTAAAACCAATTTTAACACAATCACTGACAGAATGGGGACAAAAGACTGACAGAAGGGAACTTCAAAACTGGAATGAGTTCATTGGCCATTTGTTGCTGTGATATATCTCAAAATTATAAATAAACCCATTCAGACTTTACACAATGCAGCGATTCTGTGTCTTCTAATAGGGATTTTTGTTTGTTTGTTTGTCTTTGATCTGATTTCCCAGATGGAAACCAAAGGGCTTCCCATCGATTTCCCTTAAAACTTTGGTTTGCACCCTCGTACATAGAAGTGGATTCTTGTTGTTAAAAATGTTCTCCCTTTCATATTTCTCCTCTACTCTGTTCAGTATTTTTGTTGTTTTGAGAAAATAAAGCCATGTTTGTGAAATGGAGGACTGTTACAGCAAAAAGCTTTCCCTTAATTTGTCTTGTTCTATATTTGGAGGGACTCTATTAATAGATCTGTGATTGTTTCCAGTAAGCTTGTCTGCCCCGGGCACCACATTATGCCGGCTTTGGTTTGTGGTTTGGGGGCATCTAAGATTCTTTTCTCTGCTTTTTTAAATGTTTTGGTTACAAATGCATTTCATGATTGATTGTGCAATGTATGTAATAATGATATCCTGCAAACAGTAGTTCCAATGAAGCATTTTCTGAAACATATAAAAGCATAATATACTGATTTACAAATCCTTTTTGACCTGTAGCAGATTGAATACACTACAAAGACAAGGTATTTATTGTTAAAACTGATAGACTGTTACTAGTACTACCACTAGTAAAGCTTTGAGTATTTACGAGTCATATTTTTTAAGTCATCTAGTAATACTAGTGACACATGTAGATAGATAGATAGATAGATAGATAGATAGATAGATAGATAGATAGACATCTATCTGTCAAGTTGTGGTACTGCAACAGCTGGTTTCAGAGGAAGTAATAACATATACACTAAAAAGAAACTAAGGATCTTACCAAAATATAATACACAATATATACTAAATACCGTGAATAAACAAATAAATAAGACAATAGGAGTCAACTGTTGATTGATTGATAAACACAGATGCTTATGTCTTACTAGTAACAAAAAACCTTTTTTAGTATAAAACAAAATTTTTGTTTGCTAGTACTACCAGTAACTCAGAATATCTCACTAGTAGTACTAGTAAACCTTTTTTTAGTCCACTAGTAGTACTAGTAGACCTGCCACAAATGTAGTAGGAGGGATTATAACCAAATCCAGCACTCTGATTGGTCAGAATATTTTTGAAAACCAATAGGAAGCCTGAATTAGCTTTTCTTCGACCCATTATTAGCATATAAGGCTCACCAGTAGTACTGGTGAACATTTTTAGTCTATTAGTTTACTATCAATCAATCAGTCAATCAAACTTTATTTGAATAGCACTTTTCATTCAGGGTTTCGTAGCACAGCATGCTTTACATGCAGAAATAAAATAAAATAAAATAAAAATAAATGAAATAATAAGTGGAAAAATTGCATAAATTGTAAATATAAGACCCCCCCCCCCCCCCATCCACATACAATACACACACTCACTTACTCACAACGACATAAAATGGAAATTCTGACGGAAAACAGAATTTGAGGACTAAGGAAACGCTATCTTGAATTAAAAATGAAGAAACACAGGAGCTAAGACTAAAATGATAATTAAAAATCATGATAAGAAATTAGATAAAAATACTATAGGGAAAACTAAGTAAGTAAATAAATTAATTATTAATTATTATAAAATAATATGGTAAAATGAGATAGCTAACACCAGATGCGTAAAAAAAATCAACTAGAGTTGGATAATAAAAAGAAAAGCAGTTAGAGAAAATTCCAAATAATAAATCTGAACTGAAATGTAGAAATAAAACAGATTAAGAGGATTGAAATAAGTAAAAAGATAATGAGAAATAATAATAAATACAATCAACTAAAAGCCAGACTAAAAAGGTGGGTCTTCAGTTTGCTAATAGTACTACTAGTTACACTTTTTGCTTCACTAGTTAGTCTACTTGCAGACTAGTTGACCAAAATTGAGTACATGTACACCAAATTTGAGCTAAACTGCGGTTGATATCACTGATCTCCGTAATGGTGAGTTTTGCTGCCATTTCCAAAGTGTTAAGGCCATCAGCTTCTCAATGATGACTGCACGTCAGGATCTCCACAAAGGCTGATGCACTCATGCAAATCAGTTCAAAGAACAGCTTTGTACTGCACATGTTTGTCAGCGCTCACACCAAACGTGGGTGCACATGCTTCTGAGCGCCCTTTAATCCCATATGGCATGCCACGTATTGTGACAGTGGCTGTCCCCGCCCCAGAGCTTTGATTTTGTTGGAGAAAAGATAATTATTTCACCTTTCACTTGGAATTCATTATCAGAGCGAGAGAGAGACAGGTAAATGACAGGTAATTGCTTTTCAGAGTCAACACCGTTCTTCCTCCAATAAACCACAGCAAGCAGAGGAGTGGGGGTGGGGGGGTGGTGGGGGGTGAGGAATAGAAAAGAGAGGGAGTGCGTGAGAGAAGCTGCGACAGAGACGGAGTGGGAGGAATGAGAAGGAAGGGCTAATTTCCATAATGAAAAGGTAATAATTTGTGCTGTTAGAGTTAGTTTCAGTCTAGTGTCTGTGGTGTGTCAGATCCCCGCTCGAGGTCATTGTGCACCACCAGCCATGCATACTAATTCATTAACAAAACCCCTCGCCCTCGCCCTCGTGCACAGCCTGCCCCCTTACTCCAGAATGTCAGTTTCACCTTTGTCCTTTTTCCTTCTCGTCCCTCCAATCCCATCGACCGTCAACCCCTGCCTCCCTCTCTTCGATTCCTGGAAAGCAACAAAAGCTTTGAGGTACTCGTCCAATTCTTATGATAGGACATTAAAAGGAGCTACCTCCTCGTGCACACACCAACACAATCCCTCCACCCGGCCGCATGAATGATTTAGGAGCGTGCACATTGACTATCTGCCACCTGCCTTGGGCTCTGCTTAGGCCCACCTAGCTGCTGCTGGCTCTGCATGTTAAAACGTTGAGGAGAGGGACTTGCATGTTAACATGGAGCGCGACACTAGGGTGGCTGACAGAGTGGCAAGGCGCTGACACTGTGCAGCTTCACTGCTGGTGGAAAAGGACTGAGATTAGATCGTAAGGAGGCTCAGCTTTCAAGTGTTTCTTACCTGTGGCGTCGCTTTATGTCGGCCAAATTATGTGAGGGAATGCTTTTTTCTGTCTTTTATTTTTAATGGAGGGATAGCACGACCAAATAAGGACGTACAAACTTATGTGCTGGATAATGAGACAACAAGACTTTTATGGCATCTTTTATTCAGTTGAGTTCACTACACAGATATATAATGATTACACTTATAAACTTTATTGATTTTCTGCAAATATTCACTCATTTCGAATTTGATGCCTGCAACACGTTCCAAAAAAAGCTGAACAGGGGCAAGAAAAGACTGAGGAAAACTAAAAAAAAAAAAAACACTTTTTGGAACATTCAATACATTCAAAAATATCAAAAGCAAGGCTGAAAACCAACACTGAATGCCTGTGACCTTCAATCCCTCAGGCAGCACTGCATTCTAAAGCAGCATCATTCTGTAAAGGATATCAGCACGTGGGCTCAGGAACACTTCAGAAAATCGTTGTCAGTTAACACAGTTCATCTCTACATCTACAAGGTCAAGGTCAAACTCGACCATGCAAAGACAAAGACAAATATCAACAACACCCAGAAACACCGCCGGACCAAGCTGCCTGGAGAAGACTGCTGTGGTCCGAGTCCACATTTCAGACTGTTTTTGGACATCATGGACGTGGTGTCCTCCGGGCTAAAGAGGAAAAGGACCATCCGGACTGTTACGAGAGCAAAGGTCAAAAGACAGCATCTGTGATGGGGGGTGTTAGTGCCCATGGCATGGGTAACTTGCACACCTGCGAAGGCTCCATTAATGCTGAAAGGTACATACAGGTTTAGGAGCAACATGCTGCCATCCATCTTTTTCAGGGACGTCCCTGCTTATTTCAGAGACAATGAAGACACCCATTGAAGATGTGTGCAGCATAATGAAGCGCAAAATATGACAATATGACACTGCACAGTTGAGCATCTAAAATCAACAACTTCAACAATGCTTAATCAGTGTTGTTAAAAGGACAGGTGATGCAGCATTAGTTTCTAAATGAGTGAATATTTACAAAAAACAATTAAATGTATCAGTTTTAACCCGAAATATTGTGTCTTTGTTGTGTATTTAATTGAATATAGGTGGAAAATTATTTGCAAGACATTGTTTACACAATGTCCCAACTTCATTGGAATAGGGTTTGACTTTCTATATCAGCTAGTGTCCATATCTGGCTACCTACAGGAGCAGGAGCTAAAGAGCTGCTTCATTGGGAATTATATTTACTAGCTACATAGACCTCGAGCTTCCCCACTGGAAAATACTTGAACTGTCCCTTAAATATTGTAAGCAAAATGTGAAAACATAGATTTTGTCATAACAGATTATCCCATTTTTGTTTTTAATCTTATATCATAAAGCAATTCAGTCCAGCAGAGCACAAAATATCTTTTGCAAACCAAATGTAACCATTGGCGTGGTCATGGCGGGAAGATCTTGTCCTTTATTCAATTAACGCTCTATGAAGGCCCTTGCTGCTACCGTTGCTATGTGACTAATGGATACATATCTGAAGTACATTTCGCTTCGCTGCTGAAAGTTTAATTGCTCAACGTCTTCTCCTCTAAGCACTGCGATCTGTGATCACATGCTATGCTCTCAGTTGGAAACAGGCAGCCACTTCACATCGGTGTATTCCTGTAGTAAACAACGAGGAGTTGCTTTGAACAAGGTCACTCTCAGCGCCAGAACACCGTCGAGCAAGAAAGGGACAATCCACAGGCTAAAGTGGGACCTGCTCTGTGTTTCTGTGCGATTAAACGGGAAGAAAAGCATCAAGTGTTTCATAGTGTGCTGATTACAGACTTCATGGAGCTGGCCTTGGTTTCTTGGCACAAAAGTGGTGCCATTAGTCTCATTGAAGTAGATTTCTTCATCAGAGTCACATATTCTACTTCATTGGTGGAATAACAGTTTACAATGGGGAAAAAACTCAGACTTTCTGTAAAAGTGCAAAAATATACCTGCATATATTCTTAAGCTTCCTTGTAAATAGGTTTTTGTCTTTGTTTTCTCACCCAGCCTGTGTGTCTTTATTGTTTGAAGCTGCTTCCTAAGCCCCGGCTGCATAGAGAGAGGGTAATTGAAATTCATTGTATGTGTACGGTCACTTTCTCCCCATTAATTTTTGTTTCCAACTCAGTTGCTTTTCTAAATAGACTTAATTCTTTTTCAATGTGAGAAAAAAAGGGAAAAAAAACACGTGCTTGAAGAATATTAATGTCTAACTCACGGCCAATTCTGGCAGGGTGAATACATCACAGGTTCAGAGAGGGAAGGCTGCTGAGATTTAATTGGTGTTTTTAATAATGTGTGACGTTTTTGTTAAAAAAGATTGATGCATTTGCGTCAGGCTCGGACATTCTCTGTGATAAATATGTATTTACTAGTGCAGGCCTCTATTTTATGCATAAGCTAAGCACATAATGATGCAACTTAGAGTGTAGGAAGACAAATCGCCTTAGTATTAATAAAATCTTTGGGAAAGAAAAGTGGCACAAATTATGTTACAGACACTCGAATAGCTTTGTTTTTTTGTCAGGGGAAATTAAATTGTGTTATTACTTGTTTCTGGTCCAAATCTTGACATTTAAAGTATTACATTTCTACATACTGCAATAGACATACACAAAACCGAAGTGCTTCAGAGGCAAAAACCTCCACCAAGGCATTTCTTACAGAAAATGTGGAAAACTAACCTTGCAGTGAAGCTGGATCCACCTGATTCACTGTCTGTAATCAGGTAGATCCATCCTACAAGGCCCCAGTCTATTCAATTCTTTATTAATTGAAATTCTCACATGAAAGCAGTTCTTAATAAGATTTTTTTAGCTCCGCTTCGACATGTTTTGTCAAGAGTTTGTTCTAAGTTCTGTCCTTTGCACCGCAGCAGTAGCACCAGCCTACAACATCACCTGATTGGCTGGTAATGAATGTGATTGACGGAACGGTCGTCCAATAACCCGCTGGATATGATACTGATAGGCTCTGCACATTCCCAGACACTTTCTATGGACCGTTGCCTGGACGGACTAGTGAAATATTGGACGGTTCAGCTGGTGTGTCAGGCAGAGATGCATGTTATTGGATTTTTGCAAATATCCAATATTGCCAATATTTCCAAACGTATCATTGCTGATTCTGATACTGATATCCATATGTTTTGGTAAGAGTATAAGGTTTCTCTTTTACCAAAGTCGATCTGTTCCTTTATTTGTTATAGCGTATTTCTGTTCGAAATTGTTGTAAACATTAAGCAGTAATAGGGTGAAGTATTGTGCTACATTTATACATTCTGTGGAAATCACGAACAAGATATGTTATTTATTTGGCTAATATTTATGGACATGATATGGGTACAGTTGTTGAGCTCCTCCCCTCATCAGTTTGTTGTATAAAGTTTACAGGTTATGCTTTTCATGCTGTTTTTCTAAAGTAAGTTGGACCTCCATTTTGACGCCCAGTCTAACTTTATGCCTCACCTTTGTAATAAATAAAATAAATTAATAATAATAATAATAAATAAAATAAAATAAATATATATAATAAATAAAAATAAAAAAGAGTAAAATAAATAAATAAATTAATAAATAATGATTATTAGCCCTTTAATGCCTGGAAAAAAAAATTATATATAGAAAATTCTAAGTTTTTGGAGCTGAAATGTTTATTTCATTTTCTACTGAAATCCAAAAAAATCTAAATTTCCATAAAATTTAACATATATATTTATTGTATATTATTTGATACATAGGTGTTTTTGGCAGCTGATAATCCACTTGAGGACATTTTTATCACTTATCTGATTGTATTCAGATGATGTTTTAGTAATTCGTTGATCATATTGATTCGATAGAGCTATCATAAAAGTATGTATCAAATATAATACAACAGGCGTAAAAGGGTTAAAATACAGTTCTATCTAATCTAATCTTTACCCTCGATGCCATGGCTAGGTTTGCTTCCTGCTTTAGCCAGTTTGCGCCCTGATTGTCTTTTTATAAAACAGAGGACATGCTCGGCTGTCCTCGGTGCTCCACACGCTTCAGGACTTCTGCTCGTAAATATTGAGCATGTTTAATATTTAGTTTATCAACTCTCCTGAGAGGATATAATGACTCCGAACGCACCTCACACCACAGGATGATCAAGTAACATTATCTTTAGGACCTCTAGATAATCAGGCCTCTGCTGAGTTTGATCAGGAGTGGAGATCTGAGCTACAAGTCGGCCCGATTGTCTTGTTGTGTGTACCCTGCTTAAGTTGTAGCTAATGGTGAGGGCAGTGAGTGTGCGTGTCCTTTCCCTCCCATCCTCCCCTACCATCGGTGATATTCTAGAGGCGTTTTGTCAATCCAGGGTCGATTCATCTCAAACTCAGGGCTGAAGTGGCTCTTTAAAGACTTGTGTTTTTGCAGGTAAACTCTCATATTCACTGTAAAATAAATCCAAACTGCTGCAGCACTTGAGGTGTTGCTGTGTGATTTATGCATGTATGTGTTCTCTAGGTGAGATTCTGGTCTCTGCGTAGCCGTGTAACAGGATTAACCCAGCTGGGCTGCGTATCTCTTCCCGCTATCTCCCACTGGCAATGCAGAGTGTGTCAAGCTGAGGAGGCTGTCAGTGGGTGGGCGACATATTCTCCACAACTAGAGGGGGATTTTATAGAGTCTGGCAACCGCTACAAATAGGACACAGGCAGGCAAGCGTCTCCCCTTCCTTTCCACCTCCCTGTGCCGTCTGGGCTTGTCACTACTAAAAGGGGAACAAAGTCGAGAGCAGCGGAGGGATTTGATTGTTCTTGTTTGGAGGGGGGAATGTGTTGTTGGTATGTTGCTGGTGTTCCTGTTACATCTTGTTCTCTAACATCTCCAACATGGGTTTATGCTAAAGGTGTGCAGGAGACTGGCTCGTTTGTCATGACTTACACATGTGATGTGCGTCTCTCCCTCTGGATATTCAGCCTCTGAATATTCTTAGTTGCTAATGCGAGCGGTGAAAATATGCAGCATTAGTGATTGCCTGCTTCATGCCCCTGCTAGCAGACAGCCATGATTGCTAATTCAGGCGCCTGCTTCAACACTTTGTCTCTGTCAAATGAATCTGACATGTACAATGGTGTTTGACAACACAGTGAGAGAGCAGCCGACAGGGCCGTCACATAATGTGATGGACTGCAGTATATCTCATATACATAAACAGTGAGTAAACAGAGAATGACTGCAGTGAATGGCCAATAAAGTCCATTTTCATTTGGCTGCAGAGTCCAATCATTCAATGAGGCGTTCAGTGCAGCATGTATGCCAATGAGGAAACATTCAAAGGGGTGATTCTGTAAGTTTCAACGTCCTCCCATCAAATTAAATATTCATAGCAGATATTTTTTAGATTATTCTTATAACTGTGTGCATTTATTTAGATGTGGAGGCCTTAGAGTGGTAAGAAATGTGATCAGAATCAAGAGCATAAGAGAGGTTCTCGATCAATTATTTTCTCTAGTGCCTCATAAATGTACTCATAAAGAAGAGCCTATATTATACAAAATGGCCTTTTTAATATTTTTTATACTAGCTACATGCCTACAACCAGTTTACAAACCACCACAACAGCTGTCCAGCTGATGACAAATAAATTCTCGTGGGTCTTGTGCTGGTTGGAGGGAGAATAAATGTAACATTTTCAGTCCATTCTTCTTTGAAATGCCGGTTTTCACTGTCCACTTTTCTTTTAGTAGCGAACTTGGAGCACGCCATTTTCGTGCGATCTATCCTCCTACAGCAGGCAAATTGTCAATATGCAAATGACTCCAAAAACGAAAGTGAAAGTTAAAAGTTGTGAACTCTGAGTGACGCAGTAACAGGCTGTCTGTGTATCGCTGGCATGGAGAGAAGTCCCGGTGTACATGTGCTGACCCAACCAAAACACATAGTGAAGGAATGACAGTTTGGGGACCACTGAGGGGCTATGAGATATATGTTTGTGTTAGCTTGGTTTATTCTGCTGTATTTTCTCACATATAAACAAATGATATCTGATACACTAATTAATCAAAGTGAAGCACTGAAGGGTTCACCCTCTGCTTTGACTACGACGTCTGTCAGTGCAGTTGGCAGCAAGTCATCAGTTAACACGGTAACTCATTACTCTGATACACCCATTCAGTTGTGACTGCACAGAGAAAAAAGTATATGATGATGATGTTGATTGTTGTTTATTTTGTTACTTTACTCTCAGCATTACCTCCATGTTTGCAGTATACTTCTAACACAGCAGGTAGTTACAAACAGTCTGAGGTCTTTTGCGCCCTCTGGTGGTGTCCACAAAAACGCAAATACAAGGACAAACTGCTCATATATCTCCAGCTTTACACCAGTAATTGTGTCTCACTGGTTGCATGTTCAATAGAAATTCTAATTTTAGAGCATAACTGCAGCTTAACTTTTACCATTCAAGTTAAGTCTCTCTATTTATCGATGCTGGGATGTAGTTTCTAAAGCCAGTTTTTGGTTGAGTTTGTGAGAGCAGTTATTCTTGCAGTTTTCACCACATACTTATCTGTAGTTCCCTTTGATTTTCTTCCAGTCAAACTAAAATCTTATTAATTTTAGTAATGAGTGAATTTTTAGACAAGAAAATTACCTAACTTGATCTCCTGGCAATCAAGCTTCCTCACACAGACTAAAAGCAGTTAAGTTCAAGTTAGGTAGGTGACCCTGTACTGCCCTTGTGAGTGGTTGTCTGTCTCTTGTGTGGCCCTGTAATTGGCTGGCAACTGGTTTAGGGTGTACCTTGTATTTCTCCCATTTCTCCCATTACAGGTTAAAGTGGTTTGGATAAAGAATGGTTGGATGTTTTGTCCAGTATTCATGCTTTGCCCAACAGATCATTTGGTATCAGGACATCGAGAAACAAAAATGATTAATCTGATTACCCTTTTTTTTTTTTTAGAATAACAAGGACCAAAAGGTGTTTTATTTTGAAAGGATGAGATCCTCAGAGAGGATGTGAAGAGAAATTGCTATTTTTTAACCATTATGATTATAGTTTCAGACCCATTATGTTGAAAACAGGATCACATAAATGATGCATGATAACAGTTTCTTGCAGAAGCTTTAGAAAGCTGTGGTTGAACCCGCTCACAGATGCTTTCACGTGCACAAGCTCACGCAGAAGCTTCAAGTGCTGCTGATTGGGCTCATTAGCACTCATAATCCTGGTCGCTGTCATCAAGCTCAGGACTAATTGTTTTGTTTTTATTTTTTGCCGTTGATAGAGAGGTTCAACACGACGGCAAACTTCCACCATCCCTCTTTCACAATCACTTCTCAATTAACACGAGCGTGCACTCGCCATCAAGGAGGGAATGTGGAAAAAGCTGCGGCGCGCAGGGGGCAGCGTGCTGTTTACCTAGTTTGACTGAAGTGGGCAGACCTCTTCTTTTAGTTTTTACATAACTGGCTCACTAGAGAGGGAAACAGAGAGGGAATGACTTCCAATGTTTTCTTGTTGGGCAGTGAGGCATGGATAAATATTCTACTTGTAACATTAAGTGGAAGAGACAGAGGTTGTCTGAGTGTACCTCTTCTCCTCTCTTCTTCTTCCTCTCTCTTCCTCAGTCTGGATCAAGCTGCTCTGTGTTTTGCTGAAGTGATGTTCAGAGTCTGTAGGGAAAAGTGGTTTCCTTTGTTTAGCCAATAACTGTCAGCTCGGAACCAGCGGCACGAAAATGAGGATGCATAGCAGAAATACCATAATTGGACTGGATGTTCTTGCTTCTTTACTTTATCCCCACTTTATATGGACAGTTAAAGCAGTTGGCACATGCTTACCTCTACAGTAATAGTTCTGTTGACTGCCTCTCCCCTCTATTTGCAGATTCAGTCATTATTAAACCCACTGTTGTCATATCAGCCTATTAGCCCAGCATGCTCACGCTCGAATTTTCAACCGCAGCAGTTCTTCCTCTGCTGGTTGTCAGGCTCCAGTGTTGGTGACAGTTTCATTGCCCATTTTGCAAATTCCATGTTGTGAAGCAAACACGCGAGCATTGATAATTCATTTGACAATTCAAAACTCGCTGCATACACCCGTGCTGATGTCAGTGTGGCGTGTTGGGCCGCAGCTACAAATGAGAGGCTGTGAGCGGTGTGGAGGCAGAGCGAGAGAGTCGTGTTGGACATGGGGATTTGAAAGCCAGCATGTTGTCTCCAGCGGTGCAAGCGTTCAAAGCTCAGTGGCTCCGGGCTTTATCTCTCCACATGGGGGATTTTAGGAGGGGGGAAGAAAAAAACCACAGAAATATGCTATTAAATATACTTGAGTAAGAAGTAATTACACAGCAAAACACCTTCCACTCGGCTAAGCTCCATTATAAAGATATAGATTGTAGCATTTTAGGCCTCAGAGGACACAGTGGGAATTTTTCATCATGTTTTAATGTACCGCATTAGCGAAAATAGAAGTTATTAGAGCTTACTACATGTTTGAAGTTTCCTTTTCAATAATGGAGATTTTAATCTTACTCTGAAATCATTGGAGGCTGTGTGCATAAAACTTTCTGCACATGATATGAAACAATATAAAAGGATTGAGTCTGATAAAATAATAGGCTCATAGGCTGCTAGATTCTATAAAATGATATGATATGTTAATATATGTTGCATTATGATGTAGTGCAATTAAATCATTGAGATATTATAGAGCTTGGCAGCTGATGATTAGGTTTTTATACTTTGTTTTAAAAATTAAGATAAGAAGATTACCATACCCCATGACATGCTGCTCTTGTTTTGTCTTTTTCCATCTATCACTATTTTAGGTATGTTTTTTTTTTCACATATATTTCCATTCATCACTTGTTCTTGTTCAGAATGATGGTTTTAAGAGATTTAAATCAGTGATTGCATGGGGTTCATGCTGTAAAGCAAGTGAATAATCATGTTTAGTAATCATGATCTCAGTATCTATCAAAATAAATTTGACTTCTGCCATAATAGAGCAGCCCTGCGAATAACAGAAGAAATCTTGCCAATGAAAATAACTACAAATGATGCATTGAAGTGAAGCGTGCATTGTCCCCAGCCTTAGTGACCCCCTGGGAGCTTTGTCCTGAGAGATGCATTCCTTTTTATTCTGAAAAAAAACCTTCTACGTTAAATGTCGGCCATTTCCGAGATATTCTGCATTTATATTGAATTCTGCTTTTAAAATCCTATTCCTTGCTCGCTGCCCATTTTGAGTTGGCCCCTGAAACAGTTTAATGAATAAAGACATTTTGATTACAGCAGCAAAACACATCAATCATGTACATTTCCTGCCATATTTACTTTGTCACAAGGTCTCATTTACAAACTATATTGCAATATACATCTTCAAGCACCAACACTCTTGCAGTTTACTTTTGTTTTGTGTCTGACAGTGAAGATAAGCCATCAGTGTCTCCCATCTCTGCTGCTCTGAAGGTCATTCTCGCCCTGACTAGGTGTGAATCCAGTGATAGCCTGAGGTTACAAGGACCCCTTGTAGGTGATAACCTGCCCTAAACCCTAAAACATTAAATTTACTAAAAGTGAGGTGCAGCAAGTGGCTCAGTCATGGATATGTTTCATTTAATGAGGGAAAAAAACACCCTTAAAGTGGACTTCCTGATTCTCTTTGTGAGCTGATAACTGCGAACTATGAACACAAACCAGGAAGTTTTTACTGAGTGATGTCCTCATTTAAAGAACGGTGGTTGGTTAGTTTATCAAGAGCCCCTCCCACATCTTAAACTTTAACTTTTTTATTTTCATAAGAGAAAAAAGTCGCATTACAGAAGTGCAATCTAAAAGAATATAACAAATTGTCTCCCTCCCCCAAACCCAACCCAACCCAGTCCTCTTCTTCCATAATTACGACATTAAGAAAATTGTACACCAATTGACCCTTCGCTAAGCCCGTCCCACATATGGCTGCTGTCCAGTCCTACGTTAGCAACCGTAACTATGCATGAGAGGCCTGTCAAGCTTTCTAAGCAGTGTGCATACGGGACTCGCAAGTCCGACAGTCGATATCTGAGAAGTTTGGAGGGTGGTGTTGATTTTTTTGCCTTCCCCGACCCCAAGACACAAGAAGAAAGATGCCAGGTGTGGATAAAGTACAACAACACCTACGTTTGTTCTAAAGTAAGGTGCTAACTAACATTAGCTAACCATAGCTCTGCGTGTTTGGTAAGATAACGTTAGCAAACAAAGACATCTCAAAGGTAGGTTACTTCTGTTAAACCTTGAGCCACTGTGTAATATATGAGCAAAAGAAATACCAACAGACAGAGGCAAGTTCTGACATACTAAATCTTTTAGCATTTTGTTAACGGATGCCATAGAAAAGGGCAAACACAATGATAATGAAAGCTAACTTAACATAAATTTAAATTAAATAGTATTGATCGACTTACCCTGCTGTACGAGAGCATTGTTGTTCTTGTATGTGATTATTTTGAACATGAAGTGTCAACACATGGGGTGCTTGACAAGATCTGTGTGCTTTACCCATCTTCATTTGAACTCCGACAACATTTAGTTTGGTGAATGTTTCTCTCAAAAATATCCCTGGAGACCTTTCTGTCTGCTTCTTTCTGATATCTCTGAAGAATTTACCCAGAAATTTGCAGATATTTCCTTAGGAATATCACTCACCTGTATTGCTAAAAACTCATATTTCTCATTCTTGGAGGGAAAGCTTGACAGGCATAGCAACAGTAACCAAGGGGGGCGGGGCTTTGCGAAGGGTCAGTAGCAATATGCATGCACATGCGTACTCATATGATATACATGCATACGTAACCACAGACACATGCATGTACCCACATAGTCAAGAATGAAAGTAAGATTAAGAGTTAAAAAGAGTAATGTTAAGTATTACAAACGCTCTGGGGGCTCAACAAAACACGATGTAGGCACCAGCAGAATCCCCGTGTTTACATCTTGTTCCTCAACCGCTGATACAAGGAATCACTGTGGCTGTGTGGCGAGCAGGCACAAGACTAGGCACATTAAGCCCCTCCCACATCCTGCGCCTTTAACTGTGTTACATGATTTCTGGATGGACTCTGATTGTTTTGGGACGGGTGAGCCAGTTGGTGCACAGACAGAGACAGACTGCAGTGCGGGGCATCAGACTGGCGTGCGGAGGGGCACCGTGGGGACAGCAGACACTTCACCTCCCCCGGGTTGGCGATGAGGGACAGGGGACACAGCAGGGGACCAGCTGACACCTGGGTCACCCTCATCTGCCCTCTTTTGTTTCACTTCAAACAGCCTTTTTAGACTGTTTCCAGGGCACATTTCTAAGTTTATTTTCTGGAATGCAGCCTCTGCTTCGGGTTTTCTATGCAAATTTGGCCACATTTGTCAGTTCAAGGCAAAAATATGAATGCAAACGACAGGAAGTGCAGAATGAGTCATGTCGAATTGCTTTTGACGAGCTCTAGGAGGTTGTTGCCGCGGTGCAATGTAAACTGTGCTCATGCAGAAAGTAAAGCATTCAGGCAGTCAAAACAAACACTGAATCATATTGTATTTCAGGTACATTTGTGGAAATAAGTGTTATTGTAAACTCAAACAAATCCTGCCTCTCCATCAGAACAAAGCACGAGGCTTATCCACTTTCAGGTGTTTGATGATTGGGGTTTTTTGGTGATCATGGCGCCGAGGGTGGTTTGATATGATCCCTAAAAGCTGCATTCATCCTGGGATTATTGAGATTTCACCGTCTTCTGCTCCAGCTATGTTTCACTTCTTAAAATAGGCCCTGGAGTATAAAACGGCTCTGCCTGTAATAATAGTAATCACAGCGAGATGCTGACGGCATGTCATCACAAACAACAGCACCCTTTACATCAGGTGTTTTTCTGCACCCGCTGCTACCTCGGGCCCAGGCTCTCGTGCTAAGCGGGGATGAAACATTGATGCTCGAGAGGAGGTGCAGCCTTGATTGGAGCAGATGTGACATGTTTGTTGAATGACCTACTTCTGTCCCTATTATGAATTAAAATTGTATGACGAAGACTGGGGCGGCTAATGAATGATACATGGAGGAGGAGGGGGAGGGGCCAAGAGGGGGAGGAGAAGCAAAACAAAGGTTACAGGAAATAGACGTGGACTTGGCATCAATTTGTATGTTGTGAGAGTGCAGAGATAGGGCTGGGAGATGTGGAGCAAATTCATATCTAGGGATTTAACAGTATGAAAATTTCACATCACAGTTATTGTGACCAAAATGATCATGGTTATCATTATTATCATTGTTCCCACCACATTTTTGCTCCATTCAAATAGAGTTATAATGTTTTATTTACTGTGGTTCTTGCCTGTCTCCCTTCCTTGAGACTTTTTTTCTTCAATCAGTTTCCCCTCGGTATCCTTGTAAAATCTGAAATACAACCAGACTTCAGACTTTGTCCATTTCAGTGTTGCAGTGTTAACTTTGACAGAACTTTTTAATTTAGTTTTAATTTAAGTGTGCTACTGTTTTAATTTTTAGTCTAGTTTTAGTTGATGAAATTTCACAACAATTTTAGTTGACGAAATCTACTGTAAATTTAGTCTACTTAAATATGAAGTGTAAAGTGTAAGGCATTTTTTATGTTTCCTTGAATTTCTGAAGCCAAGTTTTAAACTTGGATCCCACCACCACCACCAAGCTAAGGCAGCTGTGATTGGATATATTCCTAACTTGTTCCTACTTTCTACATGACCAAATGAGGTCTGATTGGATTAAGTCTCTGTCAAACATTTTAGTCTAGTTTTTATCTGTTGATGAAAATGTCAGTTTAGTTTTAGTTTTAGTCTATGTGCACTTGTTTTGTTTTAGTTATAGTCTAGTTTTCGTCAGGGGCAAAAAGGTTGTTGACAACAACTGTGACAAAATAATTAGTCGACAAAATTAGTACTAGTTTCCAGGGGGAAAAAATCCCCAGTTCAGTGTCCCAGCAGCAACCACCATACTTTCGCTTTCAGGAGTCAAACTGCGCATGCGTGCCTCCATCTAAAAGACCGCTGCTGCTTTGCCGAGGAGCAGGCACATAGTTCTGGCTTTTCCAGGCAATGAACAGAGTCACTGTGAGTTATTGACAAAGTTTGGTAATCAACCACATCTTTAACAGTAAATAAAATGGGAAACAGTAACACTAACCATCAGAAATTTGTCCTGGTTTATGATTTTATCAGTAACCATTACATCTCTATTCATATCTTAATATTTTTAAGCTGAATGGCTAAACATTTCATGTTTAATATTTTGCAATAAAGAATCAGCAGATAGTTGGCACAAGGGCTGCCACCTTATACTTGCCACCCTGAGCCAATGAACTTAGACTGCTGAGTAAACAATGGTAGGACAAAACAGTGATGGGACTATTTGTGGGGCCAGAAGAGCTGTTTCAGGCAGCTAAACAAAGGAGGATATGAGAAGTCTTGATGCCACAGACTTTTGTCATGCGAGTAGAAGTACTCTACCACATAGAGGAGACATTTAAACACATGAAAGGGCATATAAAACTAGAAAAAGAAAATGTTAAAAAAAATCCTTCTAAACCTATACTCAATTAAATACACAACAAAGACAAGATATTACATTTTCAAACTGATGAACTTCACTGTTTTTTTGCAACTACTCACTAACAGTTGCAGCTTTGTAGATGAAATACTTTTTGGGAGACAGGTGTGGACTGCAGCAGGTCAGTCTAGTCCCTGCTGTTGTAACACGAGCAGAATGTGTCTTCAGTGTCGCTGAAATAAGCAGGGACGTCCCTGAAAAAGATGGATGGCAGCATGTTGCTCCAAAACTTGTATGTACTTTCAGCATTAATGGAGCCTTCACAGATGTGCAGGTTACCCATGCCATGGGCACTCACACCCCCCCATACCATCACAGATGCTGTCTTTTGACCTTTGCTCTGATAACAGTCTGGATGGTCCTTTTCCTCTTTAGCCCGGAGGACACCACGTCCATGATGTCCAAAAACAGTCTGAAATGTGGACTCAGACCACAGCAGACTTTTCCACTTTGCCTCAGTCCATCTCAGATGAGCTCGGCCCAGAGAAGCCGGCGATGTTTCTGGGTGTTGTTGGTATTTGATATACCCGAAAACCTGGTATGTTGCCCAGCTTTTTTGGGCATTGCTTGAGTTACTCATGATTATTTGCTGTTATGAATATAAAATAAAAATGACACTAACCTAGAAAATAAGCCGAAAAACACCAACAGGCACACTGACCCACACGCCACCTACTAAGCCCGAGCGCTAATGGCTCTTTAATTGGTTGAGTGTTTGCAGGGAGGGAGCTGTGGACAGATGTTCCCTGGGCCAGCTCTCTGTAGGAGGCGAGAGTGGGGCTCTTAATGGCCCGCGCATATGGAACCAGGACTTCGGACCCTGGGGTGGAGGCGCAGCCTGCTGATCTGGCCCCTCTAGCTACTTAGCTGCTGAATTTGTTAGCGTGGGAAGAAAGCTGACTGAAGGAAGATTAATTTCCACATTTTGTACTGGACCTTATTGTGCCAGCATCAGCACACTGCTCGTGGTTCCTCTGCTCGTATGGACAAACACAGGCTAAGAGTGGGATGCTTTTTTTGTTTTTGTGATAAATGGATGGTGACTTTTACCGAGCAAAAGTTTTCTCTCGGTCTCCCCTTTGTCTTCCCGTCCTCTTTCCTCTCCATCTCGAAGGCTCCCTGCGGCTCAGTGAGGCACATCTCTGTGTCGTGAGAGATCATATCCTCTTGACCTTGCTCCAGGAGTTCTGATATATTTCATCTCCCATCGATTTTCTATCCTATGCCATTTTTTGTATTGCCTACTCCCTCCCCTTCCATCCCCATCCTTCTTCCTATCCACAAAATCATTTTCATCTCTCATCCTGTACAAACATACTAACAGAATTTCTATTAGTCCTGGAAAAATAAGAGAGAGGAGAAGGGGGGCAGGATTGCATTTTCCATCAGGGTGACATCTGAGAAAATGTCCACAAATAAATCGAAAACACAGGAATGTGGGTGAGGTAAGGATGAGAACAGAGGTGGGAAGGGAAATCAATACACGGATGCACAGATGTGTGTGTGTGTGCAAACATACAGTGTGATATGTGTCTTAATGCAGCTGAATCCTCGATGAGAAATCACAACTCAGTCCTCTAGAAACTTCTAAATAGCATCCACTCGAGCATCCCCCACCAGTTGAAGCCATTGTTTTAACTATAGGGCCTCCTTTGCAGCAGGACTTCACTTTAAGGTGTCTCCGAACACCTGGGTGCCACAAAAGAAAAGACAAAAACTACTTCTTTCACCCGTAGACTTTTTAACCTTGATGCCCCTGCTAATGTGTTTTGACTAGCACAGTCTGTCCCATTAGCATCCATGCTGTCAGAGGCCACAGGGGCGCCCGCCGTATGCTGTCCCGGTCAGGGTTCAGGGTTACGGGCACGCCGGCTGAGCAGGCATCGTGTTTACTGTCCATGGAGGTTGACTCGACTCGCGACCCGCTAACCTGCTGCATCTGGGTCCTGCCCCCCGCAGGAACGGCTCTGTGGTGTTTTGTTTGTTCGACCTCAGCTGTCAGTAAAACTCTCTCAACGTTGTTGTGCTGCACGCCTTGTTAGGGATGAGTTGTGAGAATAAATCTAGACTGAAAGGTGGCAGAGCAGGAGACATCTCACCAGGGACTGCCGGGGTCGGGCGTTCCCCTGTCGGGTCGGCGCAGCCCTATTCCCTCATCTCATCACAGACCGACTCGTACTCAACATACTGATGCTCTGAAATCTTCATTAAAAAGGAATTAACACCAACATGCTCGAATACGAATAAAAGTGCGCAAATTCTTAGCACACAAATTTACAAGAATTTGCCTGGCAGAAATATAAACTGGTATTAATGTAGGGGATTTTGTCTCGGTTTAGCGTCATTTAGGCTAATTTTGATTAGTGTAACTGCAGATCAGGATAAACTAAGATGGCAGCCATGGTAAGCTAAACTTAAGTATCAGGGAATAGCCAATATGTTGTGCCAAGGTCACAGTAAGTTTTTTGTTTGGGATATTTTTTTGTTAGTGATGTCAAAAACAAAACAACATTGGCGAATCTTTTGGCTTGGATGTTTGTTTTTTTATGTCATGTCTTTGTATATTTGAATACATATTTACTTTTTTTTTATTTATACATTTGTTTGTTATTATTATTTTATTACTGTTATTATTGACAATATATTTATATATTTATCATCTTTCCACTTATTTCCACTGGATTGGTGTCCGACATGTTCTGGGGATGTATAACACTAGTGATGGTCAGTAAAAAACATTGTTATAAAATCATGAAAAATAAACCATCAATAATAAAAACATACACACCACAAAACCAAACAAGCAAAACAAAATAAACAACATGTAAGGTGTGAGGCATTAGAAAAAGACCAAACATCTCTGAAGTAAGTGTTTTAATAGAGCTTTACATTAAAATAAAATTCATAGCCCAGAGTAGGCATCAGCCTGTCCTACATAGCAAAACATAATCAGCTAAAAAAAAACCTTGCAACACAATGTTTTTTTTCAAATGATAAAGTTAATGATAAATAAATAGTGACTTCACTTACTAAGTCATGAAGGCTTCTTAATTTTTTTTGTCTCTTGAAGAAAAATAAGGAAGGGAAAGTACGTTTTTCAAGAGCTAGAGACTTGACAAAGCTCGGTCTGGTGATAAATATCCAAGACTTGGTTATTGTGTTTTTTGCTGTAGTAAACAATAATTAATCATTTTCTTATTTTTTTTGTTTAGTTTACAATTTTCTTGCAGAATACTCAAGATACACAATTTCTGACATAAGATCAATTTAACCCTTGTAACTCATGAAATGGTGCAAAACTTCCTTCTAAAATATCTTGATCTTTGCGCAGTTCAAGTTTGGGATCATTCTGAGTGACTGAAATAAGAAAAACAGAGATATTGTTTTATATTACGTGTTAATATGTTTGCACATCACCTGGAATAGAAATTTAAATCGTTAAAAATGGCAGCGACTTTGCCAGAACATCACTTCAGGTATGTTTACGGACATATCAGATTAATTTTGAAACAAGGAAATAAATTTGGTGTTATAATCTAAATAGTTACTGTGTAAATTGGTGACTTTGAGTTAGATTAGATTAGATCAGATTAGATAGAACTTTATTAATCCCTTTGGGAAACTCCCTCAGGGAAATTAGGATTCCAATAGCAGTTTGAAAAAGCAGATAGAAAGATATATAAAAAGGACAGATATATACAGAAGTTAAATAAATCTAAATAATAATAAAACATAAAAAAAGTAAAATATATATAAACATAAAAATATTGAGATGACTCCATTGCAGACTTTGTTTGCATCTTTGTTTCTTTGGCTCTGCTTTCTCGCATATAGACTACTGATTGGAGTATGTCCTCTATTTTAGCTGATGCTTTGACTTTGGCGTCTATCAACACAATTGATCTCGTCACCAGTTAACGCAACCGCTAATTACATCCTTACACTGAGACAGTTACGACTGTTCACAGGGGAAAATACAGTAGATAGTGAGTGCAAGTGCTAAGGATGATGATTCACCCTTGGCCATCAGTTGCTAGCAAATATGTGATTATAACCTTGATTATCGGTGATTATTTTGTCACCTTTCCTCAGAATTACTGCCGTGTTTGCAGTTTACTTCTAACACAATCGATAGTTGCGTACAGCCTGAGGTGCCCTCTAGTAGTGTCCTCTGGTAACACGTCACGTACTGGCAATTATATAGACCAAATTACTCATCACAACGGTGAACTGAAAGTGTGTCTCTGGCTTTAAAAGCAAACTTTCACGTCAAAAACAAAGACACAAGTTAAAACAAGTCTTTCATCCCTCTCTAAGATCCGTCACCCCTCTGGTCCTGCACCTTCCTGCGAGCAGAGTGAGCTGTGTTAAAATGTCAACCGTGGAGTCGACAGTCCACGAGAGGCCAACCATGAGCACACAGGGAATAGATTGTCATGGCCTGCACTCTACAATCCTCTCCTTCTCCACAGGGACAGGTAGACTCAGGTTTTTGCCAGTCAACCATGAAAATACACAGGGGTCAAGCTTCCCCCCCATGTCCCCCACTCTCTCTGATGAGATGGAAAGGGTGAGGCAAGGCCACGGAGCAGACAGAAGAAAAGTGATCCATAAAAAAGAAAAGAGAGATTTCTGCTGCCACTTTGGGGCGAGGCACCAAAAACATGCCAAGGCTGTGGGGACATTTTGTGAAGATCAGGAAAAGCAGCTTTAGGAATTCAGATCCTGACAACGGAACATTTTTTAAATCATTAAGAATAATAACAAAAGAATATGTTTCTTTCTAAACTAAAAATTAGTCAGTATGTTATGTTCTAGTATATTTTATTCATTCATTCATTCATTTTCTACACCGCTTATACCGCTTAAAATGTGGGCTCTGCTGCATATGTAATCAAGCACTTTCTCGACCATTAGTCAGCCAACCACCAGGGGGCGAATGCATGGTTAGAAGTACAATGGAACCATACCTGTCCTTGACAATTACTTATTTTAATTAAACCTTTATGTAACCAGGTTTGTCCCATTGAGATCAACAGATCTCTTTTTCAAGGGAGACCTGGAAAAGAGATCTGCTTCACTACAATTCACTGAAATGTAGTGACCTAACCTCACGTGTCTATCAAGCCGGAAAATGTTGACAGGCTGGTGTTTCTTGCCAAAAACCTGTAGGCCTAAGCCCAGTGTTATTGCCTTTTCTATATAAGCTGTAATTGTTTCCATTGAAGTTGCACTTTGTGATTGCACTCAGTAATAGCATATTTATTCACTTAGCCCTTGGTAAATTTAATATTCTTGGCTATATATACATATTTTTTTTATTTATCATTTAGTCTTTTTTAAAGTGTCATTTTGCACTGAAAACTGTTCAGATATTGTTTTTTCAGAAGTATTGCATTAAAAATCCAGATGTTTTCCCTAAAATGATAAAAATTGTGATTAATAATCATGATTACAATCTTGATTATCATTTTGGCCATAATCGTGCAGCCCTACCACATAGAGACACAGACAACCATTCACGCTCACTCATACTTAAGGGCAATTTGGAGTCACCAATCAATTTAATGAGCATGTTTTTGGTCTAAGTACCTAAAGAGAACCCATGCAAACCCCACACAGAAAGGCCCTGACCAATACGGGGATTGAACCCTCAACCTTCTTGCTGTGAGGCACGTACACTACCCGCTGCACCACCGTGCTGCTAAGGACAAAATTCTAATGCAGTAAATCTGATTTGACCTGTTCGCTTCTGAGTATCTTGCGACTCAACAGTGATAATCCTGTGTGAAATATTAATGGAAACAAGGTCATTTTATTTCCTGTATAAGGTCATGCAGATTTCTATTCTCATAAAGACCCATAATTATATTGAGAAATCTATGTCAGGTCAAGTTGTCAGCCTGTTAGCAGCTCCTGTGACACCTACAGCGTACCTGTAAAACTCCACATTTCCTCTGACTGGACTAATGAACACCTCTGCTCAGACATTACAGTGAGGAAGTCCTCAGCAGCAAAATAAAGTGAGGACTCTCCTATCTGACTGCAGGTACAAGAGCAGAAACCTGGCACCAAAAGCAGAGACCCTGTTTATATTTCACTCAGAATACACCTCTTACGTCTTGTCTCAACTCTTGTGGGATTTTGAGGGATTGTTCCAGAGTTTCAGTCTGATGTCTCTCACCTCCGCTCCCTGTCACTGGGATCTAGCCTGCAGTCAAAACATTTCCCATATTTCTCACAAAAAAACCCTCTATGCCTTCCCCCTCTGTTGTCTGCTCTTATTTGAACAGGGATTCATGACTGTCTGATTTGGGACTGAATGAATGCAGGATGGATCATCAGCACACAGACGGCTTCTTCCGCTCAGTCAATTTGCAGCACATTGTCTCTCAGACAATAAACTGAAATGAAACCGTAAAAATCTGAACTGCACCAAACAAAGTAAGATCATTAAAAAGATGAATATATGTATAAGAAGCTCGCTAAAAAGATGTCTGAATCCAGTCAGTTAAATGGTTTTATCCAGGGCCTGTAAGGGTAGATACCCAGACTGTGATGAGATCACTGCCCAAAACAATGCCCTCCTTCATTAGTGACATTGAACTGAAAAAACTCAGATCTAGATGAAAGTATTTGTCCAATTTCAAGACCAAAAAATCTCACTAGACTAGTTCTAATCCACAATGTCCTTACGAGTCTGGGTTAAGAACTTATTTGAAGATATTAAAACAAAAAATAAGGCCTGAGTTGCTAGTAATAATAAGTAAAATAATCTACCAATTTGACAAGACAAATTCAACTTGAGCAGATATTAAACCTGAATTTTAGACCCTCACTGAGTCAAACTTTCCTTGTTTCATTGGCAGATATTTTCTCTTCATTACAGGCAAATCAAAGCCTTATTTTTGCCTTTCATTCCTTAAAGTAAGATATATTATTTTGACAGTGATTGTGGATTAGAATAAGTGTTTTGGATATTTTTGACTTGACAATAGACAAACACACTAGCCTAGATCTGAGTTTTTCCAAGTGAAGTCCTTCCAATTTGAATTTTTGATTCACTGTGAGTACATGCATCTAACATACAGTCATTTGGGCAGAGCTGTCTCCAAAGTCTAAACTCAGAGAGAACAGGAGTTGTTGTTCTTCACTCTTAGTAACAGAGTGGTTTGTGACACAGACAGCTTAGCCTGAGTCCCTTCCCTCCATGTTTTTCTCTGATACTTAAAGAACTTGACAAGGTCATTACACAGACCAAAGGACACCATATCCACCTTATGTGAAGGGCCGTTTGTGTTGACAGTGAGTGTAAGTTAATGCACAACAATGAGGTAAATGTGTTCTCTTCTCTCCATGTTTAATATTTGCAAATATTAACATTGTGAGTTGGTTTATTTCCTGAGAGCTCATGTCTGGACATGAGCTGGAATTGATTGATTGGTTTGTCTTGATTCAATGCCACAGTGATCTTATGTCGCTTTCATACCTAAAGTTTGACAGACTCGGTTCAGTTCAGATCAAGTCCTGTCAAATGTTGTGTAATCTAGCCTTCTGCCACTAGTTGGGGCTGTTGTGACGTCTTTGTTGCACTATGATTTAGAAATACACAACTGGCTTCGAGTAATAACCTTGTTTAGCTTGAAGCAGTTCAGAAGTTTACTGTGACATGAGTTAAATATACAGTTGCATTTAGACTGTATTGGGTGGCACTTGCATATTGACTGGAGTGATCTTTTTTATAGGGATGCATGATACTATCGGACCAATATCGGTATTAGCAGATGTGAAAATCTTTGCTGATATGTTGACCATACAAAATGGGCATAAATATCCCATAATCTGTCTGTAAATCTGGCAAAATGAACACTGTACCATGATGGTTTATCTCATTGCAGGGCTGGACGATATGGCCTAAAAGTGAAATCACTGATTTTTTTCCACAACATTCGATTTTTGATGTTTAATCTTTTTTTCCCTCTCAATAAAAAAGAAAAACCTCCAAGTGACACAAAAATTACATTGTCAAGTTTTGCCTTTATTTTATCAAAATATGTTATCAAACCAAACAGACTTTTACTCTTAAAGTTAAAGTGCATGTCATAAAATATTGATTGTGTGGTTTGTCTACATAAACACTGAAAGCTGAGCTATTTTCACAGTTTATTAACTTGGAGCTCTCTGGTCAATATTTAATCTTATTTAAAAAACAAATATTAGCCCATACATGTGCTTGGGCAAAACCTGCCCAGGCCTTTCATCATAAGAAACTGTACATTTTCAGTATTGATATTTTCAAACATTGCAACAACTTACTATTGGAGTAAGACAAGGAAAAAAATCTCAATTTTTAATTTTTAAACCTTCAGCAGAAAATAATTCAGATTAGTCAGTTTAATCGATAGCCCAGCCCTACCTCATTGTCACTTAAAGACCACTTTAATGATTTAGACGTGTAATTTATTCCAGAATAAATGTTCTTTTCTCAAATGCAGGGGTAAACCCTGAACTAGTAGAGTTATCAATTAACCTAACAAACATGTTTTTTGGTCGGAACAAATTGTCACAGTAAAATTCACCTCTTTTAATTTTAGGTTTGGTTCCTCTGAAAAGCCAAATTTTCTGCTTGAAGCAGCAACTTAACACAGCTCAGGAGAGAAATCAACCACACATTCAATTACAGCAACAACACTAAGAAGTGGACACTGAGACTCGCTGAAGTATTTTATTTTCTTCATTTCTTTTTTTTATTTTGAAGCACTCTCACACTCAAGTGGCGGTTGGCCATTGTCATCATAGTCTTGCAATATTTTCTTGATTAAAAAACAACAAACTTTCTTAATACAGAATGTAAAAAAAAGGCTGAAGCTATTAGATAAAAACAGCAACAACAGTGCAAATCTAACAGAATATCTAAAACTATACTAACCTGGTACTAACCATGATGTTTACAGGTTCTTTTAGAGGGAGAACGGGGTTAAAGTGTATGATTATGTATAATTAAACTGTTTTAAATGCAGATCATGCATAACAAATTTGAACTTGTAACATCACATTCACGTTATATTTCCCCGCCCTAGTCTGACAGCCTTAGTTGTATCGCTTCTTTGGTGTTCAAATATCCGTTTACCTCATCCGAACCTGTTTGGATATCGTCTCCATCAGCCCAGTATGAATCAATATCAGAGCAGAGCAGCAGATTTGATCTGCTGTCCATCGAGCTCCTCATTTTGCTTATCTATTTATCCGCGTCTCGCTACAAATGCCAATTAGTGGAGTAGGCTGGAAAGTGTCAGAGCTGTAACCTTTCTCTTTTTAGCCTCTGCGACAGCCATGCAGTGTGTGCATGTCCCCGTCTCTGTCCCTGTAACACACTCACAGCGAGGGGACGAGGACACAAAGACGATGTGGCCGTCTCTGCTTGGCTGAAAGTGTTTACTTAAACAGCTACTGCTGGAAAATGTGACACCGCTGCGACCTCGCTGTCTCCTCTTATTACGGAGCAGAACAAACAAAACAGCAGACGCAAATGAGGACAATCGGACGACGGCGGCCAAATGCATTATTTTTATAAAACTGTCAAACGTGTGTTACATAATTGCATAGTTTTGATTTTGCTCAATGGAAACATAATTGAAAAAGATAACAGTCCAAATCTCCGTCCCCATGATAACAAATGTATCTGGCCGAGCGTCGGTTCGTTTGATTACATAACAAACTCATACAAATGCATTCCAGAGATATTGATGGCTAAATTAAGAGCATAATTAGTGCTAATGGCCAGGAAGATGGAGCAAGATATTGCATAACCATGTTGTGCATGGCGCTGCCAAATCAATGGGGAGTCTGTTCTTGCTGTTTACTTTGTGGCGTTGGCTCCAGACATGTTGAGTCACTGGTGTTTTAGAGGGACCCCCCACTGCAGGGGGTCTGTGTGTGTGCGTGTGTGTGTGTATGTGTGTGTGTGTGTGTGTGTTTGTGCATGACTCTGTGTGGTGTGCCTGTAGCCTGATCACATGTATGATGGGAATATAGTTTGTTAATTAAGCAAACACACCGATACTGCAATGATGGAATAAAGTCTTTAAGATGAGGAAACTGAAAAGTGGTTATTTCAGGAGAGCCATGTGTTTGACATTGTTGACACAAAAACCCAATGAAGATCGTGTTCACCACTCAGTTGATTAAGAATAGTATAGGACTCGACAAATACAGTTTTTCATTGTCCTGGAAAGCACAGACTTACCACATGAGGACTGGTTTGATGGACAGAACTGAATATTACTGAGGCTGCTATTAATTTTTTTCATTTTTTGGTTCTATTTTTTATTTTATTAAATTTATTAGTCATTATTTTTTGTATTATTCACCTAATCACTGTTGTTTTTACTATTGTAATATTAGTATTATTTATCTTTATTATTATTTTCTTTTATTATCTTATATTACTCTGACTTGTTATTATTATGATATCATTTTATTGTAATTTTTTTATACCAGTACTACTTCTGTTTTTATTCTACTATGTTCTACAATTCTATGCTTTTAATTTGTATTTATTATATAATTTTTGATTTCATTTATTTATGTATTATTATTGTTTTTATATGTAACATCTTATGTTTGTTTAAATATGTTTTATTTCAATTAAAAGAAAAAAATAATTTTAAAGGGTTGTTTTACAAAAAAGAAAAAAGTTCTCAAGAACAAGTTGATTAACAATTAAGATAAATTAAAGCATTAAGTCCATGCATAATGAATACACTCTGAATATGTCATTATCTCTCACAGAAAAAATCTTCTTAAAGTCCATCCATCCATTATATATACTGCTTATCATTTTTGGGTCAATGGGGCCCTGGAGCCAATCCCAGCTGAGATTGGACGAGATGCAGGGTTCACCCTGAACCGGTCCCAAGCCAATCACAGAGCCACATAGAGAACCACACACACAATTCACACTCACATCTAAGGGCAGTTTAGAGTCACTAATTAACTGTAAAAAGAAAGTTTTTGTCTGTGGGAAAAACTTTATACTTACCCTGGCCGACACAGGGAGTCACCAAGCAATCTTACTGTGAGATATTATTTATGTTTATGTTTCATCTGATTTTTGTTCTGTTTTGTTTATTTTTTTCTACTTAGTAGTTAATGTGCAGCACTTTGGTAAACTCTATTGTTTTTGAGTATGTGCTATATAAATAAACTGGATTTGACTGGATTGGATGGTTAACAGGGGACAGAAGTGGTCAGAACTGTGGCTTCATTTTCAACAAAAAGACGATTACTGCACAACTCTGAGAGGAAGCTTTTATCTGTTTAGCAGGGTGCTGAATATCCGGTTTGTCATGTGCTTGACATTTTTGTTAAGATAATCTAAAGACATTCTGCATTTCTGTTCATGGTTTTAATTTATTTGGCAGTAGTTTATGTCTCCCCACTCAAGAGTGACTGCAGGATCAAATCAGACTCCTAAATGCAGGTAGAGAGGGGATGGTAGGGCTGTATATGATATAGACCATCTGATTTAGATTAAGATTTGATTTGAATATACACCACAATTATAAATATCAAGTTTGAATATATTTTAAATTATAAAATAATTCAAATGAGTTAACATGTATTAGTTTGGGGTAAAATTATGAATTAGTTTAAATATTTAAGCATAAAGCATGAATTAAATAAGTGGGCATAATAATTTAAAACTGTTTAAAACCTATTGATTTTGCAAGATTAAAATGATTTAAATCATTTAAATAATTGAGAAAGACTATTTATACATTTGCTTTGTCAATTCTTTATTTTAACAATTAATTTAAAATAGACATTAATGAAGCAATTGATTGTGAACCTGTTGAATGACAGTCTGATTCTTTTGTCTATTTTCTTTGGCTTTATCAACCTGCTACTGCAACTGCAACTGTTGCTGCAACCCAGTTGTGATCAATAAAAGGAGTAACATAATGCAAGCTGGGTTGTATCCAGCATTGTCTTTTGACCTCCAGACCTTGAGCAACTAGGGGTGGACAATGATGGTGGGAAAAGGGAAAATTAACTCAACATTGTTGCCACTGAAACACTGTGTTGACCAACTTTTGCCCGAACAGAATATCAGCTGGAATAGTGAAGGGAATCAAATCAATAAGCAGAATCGTTATTGACATCAATTCCCATCCCTAGCTGAGATGAAGATAAGACATTTAAAATACATTTGAGCTGTACGAGACCCTCGTCTGTGCTGAAACATTAATTTTAACCCAACTGTCTAACTTGTTTTGTTGACATCCTGCTTTATGTTGAGTGTATTCCTCTGACTCTAACCTTCCTCTCCCTCTGTTCTCTTCTTCTCTCCTCTCCCATAGGTGAGTTCCTGGACCCTGGGGTACGAGTGTCATGGTTGTGTGAAGCTCCGGCTCTGCCGTCACAGTATGCACTCATGCAACATTCACTTTTGCCTCCACTTCTTCCTCTCACTCATTAGATTTATTTTGACTCTGGAGGGCATGTGCACTTAACTCCTGTGAGTAACGGCTGATTAACGTCGTGGGCGCTCTCATAGATAATCATTAGCCATATGCGCCGTGTTACTGGTGTTGCTGGAGATTTACGGCGCTGTCCGTGGTGCTGAAAACAAATCCATCGCTGCCAATACGTTTGTGTAACAGGTCCATTGTGCGCACGAGAATCTGTGGGAGCATGTGTCAGTATGTACTCGTCCATCTTTGCAGCGTGAGTGTGTATTTGTGCGTTGGCATGTGTGTGTAGCTCCATTATCTTTGCGTCTGAACAGTTTTCCCGTCCCATGCATCATCCTCCCCCGTCTGTCTCCATGTCAGGCCTGATAACAGCTCCTATTGCCCACAGAGATGACTAATCAATAACACACAACCATGGGAACAACAGCTTGCTGTCCGCACACACACTACTGCGAACGCACACACGGAGGAAATATTGGCTCACTGTCCGCAAACATTGCATTGACTGCTGTGGGCTGACAAAGAATCTGTTGTTTTCTTATTTGAGGATATCTGGAAGCCTCGCGCTTCCACAACAGCTACCAACACTACTGTTCCTCCCACGCCCTCTGCTCCAGCACACCTTTTTTTAAAAGCTGGAAATCAAGCCTGTTTGGCTGTTAGTTTACTGTATTCAGCGCTAAAGTATTCACATTACCTCAGGTAATACTTGTATGAGCTTTTACCCTAAAAATACAGTGTGCGGGAGCGGGGACCAGGGCTTGCTTTGCTTTCTGTGGTCCAGGTAATGAGAAAAAACGAGGGATGGTGATGTAAAGAAAGGAAAATTGTGCGGAAAGCATGTTAATTAGAAAGAAAACAGGCGACTATGTGTTATGGCTTCATGAAGTTTCTCTCTGGATAGAATGATCGACGGGATACCAGCTCCAGCGTGAGATGCTGTGGCTTTCAGACCAGGCTTAATGTTGCAGCTGTGTCTCCCAGCTGTCACAGCTCTTTCTCTCAATAAGCTTCACCTCAATAATCAACCTTAAAGTGCAGCCAGATCTGCTTGATTAAATGTCTTTAATGAGGCAAATCCATCTTGCCAAGCTCCAATCAACAACTGTGCTTGGCCCGAAGAGGCACGGCCCTATCAGCCTCCGTTAAAGCATGAAGAGGTGGAGCTACGAGGGAGACGACAGCAGGAAGTGACTTCTCGTACAGAGATTAGCTTAGATGCTAACAGCTTCAGCAGCAGTTTTATCAGATATGGACCACATTTCTTTAATAAATAAAAAACATACACTTCAATAGAAAGATTTTTTTTTTTGCTACACCTCGCCATGTTTCGGCTCGAGTCTTTTTCACAAAGTGGCCCAGGTTTTTTTCAGCAGTAGTGCCCTCCTACTGTATTATCTGATTTTCCTGGAATGAATGTGATTGACAGAACGATCAGCTAATCACCTGCTGGATATGTTATCGAACGATTCTGCCAATTCCTAAAGACTTTCTATGGGCATGTTCCCTGATGGACTGGTAAAATACATTGAACAGTTCATCTGGTGTGTCAGGTAACTCTATAAAAAGCATCTGTGAAAAGTTAAGCATAGACAGAAAGAGTACTTGGATGGTTTAGATCTTTTCTGTGACATATTCTACTACTGTGGACAAACATACCTGCTCGAAAACGATTAATATGTCTCTCTATTTTACATTTTCTGGTCTGTTTTGGCCGAGAAATGTACACGATTGATTGAAAAAATAGGCTCTGTCTAAAGACATTTGGTGCAGGAGATGTGTGTGAGACATACGGCTCATGCTGGCAGTCTGAAAGCTCTTACTTGATTACATGGTTGCTGAAATGAAAGCATGCACGCATCGCTGCTGGGGCCAAGTATAATGCACCCAGTGTGATTGAGAACTTTTTTCAACCCTTGTCATCAACTTTGCTAACACTACATTTCTGTTTCAGAACAGTTGTAGATGAGTACCTGTACTATAGCTAAGGTGAAGAAAATCAGAAAGTCTTTTTTGCATTTATTTGTTTCCTAAATTTAAAGTGATATGGCACAGGGCTTCCACCTTTCCCAAAATCAAACTCAATCAGTTTTTAGGCATACATGATAATAACTAAAGGTATTTGAATCTCCCCTCCGTTGGCCTGGCTGCAACACAAATAAAAGGCATTTCCATAAGATCATTCTACTATTTATCTCTCCTGAGGCCTCACCATTGGGCCGCATGCCCTGATAGCTCACATATGAATCTTATAATCTTGTGGCAAGAGGCCTGCCCAGGAGGACGTGGTCGCACTGGGCTAAGCATTTGATAAGAGGCGTGGATGTTGTTGTGGATGAGGAGTAGAGCCAGAAGTGCTTCTAAGGCGTGGCCTGTCCTCCGTTTTCTCGAGGTGTACTTCTTGTTGTTGAGGTCACAATGGCAATGGACGATCAGGTTGGACCCTGTTGGATCAGTTCACTACTCCAGGTGGCCTTGTGTGCTGCTGAGCTTTATGTTTTATGTGTGAAAGAAAATTACAGTTTTAGTGTGGATTTTTACTCCCGTGCTTGAACAAATATTCAAATATCAGCCCTAATATGGCACAAATTGCCTAACACTGGGATAATATGAAACACATATTAGATAATGTAAATAATAAAATTCTGAACTTATTAAAATTGTATCTTACTACAAGTAAGATTCAGACTTTTAGAGATCCTCTGTGGTTTAAATATGTGTTTCTTGACAGCCCTATATGCATGTAGAAACACGTTTTCCCTCTGAATCCACAGCCGGTTCTGCCGTATTAGCCTGACAGTGTCCATTGGTTTTGCTAAGGAGCCTCTTTCTTCTTACATCACACCCACTGTTTGTTCTGCTGTCTCCTTATCTATTCATGTCCCCCACTTAAATGCTGTCCTTGTACGTCCTGTTGACGTCCGTGCGAGCTACATCAGCGTCTAACTTGAGCGTTGCTGCTCTCTGATTTCACTCGATTCGATGCCCCTCGCCCTCAATCAGTATCACAGCGTGCCTCGCCGGCATAACACAAGGAAGATGACAATAACTGCATAAAAAGCCACAGAAGATTCAGACAAAGCTCTCTCCGTTTTTACCCTGGTTTTTCCTCAGCTGGTCTCTTTTCTTCCACCTCTCGCTGAGGTGTAATTCCCACAGACAGGCTGGCCCGTATAAAAGCTTGTCTGCTGTCCTGATTCCCCCCCTGAGGTGCCATTCTGACCCAATAACTCCTCCATTTCTCTCTCATGCTTGGTTCACTCCTCTCTCTCCCTCTTATCCTCCTCTCTCGCTCCCTCCGTGTCACTCGCTCGCTCTCCCTCCGGTGGCCAGAATGCTGTAATTGAGTTTTTTATTCAAGTCAATTAAAAGTGCTGGCCTAGCTAGAGACAAAACAAGTCTGCACTGTGGATTTTTTTTATTTCCTCCGCGGGCTGCTTCGTTATTTATTCACTGCACTCTTTATATCACTCAGTGGCCAGGAAAACGTGGGGTGTGTACTTTCATTTCATGTGTGTCATTAAACTGTTTTGACATTGTTTACAATGTAATTTATCGTTCTCTATGACGCCTCCCCTTCCAACCCCCCAAAAAGAAATCCTATTTAAATGGTAATTCAAACTTCCATTAAGTTGGGCCCTTTTGTGAATGCCATGCAGAAGTTGCTCTTTTCCTCCTCCCCCCTTCCTGTCTCGGCAGCCATCTGAGGCATGATTGTTTACTCCCCAAAAAGCCAAATATTCATCAAACTGAAGCAGCGGCTGGGCTGTCTTCAGTTGATAATGCCTTTCCGCTCTCATTTAGCGTCAATTTTTGTTCGCAGGCGAGCTGATGAAAGATGGAAGCTCTGAGATAGCAGGGTGGGGAGGATTAGGGTGGGATTTTTGATATCAATAGAGTTTGAAATCAGATATAGATTAAGAAAATATAGTTTCTGTCGACAAAGTTTGGGGTTGTTTGTTTAAAAGAAAGAAAAAAGGCTAGATGACAGGCTCAGTGTGCATTAAAATACTAAAGAGTGTTGCAGGGTTAGGCAGTGTAGCGCTGTGCATCTTCACTAGTCTCAGGATCCAATTTGATATCACGATGCATCACAGTGAGTAGTATCTTTGATTTTCCATATTCCTGCACCAGGCCTCTCTTTTGATAAAAAAAAAAAAAAAAAATACAAGCAGTCAGATAAATATGACCTCCTTTTATTAACTAGAGCTGGCTTTTGAGATCAACTGCAGTGAAATTATTTTATTGTAAATCAAAATAAAAACTTCATAGATCTCATCTTCATAAACCTTTTTTTTCTTCCTCAGGAACAAAACTGATGCTGCCGTCCAGCTGCAGCCTCTGCAACATTAATCAATTATTGACTGTCTCTGCATCGATGCATCTTCATCTACATCTGCATCACAATGCATGGATTAAAAGATTATTTTTGACACCCCTAATGGGCGGTAACATCTATACAAATAGCATTGTTAGTAGCTTAATTGCATTTCCCAGTAGAGTTGTGGTAGTGTCATTGTTTTCTAAGTCAAATAGCTTTTTGATAGATTGATAGCCATTTTATTGGTCATGTAGTGCAGTATCGACTGAAGAATGTACATTTCTACCATAGACCAAAAAACATGCTTTTAAGGTGAACTGGTTTCTCCAAATTGACCCAGAAAGAGAAAGAGGTACAGATGATGGATAGATAATATTTAATATGTATAAATATTACAGAATTATATTAAAGATAATAATTAATTGTTAGTGTGTATTTCTATATATACACACTAACATTTAGTTATTATCTTTAATATAATTCTGTAATATTTATACATATTAAATATTATCTATCCATCATCTGTTCCTCTTTCTCTTTCGGGGTCAATTTGGAGGAACCAATTCACCTTCAAAGCATGTTTTTTGGTCTATGGTAGATTTTAATGTGGTGAAGCAGATTATTATTTATTTATTTATTGATTTATTTATCTATTTTTTGCATGAGTAGCTCACTGTATTTTAATAATAGCTCACCCATCACTGCTTACAAACCTACTCAATATGATGATTGATTTCTTGCGTGTTGGTTTGCGTGCACAGAACTCATCACAATGATCAAAGTATAATAAAATAATCTAAAAAGTGGAAATCTCCGGTCCTGAAAATTGATGCACATGTGGAAGTGCCGCTGTAAGGCAGCAGGAAATCTTAAACAGAACCAGACTCATGTTGGACAGCTGTCCACCAAAGTCCTGTTGGTGGACAGAGACAAAGGGAATATAATGGGAATTCATGATGGAGACAAATTTATGGCCACCAGGACCACATCATATTTGTCTTTGTTTAACTGAAATTTGTTCAAGCTTAGCCCACTGGGATGTGGCATCTTGTTTTCAAGAGGGTCCTCAAGTTTATATGGTTGTAAAGGCAGTAACTATGGAGGTATAATCAATATATACAGTAATCAATTCTAATATTAACAGTAACATCTGCAATTATTATGATGAGGAGTAGACTGATCTTGACTAATATAGCAGCATCTTGCTGATCTGCAATCATAATGGGTTTTATTGATTTAAAAATGAGAGTTTTTGTTAAGTGACGTCATTTCTGTTGATGGTTGATACAGGATAAAGCAGTTGGAGTCTAGCAGGTAAGCAGGTTGTTCACACTGGTTGTCATGGCTACATTAATATATGTGTGATATTTGTGGAAACTACCATGTATTTAACTGATTTATCACTCTGAGGTTAATATTAGGAACTGTAAAGATAATGGAATGAGACTTAAAAAGACTAAATATAAGCAGTTGTAGTTGAAGCTATGTAGGTCAATGACACTCAGGACAAAAACTAGAGATAAGTGCAGGAGCATAAATCCCTGTGGTTTCATGTCTACTTTATTTTAATCCTCATTTTATCCATGAAAACACTTAAATTTGATGTTTGTTTTGCTCAGCACTGCATCACTCTTTACCTGCTAGATGAGGGGCGTCTCCAGTAGGGGTGCACGATATTATCGGTGTGATATAATTATCGGGCAATATCAGCCAGAAAAGTTAATTGAGCTGCTATTGAAATATATCGGCTGTAATATCGGTTAATTACACAATAATATTGATGCACCTTCTTATCACTGCATGTGTACATTTTAAAATCAAGGGTTTGATTTTTGCAAAAGTTAAATGCTGTTTTTCTTGTCTGTTCCTTGCAAAAATATACAGTAACACTGAAGGAAACAAGTCCATTTTTGTTAAGTACAGAGCTTGTGCTCTTGACCAGAAATATCGATATCAGCAGTAATGAATAAAAATATCGGCATATCTGATATCAGCAAAAATCCAATATCGTGCATCCCTAGTATCCAGGGTTAAAAGGTCGTGAACCACAGTGCCTGAGCATCATCATTCTTTTTTTCCCGATACCCAACAATCTTGTAATCAGAGGGGAAGTTGCATTGAGGTCTAGATAAGCAGGTCGACTTTGAAATTTGTGGTCCAGATTCATATGCAGATGTTGACACAACTTGCGCCACATTGATGTTTTTCCCCTTCCTCGTTTAAGAAATTGCAATTCAGCTCATGCAACGTAGAGATGGTGGAAGCGAAGGTGATGCTTTTCATATGCAAATAAGAAATTAAACGTGAGATTTTCTGCATTCATTAGCGAAAAGCAGAGAGATTTATGGTGGCTGTGAAGCTAATTTGCTGTAAATGCCTTAATCAGCAAACCATTTGGAAGGCAAAACTCTGAGATGAAATTTGGCCTCTTCTCAGACACACACATCCAGCCAGTGGCACCCACACACATAAATAGTATATTCCTGTCATGGAGAAGTAGGTTGCGGGGTTAAATCGTGGAGCTGATATATTCCTATCTGTTTTCCAGGTCAATTGTCTGTTCTTATTCAGGAGCAGGTCTGTGCTACATAACTCCCCCACTGACAAACTTCTCTGTCCCTTTTTAATCCATTTTACTTTGCAAATGATTCATCAGATCGTTCATTATTTACTTGTGGTAGCTCATTATGTGGTGTTGAATTTTGAGAGGACGACCTGTTCAAAGCCAGAAGCCCTCGTATTATCATCCTGTGAGTGGGTGCAGAAAAGAAGACGCTCTCTTAACATTATGAGGAAGACCCCTCGAGGATTCAAGTCCTCACATTATCATCTCCCAGCCATTGACCTTTTTTGATGTTACTCTTTACATCTCTTTCAACACCAAAAGACCTTGAGTAATATGATGGTGATTCAGAAGAGTTCACGGCTGCGAACATGTGAGAGAAAAGTGACACGGTAGACGTCAGGCTGTGAGTGGAGATTCATTTCAGGAACCGTGTGTGTGATTCATCTCAGGCCTTAAAGGAGGCGTGTGTGAAAAACATGGCTGGATCTCTGACTTTTCTATTTATTTTCTCTCCAAATCAATAGTTAGATATGAAAGAGATGTGACAGCAGGCTGATGGTTTTAATAGATGGCTTCAAATCGATTCCAGATGCTGTTAAAAATAAACCTATCCAGGAAATTCAGCATTGGTTGAAATGTAACCTCAAATCTGATCCACTGGGGTGCAGATGGCCTGGTGGTTAGGTTGTGCTCTGTCAATGAAAGCTAACACCGAGGTCTGCTTCAAGTCCAACCTGTGGTTTTATCTCCAATTCCGTCAGAGTTAATGTTGTAATGTAATTTAGTCTTAGTTATGGTGTTTTGCCTAAAATATCTTTTAGTTTTAATCATAATTTAGCCAATTTTAGTCTAGTTTTAGCTAACAAAATTTCATTTTAGTCTACCAAATCTCCTGTAAATTTAGTCGACTAAAATATGAAGTGTAAAGAGAAAGGCTTTTTTTTTAATATGTCCTTGAATTTCTGAAGTCGTGTTTTACACTTGGATAAAATAAAACATCTGATAACCCTTTATTGAATGCTAGTATAGTCTGAATGTTTAAATGAACAGAAACAAATTGAAATTTTGTGTGAAATGCTACAATACCAGAATTGGCAACAAACAGTGAACCTGCTCTACATGAATATATCAATTCATAAAGAGAGGAGCTCTGATTGGATCGCTACCCAACATATCCCCCCATCATGAAGCTAAGGCAGCTGTGATTGGATGCCCCTCTTAACTCATCCAACCTTTCCATACAACCAAAGTAGCTGTGATTGGATATATTCCTAAATTGTCCCTACATGAACAAATTAGGTCTGATTGGATTAAGTCTCTGTCAGATATTTTAGTCTAGTTTTTATTTGTTGATGAAAATGTCAGTTAATTTAGTTTGAGTTTTTGTCCATGTGCACTTGTTTTTATTAGTTACTGTCTAGTTTTCATCAGGGGGGAAAAGGTTGTTGATGAAAGCTATGACGAAAATAATTAGTCAACAAAATTAACACTGATATGGGCCCAGTCTGTTCTGATTGGTTGACTGGTCAACTCTTTGGTTACTGTCAGTTCAGCATGTTTTCAACAGCTCTACATTTTTTCTACAGTCTATGCTCTAAACCGGGCTTGCATGTTTGGAGCATCGCTTTTGGGATCGCTGGGGGCTGGAGCCTATCCCAGCTGGCATTGAGTGAGAGACTGGGCACACCCTGAACCGGTCGCCTGCCAATAACAGGGACACATAGAGAGACAGACAACCACTTACTCTCACACTCATACCTAAGGGCAATTTGGAGTCACCAATCAACCTAATGAGCATGTTTTTGGTCTGTGGGAGGAAGCAGGAGTGCCCCGAGAGAACCCATGGGCAACCTGTGAGGCATCTGCACTGAGCTATCTGATGTTTCTATTGATTATTGATGGGTATTTTATTCGTCTTAGCTCTATTTGAATCCTTCCACTTCAGAAAGTTGAAAATTCTGGTGTGCCTAGATTGTCATACTTACCCACAATGTGCAGAGTCTAAAATATTTACAACTAGGTCCAGAGCACAGGTGGTTTAACCGGGAATCTTTCTCTGGTTGTACTTTTCCTTCTTCACAGTGGTGACAGGGACAGAGAGCCTGAGTGTAAAATCTGCAGAGTTACAGGCAGATGTGCGAGGATCTGGTCATCCCTTCAATGTAAAACACTGTTAAGTCCCATCTTTTCTAGAATGAGTAAAAAAATGTATTATCTGTGTGTCTCTACGGCTTAGTGCTGAATGATCTATGGCTCAATTCTGGTCCCTGGCCTTGTGGTTGGAGGCCTCTGCAATGGGGGCATGTTTGCATCATGGATTTGTGGCCAACAAATCTGCAGCAACTGTGTGACGATATCAAGTTGGTATGGAACAAAATCTCACTGTGTTGAATCCACACCAAGAGTTAGGACAGGACTAGCAAGGTGTGCCTATAATGTGAAGGATGTCTGGCTAAATATGGCAAATATGAATATAAATATGGCCTCCTGGTAGATTTCTGCATTCGTTTGGAAGGTTAGGAGAGCTGATCATAAGTATTTGTTCCTGCTATTGTGAAGTTTGTCACCCTCTCAGCTCTTCTAATAATTGTTGTTTTTGTTTGTCGGATGCTAGAATGCCTCCATTTACATTTCTGTTATTGTGCTGGTGTTCCCTTCCAAAGCAATTAAAACAAGAGCGGTGGTATTTACCAGTAAACAGGATGTAATGCAGCAACCTCTTGTGCCGTAACCTGTGTCGAGCTTTCAATCAGTAACCTCATTCTAATTTGGGAAACCATGGCGTTTCATCATACAAATAATTATAATAAGACCAGGGAGCCACACATGGACGGGAACCAGCCACGTGAACTGAATGTTAAAGGTCTTTGTGGTAGAAAAAAGGCTTTGAATCAGACCTTTATGAGCTTCTGAACATCCTGTACAGAAATGATCTAAATTCAACCAGCAGCAACACTGCGTGAAATACAAGAATCAAATATTCTTATGCAGTGGTTTTCAATCTTTTCAAGCAGGGAACATGAAAATGCCAAACCATTAGGCATGCATGCAAAGAAAGGTTAACAGTGTGACTGACAAGGAAAGCATGAAGTCAGTGTGTGAGCTTGAAATGTGTTTTGTAAGATGAGAGATTATCTCACAACATGACTCACAGGCTATTAACCCCATCTCTTACATCTGAATCATTACTGTATTGATACAGGTATTGACTGGATATCCTCCTCTGCAGTCCACAAGCCACATCACTTATCTTCACTCTGTTATGCATGGCATTTCCCTCTGCTGCCATGCTAATCCCGTGTCAATAATGAAGGGATAAAAAAATCAGGCTGTTTGTAAAGGACAACAGCAGATAGAGGCTGTAAATATTAACAAATCAAGGTTATCTAACAGTGTTTCGCCTTCATACTGTAAATCATCTATTAGTGTTTGGGCTGTTGTTTACTTTCCCACCAGCCAAAGATGGTGATTGCAAAACCTTCAATGCCCTCACAGTTTAAAGACTGCCATAATTACAGAGAAGCTGAGTTTGCAGTAATTTGATTTAGGAATTAATAAGGGGTATGAATCTGTCCTTTTATGAGACATCAGCTCTAAATCTCAGTGTAGTCCTGTTATGACAGACGGAGGAGTTTTCAGTGGTGGGTGATGGTGGATCTGTGGTAGATTTGGTTGTCTTTCAGCTAAAAGGTTGAGAGTTCAGCTCCTGCAGTCTTGTATTGATATTTAAGTGGGTAAGGCACTTAACCCCTCTGCTTGGTCAGTGTAAAGATGGGCACACACTGCAATGTCAGACCAATGGTACATCAGTCCCGTCCTGAAGGAGTGGGGACCTTTTCCAGATGTGATTTACTTGTGAAAAACTCATGTGCTTGATTAGAAACACTAACGCCGACCCCTGGCCAGTGTTTACCTCTTTGGTCTGGCTTTAGACAGCTTATTGCTGGAGTCCTGTTCTCTAACTCGTTCTCCTTTTTGATCCGTCTTTATTTGCTGCCATCTCAACTTTTGTTATGTTCCTTAAATGGTTGAACACAGTCCAACATAAAGGGCCCAACTGAAAAGTAAAATTTACCTCCCCAAAACATAATATAGAAAGAAGCCAGTAATAAAAAATGAAACCAGTGAAAACCCAGTTATCACTTTACAAAACCAGTGATAACTGGGTTATGGATGTTAAAATTCCATGAAATCCCAGTTATAACTTTGCAAAACCAGTGAAGCCCCAGATATAAATGTTAGAAAACAATGATATCCCAATAATCACTTCACAAAACCAGTGAAAACCCAGTTATGAATGCTCAAAAACAATGAAACGCTAGTTTTAACTTTACAAAAACAGAAAAAAAACCCAAAAAACAAACAAAAAAAAAACAACAAGATTTGATGACACTGAACCAATGAAATCCCAGTTATAACTTTATAATAGCAACGAAAACCCAGTTCGGAATGTTAAAAAAAAAAGGTTTTTATATGCTAGACAATTGATATATTATTAGTCTACAAAAAGGGTGAAAATCTAGTCATGAATATTAATCACCAGTGAAACAACAGTTACCACTTTATTAAAACTAGTGAAAACCAAGGATTGACTTTATAAAACAAGTGGAAACCCTTTATGGATGTTAAATACCAATGTAATTCCAGTTATAACTTTACAAAACCAATGAAAACCCAGCTACTGCTTTACAAAACCAGTGGAAACCCAGTTAGAATTGTTGAAAACCAATGAAAACCTAGTTATCACTTTGCAAACCAGGGAAAACCCAGTTACCAAACTGCAATCCCATGTGAAGGATAAAGGGGTTTACCTTTTTGGAAAAGACTACGTTTTACTGTGGCTCCCATAAACAAATGTCTTAATCTTTTTTGAATGGACTCCTCTTAGTTGTTAAATTGCATATGTCTTGATCAAATCATTTCTGTTTTATACTTACATATGTTAGAGGTAATTAAATGACTGTTTTAAGGCCTATTTCAGTTTGATTTTGTGGGCTTGTCATTCCTAATATACCAAATGAATCTTCAATATCTTCTAGTCATATTTTGCTGGTAAACAGGGTAATAATCAGACCTTCTGTCTGCCTAATAACAGGGTCATGCTTGTCTTACATTAGTTGCTGTTACTGTCCCAGTCTTTTCTAATATGAGGTCCATTGTTTCCTCTTGTATTGAGCATCTCATTGTTAGTTGCTGATATGATACTACTGACTTCTCTGGTGATAGTTTACTGTAAATGTGTTGGTGTTATTTTATTTAGTAAACACTTGCATGTGCTCTTGTCTTTGTGAAGTAAACTGCCTCGCTGTCATGCAGAGAAACACGGTCACTAATCTGTGTGTCCGCTTGAGTCTTTTGCTCATGCCTTTTTTACTCATGTAGCTTATTGGAATGTTACTACACTACTTGATCGATAAAATAATCAAGCATCTGAAAAGCTATTTGACTCAGAAAACAAGGACACAACCCCAAAGCCATGGTAAAATTTAGTTAAAGAACTACTCCTCATAAAAACCCACCTGTTGATGAAATGCCTGCATATCTACTGGCCCTCTTTAACCCTCTTTAGGATTGGCAGTCTAAACTCTGCATGCAGGAGCTGGAGAGGGTCCTCCAGCCTGCCCTTTGTCTTCTAAGTGGCTCTTACTTGATAAACATGGCCAAGATATGATGATAGAGGCACAGGAGAGGTAGTCAATGCTCCTCTGCCCTTTTTAAGAGAGACTCAGAAGGACAAACACTCACTTATTTATGCATGTAAGATTTCACACCCGAAATTTGAACCGTGAGTGACCTGCTTTTTAGAAAGCTGACACTCTGATAACTGGTCTGCTTCTTCTAAATGGAGAGCACAGGCACGGCTTTGAGTGATGGCATTTAAAAGGCCACGCCGTAAGCCTGCAGCCGTCAAATCTTTGAGTTATTATTTTATCTTTTAAGCTGTTTATCTGCTCTGAATTAACACACAAGTGAGGCACTATCAGTCGTTGACATTTTCCAGCTCCACCTGTAGCTGTATCACCCTTTAGCTTATCAGCCGTTTGACTCATGACCGCATCCTGAGTGATGACTTTAAGGTGTCCAATGTGAGGCTGAAAAAAAGTCCTCCCTCCCTCCTGTGTGAGTTTTGTATCATAATAACTGAATTCATGCGTCTGTCCCTCCCTCCAGACTGTTCAGGAGTTCAGTCTTCCTGCTTCACCCACCTTTCTTCTCTCAAATCACTCTGTTTCCATGGTTACCAGAGACTTTAAGAAGCAGGTAGAAGTTGAATCTACACTCTGAGTCTTGCCACAGTTTGCACTCGCTGGTATAAAATCCTGGATTGTCAGTAGGAATGATCTTCAGGTGCACACTTGGTGATGTGTTTTGCAGTTTCAGGACAATCACAGTTAGGTCTGGCTCCTCTGTGGCTCTGCGATTGTCCAGCTGGCTTTTTTGTGTGAGTATTAACAGGATTTTTTAGAAGCACTGCAGCGATACATCAGATTAGTGTGGCCACTTTGTGTTTACAGGTAATTCACAAGCTGGCAGAGCAACAAATCCAAACAAAAGACATGATTTGCATGGATGGGCAGGCCAGTGTGGCATCCACATCAAAAGGTATAATGCCTCCGAGGGTTAGTAATTATTATTTTTATTATAATCTAAGGTATACTGTCATGTGCAGAGAATAAAGGACGGCCTGGCCTAGATCAGTGAGAAATGTGGTGATGGATGAATCCCAATATGACACCACAAAAACAGAACAAACATCTAGATGATGTGATGTAAAGTGAAATTGTTGTAAAGGCACCAGAAAACATCCATCATCTGAACTGATTAGGGATCAGGGAGTGATAGTCTACCAGCGATAGTCTATCCGTGGGAGAGAGGAGGGGTATGTCCTGGACTGGCCAGTAGAAAGATAAACAATCATGGAAATTTGGAGCTACCAAATAACAAAACAAGTTTGTTTTAGTCTGTGGCAGGAACTTAGAGTAGCCTGACAAAATCCAAACTCCACCCACAACAGCCTCGTCAGAACAGGGAGTAGATCCTGTAACCTTCTCGTTATTGCATTAGCTCTACTTGCTGCACCACCATGCAGTTCATATCTTGATTTTTTTTAGGATGAACTGCAACATATCTATGTATGTTAATCTGGAGAGTGATATTAAAAAGGTGTCTTAATGTAAGATTAAAACTTTAATATTTAAAATAAAAAAAGCAACCATGCTAATACTTGTTTGTACCATAGCAGCCAAAGTAGAAGTCTTGGACTCCCTGTACTGGGCAACTTTCTTTGTTGTTTTTTATTATCAAATTATCATTGGAGACTAAATTACTCACAATGTCTTACTGAGCTAAAACACTGGCCATGTTTTCATTTAGGTTGGCAGCATGTGGTGCTCGTGCCTTACAGCAAGAAGGATGCTGGTTCAATTTCCTTGTTTGCCTGTTTCCTCCCACAGACCAAAAACATGCTCATCAGGTTGATTAGTGACTCCAAGTTGCCCCTTGGTATGATTAATAATCATAGTAATAATAATAATAATAATAATATTACAAAGCTTCTTTCAGGACACTCAAAGATACTATACAAAAATTAAAAAATCACAACAATAATAAAATCAACAGTAGAACAATAAAATCAGCAAAACAACACAGACAAAACAGATGTGGGGATGTACCTGGCAGGTTAAATGGAGTATGCAGTCCTGAACAGGTGGATTTTGAGTCTGGATTTGAAGAGGGGCAGAGAACCCTTTAACGCCTGTTGTATCATATTGGATACATGCTCTTATGATACTTCTATCTAATCAATATAATCAACACATGACTAAAATCACCATCTGAATACAATCATATAAATAATAAAGATGTCCTTAAAATGGATTATCAGTTGCCAAAAACACCTAATGTATCAAATGAGATACAAAAAATATATATGCTAAATTTTATGGAATTTTTTTATTTTTTTGGAATTCAGTAGTAACTGACATAAACATTTCAGCTCCAAAAAATTTGAATTTCTTTGGTTATAATTTGTGTTTTCAGACATTAAGGGGTAAGTTCCAGAGCTGAATGAGTGTGAATGGTTGTCCTTCTCTCTGTGTGGCCCTGTAATTGGCTGGTGACCGGTTCAGGGTGTACCCTGCCTCTGGCCCAATGTCAACTAAGATAGACTCCAGCCCCCTGTGACCCTGTAATTTGTAAAACTGGCAAGCCTGATTTAGAGCATAAACTGTAGAAAGAATGCAGAGCTGTTGAAAACATGCCGAAGTGACCAGTTGCCACAGAGTGGGCCAGTCAACCAATCAGAACAGACTTGGTTCACATGGAGAAGGGGGGCTTACAGTGGCAAGGAGCACTCAGAATGTAAAAAACTATTTTTTTGTTAGGCACAATCCATCATTTATCATGAACAAAAATATATATCCACTTGAGTTGTGGCAAAATATGACCTCTCCAAGTAACGATGTGAAAGACCTACATGTTGCTTCTGTCTCTTGACCAATCGTGAGTCCTGGTGTCCTCACCTCTGACACAAATGTCAACTGTCTACACCTTTAAGCCCTGGAGGATCCTCAATAGGCCTCTTTCATGAGCTAAGATTCGGTTTGTGTCTGAACTATTAGATTTGAGTTTGATTCATCAGTTTTCAGCCAGAAGCTTCTTGTTATTGGCAGGTATCCTGTGATTTCACCGGACAGCAGTGTGGTGTTGGAACAACTCTCCTCCAAGCAGCCTCTGAAATATGATTTGCTACATCAGAGAGCAGCGGCTGATATGATATTTTGACAGATTGTGGGGAGGTTTATACAATGGCGGCTTATTCCCTGGAGGTGGCAGAGAATCATAACACCTGAAAGTATTGAGTGCATTGCTTTTATTGTTTCTGCTTTCTCCCATGTCATCTATATTGCTGCAATGCTTTTCTCCCTTTTGAGCAATTCACACGAGCTGTATTTGACACTCAGCTCGTGATACTCACCTAAAAGCAAAACCCTTGAGTTTTAGAAATAAGATTTTTGATGCATGGAAATTTGCAGCTTTTGATGTTGGAGACGCGGCGTCAAAAGAGCAGTTTTCATCATTTGGAGGCCCAGGGAAAAGAGCAATATGAAGCTTTTCCCTCTTTAGCTAATAGCACTCAGTGAACAAAATACTTTGAATGGATTTGCGGGAATATTAAAGCGCAGGAAGTCAATATCTTCATCTTTAAGAAGGAGCAATGTCTAAATTGTAAAAATATGTTAAGAGTTTTGCAGTGTTTGAACTTGCGACTCAGACTGGCTGCAGTTGCATAAATCCAAAGATTAAAAGCTTGTTTTTGCAGTTAATTTTATGATTTCTTAGTAATGGAATAAGGATGGGGTCATCATCTACATTTGCAGAAGGGATAGCTTTTTGCTTGGCAGAAATTACAGGGGTTGGATTTCATAAGAGTATAAGTATTTTGGTTCCTGGTTTGGCAGAGTGGTAAGCAACTGCACAACCTATCTACATGCTTCTGCTGAAATCCTGCCTGTGGCCTGTTTGCAGAGTGTCTTCCCCTACTCTCTCTCGCCCCTGTCACAAGTCTTTCCACTGTTTCTCTCTCTCCAGTCAATAAAGGCCTAAAATGCCAAAAAAATAATCTTTAAAATTTTTTTTTGATCCAATTAGTGCATAATTTGTTGTTTTAGGTTTTTTCGCTACGTTTTATATATCTCTTATAATTCAAAAATGAGATCAGCCATACTGTTGCCACCGGTATGGAGGAGCAGTTAGAATATTTTAGTTTCTTCCTCCTGAGGCTGTCAAGTTTTTTTATACTTGATGCCTGGTAACTGGCTAGCAAAGATTATGAAGTTATTACTAATAAAACTATTTCAATCACAACATTTTGAGGGTTGCGTTCAAAGTCAAAGGCATTTCATGACAAAATATGACCCTTAAAACCGCAACGTATTTCCTGAATCTGATAATATTCTGGGGGCCAGATGTGGCCCATGGAATGCCTACAACCTATCAGGGACAGAACTATTCGAGTTTGTGATTTTATATACAGTAGGAGTGAACCCTGTGATCCAACAGAGGGCAATCACAGTGCAACCCAGAGCTCTCTTGGCCTCAACAACAGGAAGAACACCTTGAGAAAATGAAGGACAGGCATGGCAACTCCGTGGAAGCACTCTGGGCTCCACACTGCCAGTGGCAAATAATAATCAAAGACCAGGCTGTGTTTTGATTATGTGCAAAGCAGCTGGCCCACTCCTCATCCATGACAAATCCTCCCATCTGGCCCCTTGCCAGGTCAGTCATATTGCTCAGCCTGAATGTTTACCTTTGAACTCTTTCTTGAGGACCCTTCGAGCACATTTTTCTAGCTTTGCCTCATGCTAAAATAAAACTTCTCAAAAGTTCCTTCCATAGAAATCTCAACTTGTATTTTTTTATTAATTTATTTTCATCCTACTCTTGAATTCAAGGTGATATTCTCGCCTGCTTTTTTTCAGCTGTATGCGTGGTCAGTCTCACACCTTCTTAAAAATGCACATGAACAGTATTTTTCTTTCTCTATTCAAAGGAGCTCTCCATTCCTCAAAATTCAAGATGGATGAACTTGATGAACTTCTAAAGTCATCTCGACTCAATCTGGTTTATGGGCGAGCTTTAAAACAACAGCAGACTTATGGACTCGCACTTAATGGCATAAACAACAGGAGAGTCAAGCCCAGATACAAGAGAGGCATTTACAATCGGATTATGAGCAAGGAGAGGCACATCTTGAAAATAAATAATTCACTGCAGCATCCACATAAAAATCCTCTGGTGCCCTTCGCAAACACTCACATTTCCCCTCTCGCAGATCCGTGCTCGCCGAGTGTTGGCAGAGTACAAGGTTGTTGCTGATACAGACCAGATACCTTTGTCAGCTCACCTCAGCAGGATGTAATGATATTGATGACAGCGAGTCATCACGCAGGACATGTATCGCAGCGGGAAACATCTGAGGTGAAACATGTCCCCTCTCCGCTCATCAATTCTTTAGCAACCTGCTGTCACCTCACGCTTTTGGGCACAGCGATGCATCTCCTGTCCTCACTGCCTTTTCATCGGTGCCATCGGTCTCACACTCATCAGAGTAAGATGACTGCCAGAGAGAGAGAGGGCGATCATTCACACACAGGCCTCTCTGGATGTTTCGAGGAGGCCTTATTAACAACGAAGAAACGGACACAAAGTTTGACCCTAAGTGACAAACTGACTGAAGTAGTGAAGTCAAAATGTCAAGTAAACACTCGAATAGAGCTCATCTTTAGACAGAGCTTTAGGCACTAACAGAACTGTGAAAGTACTGTGAACCTCTGATTTAGCCTACAGATGGATGCTTGTGTGGTGAAGGTTTGAAGGCAAGAGGGCAGCACTGATGCAGGGCGGAGTTGGCAAAGGCAAGACAGAATAAAACACAGAAGTCTTGTGCAAAATCAAGAAGCAGCCGCGCACTTACCTTATACTCTGATGTGGTGCAGGCGGCCTGGTAGGGCTGAACGATGTTCGGAAAAGATCTAGTTGCGATTTTTCTGGCAGACAACGGGAAGGAAATAAGTGACCAAAAGCACATAAGACATTATTCATCATCTAATATTGATGATAAATAATCTGTTTTTATTATTTAAGGGATACTCCAACTTCTACTCCTAAACAGAGGCTTTGTGTTGTTCACTGGCTTACCAGCACTTCAGTAAATGCAAATTTGCAAAATAGTACGTGTAAAAAAGTTAACACAACAGATCCTGGTTCAGTCAGTAGCGCTGCAAAAAATTGCAGCTTTGGTGTTCACTTGATTGCATTGTCTGAAATTGTGATTTCCAGCCCTATGGCCTGGTTCCTAATAGGCACATTTGCAGCGTGTCCCCCTCAGGTCTGTCCTACTTCTGTCAATAAATGCTGGAAAAAAACTCAAAAGCTTAAAAAAACATTAGAAATGAATAAGGTGCAAAATGTCTAATGTAATACACTCCTCAAAAACGATTGGAAACATTATTTTGGTTGATAATTTCTACCCTTTGATAACATCAATAGGTAGGTATGAGTCCAAAAATGTGAATGTGAGTGAGCGTTTAGCACATGCTGGTTTCCAACCCTTCAGAGTAAATGAGATTTAGCATACCAGTTTTGCATAAGTGCCTGAAATAAGGTTTAACACAACAGTTGCTATCTAACTGCTAACAAGGACTACAAAAAAGGCCGAGGACCCACAGCAAGCTCCTCTGATTGTTTTTTAATAATCAATAATTCATTCACTATTGTCACAGCCATGAGGACCAATTTCATCAGTTCATTAAATTAAGAGAAAACTCTCACACAAGAGGTCACAATAAGATGTTAAACATTGGAAATATTGTAATTGCCTTTAAGTTGAGCCACCATATTGTAGTCCAGTAGTAGAAAAGCTTTTTACTGTCACTGATTATGTTTAAACTTGAAGCATTGTGAAAAGTTGGTTTTTTTGTTAAGATTATCACAAAAAGCAGAACATCTAAACTTCATAATTTTTTATTCAGTACAGAGCTTGTTTTTAGCAATGATCCAAACACAGAGAAAAATCCCACATGCAGCCGAGGGAACCAGCATGGTGCTAACTTCCACATTGGCCCACTAAAATACGCCATTCCTGCACCCCCTCTACTTATTATATTTATATTATTGGAAAGCCTGATTAGTCAACTTTACAGCAAGCTACAACTTGTAGGGATTATGCATTCTTGGCATGATCAGCACAGCTAAAGGTGAGGGTAGTGCCCAGGAAATGTGCCAAAATCCTCTGCAACTGGAGGCTGGTGTTCTGGTATGCAGGGTGGCACATTATTTAGATTATATTAGATTAGATAGAACTTTATTAATCCCTTTGGGAAACTCCCTCAGGGAAATATGGATTTCAATAGCAGTTTGAAAAAGAGGATAGAAAGATATAGAAAGAGATAGATATTAACAAAAATATAAATTAATATAACATACATATAAATGAAAAAATAAGAATATGGCTACTGCTCCTTCCCGTCCTCTGTCTTCCTGTTACTCCTCCTCCCCCAGTGAGGAGTTGTACAGTCTGATGGCCTGAGGGACAAAAGAGAATTTGGTGTCAGCCGTGGTACCTCCAAATTTACTGTGAAGTGGGCATCCCCACCTTTTATATGGCATCAGTTAAGTTTGCTGTCTTATCTTCCTTCTCTAACATCAAATAAGATAATACACCATTTTAAGATAGACACAGAAATATCAAAAATCTGATATAAACTTGCACAGAACTCCAGTTTTGTTTATGGTATAACAGCAGAAGTCCAGATCCAAGTTTTTACCAAGCATATGTTTATTTATCCAAAACTAAAAGGAGCTCAATGTAAAGAAAACTTGATGAACAGATGGAGCAGAAGCCACAGAAGAGGGAGAGTACAACTGGCCGCCTGCCAGCAGCTTATATAGTCATCTACACAGCCTGCACATATGATCTGCACCTTCCTCACGACGTGACCCCACCCACCAGCCTCCTGCTGACAAAGGCCTGCTCACAGAGGGTCATCGCACCCTCGTGCCCCGTGAGGAGGTCTCTGTGCAGCTTTACAGGTTCACTCCCTCGCAGTGAAACCAAGCTGCTGTCTGCTGTGCTGGAGGAAAACACCCCACAAAGATGGTGTTTTTCTCTCATTTCAGCTGAAAAGTAAATACCCGCTGCACCTGCTATATGCTTTTTATTGACGATGCTGCCGGCCCACCTGCTCCCCTGCTTTGCTTACTTCACATGAGGAATAACATCTTAAAAAAGAAAGGCTGTGAGATGAAGCCAAGATGAGATGGATTTTTTGATTTGCTGTGTATAAATCAGCATTCAGATCAGATTTGAAAGTGTTGTTTTGCCTCCCGTGGCGCCCTGCGGTGGGAAATGCTGCTCATGTTGCCAGATTACAACATAGCACCACTCACCTATTCTTTAGTTATTCGACCTAATTGTATCATTAGCTGTATTTCTATCTGCCAGGTTAAAAATTCTGAAACATTCTTCTCCCCCTCCCTTGCTCCGTGTGTGCCTGCGTCCCCCCGCTGAGCCGCAAAGAGTCTGGCTGTTCAGCTGAACCTGCTGGTGAATTAGCAGCTCCGCAGCCTGGCAGGTGCCTCATTAGAAATATATTAGAGGTGTTATCAGTAACCAAACACTCCCTGTTTAAAAGTCTATAGCTGCATGTGTGTGCATGAAAGAGTGTGTGCCGTGCTTTAATTGGAGCGGAGTTAATTCAGCGCAGCAGCAGAGAGCGAATGTGTTGATTCTCAGACTTATTTTTGGTATGAAGAGGCTCTCAAACAGCTGTGTGTGTGTGAGAGAGCCTTTTTTGTGTGAAGAAAGACTTTTACAAGAGTCCTGAAAGTTCACTGAGTCACCCGGTGACGCAATAAATATTTTCTAATATGTCGCTGTAATAATAGCTAAAAATACTGAGTGGAAGGGGAGGATTGCTGTGACATGTTTTGAAGTCATTTTTATGATTTCTGAGGCAAGTTTGCCATGAACTACAAAACATTTCAACATGAATGATTAACTGAACACTTTAACAGAAACAATGATTTGCATAGGCTCTATTGCAGGGGCGTCCAAACATTTTCAAGGGCCAGCACAGAAAAATATGAAGTGGAGTGTTGATGTTTGCTTTGCTACCATGATCTATTTGTTTTCATTCATCAGGACATTCTGATTTTGTCATCAGTTTGGCCGTAAAGCTGGTTAAACACATAAAGATTATCAGGCTTTTCTTTGTCCTGAATTTCCCCCTTTCTGACCAAGGATGGCAAACTCCGAATTATCTTCTGTCTTATAATATTATCCTGTAAGATTGTCCAGTGGTCTGAGGTGTGTCAAGAGTGAATTTGTCCTGATAACTGACCAAAAATCTTCATGTGTGTGGGAAAAGCCGACAACTCTCAAGTCATGACTCTGTGAGTTGTGATGTGAATGTAGCCAATCAGGAAGCGAGCTAAGTAAGGAACAAGGAAGCAGGCGTAAATAAAAAGAAACATGGCCGACCTGAAACATAAAGCTTGGTAGACCTCAGAAATGGAAGACCAGCTCACCTGTTCATGCTGTCTCCAGGATTTTTTCCACAGTCTTTTCTTTTTTTAGTTCAGGATTTTACCATCAAAAATAGTCCCAAGACCTCCATCATTCCCTCTTCTCGTATGTCCTCTTCATTTTGTGTTTCCCAGTTGTTGCTGTGTTTCTTCTTCTTCTTTGGTACATCACGTTTAATCAGATTTCTGTCTTGGAGGACTAGATTCTAGATCAGTGGTGGGACAGAATGGTTTTGTGTGTGGTGTGTTGTGTTGAGATTATCGGAGCACACCACACACAGGACGATCAAAACTGTTAATGCCTGATTTTTTTTAATCTTCATGTGTGGGGTCTCTAACAGAGAAAACATCTCTTCAGGTTTAGAAAATCCTCATGTGTGGACCCTGCTTAAGTTTTCTTACCATTTATGCTCCTCTGCAATTTTAGCTTAGTGAAGTGAAGTAAAACAATAGCAACGCTGAAAAACCTGAGGAGTGTTGTGTGGAAGCACTTTGGGCTCCACACTGCTAATGGCAAAATAATAGGAACAACCAGTGTTGATTATATTAAAACTCGTAATTAAAGACAAATCTGCAGGCCCATTTGTCGGCCTTCTACGCAGCTGTGTAGTGTCTGAGTATTTGCAGAGCCATGAGACATCCTCACGTAAAAGTTTATTTGTCAACAAATCATGAAATCCAAATATATTTCTCAGAAGCTAGTTGTGACACTATAGTAGGGTGCTATAACGCGACTTAGCCAGTAGCAGGACTAGAGTTATGTATAGTTAAGTACATTTACTCATACATGGAGTTTGACTTGGTATATTGGTGCAAAAATAATCAACATACAGTTTGAATAAAAATAAAAAGTCAAAAAGAATAAAATAAAGTGTAAAAATTGGTAGAATATAGTGGAAATGAGTTATGTAGATATAGAAAAATACACAAAATGTACAATAGGTACAAAAAAGACCAAGAACACATCCCAACTATGAAGGTACAGTAAAGATTTGCAGGGAATATTTTAACAGTGTAAGTATATAATTAAACATAAATACAGTGTCTCCAAGACAAGAAGCCAGAACGACCATACTGCAAAATAATGGCTGACTTGTACACCATTACTGTGGTGCAGCAGTCAGTGTGCAGAACTGTTATGTCAGCCAGTGCATGCTGCATTGAACAGAAGGATGTGCAGTACTTAGCACAGCCTAAATACACTTTAAAACATGCAGACCCCAGGGTTGTAGGTCATATTTGAAGACTGGATAACACAGGTTTTTATTGCTTACCTAAAAACATGGACTACAAGAGTCAGAACTATTCCTACATGAGCCCCGTCTTCAGCTGAAGCTGTACAGGCTATTTTAGGAGTGGTAGGAGAGGAGAGTCCTGCCTCACAGATCACTGCAAAAATAATGAAAAGGTGAGATGATTCATCTCTGCTGGGGCTGTTTTTTTTCTTTTTTTGAAAGGGGAACTGACCGCTTCTCCAACTGCATCCATGCAGGAAGTATTCGCAGAAGTTAGAGAGAACAACTCTGTTTCACCTTTTCCCCTCTTCAAAACTGATAAAAATAACAAAAGGAAGAGATGATTTATCTCCTCTGGAGCACTCAAATAGAAGAGGAAATGACCACTTGGGTCATATTTGATTCTCATTATAAATCTTTCAGTCTTTAAAGTTTCCGCTTCCTCACGGATAAAATGATGCCTTGATCCCTAGAGGATGCAGGAGCTGCATGAGTCTGCTGATTTTAAGGACCACATTGGCCCCGGTAAGTTATACAAGTGGGTGATTTTATTTCAGTTTGCTCCTAAATAGGAATGAGAATCGCAACAAGACTTGGGAAACACATCACTGAATGGCAGTAGGGGTGGGAGTCAAGGGTAACTAATGATGCAATACCATGCAGTTAAAATACAATATAATCCAGGGTGCACCTGCCGAGTCGACTAATTGACCCAATAGTCGATGACAGAGATAGTTGTAGGTGCATCCCTGTTATGTTGCAGGACCTTTATATAACACTGAATGTGATGTGAGTTTGTGAGCATCAGCAAAGAAGTCGGGCTAAGTTCGTTGACGAACACCAGTGTCCTAACTGCCCGCAAGCGATGCAGCACGATGCTACCAGATGCTGCACGACATCTTTGCTTCGACCCCATTTTGGTTTTTCCCTCCGTCTCTCATGTTGTTGTGAACAAAGGCACAGAAATAGGGATTTTGAAGAGATGGTAGATGGATGTTCTTGATTATATTTGATTATATTTAGGACATGGTGTCACAACAAACCATGATATTTTATTGAAAGAATAGAAAACAATGCCCTTTATTTTCATTAAACAAAATGCACAAGATTGGAGAGCTTCTCCTTGTTCAGTGCAAACAGATAGTTAAGTAAAAAAACATAAGTAAAGTATAAAATAGATATAATATAAACAATTATAAGAAAGTATAAGTACAAAATATATACAAGATAAAATCCTAAAGGACAGTGCAATTGAAAATATATGCATAAAAATACAACATAAGCAAAAAGGATTAATATTAAGAGTAAAAACAATATATATAGAAATGTATTGTGCAGGATAGTTGAACTGAAGAATCTGAATATCCCTGATAATGTGCTGAATTCTGCTTGTTCCTTTAATTGAAATGCCATTAAGAATAGTCATAAAGCTTCAACAAAGTATTCAAAATATATTTATTTAAATGATAACAGTGATATTTGCTACCAAGGATATGATAACTGTATTATAGGGGCAGTATAATGCTTTATTGTTGTTAATATTTTGTCCCATCTGTTCTCTTCATCACAGTGAAAAAAGTAAATGATAACCTTAAAATGACGACATGTGAAGGAGTGAATGTGATGCACACTTTTCTTCATGCTCTCTCCTTAATTCAACCCAGTTTCAGGGCCTTTTTTGATCCCTCTTGCTCAGCATGGGCCCACTATTTCTGTGCAACTTCCCGTTTATTTTGGCACGGCACAAAATAATAATAAGATACAATTCCCAAAGGCATCTTTAAAAATTCTCAGTGCAACCCACACCACAGGCCAATAAACAGTTTCAACCCACATAGAGAATAGAAATGTACAAATATGTTTGCTCTTTTTCTCTTAACCATTTTTAACATACCCTGAAGTCTGATAAAATAGTTCTGTTGGTAAAAAATAATCCATTAAAGTCGAGCTTTAGGAATCTTAATGTTCACTGGTTTTTCAAAGTGTTCACCATGTCTCTTCAGAGAGTTTACCTGAACTCTGTAGCCCGAATTAAGCATTTTTTCCCCCATGTCATTAGCAGCAGAACATCTAATGACAAAAAATGAATTTAAAGGCAGGGAAACATTTTCTTTACTGTCCAGGTTTTTTATTTTACTTGAAAAAGGTTTCAGTTATGTCCCAGTGAGCGTGTGTCGGGATAAAGAATCAGTCTTTTGTGTTGAAGAGCAGAGAAACACTCACTGAAGAACAAAGTGTGGAAATTGACAGAGTTTAGTCTTTGGCAGCTGACAGAGTTAATTGGAGAAGAGACTTTTTTTTTTTTTTTTTCGGCAGCTTCCACAGACAGTGAGATCTAAATTAACCAAGACTTTCTGACACGCTGCAACATAATGCTGGGAGATAAATGTGTACGTGGGGATGCATACAGCAGCGTTTGCAGACCGAGGTCACAGTTAGTCAAAATGAAGGAAAGTATTCTTAGAAAAAAGAGTTTTTTTGGGAGTTTTGTCCACAAATAAACAGCATTTTAGGTCTCTGAAAATGCTTTTTTTTTTTTTTTTCTTTTTTTGGAACTCCAGCCTGGGTGAAAATTTTGGAAATGCTGTTTACTTGTCTCCTTGTTGACAGGAGAAACAGCGCTTTGGGCCTAAAATGTCACACTTTATGCGTCATTCTCTGTTGTTTCCATGCTGCAGTGGACGTTGTTAAAGGAACACTCCAACATGTTTGTTCTTTTTATGTCTTGCCTCACTCCTAAGTCCATGACAAGCAGGTAGACCCCATTCTTTCGACTGTGTACATTAACAATGAAGAGACGGCCAAAGCTCGCCCACAGCTTAGCTCAAACACTGGGAGTCAATGGGAAGTGTTCGCCTGCCTCTGCCTACAGTCATCAGATAAACTCTTCAGCAACTTGAAACATCATATCATATTATCATCTTCTACTCCTAAACAGAGGCTCTGTTTTGTTGACCGACTTTCACGGTGGTTTTCACGAGAGATGTGATGTTCGTGAACAAGTCGAGTCTTTTGAACAGCTCTTTTAAGTGAATGATGAGAACCAATTCACAGTTCTTAGTTAGCCATTCGTTTCTTGAATGTGCAGGCCATTTGCATTTAGGAATGGCTTGCAAACGAACTTTTATAACAGTTGTTGAAACCAACAAAACTTTTTAATAACAGGAAATGATCAAGATCATCAGGTATGTCTTGAATTGAAATATAAGCAAATTCAACGTGCTTGCTATCAGCCAAATAGGGACCTGGAACCCCTGGAATTTGATTTGCCACCCCAGATGCAAATCCAAAATCCTGCACTGTGATTGGTTATTTGCCATGTTATAGGCAGGATTAATATATAAATCATTTTTGGCTGTGTAACAACTGGCTTTTGAGGGGTCTAGTTTTTTTTTAGTTTTTTTTCTTTATTCTTCATTTTTACTATTCTTTTTTTTTTATTTACAAAACAGAGCATTATAACTGTGGAAAGCAAATTAAACATATACACATGTACACACCTACATCTAGAAATGTATCCATCCAGTCAGAGACAAAGGGACTAAAATGTAATGTTAACCAGTGTGTTAAAAAAATCCTGGATCTACACCTGTATTTAAATCACTACCTAAATTTAGTAATTTCTTTCTTTCTTGTGCTGTGAACAACATGCCCTGAAAATTTGATCAAAATCCATTAAGAACTTTTCTAGTTGTTACAGGCATCATATTCAAAATGAGTGAATATTTGTGATCAAACAATCATGTTAATTACTTTGATATTTTGTCTTTGAAAAAATCATTGTATTCTGTTTTATTTATGTTTTATGCAATGTCCCAACTTCATTTGAATTAGGGTTTTGATGGTGTATTGGCCTTCAGCTATCAAGACGATTATTATTTTGTATTGTTAAGCCTCTCTAACTCCTGAGGAACTAAAGATCGAGTTGTTCATGGGTAAATTATGAAACCCAGTCATAGTCGTGTATTTGTAGATTCATTTGTTTGGCCCTCACTGGCCTGCTTTTGGGGGACCAGAATTTATGGAGCAATTAGAGAGCAAACATCTGAGCCCAGACTCGATTCAATCAGCAGCAACACTGTACCAAAAAAATGACAAAAAAACAAATCCTCAGATGAAGTTTGACTTTTCTTGACATGCTGTGTTGCTGAATGCTTGGTCCTCTCTGTGATGCCATCTCTTAGGCCTGTTTTTTGCTTTCACTGTATGTGTAGGAGCTTCACGTGGGAGGAAAAAGGGTGAGAAAAAAATTGCTTGGCAGAGCCCGACAGTAATTTTACAACTTCATTGTCGTCTTTTGTGGTGGATTTTAAGTAAGTCAGCTCTGAAGGAGGCTGACAATAGAGGACCGACATTTCTCTCCTTCACACTCGCGTCAGAGTGAAGTATTAGGACAGATGACTGGGCCGGTGTCTGATCGGTCATGGGTAGGGGTGGGAAATATGACATCACAGAATTTAAAGGAAATTTGTGACTTCTGTATACTGTATTGGAATATAATTTTAAAATGTTGTATGCATTTATTTCAGTTTTTGTTTGTGTCAGGCCAGAAAAAGTTTCTAAATTACCTTCCAGATTTTCAGATAGTCAGCAGATCAAGCGTCTGTCTCTTAAATTTAGATAAACGCAGATGGAGCCACTTAAATTTGCCCTGATTTTCTTGACAGAGTCTTGGCTGGTCTATGACAGGAACCCTTACCACTTATATTTTATATTACATGTATTACATGTATATTAGATGAGATTAGATGAGATAGAGCTTCATTCATCCCTTGGGAAGACTCCTTCAGGAAAATTAAGGTTCCAGTAGCATTGTATTGTGCAAATGTATAAAAGAACACAGGATATCAAAAGTAAAACAATTACATATTAATACATCTAAATAATAAAATTAAAATTAAAGATATACATTATATCTATTTATATTTAATATGCTTATATTTAATATGAATGACAATTTTGCTTAGCATGGAAAATGCCACTATGTACAGAAATTGAGAACAAAAACTAACAAAATAGCTTCCAGTGGCTGGAAGATGGCTGGGAGGGGAAACCTGAGGCAGCTGCGTCTGTAGAAACAAAGATAACGAGCCTTACTGGACCTTAATGAGAGGAAGTTTGCTGTGATATTATGATGTGTTCATTGACAGTGTGTTCAATGACATGACTTTATATTTATCTTTTTATTTTCACCTGGTAGTTCATTTGTTTGTTCCTTTGTTTGTTAACAGGATGACTTAAAATGTTAGGAATAGAAATTTCCAGTGTTGGTCAGAAATGGACCAAGGACCAGTTGATAAGATTTTGGGTTTGATCCTGAAGCCAGGAAACTTTTGGGTTTGTTAACATTGAAAGATAGATCCACATTTTCATCAATAACTCAGTACGTTTCAATGAGTTTATGAGACATTTTTAAGGAATGTTGCTCATGACACAAGAGAGAAGTGATTCCATTTTGGTTGTGATCTGAATCCAGATGCGATCCAGGACTTTTTTTTTTTTTTTTTTAAGACTATTTTTTGGGCCTTTTTAGGCCCTTACTAACAAGAGAGAGAGAGAGACAGTGGATAGGCTTGTGAAAGGGAACGAGAGAGAGTCGGGAGGATGCTCTGCAAACTAACCACAGGCTGGGCCAGCAGAAGCACCTATATGGGTTGTGCCTGGTTTCTTATCACTCCACCAAACCAGCACCGAACCAGGACTTTTTTGATTGACTCTTTTTATGAAGGTTCTTAAGTTCTTACAACAATGGTACCTTGTTCACAAATCATAAACAGAACTCCTTTTTTTTCAATTTGAGAATTAAGTAACAAAAGAAGAACAGAGCAGGTATGACGTTACTTAAAAAAAAAAAAAATATATATATATATATATATATATATGTGTGTGTGTGTGTGTGTGTGTGTGTGTGTAAATTAAATTAAAAAAAAATCCTGGTCCTGTGTTTTTGAGTTCATTCTACAAAATCCAGTCCAGAAGTATCAACCATATCCAACACAGGTTGCCATACTTTGAGGAAGCCCTCAGTGTTGTTGTACCAGGACCTTTTAAATGATTTTCAACAAGGTTAGATTGTTGACTTTGACAATGTTGGAAATGCCTTGGCAGAGGTTTGTGCTCTCGGAGCACTTCTAGTTATTATTATTATTATTTTGTACACTTTTTGGACTTTCATGGTTGCAGACAGTCTCTCCACCTCCTTGTGTATCTTTTCAGAGTATTTTGCCAAAGCAGAGACAAAGAAAAAAACTGTGGATTAATTTGAAAAGTAAAATGGATTTTTTTTTCTCTCTCTAGTTTTCTGTAACTGTTGTGATTATATCATTGCTGGGATATTCTGAGATAATCGCATGATCAATATCTAATGGCACAGCCCTAATTGGATAAAAAACAAAAACAACACGTGCCTCACTCTACCCGTCCCTGCTTGATTATCCATCAAGCCAATCTAAACTTGTGAACCTCTCTCAGACATCCAGGTGTTTAGAGATCCAAGCAGGAAGTGACAAGCAACAAATAACAGGTGCAGACTCCTATTAAAAATACATGAGCTGTTAAAATAACAATGAAGGAGAAGAGAAACCGAATTTGGCTGCAGTTTTTCAGTCTTCCTCTGATTTTCTCCACACATACACACTCCTGTTTCCTCCTCTGCCTCCAGGCTGCAGGCCATAATCATCCAGGGGATTTACAGGCAGTCACAAGGCTGCTCTGAGTTTGTGCTCAGACAAAAACATGACTTCAGATATTTTGGTCTCTCTTGTGCAGACGAGATGGTGAGTGTGTTTGACAGCAGTGGTGTACTCGGTTGTCTGAGTTCCCCTGTCCTGTCCAAAAATTCATCGTCAAGACTTCACAAAGACAAGGAGGATGCTCACGGTGAATCTCTGAGGCAGTATAATTAGTGACAGGAATAACATCACAGGGAGCAACCTCAGGGCGAGTGATTTAGTGCCGTCGAGCTAATGTATTCACGTGTTTTGTTTAGCATGTTAATGTTGATGTAACCACTCGACACGGCACACTTAGCATATCATTTACCTTGGCTGATTTGGTATGAACTATGAATTAACATCTTCCCTCCGATTTCTATGGTAAAGACCTGTCAATCAGAAATCATAGATAGATAGGGAGAGAGAGACAGATGTAATTTATTAATCCTAAACTGGGAAATTGTGGAATTACAGCAGCTGGTTTCAGGAAAAGGAGGTAAACAACTTATACTCTTACAGGAGACTGATGCCATTGACAAAATGTAATATACCTATGTACAATAAGATAATATGAGTCCACTATTGACAGAAACAAAGCCAAAAAGCACTTGGTATAAACAAGGCAGAGTATAAATAAATATAAACCTGAGTATAAAGCTACTGCATTCTCAACAAAGAGAGTTATCATGAACAAATGTAGCTGTTTTAACAGTGTGCAGTATAAAGCCAGTGATAATAACACACAAGGCTAAAGTCACAACACAAGGCTAAAGATGGGACACAAGGCTAAAGTCGGAAAACAAGGCTAAAGGCACAACACAAGGCTAAAGTTGCAACACAAAGCTAAAGTTTGAAAACAAGGCTAAAGTTGGAGCACAAGGCTAAAGTTGCAACACAAGACTTAAGTTGCAAAAGCTTCCATGTCATCATTTTTGACCATTCACATCATGTATTGGGCTGTGCTACTTTGGGCCACTCACAGTCATTGTAGATTGGAGCCTGATAAGATGATATACGATTGATCAGACTGGTGATTCAACATTAGATCTTCACTTCCTTCTCTGTCATCAAGAAAAATTAAGATGATGGTGTCTCTGTCAATGTAGGATGAAGCAGAAAGAGTAGTAGAACTCTGTCAGTCTGTTTCTGCTGATCAGATCCTGGTTCTTAAAATGTCCCCAAGCTAAGATATCAGCGCTTGGCTTCACTTTTGTATTGGAGGGCATGAAGGCATATTGTCCAACTTTGTAAGGTTGACAGAGAGATATAAACATAGCAAATGAGAAGAAAAACACTGTCAACTACCCCCTGATTTTATCAACCTTTAAGCTAACTTAGTGATAATTTTGTTGACTAATTATTTTTGTCATAGTTTTCATTAACAAGCTTTTTTCCCCTGATGAAAACTAGACAGTAACTAATAAAAACAAGTGCACATGGACAAAAACTAAAAATAAATTGACATTTTCCTCAACAAATGAAAACTAGACTAGAATTAAAACAATTTAGACTACTAAATTATGACTATACTAAAAGATATTTTAGGCAAAACACTATAACTGAAACTAATTTAAAAAGTGCTGCCAACATTAACCCTAAGCTAGCTCTTGAGCAGCATCACATGTAGAGAAACATTAGAGCTCTTAAACACACAGCATCGCCCACGCACACTCGCAGACCCTCACTCACTCACTCTCACCCTGTCAGCACTCGCTCCAGATGCATCCTGATGGGTAAAACATCCATTAACACATTAGCGTGTCTTAATCCATGTCAGTGCAGCTGCACACCTCAGGATGTGCTCTGCCAAACAAACGCCTGCACACCTCGCTCGGCTTTGGGTGCAGCAGGTTTTGGACCGAGCTGGTTGCACAGCACGTTGAGCGGGGGCCGGCTGTTTGCTCCCGATGACGTGAAGTCAGTCCACAGAGGCATTAATGTGTTTACCGAGAAGAAGTCGGTATTTTCCACCTGCTAAAGATCACTTTGCTCACCGGGGTGAGTTTGACTGTCTAATGTTGGGTTTTATGTCAATGACCCGGGGATAATGTGCGAGCTCCTGCCCGGCACAGAAGCTATTCCAGGGTTTCTTAAGGTTTCCTCTGTGTGCCTCATTAGTTTTGCTATCGTCTGATTGGAGGAGATGAGCCTCTGCTTTGCTTTTGACTCCAGTCCAGGGCTCATTACCCTCCACTTTCACTTCACTCCAACGCTTACCTTTCTGTCCTGCCTCTTCTTTTTCCTCTCACGCACACACCAGCCTTTCAACAAATGCCGTTAATGGATTTAATAGGCTTTTTATTTAAATGTTGCCCGATCTGCAGGCTGCAAACTACAGTCAAATAGAGAGAAAATCTTTAAAAAGACACAGAAAAGAGCCGCCTTTGTAATTTGGAGCTGTCAATGACGACTGACACTGAATCTCTCAACATTTCACATGAGCCAGGATCTCGTCCGCCCACTCGCTCTCTCGCTCACATCATTTGAAACACAAATACAGAAATACACATATGAGCAGCCTTTCTTCCCTAATAAACACTCTCCACCCCCTCTATAATCTCCATCAGTCACTCAGAGGGGAAGAGGATGCTCGCTCTTCTGATCCTCCTTCGCTGTTTACTCGTCATTATGAATGTGGGATTTCTCTTTATTGTGTTATAATTGCACGTACAGTAATTTGCGATGTTTGACTTGGATTACAGTTGCAGGAGCCAGAAGTTTGCAACCCTGGAGGAGTAACTTTTTATGTATGCAATCATGAGCTTCATTATGCGAGGAAGAGGTCATTGGATATTCAGTATTTGTTTCTTCTTCTGTCAGAGCTGTCAGGGTAAAGGTAAAATAGTGATTTAAAATGACTCCTCAATCATTATCTACTGTAAGAAATCAGTATAAAAGTCAAACTGCTGCAAAGTGGTACTCAAGAGCTAGCTTAGCTGCTAACAGGGCTTTCAACAGACATTTAGTAGCTGGTCAGGAGGGAGGGAATTGCCTGTGACCCCGCAATTAATATTTTATGATATGCAAGGTATTGGGTACTAAACATTGCAAAATATTGTGATTTCCGACCCTTTATTGTCTGCATTTAAATCCAAAAGAATTATAAAATTGAATAAGAATTTTGGGTTTTGTTCGAAGCAGGAGTCAAACTCACAATTTGCTGGGCTCAGCCTCTCTTTAGCTTTTTAGCTTTACTGCTCTGAGCTGCTTTAGTGCTGCTGTTGTTGAAGTAATACTGAAGAGATGCAGCCAGCATGTAACAAAAGTCCTTGTTTTCCTCAGGACTGTGAGGCCTTCAATCTTTGCACATAAAATTAGTGATAGAGGCAGCTTTGACAAGCTAAGCGCGCTAAGTGTTATCTGGTTTTTCAGTAGCGTTAGCTAGGCATTGGCTGCACTGCCATCAGCTTTTGCTGTCCCGTGAGGTCATGTCCATCTTGTTTGTCCCTTTCGAAGTCCATAATAAGTCCACACAGCGACAGTGCGTTCCTTTTGTCTCCCTCTCCTGTGCAGCTATGATTGTTTACTCTCCAGCACATTAACATCACCCATCAGACCAGGCTCAACAGCACCATCGTGTGGACTTAGTGCGTAATAGGTTTACTTCTACAGAACCAAAAGCCTCATTAAATGTTGGAAATCAATACAGTAGAAATATCAATACGTTGTGGCTGTGTTTTGATAAAATATTGTCACGCCAAATATTGGGTTACTATAGTGTATTGATTTTTTGCATCGCTTCCAGTGGTGGTCCAGTCCAAGAAACCACACAGATCAAGCTAATTAATCCGCCGTTGAACATGTTTCATGGACGGATCCCTGGAGTATTTTCGGGGCATTTTTGCCTTTAGGTTTGAAAGTAGAGAGGGCTGTGGGTAGGCTAGTGAAAGTGGATAGGAGAAAGGAAAGGAAAGCAAAGGAGAGCAGGGAAGGACACAGCAAATATTCATAGGCAGGAATTGAACCTGGTTGCAACAATCCCACTACACCAGCACCCTAATAAAGTTTACCTTTGTTGCAGAAGCCATAGCATTGGTACGAAACTTCACTGTATTAATGTGTGAAATATTGTGGGTCATTAATAGTGTAAAACCAGTAAAAACAGGCTATTTAGTAAAAAAGACTGTTTTATCAGCCTGTTAACAGTATTGTGATATATCAAGATATATTGTGATATATTGCTACCTCTGTCTTGATAAAAAAATTACCTATAAAAAAAACTAGATTGTGTTGTCTTGGCCTCTATGCACTAAAGAATGGTGTTGAATTAACTTAGTAAAAAATTCTACCTGTTTACCCATTTAAAGGTGAAGTTAAAATGAAAACATAGCTGGCCTAGCAGAGTGAGTAGTTTACTGTTTTGCTTGTGGACAGCCTTGTGCTCCGTAAAGAAAGAGTGACCAACTGCTAGGAAACAAATAAGGGGCGAAGGGCTGTCCACAATAAGATGAATTCAGGCATATCTGACTAGTTTTTATCGTATTGGCGTTTCGTCCACACGGGTACGGTGTTTCAGGTAGCTGAAAACGAACATCTTTGAAAATGGGTTCCAGAGTAGATAAATCTGAAAATGCAGGCCTTTTGTTTCCATGTTGACAGCAAATAAGGATAGCTTTAGAAACAATCACATCATAGCCTAAACTCTTGCTTACACAGCATGCACGAACTCCGACAGTAACAAACACAAAGGTGGAATACGGTGTCGCGTTCGTGCTGCAGATGCTTCTGAGCTTGTTTTGGCTTCAACAGCAAAATCTCCTGCTCCTCTACGCACACTAAGAGGACACGGAGAACAGCAGAAGCAGTGTTTGCTGCATTTCTCATGATGCGTGTGTCTTCGTCTCTGGTTTTGGTGTATGCCTGCAGCAGCATTACAGCGCCGCTTACAGGCCTGGCATATGTACTGCATGTGTTTTTGTGTGGATGGACAAATGTACTGAAACAAAGCCGTCTTTACAGAGAATGTTTTGGTCTCTGTGTGGACTGGTCCTACACCAAACTGGCACAATGAGAAGCAAACAACAATTACCGACAAGAAAAGATACAGACTGTCAAATGCTGGCGAGAACTCTTGGTGATCATACCATCTGCAGATCACTTGCTGCCTAGAATAATGTTTTATTAATCCATTTCTCTCCTTTTTTCTGTCTCCTTTTCCTTAGGTGAGTCAATACCTGTGCTGAAACCCTCTCCTCTGGGTGCTGTGGATTTTGTGAGTGATGAAAACACTTTTTTTTGTATCAATGATGCCATGATGTCCATTTTGAACCTTTTGCGAGGGCACAGTTAAAGCTCGACTCTTGCTGGTGCTTCAGATTTGTTCATATGGGCAAACAAATGTAAGCCCGGGCTTTGGTTTATTTTCTGTTTGCTCCTTGAAAAGGTTTCTCAAACCTCATCCATCCAGCCCTTGCCAGCAAGTCAAAAGGTCTTGCAGTTCTGGCAGGTTTTCTAGCCGAAAGGCCGTCGCAGATCCATTTTCACTCTGAGTGGGAGAGTCCATTTCACGTCTTTGAACATGGGTTAACCAGGGGAGATCACCAAGCAATATTTTTGACAGCACACAGTTTGACATCTCGGCCGCAAATAAACCCCTGGAAGCCCTGAGAGGCCCCTCCTGCATTTCTCCTACTGCCAATGTTATCTCCCCAGGAGCAAGAAAAACTCTGCACTGTTATCTTCCTCTTTCTTGTGTTTCCAATAACCTGTTGGCCTGCTCAAGAGTTAAACTTCAGTTCTGCAGCTCTTGACTCTGAGGTGTAAAATAACTTTCAAACCCAGCTGCTGAGCATCGCTCGCCTCTCCAGTTGTCATGACATTCGATGTAGACGATTGAAAAGCTGCATTTATGAACAAAAAAGGTTGTTGAAAAACACATCTTGTCATATTTTGGCAAGGAAGTAAAAAACCTCTTTGTATTACATTCTAACTTACTTTTAACATTTTTGACATTTTTATCAAGACTCTGTTAAGCAAAGAAAACAATAACAAGGGTGCAACTAAGGCTGTCACAACATGCCGGTATGGACAATAACAGTCTTTATTAAAAAATGAAGTCATCAAAAAGAGCTAAAAACAGGGGTATGGTCATACTGTGGAAGTTTTTGGCTCACAAAGCAGGGGCTACTCGACCACCCAGCCTAGGAGACGGAAATAAAAGCAGCACAACAGAGGGATTTCTCTGACACAAACAGCAGAGCATTGCTGTCTGTCTATAGATCTGACACAGTCTATGTGTTGGAATACATGTGGACTGGTTTGATCCGGGGCTGAAGCCATTATATCTCTGTTTCAGCTGCGCAAAAATGGATTTTATGAGAGTTTAAACTGATGTCTCTCTTGTTTGAGTCCAAAATGATCCATAGAAGCTGTTAAAAACTATTTTCACATTAACGGCCTGCATTTGTACTCCTAGGTAAATGCTTTTATTGTGAAAGTTTTAGTCTCATTGTTACAGGAGATAGTGTGTTTTTAACAGCAGCTTAAGAAAACAGAAGCTAAATTAACTAACAGTTACAGATTCAAACAGACTTTGACTGAAATCAGAGTTTTATGAAAAGAAAAATCCTCTTAGATTTTTGCATGGACATATGTTGTGGGCTGTAGCTCTGGAAAAGTATGTTTTAATTACCCAATCTGGAAACAATCTGCATTTTTAATGCATAACAAAGATAAACATGTTTATATGCATCATAACATGTTATAATGCACTTATAAGGCTGCAAACTTGTGATGTATAATTGCAAACATAGCTCATTATAATGCCAGGGTTTATAATGTTCTAAACATACTTGCATTATTGAGTGTTTAATGACAAAAAAGGATGCACTGTAAATCATTTTATTAGAATGAATGAGGTTAGGTGTTGATTCAACATATTCACTGGATCTATTCAGAAAGATCAAAGTTTATAGAGTTTTATTCTTGAAATGGATATTAATCAATTATTAACAAATCATGAGCAGTTATAATGCTTGATAATGTCACTATGAGTGACTCTAAATGGTTTCTGTGCTCCACATTTATTTCTCAAAAAGTTTGAAATAAATGTATAAGAAACAAAGTTGACAGCCTTTTGTTTACTTTTCTTGTATTCACTCAAATTTCAATATTTTTTTTACTTTACTGAAACCATAGACTGATCACTTACAATAATCTATAATTAATATAAATTAACTTTCTTATTACTACTTTCACACAATACAAAACACTATAAGTATGCTTATTACTCATTATAAAAGCTGGTATTATAATAAGCTATGTTTGCTAGCATTTTAAGCAAATTATAACACATTTTAATGCATTATAAAGGGGGGCTTCATAGAAAGTGTCACCACAATCTCTTTTAATTTTTTAATAGGATAATTTAATGTTACTGCAGAAATAAAAATGAAAATATCTGAATTAATAAATAAATAAACTTTAATTTGTATAGTAGGTCATATCATTCCTATCATTTGCTTTTATTAATGATCATTCAGTTGTTTATATTGTTATTGTTATAGTTTTCTTGTGCATTATTTTGTAGTATGGTTGCTGACAGTCTCTCCATCTCCTTGTGCATCTTTTTAGATTTTTTTGCCAAAGCAAAGACAAAAATAAGGCTGTTAATATATCTGTATTATTGATTTATTTCTAGTTTTCTGCAAATATAGCGATAATATTGTTTTTATCATTTGTGACAGCCCTAGCTGCAGGGTTTGTTGTAGTGGTTACCCAACGCTGATCCTAGAGGCAACTGAACTCCAGATGATCAGCGTTGTATGTAGAATATATGTTATTTTAATTCATCAGCATCGCTAATTTAAGCTCAGGAGCCCCATGTGATCACTTCCTGATGGCTCTACTCGAGCTGCGAGCAGTTGGCTTCCTTCAGGCGCTGGTTTATGTCTTTGCTCCACTCCCAGACTCGTTCCTGTAATCTATTTTCTGCCATTAGCTCTTCCTCTTCTTTAGCTCCGTTCAGTTTTAGCTGGAGGCGGCATGTAAAAACTCATTAAACTTTGAATCAGGACGATGATGATGTAATCAGACTCTCAAACTCATCGAGGCACTAATGCAGGGACGTTTGGACAAAATGCCGTTTATAACCTCAGCTCACCGCCGTCACCTTAGCTTGTTTGTGGCTCTTAATTAGATTTGGTTATCTGATCATTAAGGAAACTCACTCATATTCCTCACACTATTTAATAGGTATTTATTTAATGTTTTAATTAGAAGCGATTGCTATGTTTGGCATGCACGGGTGGAAACCTAAGCTGAACCTTCCTTCATTTGCTGTCTGCTGCTTTGACTGCTATAGTTTGGCAAGTATTAGAAACATAAATCTGCATCTGGCTTGATTTCCCTCAACATGTTAAAAAAATAAGGCACTAAACAACATAAATGTCCTCCTTTGTAAACATGAATTAGTTGCAGCACTTTGTAAATCTTGAAACTTTACTCACTCAAGCTCTACTTGCTCATCATGTTTCATTCAGTGGTGAAATTTTGCATCAGTATTCCAAACAAATATTCTCAGTTTTTATTTTGGATGACTGATTCTTTTCTGAGGTATTCAATCTATGCATCCTGCATTCAGATCACGCTACACCTGCAGGAGGAACATTTTGTACTTCACTCCCCTTCTGCCTCTTTAATACCAAACAACTTTGTTCATTTTCTGCAACTGTGCTCCCAGTCTCTTTTCCCGATAAATTCAAACTGTAGGTGACTAAATAATTCATTTCCTTTGACTGATTGCATATAAATTTGTGCAAACCTGCTTCTTTCTCGTTGTAGGTGGCTCATCTGTGTGTAAACTTAGTGCTTTAACAATGTTTAGGCCCAAATATTGCTTAAAAAGCATTTTGGAACATGATTTTGATTGACTATTTCTCCCCTTTGGGAATTCCAACTGTTATTGTGTTTTATATGGTTGGAAAGCCTGATTATTCGCCTTTACAATGAGGTACAACTGCATTTGGGAAATAAGCAACAGAGCTAGATGTGTATCCAAGTTAGGGATTGGATGACTATGAATTTCAGGGCCATAATTATAGTCAAAGAAATAATCTCAGTTTAGGATAAATCTTGATTATTTTGAAATAATATAGAAAGACCATTGATGCTTATCATGTCTTTTTGACTTCCTGTCTTTGCATTTTGTTAAAGACCATATTAATACTATTATTTGAAGAAAATAAAAGAATACAGTGATATTTTTTTTAGAAATACAAGCAGTTTTAAAATACAAAAGCATTAAATCCCCGTGCCATCAGATTTTATTCTTCGAGTTTAATATGGCAGACTTTGTGGCAGATATAACAGAGTGATTAAAATTTCAGTGCAAAATAATGAAGATTAGGGATGCAAATCAGCATCGGTTCAACATTGGTATTGGCTGATATCGTGCCTTTATGCAAACATCGCCATCGGTAAATTAAGTCGTGTGAACTTATACCAGTTTTCAGATTCAGATTTGCTGTGTCATGCTTATTTCATGCTGACATCTGGCACACCTAAAGCTGGAGATAGGGAGACTGTTGTTAACTATGCGGACACGTACGTGTAATTGGCCAAAAGACAATAAATCAAGACCACAATCATCAACATCTTAATAATGAGTCCAAACGGACACAAACATGACTGATTACCGAACTGATGACTGAAAAATCCCCCCTTAGAAGTCGGGGAACAAGGAAATAAGTTCAGTGTATTAATTTAACTGGTGACCGTGTACATTGGTGGCTTGGAGTTGACGCCATGCTTGATTTCCTTGGCTTTGTTTTCTCATATATAAACTAATTATCTTTGATACACTAATCAATAAACGTGCAGCACTGAAAGGTTCAGCCTCTGCTTTGACTACAACATCTATCAGCACAGTTGGCAGGAAGTCATCAGTTAACACGGTAACTCATTACACCCATACACCGAGACAGTTCCAACGGTGCGCAGAGCTCACCCCTGGTCATCGTTTGTCAACAAATATTTGATGATGATATTGATTATTGAAGTTAATTCTGTTACTTTTACTCTGAGAATTACCACCATGTTTGTGGTTTACTTCTAACACAACCGGTAGTAACATACAGCCTGAGGTCTTCTGCGCCCTCTAGTGGTGCATGCATCACATACAGGCAAGAAAGAAGACAAAATGTTCATACCAGCAGGGACAAAGTGCTAATTTACGACAGTAAAACTGGCTTGTTGGCCAAACTGTGATCTGATTTCACGATCAGAAAGGTAAGAAAATATTGCAGCTGAGGAAGAATTATGATAATTTCAAGCGTCAGCTCTGATAAAGATGAACTAAAATATGATAATAACTTATGCTAGTTTCACAAAACTTTTATTTCTTGTAACTATCATTATCAAATTAAAATTGAATTAATTTGTGCACCTAAATGTCCCTTCAGCATCACCGTCTCCATCTTTAATCACTGCTGCTCTCAGGGCCTATAACTCGTACCAGCCTGCAGCACTTCCAGTGTTTCACTTAGTTTTGTTCCTGTTTATCACACGGTGGCATCAAAACAAATCTGTTTGCTTGCTGTTTATTTTCTTGCTTTACAATTGCCTCACTGGGGAATTTGACTTTCAGCACCACACTGTTATTATTTAGCTCTGGTCAGTGGGACAGTCGTGTTTGGCCTTGGCTGTTGTCCGATATTATTGAGGTGTGAAGAAAGCAAATCTCCAACGCAGCCTGCTGTCCACTTATCCACCAGCAATGACTCAATGGCCCTTTGTACTTGAAATATCTCCTCTTTATTCTCTTTTCATGGATATTGTTGCATCTTTTAAAGCTCTGAAGGGTTCACTCAGGAGCTTTTGTAATTACTTTTATGTAATCTGATGGCTGGTTGTTTTCGCTCTTGGAGTCTTTTGTGTTAATGGCGACTCTGTGATGGAATAAGTCATCGTTCAACCAGACTGTGGGCTGCTCAAACATACATATTGAAGTGTTCTCAGGTCAGATTGGAGGCTGCATAACTGCTGAGGCCTGTGCTGATTCTCATTTTGGCATAAAAGTCAGGGCTCTCAGGCAGACGTTTGCTTCCCAGATGTGTGGGTATGCATCAGTAAATAATGCCACAGACAAGATAAACACAGTACTGATACACTTCCTCTTTGTGACTTAAAATATTTTTGGCATTTGTTTTGGAGAAACTCCCATAGCTTATCCAGCAGGGTGTTTTCTGTCAATGTTTATAGACCAGATATTCAATAAATCAAAACCCTTGATGGAGATTTATTGTTTTTTTTGTCAACTTCCTTTAAAAAGTTGCATTATAGCCTATTGTATCCTGTTAAAGGGGTAGTTTGGTGTTTTCAAAAGAGTTTGTGTGAAGTCCTTGATCAGCTCTGCCCCTGTAAGGAGAGCAGAAATGGAAGTTATATTGCATATGGCTGCAGTCAGAGTGAATACCTGAATTAAAAGTGAAAGCAAACCAAGAATACAGCCCGGAGGTGGTTGTTCACTTCATATTATAGTCGACTAAATTTACAGTAGATTTCATCGACTAAGATGTGAAATTTCATCAACTAAAACTAGGCTAAAATTAGAGCAATCTAGATGACTTAATTATGACCAAAACTAAAACATATTTCAGCCAAAGACTAAAACTATATTAAAAAGTGCTGTCAAAATGCACACTGGAACACTTCATGCACTGAGTTGATCTTTTCCTCTCACTCCCTGCTGTTTCTCTTTTGCATCCTGCACCCAGTTTCGCAGCAGTTTGGCTGAACTTAAGCTACCCTCCATAACCTCTCACTACCCCTCACTCCTCCATCAGGACATTAACGAGGCAGCACTTTCCAGTATCCTCTCTCTTCTTCTCAAAAGCACCGATGCTCTCCCACAAGCTCGCACGCCCGCACACACACACACAAGCACATGCACAGACTTCCTCCCAGCTGTCTCTGCTAAAACATTAAGCATCCAGACTTTTGATCATGCAGCGTCAGCCCGACTACAGAAATAGTAACAAATGAACCCTCTGCAGAGGCGAATCTGCGGGGCCCGTCTTGGCTTTGATTGGATCACACAACGGGCGAGCCCACCCTTCACATGCTCACAAAAAAGGAGGCTGGGCTGCTGTGAGCTAAATGCATCTGGTCTGCATTAGCGCTGTATTACTCATCTGGGATGCATGTCTACCCCTGCTGTGGAGACCACCCCCTTTTTATTTATGGACTACTGGTTTGGCTTTTCATAAAAGAACGAGGAAAAGAAGATTGAGTGAGAATCATTATCTGCCGTACATTTACAGAGCTTTTTCAGATTAAACCTGTCATAAAATAATACAGGAAAATCACAGGAAAGGATCTTTTGTGATGTGCTATTTACAGCCCAGTGTTCTTGCTTAATCGTCATATGATTTAATTTTAATGCCTGAGTAGGCTACTCATATGTGCAGGATAATTTGACTCTGTATGGCTGCCTCTCCTCAGACGATACATCCTGACCAATGACGGAGCAGAGGCCAGTGAGCAAATACTGCGCCCCAAAAAGTCGACCAAAACTCCACTTTTCTTCAGTTTAATCACACCAACGCTCTCCAAAGCTGCCAAATCCCATCAGCCACGCCAGATCCCCCCTTCCTCTATTTTTTCTGCCTTTATCAAGGGTTGTGTCACATTTCAGGGGGGGTGTAAACAACCTCGAAACTGGCCTAGCCTCCCCCCCAGGAGCTGTCACATCCCTTTCAACGCCACATTAGATCAGAAACACAAACACACACACATGCGGGCAAACACTGCACAAACCCCCGCGCAACCCTCAGGTTATTGGAAAGAGCTAAGCCCGTGGAGCAGTTGGGCGGCTCTACCGAAAGCAGTGAGGAACACATCAAATAGAGCCAAATCTGTGACGGGATAGGCGAAAATAAAACTGAGACGCCAGTTGTGCTTAGGGGGAAAAAGGCTTGAATCACCATTGTAATTTGGCCTTTAGTGCGGCAGAGCTGCCGCGCCATGAGTCTGAATTTAGGAGTGACTCAAATTCACCGCCCTTTAATGAAATGTAAATTTGACTTAATAGTTGAGTAAGCTCATATGTCCATGTGCAAATTAGAATCAGCTCATTAAGTGTAGTGGCATACACTGAATCAGTATGTAAATCAGGAACAATTGTGATACACGAACATACACCACGCAGGCTCATTCTTTTTGCTCAAGCTTCTGTGATGATTGAGTCTCACTGATTTTGGGCCCAGATAGGCAGAAAGCCAAAGTCCTGTGTGTCTGGGCCCCTGAAAGACCAAGTAAGGGCCCTTTAAAATGGTTTATTCTACATTAAACCCACGTGCTGGATCAGAATCATGGTGTCTATAGGGCTGAAAGATTTATCATTTTTGGATTGAAATCACAATTTCAGACAACGCAATCATGTGATCGCCAAGGCTGCTATTTTTTCCAGCACTCCTGACTGACCCAGGATGTTGTGTCAACTATTTTACACAAACTTTTTTACAAATTTGCAGCAATTTTCATTCCCGGAAGTGCTGGTAAGCAGCTCAATAATATAAATCCTCTGTTTAGGAGTAGAAGTTGGAGTACCCCTTGAATAATGAAAACAGATTATAGAATATATTACCATAATCTCTCGATTAAAACATGCATTTTTTGCTTTGAAATAAGCTCTTAATTTCTCAGGTGCAAGTACAAGCAAAATACTTACCCTATTTGGTCTCGCCAACATTGCTAATGGAAACACAGCTGATACAAAAAAAAGTAAAATATTCTCTTTCTCTGCAAAAGCACATGCAAAAACAGGCCATCTTGTGAGCAAGGGGTCACAAAATAGCTGCGCTGTGATTGGTTGAAGACATTGGCATGTTGATAGCTGCTCTCTGATTGGTCGGTACACTACGACTGAGCATGCTCAGGCAGAAATTGAGTAACCGCACCCATGAAGCAAGAAGTGTTTCCACATCTGTTTGAGAGAGAAAATAGCGTATGGAATTTATTAAAGCTGAAATTTCATTGAATGAAACTTTGAATAAAGGTCATTTTAGAGTTGTCTGAGAGAGTAAGGTTATATGTGTTATATTCGAGTACATTGTTTTTCCAGGCAAAAATTGTGAAAATATGGGGTGCATGTTATAATCAAGCATGTGTTATAACTGAGATATTACGGTAATGTTGGTATAAACCTTTTTTGAAGCTTTATATTTTCAAGTTTTTGTTTATTCATACATATTTTTTCCTCTTTTAGACCGCCCAACAAATATGTAACAGTGTGACCCTCTGGCACTGAAAAAAAAAAATTGGTCCTCTTAGTTATCAAAGTTTCCAACCCCTGCTGCCAATAATCTTGCTGTAGCATCTAGTCGAGCCAGTGTTGTTTTTGAGTAGTTTTATCCTATAGATGGGTTAATTACAAGGCTTTCTGTGACACCATGTTTCTGTACTGGCTACCATCTGCCACTGGTTATCTCCCCAGGGAAGAAGCTCACAAGTTCCTTTACTGGCACTCATGTTTATTCGAGCCATGTTCCTCTGTAATCCGCTTCAAAAAACTCAAACTAACCCTTTAAATGGCAACACATAGTCCAACACTAAGGGTTCAGTGGTTGGTCCCTCTGACCTCCAAAGTGATACTATTATCAGAAAGAAGGTTTTATGGTTTGAAACTTTATTTAATTGAAGCATCCATATATAAGTGTGTATTTTTGTTGACTAGATTGGGAATGTGAGTATCTGGGTTAAAGAAAAGTCTGGTTATAACTGCTTAAATTTAGGATGGGCCCTTTTTTTAAACTTCGTGGCTTCCACTATGAGGCTAGGCCCATCCCCCCTTATGTGTGGCCTTGGGCACAGCATATGTGAAACCAGCTCTCTTTTCTGTTACGATATATCTGAGGTTAACCTCGAGTGTCGTTACAGAGCCAGCAACAGCAGAGTTCAGAAAGCCACAGAGCCGAGTTTGCAGCCAACACAAACGTGGACACCGCCGCTCTCCGGGAGCACTATAGGACACAGGATTTGAGTCATGACACGTGGCAGAGCAACTGTTCTGTTTCTGAAAGGTCACAGATTTGAGCCACACAAACACACAAGCACTGTGGCACCCTGCCCACTCACCACGCCGTGCACCTACATGCTGCAGTTTGATTCAGACCCCCTAAGCTCTGCACCGTGGGCTCACAGACCTGAAACACCAAAGCAGCAGTATATACACGTTGGTGCAGAGGGAAGAGTTTCATTTGATTTTGCTGGAATCCAAAATGTTGATGTTTTTAAACTGATGTGGTAAAAGGCAAGACAAAAGAGAACAAGAGGGATAAACACGATTCTATATTGAATTTAATGCACTACAGAGACGAGGTTTTTAATGTTCAACTGATAAACTTCATTGCTTTTTGCAAATAGTCACTCATTTTGAATGTGATGCCAGCAACATGTTCCAAAAAAGCTGGGACAGGGACATTTTTACCTCTGTGTTACATCACCTCCTTCCTTTTGACAACATTCAGGAGGAATGAGGACACCAACTGTTGAAGCTTTGTAGTTGTAATTCTTTCACTGAAAAAACTCACATCTAGGTGAGAGTATGGTCCAATTTCAAGACAAAAGAAATCTCACTAGACTTATTCTAATCCACAATCCCCTTACATGTCTGGATTAAGATCTTATTTGAAGATATAAAAACTGAACATAAAGCCAGTTGCTTGTAATAATAAGTCAATTAATCTGCCAATAAGATGAGACAAATTTAACTTGAGCAGATATTAAACCTGAATTTTTGACTCTCACTGAGTCAAACTTTCCTTGTTACATTGGCAGATATTTTCTCTTCATTACAAGCCATTTAATGCCTTATTTTTGCCTTTCATGCCTTAAAGTAAGATATTTATCTGGACTTGTTAAGTGAATGTGGATTAGAACAAGTGTTTTAGATATTTTTGACTTGAAGATAGTCAAACACACTTGCCTAGATCTGAGTTTTGGCAGTGTTCACATCCTTGCTTAATGCACAACTTCAGTTGCTCAACAGTCCAGGGCCTCCATTGTCGTAATTTGTGCTTCATAATGAACACATTTTCAGTAGTAGACAGATCTGGACTGCAGACAGACCCCAGATTTGGAAGAAGTGTCCAGTACTGTAAGACCTTAAGATAAGAATGTTTGCTGTGTTGAAGCATTGAATCATGAGATCAGATCTATTTCTTCCACTTAATTCCACTTTATCTTTAAGTGAAGCTTGCAGCAGGGCGTTTCAAACCTTCATTTCTATTCAGACAAAGTTTTATGAAAATACAAAAGCCAGACTGCCTCATATTTTTGGGTATAGTATTTGTGATTTATTGTCTTTGGATATGAAATGGTTGTGAACTAGGCCAGAGAGGGTCTGGAGCCCATTTCTCTGGTTGTTTGTTTTTCCACAAAGACCTTCATATGTGTCCCAGAAGAATTTCTGGAGATAAAAAATTGAGTCTTTTGGGTGGGTGTTTAAAAAAGAAGGGAGCTTGACTGATGCGGAGGAGGGGGCTGTGGTTTTTTGGAGTCTTGGCTTTGTTGCAGTTAAATATAGGTTTGAGAAACACCACAAGATGAGAGAGGCCCTGCCTTTCTGTGAGATCATTTACGGGGCCCGCTGGCTCAGAAACACATTAATGAGAAACACAAGTGCACATTTAAGCACACTCCAGACAATTTTGTTGATTGTTTGGATCTTTTCACATGAGTAGACCTTTAAAAAGTCTTTGAGAATAGATTTTACAATCAAAAGAAGAGAGTTTGATGAGCTGTGTTGCTCTGCAGGATCATCTGGCTTCACTTGATGTTTTCGTGTGGGCTTCGCTCTGTAATTTTAGTGTCTGTCTCTTCTTCCAGCCCGTAAAACTCGCACTCAGACCCCCAAATTTGAGTTTAATTACTCTCTTTGCCACAAATGTACCCTCTCCTCTTGTGAGTTTTCCTTTCAGGCATTAAAAAACCCATCTGTGAAGTGTTTTCTGGTATAAATATCACCCTCGCAGCAGTTGTATCCCTGTTTCTTTTGTGCAGACCTGGGATCAAACGCAGCGCTGATATGAGTTTGACCTGAAGGGGGCAGGGACTCTCCCGCGAGGATTTACGCCAGCCTCCGAGTTCGAGCCAATAAACACTCCATTCAAACGGAGCGATGACACCGGACAGGCTGAGCGCTTTTGTCAGGGCTCTTTCTGCCGCATGAGCTCAATCTCTCTGGGTCCAAAGTATCCTCTGACGATTCAAGATCACAGAAGCCAGAAATTGGCACTTGTGAGCACCGTTTAGCCGGCTGTGATGTAAAGTAATGGCCGAGGTTACGGAAAGTGTTATGGCTGGAAAGAATGACCGAAAAGTCAAACAATTGTCCTCAAGTATAACAGCTAAAGGGGCGGCGGGGCCCTTTCATGGTTTGTCTATTGATTTTTATCTTGGTGTGGTATCGTGAATCATCAGGGAGGGGTTGTGTTACTGTCCTTTGGCCCATCAGGGACCACATCGGCCCTGCATGGAGATTGGAGGTTTGGGATTGAGGCGAAAAGGTTGATTGTATTAGTGACTTCTGTCAGGAATCATTTGAAGACCAGTTTAGAAACAAAGTGGGTCTTTTTGAACTCTGGAGGTGACCTTGACATTTGGGTGTCCAAGCAATCTTATCCATGGGGATTTGTGTGTGTGTGTGTGTGTTTGTGTGTGTGTGCCGGTGACAGTATGTGCACAAAAGCAAAGCTCTTAAGCATCTTATGGGTTAATTTCTCCTTTATCCTACAGTTCACCTTCAATTATTAATAATAAGCAAAGCAAATACTGTGACGGAGTGTTGTGTAGCTCTTCAAACAACACTCATCTCTTCCCTTTTGTTCACAAATCCTTTACAGCCTGTAAAATGGGAAAGCAAGGAAGATTCTACCATCCCATTTTTTTTCAATTGGAACATCTTTAAAATAAGAAAAATATCTATTTAGACATTGGAAGACAAAACATAAAGATACAGCGGATCAAGATCAGTACAGAATTTTCACAATAAGCCCTCTTTTTTTTTTGTTCGAAAAGGATGTAAGATGAAGTCCATAACTTATCTAGTCCTACCCCTTTTTTCCAAAAATGAACTAAAAAAATTCAAGTCTCAGGCATTCAAAAAAAAACAAAAAATACAGCTTGATACGGCTAATAGTAAAACTGTAACAGAGAATCTAAACATTACCCACAGTAAAAATCAATCTAATTTGATGTACAGTCTGTTTCAAGGCACATCTTTGTCTTTTACTTCATGCCATCCTAGTCTGCTATTTTTAACATTTTTTTGAACCTACTTATTATTGTACATGTTTTTATTTCTTTAGTGCAGCTGTTCCACAGATGAACTCAGTTTGTCGATATGCAGTGTTGTCTCATATTAGTCCTGACTGATTGTTTTTTTTAACATAAACCGCTAAGATTATGTGTACTCTCTCTAAAGTGGAATTAATTTTAAATACTATTTGTAAACTGATCTTGACTGACAGGGACCCCCCAAAATATAATATTATCACTACTTTTGGCCATAGGTTTTAAAGATGTTTTCTAGTCATGTGAAAAAATACCAAAATATTTTTGTTTTTATTGCAAAAATATAACATTCAGGCAGTGGACACCCATAAAATAACATTTATATATAAAAATAGGCACCCTTCAACATTTGCTAGAGTATATTGATTTATTTATGCTTTTTCTGTGCCAAATAGCATCTGAAAATATTTGGGTCCAAGGGTTAGAAGCACAGATTTGAGAGGACTGACTACAATAAATAAAACATTTTAAATGCTTGAAATGGTTCAAATGCCTGAAAGTTGCGTATCATTCTAGGAATGTATTTTTGCACTTTGAATTTGATGCCTGCAACGTGTTCCAAAAAGCTGGAGCAGGGGCATGTGTGCCACTGTGTTACATCACCTTTCCTTGAACAACACTCAGTAAGTGTTTGTGAGCAGAGAACAGTAACTGTTGAAACTTTGTAGGTGGAATTCTTTCATTCTTGCTTGATGTATGACTTCAGCTGCTCAACACTCCAGTGTCTCTGTTGTTGTATTTTGTGCTTCATAATGCTCTGCACATTTTCAATGAGAGACTGTCTGGACTGCAGCAGGTCAGTCTAGTACCTGCACTCTTTACTCTGAAGCCACACTGTTGAAACACGAGCAGAATGTGTCTTCATTGTCTCTGAAATAAGCAGGGACGTCCCTGAAAAATATGGGTGGCTGCAAGTTACTCCAAAACCTGTATGTACCTTTCAGATGTGCAGGTTACTCATGCCATGGGCACTAACACCCCCCATACCATCACAGATGCTGTCTTTTGACCTTTGCTCTGATAACAGTCTGGATGGTTCTTTTCCTCTTTAGCCCGGAGGACACCACGTCCATGATGTCCAAAAACAGTCTGAAATGTGGACTCAGACCACAGCAGACTTTTCCACTTTGCCTCAGTCCATCTCAGATGAGCTTGGGCGGTGTTTCTGGGTGTTGTTGATATTTGTCTTTGTCTTTGCATGGTAGAGTTTGACCTTGACCTTGTAGATGTAGAGATGAACTGTGTTAACTGACAGTGGTTTTCTGAAGTGTTCCTGAGCCCACTTGCTGATACCCTTTACAGAATGATGCTGCTTTATAATGCAGTGCTGCCTGAGGATTGAAGGTCACAGGCATTCAGTGTTGATTTTTTGGCCTTTCTGCTTTCTTACAGGGATTTCTCCAAGTCTTTTGATGAGATTATGGCCTGTAGATGATGAAATCCCTAAATTTTTTGCAATTGTATGTTGAGGGGATGCTCCTTTTCTACCCAATCATGACTCTCACCTGTTTCCAGTTAACCTGTTTAACTGTGGAATTTTCCAAACAGATGTTTCTGAGCATTCCTCAACTTTCCCAGTGAATTTTATCAGCTTAAACTCTGAATATTGTGTCTTTAGAATTAAGGTTTGTAATCATAATTGTGCTAATAGTTGAGTAGTTTCTCTCTCTTTCTCAGTCCATTCTCATCTTTATCCACTGTCTCTCTTCTCTGTCAAATAAGGGCCAAACCCCCCATCTCATTTATTTATAGTCAGTATGAACTTTAATAACTTGGCTAACTTTAAAACCTTCACAGACGAAGAGCTCTCTCCTCTCTTTTCTCACAGCTTTTCTGTCGTGCTCCCCTTCTGCACTTAAAGGTTAAACAGTAGGTGGTGACTGGCTTTTCCTTCATGAGTAACAGCTGCATAAACCTGTAAACAGCTCTAAACGATGTATTTAAGGTTCGGGGACAGCTCAGAAACAAAGATTGTAGAATTACTCGACATCTTTTATTTTTATTTTTATTCATGCGACAAAGTGGGAAAAAAAGTGATTCAGAACTGTTTTTACACAAATGTATGCATGCAGACTCTTCAGTTCAGACACGGAAATGTATAAGTATAGAAATTAAATAATAGCTAAATAACCTTTACTTCCCTGATAAGTTTGGGCTGGAAAGTTATGTAGTATCCAGACAGAGGGGGAGGTTTAAGGACAAGAGAAAGAGGAGAGCTAGATTAAAAAGTAGGGCAGGAGATGAGAAAATATTCACTCATACACGCACAGGGACACACATGAGTGCACATACACGTACAGAGACAAGCATGCAAACCCCTTGGGGCGCCGACACAAGCAGTGTTTTCTCTTTTGTTTTGGCTCTGCACTTACTGCGAAGTGGAGCATAGGTAGCTAAGACGATGGCGCACATCGTCATGGGAGAAGAAGATGTCAAAGAGAGAATGAAAACATACAATAGGATGTATTTTCATTTACCTCAGCTGAGGGCTGGGCAATATGGCCTAAAATAAAATCCCTGATTTTTTTCCTCAACACTCGAGTTATGATTTTAGTCGATTTTTTTCCATCTAAAAAAAAAACCAAAAACCTCCAAGTGACACAAAATGACATGAATCAAGTTTTGCCTTTATGTTGTCCAAAATATATCCCCAACCAAACAGAATTTCCCTCTTAAAGTTAAAGTGTGTGTCAGATAATGTTGATTATGCAGTTCAAACATAGGCGGGTTTGTCTACTTAAACACCAAAAGCTGAGGTATTTGCTCAATATATTAACATGAAACTCTCTGATCAAAATTTAATCTCACTTAAAAAAACAAATAAAAGTCTAAACGTGTGCTTGTGCAAAACCTGACAGAGCCTACATCATGAAAACTGTACATTTTTAGTATTTATATTTTCAAACATTGCAATTTACAATTGGAGTAAGTCAAGAAAAAAACTCAATTTTTAAATTGTAAGCAGAAAATAATTTGATTTAATCAATTTAATCAATATATTGTCCAGCCCTTCCTCAGCTGCAGAAAGATACTGTTCAAAATGGGAGAATGCACATTAAAGTATTCTTGATGGTCCCTCTGTTTTTTAATGTCACCTTTGACCTGACACCAAGGGTTTCTACAGCAGAGTTAAACATAAGCTGTGTTCAAAGCCGTTCACTCATTCACTCTCTCACTATCCCTATATGGTGTTAATGAAATAGTGAACTACATAGGGAATGACCGATCAAGATTTCGGACACTACACTGAAATTTTCTAACCATCATTGCGTCAGTTGATGCTCCGGATATTCCTGTGACACAAGTGGATGCGGCAAGCATCACGGACACAAAGTGGGCACTCAGGAGGAAAACAATGGTTGTACTGATGTCAATAAATTGTTGAAATGTCAGTGGTTTGGAAGTTTAATTCTTTTGTGTCTCGATTGCGAGCTGTAACGGCCCATGATAGTTCACGAGCTAACTACAGCTACTTAGAGCGAGCTAGCGAAGTAATGGTTGGTTGTAGTTAGCTTATGAGCTACGAGTATGCACCCCTGTATGGTCGCTAAGACTGAAGTTTTGTCATGGTGACTTGATCGTTGCTGTCCCCACAAAAAAAAAACAAAAAAAAAAAAAACCTTGTTCTTTTACAACCATAAAGTTGTTTTTGGTTTTCGATTCCCATCCCTGCTTTCTTCCCTGACAGGGTCTTGGCTGGTCCGTGATGGGGCCTGAGAATTTGATGAGAATTTGTGGCATCAGGTTTGTTCTCCCTTGATTTAGCAGCTAATCTGATAACTAGTGAAGGCAGCTGGCCTGGGAGGGGACAGTTGAAGCAGCTGGATTTGTACATTTAATTAAGCTTATAATAAGAGGAAAAAAATCATTTCAAAGTGATAATGTCAAAATAATGAAGGACAAGCAAAGAAAGCACATTGAATGTATCATCCATCCTGATTTTCTTGTTTTCATTATTGTCTAAACTTATAATTGAAAGGGAATTTCAGTTAATTAATTAGCAGTAGTTTGTCCTTTTGTTGTGAAGTTCTCTTTCATTTAATGACAAAAAAACACTTTTTTTTAAGCCCTGATCACTAAAAGGGTAATGGAGAAGGGCCTCATATTGCTCCATGTCTTCCAAAAGGCTTAACTTACCGTCATCAGATGAAAGATCTTCCAACAGACCTGTGTCCAGAGGGTAAATCCACATAACATCCATCATTTTGTGTCCACTTTATACCACAAAAAGCTGAATTTCTCCATGTTTGCAACCCTGCTCTGAGAGGTCGACCAGGACGTGACCTTAAGTTCATAAAACCATCTCGCCTCCATAACCTTGACAATAAAATATACATTTCACCTTGGTAAGGTCAGCTGGAGCAGCCTTCGCTATCCCCCACACTGACTTACTGTATGTACACTCTCAGGTGTTAAAAGCTGGGAGCACATTTCCCAGACATCCCTGCCTCTGTAACTCAGGGTTTGGAGTGAGACAGACGGTGTGAAGGAGAGACGGAGAGGCAGACTCAGGCATGTCGGGGAATTGAGATCTAAATGGCAATATACAGTAAAATGTATTTCAGCCTCTGCTCTTTGCGTCACTGTCTTTCCCCCCCAGAAGGCATCATGGGAAGGTAGAGAGACGGGCTGGATGGCGACCTTCGGCTTCGTCCTTCACAAAACAATGGCTCTAATAATCTTGCTCTCCCCCTGAGGTCGTCAGTAATGAATACACTCTGAAACTCGGGCTCACACCGGCACATATCAGCACCGTTATGTAAAGGCGGATCGATGGGACTTCAGGTTTAAGAAAATAGTTAAAAAACATGAAGTTAGCTTTTTGGCTGCATCGTCCTCGCCTGCTTGTACAGGCGGTTAGGGTTAAACTTCTCTAAGGGATTAATAGATGTGTTTCAGATGTGCTGCAGATCATCTTTAGAGTGTTAAATAAATAACTAACGTTCCAAATTAGGCCAAAATCTTTACGCAGTTTAGACGATGTCAGGAGAACAGCAGGTAAAATTAATCAAGTTTTAATCTCAGTTATAATTACTGCTCTCCAGTTATGAAAACTGGCTAATCAAGATTAAATATTACTTTTTCCTCTTTTTCTGTTATTATTATTATTATTGGCATTATTTTGAGGTATTTGTATTTCTACAAGCGTATTTCTATGTATTGTCCATTCTTCAATGTGCTAAAGCATAAACGTTCAATGAAAGCATGTGGTGGGTGTTTTAAATCAGTGAGATATCGTGTTTCGTCACCATAATATCAATATCTATTAAAATATTTGTGATGATGATTTTTGACAAAACTGAGGAGCCCTAATAGCTTGTAGTGTTGCCTAAAACACCTAGCCAAACCACAAATCAAACCAAAAAAAAAATATGAAAATCAACCAGTCATGAAATACAATATTAGATAACAAAACAACACACAAGGAAAAATACTCAGGTAAAAAAAAAAAAAAAACACTAATTGTAAATTAAAAAAATGAAAACAAACTCCAATGCATGCAAACGATAAAAACAACAAAACCCAAGTTAAAGATAACAAATGTGTTTAAAAAACTGATCAGAAATTAAAACAACAATTAAAAAACTAACAATATTTTTTTTTTCAAAATATTAATTTATGAAACATAATCACCTAGAAGTAATCAGATAGCACAACCCTCTGCTAAGGCATTTCTAACATTCTTAGCTGGAAAACTGCTCTGTTTCGAGATATTAACAAATGGTTAAAGAATTCCAGGTTCTGCATCCATATTCATATCACCACCAAAATGTTATAACATTTCCTCTGTGCCATAATCAACTTTCCCTGAAATTAAATTCAGTTACGCTCAGAACTTTTCTTACAGACTAACAGATTTACAGAAGCAAATACGTAACCTCTGTGAAGGAGGCAATAAACCTTAACAAACAAGACAACGCCACATTAAAACAAGCAATAAAAACAATATGACAAAACACACAAAAAATTACACTTAAAGCAAAAGAAAACATGTTGAAACACAGCACATAAACGCATCACAAATTTAAAAATCAAAGAATCAAACGAAAGAGAAAAACAACACCAAAAAGAGAGACGAAAAAACAAATGAAGAAAGACGACACAAACATGAAAACACAGAAACAAATAAGAAACACAACATGCAACAAAGTACAAAAATTAATAAAACAGAAATAACAAAAAACACAGTATTAAATCAAAGAGCACAACAACAAATAACCAAAAAAAACTCAATAAATAAATAAAAAACTAAACTCAATGCAACACATTACAATAATTTTAGATAACCATGTTGTGGTTCCTTGATTTTTGAGTGTCTTTGTTGTGCCTTCCTTATTGTTTTTTTTTTAACTTGTGATTTCTTCACTTTTGTGTTTGTTTTGTTATTGTTTGTCATGTCCTATGAATTTATTTTGATAGTGCCTTCTTTATTTTTTGTTGTGTAATTCTTGTTGTTTTCTTTTTTTTTAATTTAATTGTTTGTGTATTTTTGTTTCACACTCAAGGGCCACCGTACATTTTAGACTTTTCTCACCGTCTTTTTATCAAATAAACTGCAGATAAATTCCTGCGCTCTGCCTTAATTGCAGAAACAAAGGTTTAGTTGAGGAGGTGAGGCTGCTGATTTCACCCTCCTCTTCAAACTGCCTTCATGTGGGAGTGATTTTGACCGTTACTCCTCCTCACAGGTAAACATGACTGATGGCAGGTCCTCGGTGGTCTTTGCTCGGGGCCCTCAAACTCCTTAAAGGCCCCCCGGCCTCTCTGTTCTCTGGATGTGTGTGATGGATGGGCTGCTCTATCATATGAGTAATACTAATATAGGCCTGTCTGCGTGCTCTGACTGCAGCCCTTGCAAATTGAATTTGTCAGCAGCCTCTTTTTCACCTCTCCTCCTGTGTGTGTCTACAGCTCTGTGACTAATCTGCCAAGTTTTTACATCATCTAAAAACATTCCTCGCCGCTCTGCCGCTGTTAGAGCGATCGGACCTCTTTTAAACGAGCCATGCTGTATTCAAATGACCGGGTATCGACCCGGATCATGTCGGCTTCATCTGGAGGAGGAGGGCCAGAGCGCCGGGCTCTTCTTTCTTATGTGCTCCTCATTCTTTAACTTTGTCGAGTCGGCCGCTCTCATCCTCTTTATTTTTCTCATTTTCAAGCCCCTTCGTTTTTTTTTTCCCATCATATCTGCTTCCAAAATCGTCTGTGGGTTTTACTGGCCTGCTGCAGAGCACTTACCCCTTCCAAGTAGCAATCTCTAAAAAAAAAAGGCCCTTATTCCTTCGCCTTGTTCCCTTCCTCGCCCAATACCTGCGTGTGCCTCCCATACTAAATAAGCCTCTCGCAGAGAGATAAAAGATGGACAAAAACAAGCCTCATCTCCGTCTCTCCTCTGTTTTCCTTCCTCCCCTCTGAGCAATAATCTAGTAGATCTCCAAAACACAAATTTGTCAGTCTTGATTGTGTGTACCTTCAGGTTGCAGTGCCACGTGTGCCAGCGAGTGGCGTGCAATCACTTCAGTGTTAATTTTGTTGACTAATTATTTTTGTCATTGTTTTCGTCAACAACCTTTTCTTCTCTGACAAAAACTAGATAGTAACTAATAAAAATGAGTGCACATGGACAATAACTGAAGCTAAATTAACTGATATTTTCTTCAACAAATAAAAAATAGACGAAAATGTTTGACAAAGACTTCATCCAAGTTAGTACAAGTTAGGAATATATCCAATCACAGCTACCTTGAGTGTGTAGAAAGGTTGGATGAGTTCAGAGGGACATCCAATCACAGCTGCCTTAGCTTGGTGGTGGTGGGATAAGTTGTGGAGCGATCCAATCAGAGCTCCTCTCTTTATGAATTGATATATTCATGTAGAGCAGGTTCACTGTTTGTTGTCAGTTCTGGTATTGTAACTGAGATGCTCTGCCAGGTAGCCTAAATAAAGGGGACTGCATTTCACACAAAAGTTCAATTTGTTTCTGTTCATTTATACATTCAGACTTTACTAGCATTCAATAAAGGGTTATTAGATGTTTGATTTTATCCAAGTGTAAAACATGACTTCAGAAATTCAAGAAAGCATAAAAAATGCCTTACACTTTACACTTCATATTTAGTCGACTAAATTTACAGCAGATTTCATCGACTAAAATGTAGTGAAATTTCATCAGCTGTCATATTTTCTCATTTATAACACTCTTTTTTTCGCTTAAATAAGGTCTAATTTTCGGGTGCATTACCGCCAAACTTGCATAATTCTTATTAAACTGACTGTTAAACTGTTCTAATCAGATATTTTGGGTCTTAATTAGTTTACCTTTGTGTAATAATCGTGTAATTCTCAAGTGTTAGAGCAAGGGGACCAAAATAGCTGCGTTGTGATTGGTTGAAGACATTTGCATGTTGATACCTGCTCTCTGATTGTTCGGTACACTACGACTGAGCATGTTCGGGCAGAAATAGAGTAACTGCACATGCGTGAAGCAAAAGGTGTTTCCGCATCTGGTTGAGAGAGAAAATCATGTACGGTATTTGTTGTGAAAATAGTGAAATTTCATTGATTTAAACTTTGAATAAAGGTCATTTTTGAGTTGCCTGAGAGAATAAGGCTTGGGCAAAATGTGGGTGCCTGTTATAGTTGAGTACAGTTGAGTTGAGTTTTTTCCTAGAAAAAAGCATGAAAAAATGGGGTGTGTGTCATAAACGAGGGCGTGTTATATTCAAGAAATTACATTAAAACTAGACTACAATTAAAACAATTTAGATGACTAAATTATTTCCAAAACTAAAAGATATTTCAACCAAAAGACTATAACTAAGATTAATTAGTGCTGTGAAAATTAACACTGAATCACACATAAACTTTTACACTATGTTTGTCCCCCCCCCAGCTGTCAATATGCTGCTGAGGTGAAAGCAGAGCGTGATGGTCATCCAGCTGGCTGCTTGTTTGGATGATAGCACATTAACACTCGGGGAGCAACATTGACGTCAAAGGATCCTCTCTCCCGCCTGCTATTGTGAAAAAAAGGATCTGTGTGGCTAAAAATGGCTGCATCTCACCTGTAAAGAGCTCAATTTTACAGCCCGCGGCCCTCTTCGTGGGTCTTTTAAACACACTGTAGGCGTCTTGTTTTCAGCATCTACAATATCAGCCTCTCTCAATCAGGCTGTCGGCTTTTGTTTGTCTCCGCCGCAGCAATTACACTTTACCCTGCCTTACCCATACTCTACCTCCTCCTTCACTTTCACTTAAATCCCATCAACATTTCCCTCTTTCTGGCTCTTCGATCTGTTTTCTTGTCTCTTTCTTCTCTTCAGCACCATCAGTCTGTGTCTTCTTCCCTCTTCACAGGTTTTTGTGTCACTGCATGACCTTTTCCTCTTTTATTTTTATTTTTCTGAGTGTGTGATCAACGACTATTAAGGTTTCACTTGTTCCACAAATAAATTAGAGTCTCTCTGTGCTGTAAACATAGTGAATATTGCACTGAAGCTTGATTTGAAGAAAATCTTGAATCTCAATATCTGCCAGAATAATTGCAATTAGATCTTTTCCTGACATCTTTCAGCCCTAATCTCCAGCCTTTCTTTTAGTTTTAAGACTGACAAGGGTATATGATGCATGAGAGCCTGACAGATATTACAGATCAATGATGATGAATGTAGTGATTAAGAAAAGGATGAAAACAGTGTGACACCTCTGAGTTATTATGATGATGCGACTCGCTTGTGTTGTTGTTCATCTTGGTAAAGGACCCGACAAATTAGACTGAGATTCACACTCAGCCGAGGTAGTAATTCTCATTTTCATGCATGCGAGTGAGTGTGAGTTTGTGTACACGTGGGTGGAGCAGCCATCACTCTTCACACTCTATGCATCAGAGTGTAACGTATAATTCATGACTTTCAAACACTTGGCTGCTCTTCCTTCTGATTTCTTAACTCAGGCTTCCTCAGTTTTTCGCTGTTAAATGTTCATGCAAAGAAGAAAAAACCTTTTTGTTTATTGTCTATATGCACGACTTTTAATCTGTATGTCAGGTTACATATACTGATGAACCAGAGAGAGAGAGAGAAGGAGAGAGAGAGGGGAGGGAAGAGATCTGTCAAAATGACACTTAAAGGCTCGCCGAGTCGTGTACCGCTCAGCCAGAGTGGAGTAGAAGTCCCCGAGCTCGTGCCTGGTACTCGCACATCTATTTTAATTCTGCTGCTCACTGTCAGTCTTGCCTGACTAACATGTGATCAATATAGGCAGACATCCATGTAATTATGATGGATCGGATTTGCCTGGGCATGAAACTGGGGACGTCTGGGTACGGGGAGGATTGTGACATGTTAGGCGGGGGCCGATCTCATTTAGATGGTGTTTCAGTGATGTTCAACATGTCCCTACGAGGGACGGGAATATTAGGATTTGCATGGCTTGGTTATAATCAGACAAAAATAAGACCTCAAGTTTAGCTTGAGCATTGTTGTCAGTATACTTTATAGACATTTGATTTTAAATGCAATGTAAAAAATGTGAAAATAACATTACTGTGGCATCTTTTGGGATCAAATTAAGCAAGCAGGCAAGTGAGACATCAGGGTTTAAAGATCCAATGTTTTATACTTGTTTTCTTTTTTCACAAACAAGAAGGTTTTTTAGTTCATACCTTTACACGTTTCGACGGAAATCTTCATCAGAAGTGTCACCTGATGTTAGTGTGACGTGTCCTTTTTCAGCTGATCTTACAAAGGCGTGATACTCCTGTCAGATTTGACAGGTAGACCACGCCTCCTGCTGTCTGGTTGCTCCTCCAGGACGGCGCTCCAGGTGTGTGACAGCATGTATGCCCCCTCGTCCTGGTTCATCGTCCTGTGGGCACACTTCCTGATTGCAGTTGCTTCCATGATCCAGCGTTGGTGTCTATTGCTCTCTGTGCACCTGACTTTGGCATTATTCAAGTCCATGATGTGATTACAGCTGAAAAAGGACACGACACACTAACATCAGGGGACACCTCTGACGAAGATGAAAGATTTCCGTCAGAACATGTAACGGTATGGATTAAAAACAGAACTTCTTGTCCGTTAAAAAAAGTATAAGCATGTTATCAACATAGACATAATGGTCCAACGTCTTGTTGTGGTTACTGTTTACATGTCTGAGTATATTTTTTGAAGTTAGGTTGTGTCTGTAACCTTGCAGTGCAGTTGGACCTGCCTGATTTATTGTCTGAAATCACGCAGATCTATCTTGCCAAGCTCCAATCTCCCACGACTTCACGGCCGATCAGGGAAGAGCGGCGGAAAATGAAGACGTGACAACAGCAGGAAACGACTGCATGTTTGAAAACAATGGCGGCTTCTGAAGGTGGATGCGGCAATTTCTGCGGTTTTAAAAGGAGTGGATTCAAGTTCTTCTTTAAAAGAGGAGCAGAGAGCGCCACTTAAAGCTTTTCATGCAGGAAATCATGTTTTTTGGCTTTGGACGATCAAATCAGAGAAGCCGGGAAGCTGGGGATCACTGCTGGGGAACTGGGAGAGATGCAGAATTGTTGCTCGAACGATGCCGAAGCAGTCACTTCCTGTTGTTGTCTTACTCGTAGCCCCACCTCTTCCTGCTTTAAAAGATTTAGCTGTACTGCTTTGGGACAAGCACAATCGTTGAATCAGACGGATCCAGCTGCACTGAAAGGTTAGTTTCACTCTATAGACTCATGAAGACTCAACAGCAGAGGAAACTGAGCCAAACATGAGTGATTTTGACTCAAGTGATGATGACGTTGCTTTCACTGTGGAGGTACGGGGTTACCTGAACAGAAGAGGAGATTCAGTGCACAGGCAGAAGAACACGTACCCATCTGCTGCATCGTAAAATAGTGCCAAACAAAGTACTTCGACATCTTCTGGGCAATCAAGCATTCAACCCAACATAGTTTCATGGATTCTCTCTACATAAAACTAACACAATTACGCAAAATAGCTGTAAACAGCAGTGTATCTTACTGGTTGTCTCAGCTTGCTCTCCTTAAAGGGGCAGCACTGCTGGGAGCCCTTTCAGCCAATTCACTGACTATTGCGTTACTATCTTCAGTTAAGGATGCTCCCTGCAAGTTGAGCTGGTGATACTGTTCTAGTCTGTTCTATGAGAATGAGCGTAACACCAATTAATGCAGAACCGTGAGGATTCATTGACTGTAACTTCTTCAACCTCAGTTTAACATGACAGCCTGTAATCGTCCTATCCGCAGTTCTCACACACCTGAATATTTCATCATTACTGCCGGTCGGTGTGGAGTAAACACCGAAATACAGCAACAAAATCAGCAAGACATCCATTAAATTCAGGGACATTTCTGCAGACTTTAAGCTGCTTCTTCTTTAAAAACCCTGAAGTGTATTCATTCTCTAAATGATTTAGTGTTTTATTTGTGCTTTTCAAACCTTTTGAAAGAAAGCTGCTTCTTCTCTGTAAGCTTCCAGAACAAAAACAGGATTGCCGTCAAGGTAACCAGACAGTCAACATTCAGCCAGTCTTCTCTTGACGTTGTGGTTCCCTTTGTCTATCCCGTCTCAAACATCCCCTGCTGTGTGTCCTGTACACTTTTGTTTCTAAAGAAGCATTAATTCCATTCAGCTCCCTGCTTCTACGCGGTCTTACGGCTTTTTTATGTGTGAGATTACAGCCTTTATTGAGATAAATACATGCTGCAGTACCTGGAAAAGGCGGTCCTTGTTCTTCTAATGGGTTGAGGGGTTGATGGACACAGATGGGAGACCTGGATAATGGCATAATGCTAGGGTTACAAAGAGCTGTCTTCAATTAGGTAGAGGGAAGATAATTTAGAGGTTAGTAGGTCAAGTGCTTTTTCTGAACATGATAGTAATTCTGCGTACATTTCCAAATACAGAGAGACTTAAAACTGATTTTAATGTGACTACAGAGAATTAAAATCAATGATCTTTTGCTTTATATTGATGTTTTTCTCTTGTTGTCACACTGATGGGCAATGAACACTCCCCTCTACATTACACCATGGAGAAGTCAACAGTCTTGGCTGATGGCTGCATTTTTTTTTGCCTAGGTTGGCCTTTATTTTTTTCTAATAGAACATACAGATTTTTTATTGCCAAATTTTAGTGCCAAGTTCAACCTTTGAGAGAAACCCAAAGAGTAGTAAACAGTGGATCAATGCTGTTAAAGGCTCCCTTGTGTCTTGCGCAAGTAGCGCAATCCAGAAGGACTTGGGTTGTCCAAGTCCCGACTGATCCACATTTGGAAGTTGTTTTGTTAGCAGGAGAGGTGCCATGACTTCCTTGGCACTGCCAAAGTGTCCTTGAGCAAGACAAGACCTAGTGCTGAAGTAGTGCTTCATCAGGTGCAGCAAGCCATCAATCTGACACATCTCTGTTAGCCAATGATTGCAGGAGCTGTTTGTGCGTTTCAGCCTGTGTTTGTGTAGCATGTCTCAACAACAGAGTGTAAAGAATATAATTTCCCCTCAAGGGATCAGTAAGGTTTGTCCTCTTCTTCTAAGCTGCATCAGTATCGCCAAACAGACTTCTCATAATAACTTCATCAAGACATTTCTTAACTAGAAGTGCCCTGAGAGCACAAACCTACACCAAGGCATTCACAATATTGGCAGGCAAGGTTATTATAAAAAATGTGGAAGACTTCCCCATCTCGGACCAATAAGAAATCCTCTTAAAAGCATCCCTGAATCCACATCTGGATTTGGATCAAGACCATCTTTGTAACGCTCTCTCCTTGTGCCATCTCAAACAATCCCTGGGAGTTTCATGAAGATTTGTTGTGATCTTATGGAGTCATGAGTGAAAATGTGGAAAACTGCCTCATCTCGCATTGCTTGCAGTCCATAAAAAACAAACTAAAATCCCTGTTTTGGATCTTCACCATAATCTAATCACTTCTTCACTGTGCCATTACGAAGTTTAATCTACAATGTCATGAAAATCCATCATGCATCTTACAGAGTTATTGGCAAAAATGCCCTACCCCCTCAATGTTAACTATATTTAAAAAAAAATCCTAAATCTGCATTGTTTTTGGATCACCACTAGAACTAGGAGTGCTCCATGAGCACAGACCTACGCCTACAGAGTGTTATTGTGAAGAATGTGAAAACTTCCCTATCTTGGACCGAGAACAAATCTTCTTAAAAACATTCCTGAATCCACATCTGGATTCGGATCAAGACCAACACTGTTATGCTTTTTGCTTTTGCCATCTCAAACATTCCCTGCAAGTTTCATGTAAATCTGTTGTGATGTTATTGAGGTATATAAAATGTGGAAAACTGCCTCAACTTGCATTGCTAGCAGTCCTTGAAAAAAAATCCTGGAACCACATCCTTGTTTGGATCACCACTAAATTTGTAACCCTTTTTACCTGTTCATGATCAATATTCCCTGGATGTTTCATAAAAATCTGTTGTGATCTTATTGAGTTATGAGTGAAAATGTGGAAAACTGCTCTATCTCACAATGTTAACAATCTTTAAAAAAATGCCACCATCAGTAGCTAAGTTTGGGTCACCATCAAAACTGTAATGCATAGTCCTTGTGTCATGACAAGCATTCCCTGGGGATTTCATGAAAATCTGAGATCTTATTGAGTTATTAGCGAAAATGTGGAAAACTGCCCTCTCTCTTAATACTAACAAACTGTTTAAAGAATTCCTTTATCTGCATTTGTTTTCAGATCACAACCAAAATCTTAACACATCTTGTGCTGTGAACAACATTCCCTGAAATTGTCATGAAAATTCGCTGCATCACTCACCGGCAGTTCGGACACTCACACGTGATTCCATGTAATTAGCCTTATTTTGTCACAAACGCTCCTGCATGTTCAGTTAGGACTCGGTGTAAATGTTTTTGGTAAATGGTTGAATTGCTAATGTGGCTAGACTTTGACTCATATCCACAGAGATCATTTTTATCTAATAAAAGGAAAGAGTTCAGGGATGAGAGTAAAAAAATCCCTGCAGTATAATATCAAATTCTGGAGTCCCTGTTCTCAACACCTTTTAACAACCTTGTAGTAACAAAATCAAAATCAGCAGTTGTCACGGGGAGCCTGTTTATTTTCACTGACACAGCTGGTGGCCTCACAAAGACTTGGACTGTTGTGGGGGTGTTGTTCGGCTGACAGAATGTGTTTTCAGCACCTCTTGGCTGGTTGTGTTTTAGAGAGCGGCTCTAACAGGGAGCTGAAACTCAAGTCGTTCGAGCCAACAGCAAAGGTCACTGTGCAGCTCCCAAAGCTACAACATTCAAAGAGTTTTAAAGGTGGTCTGAGGTTTCAAATGAGGCTCAGTGGGAAGGTTTAGAGGCGGCTTCACAAGATGGAGAAACATGACTCTTAGAAGTGAAAGAGCTGAGACAAGAGGGGGCCACATGCAGCCTCCCTCCTCACTTAATATGGCCTGCGAGTCAATTTTGAAATATTAAATTAAAACTAAAAAATGAATAAAATGGAGATAGTCGACCCAAGATGTCAGTGCACCACCATGCACAATTAGAATATTACTTATATATTATTTATGATTACTGGTACACGTTTTGTTCTTTTTCAAAAACAGTGTTAATTTCCCTGAAGGAGTCTTCCCAAGGGATTAATAAAGTTCTATCCAATCTAATCTAATCTAATTTTTTCTAATAGAACATACAGATTTTTTATTACATGTACCATCTGACAAGGAAAAGTCTCCAAAATTTAACCTTGGAGAGAAACCCAAAGAGTAGCAAGTCAATCGATGCTCGCTCGTCAGGACCAAAAACAAAAACTCAACACAATGAGTTGGCTAATGATGTGCATCACTCCTGAGACTACAAGGGCTGTATGCTATGTTAGCTAGCTGCTTTTCCAGCTGTGCTAACCAGTACTGAAATGTATAAATTTGGTGTGAAAACTGAACAATTTTCAACAATATAGCCCGACATGAAGAGGGTTCACAGCGGGACAGCATCACTCTGAGCAGAAATCATGCACAAGAGTTTCAGTAGTTTACAAGGTGAAATGATTGAATAATCCAGATCATGGAGCCATAATAAAAGCAGTGAATCAGCTGTGAGGCAATAACCACTAACATCAGTCCTGTGAATGTTTAGAGCCCAAATGTACCATCACAACAAATTTGTGGAGGCTCACTCGGAGCTGTGGGGAATTTTCTGCAGCAGTGCACCTACACAAAGCCGGCCTGGTTTTTTTTGTTTTTGTGTGGGGTTTGATGAAACAACAAAAAAAGCAACATTTCCTATGCTGACAAGCAAACATCAGTGAATAACTCAAGCAAGGCATTTGCCAATCAACACACAGTAGCGCCAGTAAAAACATGCAGATTATTTCCTCTGTTTGAGTGGACTCCAGCAGGCAGTTCTGTTGGCACTGTGTGCATTTATCCAGTGAATAACAACCAAGTCACACTTGTTTAGTTTAGAAGGAGTGCAAATCAAATCCCATATGTCAGTCACAAGCGCCCAGTGGAAGCGGCGTTCAGCCCTCAAATCTATTTAACAGCCTGTGTTAATTTGTGCTGCAGCGTGTGAACTGTTTGTCGGTGTTTGCCCAGAATTACTCTAATTGGCCCGTTGGATTGAAATATGTTTTGTTCTAAAATGATTTTACCTTCAGAGCTCTGCTGGTTCTTAAATCATTCAGTTTGGACTGACACGAGACAGATTAATACCCATTCATCTCTTCTGCCTCCCCCGCCTAAGCAATCACTCACTTAATTACAGTTTGATCTCTACAGAGTGATAGTGATGATAAAGAAAGTGCATAAATATAACAGATATAGACGACTGACGAGACCCAAGGGTCACTCTCACCAGATCAATGAAAATATGATAAAAGGTCATTCTTTCCTTACTTTATGATAACAGGAATTCACAGATTTTATTGATTTGAAACTCATATTTCAGATTTTTTATTAATGTGATTAAATTGGGGAGGCATGGTGGCTCAGCATGTTCTGCACGTGCCTCATAGCAGGAAGTTTGCTGGTTCGATACCCGTGTTGGTCAGAGTGGAGTTTGCATGCGTGGGTTCTCTCCGGGGCACTCCAGCTTTCTCTCACAGACCAAATCATGCTCATTAAGACTCTCAATAAGGTTTGAGTGTGAGCTTGAATGGTTGTTTGTCTCTCTATGAGGCTCTGTGATTGGTTGATGACAGGTTCAGGGTGTACCCCGCCTCTCGCTCGATATCAGCAGGGAAAGGCTTCAGCTCCCCCGCGACCCTGGTACATTGCCCATTTATCAGCTGTAAATATTGGCAAGAATAATTAAAAAATCCCATCATTATACTGTGACTCTGTTCTTGTTGCTCTAAGTTCCCAATAGCTTACTATGACAACACTGTACTGTTATTTTACTGTAATATTTTATCTGGGTCACTGTAAAATTACAGATAAGTGTTGAAAATTGCATTATAATTCTGTGAATTGACATAATAATGGGATATTAGAACACTTTGTGGTAATTTTACAATAAACCAGAAGTAGTAATACTGTTAAATTAAAGTGTACAGTATTGTCACAGTAATTTACCCTGTAACATGAAAGCATTTACGGGATAATAATAGGATTTTACAACCCCTCACTGTAATATTACAGTGACCCAGACATAATATTACTGCAATAACTTGATGTGAATACACTGTACTGTAATTTTACAGTGATATTTAGACTGGGTCACTGTAAGATTACAGTAAAGTGTTGTAAAATCCTATTTTTATAAAGTAAATACTTTCATGTTACTGTGAATTCACAGAAACTTACTTGGAATACACCTATGTGTTATATTACAGTAATATTATATCTTGGTCACTGTAAAATCACAGTAAAGTCTTTTTAAATTATATTTTTATACTGTAAATGCTTTCTTGTTACTGTGCAATCTTAACTTCCTGGAATACACTGTACAGTAATATACAGTATTTATGTGTCAGAGTTTCTGTGAAAAAACGGTTAAGTGTGGTTATCATCTGTGTTACTCTAAACAATGAATCTTATCATAAATCACAGCAGTTATTAGCCAGTAATTTGCTCCAAACAAAGTATTATACTTTGCTTTCTCTGTGTTTAAAGGAACTCTCCAACATTTTTTTGTTATTATGTCTTACCTCACTCCCAAGTCCATGGTAAGCAGGTAGACGCCATTCTTTAGACTGTGCGTGCAGTAACAAGGAAGAGATGGACAGCGCTGGCCAACCGCTAGTTAGCTTAGCTCAAATGCTGAAATTCGCAGTTGTGAGTAAGCTGTTCGTTTCTTAAATTTACAGGCATTTTGCATATAATAATGGCTCCCAAACGAGAGGCTCACTCAGAACTGCAAATCGGTTTTCATCGTACATTTAAAAAAGCTTTTCAAAGACTCAACTCATTCGCGAACGTCACATCTCTCGTGAAAACCACTGCGGATGTAGATCAACAAAGCAAAGGCTCTGTGTAGGAGTAGAAGAAGATAATATGATGATAGTAGAAAATAACGTAACAAAAAGGATTAAAAAACGAGTCACAACAAGCACACAGGACCGTTTAGAGTTGTTGAAGATTTTATCTGATGACTGAAGGCTGAACAGCTAACACTACCCATTGACTCCCAGTGTTTAAGCTAAGCTAACTAGCAATGGATGAGCTTTGTCTGTCTCTTCCTTGTCACTGCAGGCAGAGTTGAAAGAATGGTGTCTAACTGCTTATCATGGACTCAGGAGTGAGACAAGACACGAAAAGACAAAAAAATGTTGGAGTGTTCCTTTAAGTTTATAGTTCTGGTTCTGTTACAGCCCTAATGTAAATAAAGCTTTAGGGTTTTCCTGTAAGAGCACTTTATGAACTCTGATAACTGTCTCTTTGTGAGCGTCACTGCTGGTTTTTATCGCCCCATCTTCACAGATTTTCCATCTCTGAGCGATGCTGTTTGTACAGAAACAGGAGTGAGCACATAGCAGAGGGGAAATAGGTTAAGAAGAGCTGTTGTCGGAATTCAGATCCTCATTATGAAGATGGGAGGGTAAGGAGGGCGATGCTTCACCCAGGCGGCGGCGGCGGCGGCTCACTCCGCTCAGAGGGTGTTGGGCACGGCTCGAGAGGCTTGCTGTTCGTCTGTCTGCCTCTGTCACTGCCTCCCTATGGGAGTCTGCCGTGTGTCAGCAACCTTAATTACTACACCTCATCTCCTCAAAGATTAACGACGCCGCCGTCCTCCCCGTATTTATCATTGTATCTGCTCATTTACATTCAGCTCCGCGTCTGCTGCGTGAGCGTGTGCAGTCACAGTGGTAACCTCGGTGTTGTTTTTCCACTGGATTTGTTATTCCCTCCTCACTTTTCTGGTGTGTGTTTCTGAGATGAAGTGAAATGCCTGGAAAATGGAGCATGCTGTTAAACTCATTTGTTTTCTTAATTACCTGCAGCGTGAATGGCTCCTGTTTGCCTCCATGTTAAAGTCTGGCCTGCTGAGCCTTTATTTCAGGGCTTTTGTTAGCATGACTTTACGTTTTATTATTAGCCGTATTATTTAAAACAGCTTTATGTGAGAAACTTGTCTCTTTGTCAAAGCCTTTTGCTCCCTGCAGGGTGACATTTATTTTTGGTTCAAGCCATTTATTGATTTAAGGTCTGCTGATATTAATACAAGTGTCACTTTTAACAGCCAAAGTGGAATATCAGGAATTGGGAATTATAAATAAGTTAGCCATAAATATGCCTGTCAATGCACCTGTCAATCAAAATCATTTCTCTGAATGATCAGCTGCTTTCAGGTAAATTATCAAAGCATAATTAGACATAAAAACAGTGTGATGCCAGCAGAAAATTTAAAAAATGGAAGAGATTATTTGTGTTTTCCAGTCATTGTTGGGTTCTTTGCCAATGATTGTGTCAAACTAATCTGGTCTGAAAGCTTCAAACTGAACTCACTGTAGACAACAAAAGAAGACAATGTGCTATAATGTCAAGAATAGGCTGCACCAGAAGGGGGAAATGTTCAGTGTTTATGCTAAAATTGTTTAATATCAAAATGTGACAATTTAACCAGTGATGTAGAGAGCATAAAAGCTTTATGTAACAACTGGGAATTGTTCATTTTATTTTTAATATATTTGATTTTACAATTATTAAAGAATGGACTTGAGTAAGTGAGTAAATTAATTTAAGTATTTAGTTAAGGTAACTCAGTCCTTTAATCCTTAGTTTAAAGGGATACGCCAACATTTTTTTTGTACTTTTCGTGTCTTTCCTCAGTCCCGAGTCCACGACAAGCAGATAGACACCATTCTTTTGATTGTGCGTACAGCAACAAGGAGGCTCTTCCACAGCTAGTTAGCTTGGCTCAAACAATGGGAGTCAGTGGGTGGTGTTAGCCTACCTCTGCCTACAGTCATCAGATAAAATCTTTAGCAACTCTTAACAGTCCTGTGTGCTTGTTGTGGCTCATTTATTTACTGCGTTATGTTACGTTACCTATTTCTAGACAAAGATTAGCACTTTATGTAATTTTCAAAATGAACACATACAAAACTAAACTGCAGGGAGTATGTGCAAACCACTGCAGATGTGCTTGTAAGTTGGTCAACAAACAAAGCAGATGGGATATATAATCTCTCCAGGGGGTTCTGGGTCTGCACCTTAATTGAGTTCAAGACTATTTAGAGGATGTAGCCTTAATATGAAAAGAACACTCAGACTCACAACAAACTACGTCTACATCGAGCTAAGATATAGTCTGAGAACATGAGCCCCTTTAACTTCAACTTCAACTTTAACTTTATTATTATCTTGAGGGAAATTAGTTTTGCAGCTGGCATCAGAACACCAGTACGTGATAAAACATAAAACATATAGGCATTAGGAAAATCCTTAGCACAAGTGAAAAGTACAGGCATTTAAACCAGAAAAAGCCAAGGTTAAAGAATTGGGCAAAGCTCCATAAAAGTGCATTCAGTCAGTAAAGTGCTGTGCAATAAATAAACAGTAATGATGGATATTTGAGGTAAAGCAGATAAAGAGGGAATCAATATATAATAAATATTCAAGGATTGCAATCTAAAATTCTACCATATCCACAACATGCGTAAAATACACAAGAAAACAGGACGGGAAAATGAATTGAGGTTGTCAATTGCAACTGGAATAAAAGAAGTTCTGACACGTCTTTAGTGAAGAAATACGTTGCCATGAAGAAAACAGGATCATTTTGCAGCCTTACTGAAAAAAGGCACTTTTTTATGTAGAACATTAAAAATCAAGAATAAACTTATCTGGCAGATCCTATCAGGAGATGTTTGGTATTGATGTCAAATTTCTCCCCAAACTTTCCACCTGTTAACAAAGAAGGGGAGGGGCCTGCAGCCAGCCAATGGTGAGTGTCCAAAGAGCTTTTGACTTCACTTTTGAGGAGCTGTCATGTCGCCCTTCTTTTATACACTCTGTGGTTTCATATCCTCAAACAAATGCAACTTTATTTTCTGCTCCCCTGATCCAGACACCGTGATCCATCATCCGAATCCTTCCTGCGGTTCAAACTCCAGTAAACTGAAGGACACTGACCGTGTAATTGTTGGTTTTAATAGGGACCAGGAGTCAGACCTCCTTCAATGAGCTACCTTTGTACACCTTTCTGAGCGTGCGGCGTGTCAGAGAATCCATTCTCACTCTATCCCCTCTGGGCGCATATTCAGTTAAGCTATTGTTCAGATGTGAATTGCTGTGGAAATTAGCCCTGATTATCATGCACGGGTGCAATTTTATCCTTGAATCCACTTCTCTCTTCAAGGCGCCAAGTGCTCATTTTTCTGAATAATGCCACAAATATAAACAAAATGGGAAAATAGCCGGGCAAGATGCTGCCAGCCAAATCACAGTTATTAATATCAATTTATCACAACCTCTCGTCTTTTCCTGGAGTTTCCGCATAATCAAGTTGTCATCAGTCAGAAATAAAGAGATAGGGAGGAGAGCGGTAGAAAGGGAGAGTGAAAATGAGAGATAAACATAGTTGAAACCTCTGAAATGAAAACAAGCTCTCTTCAGTTTGCTTTGCACGGCGACTGAGAGCTGCAGTGGATGGAGTCTGTCAGCGGAGCAGCCATGGAGGGGGCTTGTTTTTGGAGAAGCAGTCATTAAATCCGGCTAATGCTCAGTTTTAAGGATGTGTGCTCTGTCAGACGGACGGTTTGGATTGTAACAAAGCTGAAATCCAGTTTGGAGAACATTTAAACATCTCTGCTGTCAAAGATGGCAGTCATGCTTCGTCCTTTTTAATTATTCTTATTATCTCTGATTATCCAAAGCGCTAACTGAGAAGGATCAGCGTGTTAATTGATTGAAGACTCGTTAATTTACATGATAATGCATTGGAAGGTAAAAAAAAAAACACATCCTCATGTGACAGATGATGATAGGCAACTTAATATCCAGGTAATTAATACAATCAGCGGAAAAGCCTTCCCTGGCATCCTCTGGTTTATCACTTTTTCCCAGATTGAACCTCAGATTAGACGTTAATTTGTGCTTTGGCTCATATTTTGAATTTTAAGGGTTTGTTCAGGCGCCTCTGATCTGCTGACATGAACTGCAGTGACAGCCGTGAGAGTGTGAACAGTGTTTTAATGCGTGTACTCTGTCTGTCATTAGCAGTCTCTCACTTATCATCATGAAGCTTACTATAATCTGAAGCTGCAGGGTTTATTTTTAAAACCACAAAATATACAGATATCCTGAATATCCCATCAGTCAGAGCGTGACGCAACAGAACAGAAAATAAACAAGAGGAATATACCATTAAAGGCGTTTTTTTTTTATTATGAAATGAAATATAATAACTACAAATGATACAGAAGCACACTGACAACTTCTGGGTCAGTGCTCAGGAATGATGAATGGCAAAGTGCCATTAGCATTAGTAAGCAGAAGGAGACACTCACCAACTTTCTCTCCATCATTTCTCTTTTTTACAGTTTGGTTGTGGCTCCTTCACAGCAGTGTAAATGTGTTGACTAATTATTATTTTACAACCCTTTTTCCCCTGATAAAAACTAGACAGTAACTAATAAAAACAAGTGCACATGGAAAAAAACTCAAACTAAATTAACTGACATTTTCATCAACAAATAAAAACTAGACTAAAATGTTTGACAGAGACTTAATCCAATCAGACCTAATTTGGTCATGTAGAAAGTAGGGACAAGTTAGGAATATATCCAATCACAGCTGCTTTAGTTGTGTGGAAAGGTTGGATGAGTTAAGAGGGACATCCAATCACAGCTGCCTTAGCTCGGTGGTGGTGGGATAAGTTGTGGAGCGATCCAATCAGAGCTCCTCTCTTTATGAATTGATATATTCATGTAGAGCAGGTTCACTGTTTGTTGTCAGTTCTGGTATTGTAACTGAGATGCTCTGCCAGGTAGCCTAAATAAAGGTGACTGCATTTCACATAAAAGTTCAATTTGTTTCTGTTCATTTTTACATTCAGACTTTACTAGCATTCAATAAAGGGTTATTAGATGTTTGATTTTATCCAAGTGTAAAACATGACTTCAGAAATTCAAGGAAACATAAAAAATGCCTTCCCCTTTACACTTCATATTTAAGTCGACTACATTTACTGTAGATTTAGTCGACTAAAATGTTGTGAAATTTCATCAACTAAAACTAGACTAAAATTAAAACAGTTTAGATGACTACATTATGACTAAAACTAAAATATATTTTAGGCAAAAGACTTTAACTAAAACTGAATTTAAAAGTGCTGTCAAAACTAACACTGGTATTAGCTGAAGTGAAATTGGGGCTGACAGAATTATGACAGAGTGATCAAGAGAAGACATTTCCACGACGGCCTTTTTTATTTGAACTTTATTTAACCAAGACGTCCCATTGAGATAAATCTCCTTTACAAGAGAGACCTGGCCAAGGTAGCAGCCAAAACAAAGAACCAGGAGTGGTGGGATTGTGGAGGTCATCCGTAGCTATTTGGTCCATTTTTGTTTACATTAGATCCTGCCGCATCCCGCCTCCTATGGCACAGATTTGTGATGTCTGTTTCTCTTCAGTAACGTAAAAGTCAGATGAAATGAGCATTCAGAATGAACATCAGATATGGATCTTATTAAGGACCACATATGAAACTGACCTCAGGCTGAGTTGTGTTGTTCAGACTGTCATAAAAAGATCAGATTTGGTCACATACTGGCAAAAAAAAGGATGTGGCCCATTTTTGCTTGCAGTGTGAACGTCGCCTTTGTCAGATTGGCTGACCACAGAGCCTTAAAAACATGCTGTGACTTGCCCAACAAGCATGACAGACTATATCTGTATTTAGAGCACTACCCTTTTGTTGTTTGTTTACTTAGAAGATTGTTTGGTTGCTTGGGAGATCCAGGCTGACTTCCTGGTACCCTCCACGGTTATGGCAGTTGGAGGTTGGTGTCCCTTGCCTCTGGAGCCTCGGGCCATCAGCTCTGAACCCTTGAACTTCATCACACGTAAACCTCGATGAATGAAGCAGGTTAATCAGGAATGATGGCTGCCGAAGTGCTGACCTGGCTTGTGCTCCGAAACCTGACCTGACTTTTGTTTGTCGTTCTCAAGGTTGCAATGAATGATAGCTTGATGATAACAGAAGGAGACGCTCCCCAAGTTTGTCTTCATCATTTCTCTTTTCTTGTTGACTGTCAATCGATTTTCATGTCCAACTGTTTCCAAAACCATGTTTGGAATAGTTTGACCTTGGCATTAAAGACGTTACTCATATCTCAACAATCCCATTTCACACATATAGTGTTCCAAGATATCAAGATGAAAAAGAAGAAGAAGAAACCACATAATAAAATTATCAAACTCGCCCATCATATTCTCTAAAATGTCTCTTGGTGATTTTGAGGATATTTTTTCTTTCTCATGCCACCATTTAACCAACACACTGTCAGATTTGTGAAGGACCTGTGGGTGCTTTCGTCCTCTGTTTTGTTTTATAATAGCATCCATATTTCCACAAAATCTCACACCATATTTCCCTCTAACCTTGGGCTGGGAGAGGGCTTCGGAGGTAGAGGCAGTGGTAAATAGGAGAATTAATCACAAGACAAGCTCACCAACACTCTCCTCTCCCTCACCCTTCCTCACACACACACACACACACACACTTATTTAACAGGAGGCTTCGACCACATACATGCCTCTCCCTGCCAGACAGAACCAATCATTCTCGGGGAGGCAATGAGATCCCTGATGAGCTGCATCAATAGTAATCATGAAATTTGCCATGAAGCTGATGGATTTTTATGCCTTTTTGCCCTCATTACAGGCCAATGTGGTATCTCAGCTGATCCCATATTTACCTATAGCAAAAGTCATAAACAGATACATTAGCATATTTACCACTATATTAAGATTTTGATACACCATTTACTTAAAGCCATTACTATGTATATTTTCATCTGAATTAACAAGATAACAACCTTTATCTTATTGTGAGGTTTAAATTCAGTATATCATTTTCTAAGTGATTTTTTTTGTTTTTGTTTTTGACGAGTTGTGTGTGTATATATAATCTCTCTCTCTCTCTCTCTCTCTCTCCATATATATATATATATATATATATATATATATATATATATATATATATATATGTACAGTGAGTTATCTCATGGCCCATAATATGAGATGTTAGGAACACTTCATTGCAGATTTTAAAAAAGACTTTACTTGTATATTTTGTTTCCAGTGGACAGTATGCACTAAAGAGTACATACTTTTTTTATGCTTGTATTCAGCTTTCTCCAAATTTTGTATTTTTTGTTAAACTTTAGGTGTAATTCACAAGTAACTAGTTTAATTAAACAGCAATACTAAATATACTTCAGATTTTGCATTTTATTGCAATGCTCACACTTTATTTTATTGCTTTATTGCTTTTATTATACAAGCAGAGGCCCACGCAAGGACAGAAAAGCCTTTAAATGAGTAGGAGGGCGGTGCATGTTTGTGTATTTTTGTTTAAAGTTTGAGTTATTACACTTTAATTACACTTACTGTAATAACTTACTCCCCTAAAATATCATGTTTACTCTCAGGGAGACTTAGGAACAACAGGAGCTACAGGGTGAGAAAATTCCAGAAGGGAATGGCAGTGTTACATGATCATTTTCATTTTTGGCATTTTCATGTTTACTCATAATAAATGTTTGTAAATGACATGTTTGTGAATCTATGTTAAGATCAGTTGATGTACTATTTATACTGTTGATGCATGGCGTCTACAGATGAGGAACTCCTTTTAATAAATATTCCTTTGTGATTTAATAATTCATGCATGACGGTTAAAATGGATTTTGATTTTATTCCCTTTTTTTTCTAAATAAATGTCAAACTAGGTTTGCTGCACATTTATACTTTTTAAAAACTTTTTTATTTCCTTTTGGCCACAAATGAAAAGTTAAAATCATTTGAACTGAGTGGGCTGTTTCACCGTCAACAGGCCCTTTTTCTTTGCTCTTTTGCACTTTTGGAAATAAATATATACACGGAGCTTAAGCTGAACTGAAAGCAGTTTGTGCTGCAGCAGCTTGCCCGAGGTAAAACCATCTTTTTAAAGAGCAGCTTGATTTGTCATTTATATAGGTTACAGTAAAACAAGCATCCAGATAAGATAAATGCTGAGGAGTCGCAGTCTGTCATTGGGCAAAAAGAGGGCTATTGGCTGAACATCTTAACCTCCAGAAAGCAGTTAGTTTTATTTCGTGCTGTCACCGTGAAATAAGATATTTTTTTTTTCTAACTTGATTACCTCCCTCCATTGAATGCCAATGAAACCTTACCAGCTGTCCTATTAAGCTGTAAAAGAAGAAAGGTCGTCTTTTCCTTTTGAAGCACGACGGTCTTTATCTGAGTGAAAAGAAGAAATACCAATTTAATTTTCAGAACTCTTTAACACAAAAAGCTGAAAAAAATTAAAAATATGCAGCTGATAAAAAAAATCTGCCACTCAGAGGCAACCTTCAGCCCAGGCATGAATATGTCCCAGTTTTAGCAAACAAAAGACTGTATTTCAGCGTCTCTGATGTTTTCTATCCTCACTCTCCTGGACTTAATTAGCTTTTTATATGTCTCAGATTAACACAGGATTAGTAACGACATGATTATGGTAGTTAGAGGTGAGGGTGAATGCCTCCGGGGGTCCGAGCACAGAGGATGTCTGAAGGTTAAGTGAAACTGTTGGGTAAACAAACAGGACCTGCAGCAGAACGCGGCCTGTGTGAGAGAGCGTGGTATCAAGGGTATTGTAACCTTTGTTATCGCAGAGTGCAAATAAGAGCGTTAGAGTGCAAACATTACCCTAATTGGTCATTTGGTTGTTGTTTTTTCTTCCAGGTTGTGTGCACAGATTAAATCGAATCTACTACAAAGCACTGGGGACCGCACAGCTCGTCCTGGGCTCTGTGAAGGTGCCCATGCCCGTGCAATCAGTGCACTCCCTCCTGTTTCCTATTTTCTTCAATAACAGACCATTTTAATGAAAATTTACATGGACAGAGTATCTAAGTCATTTTTAAGCTGTACAAAAGTGAAGCCAAAACACCCCCCCTGCAATTGGCTCTAACATGACACTCAAATATAAGCAGGTAAGCAAAAGTTAATGAGCTAAACAGTATTCAAGCCGATTTAAACTCTTTAAAAAACCAATATAAAAATCTTTACTGGTGATTTTTATACATTTTACTCTCAAATCTGTTTTTACAAATGTACCTACTTTTGAATTTTTCAATGGATATTTTATTTTTTGTGTGTTTGTTTTGCAATTTATCCTGATATATTGTATGTCTTATCTTTTGTTTTCATTCATATTTTTTTAAAATCTATTTATTCATTTATTAATTGCTCAGATAAACTAGATATATTAATGTGTTACTACGTTAAAAATTCAATTTTTTATAATCAGTATCATTTTTTAAAGAGTAAACTGATAAGTAAAATTTTGAGGACACTGTGCCAGAGAATTATGCCTAATGAGTTTGAGGTGTGTTTTTACACATTTATCTTTATTTAAAGGCAATTGCTCCTATATTTTTTACTAAAATTAATTAATTTACTATTTTTACTGTATATTTCAGTGAGCAGAACATATACTGGTTATCAGATACGAACGATTTTCTATGTTAACGTTTCTTTTTTTGTATTTCATGGCTTTTTAATTTTAACAATTAATATATAATTGAATTTTGGGACACATTTTATTTTTTTTATTTGATGTCTCCCATATCTTTATCTTGAATATTTTTATTAATGTATTGATTTACTTTTTTACCAAGCTTTATACATACCTCTTATCAAATATTCAACCATGGTGATAATTATTTTCCTTTTTCAATGGCTTTCTTTCCTTTTTTTAATTGATAATTGATATATAAAATTGAATTAAGGGACACTGAGTGCCGGGGAGGTAAATTTTTTAATTTTTAGGACTTATTTGCTAATGTAGATGTATCCAAATTTAAGTTTTTTTATGCCTCTTGATTAATTTACATTTCATTTTATTTCGATGTATTTTATGTCTTTATCCTTTATTTTAATTTATTTTCATTTTCATAAATATAATTGCCTATTAGCATTTGAAGAAATAACTTAAAAGTCAGACATCATAAAGAAATTATGACATTTTCCATACATTGTAAAGTAAAAGTTAAACTCATATTCCATTTGTTAACATGGAGAATGCTGAGACTAAACAGTCAGTCAAAGGGGAGCTTTTCAGGTCTTGGCTTCACTTTTGTGCAGCTGTTGTATCGTCCATCTTTTTACATCTTCCTTTGTTTAAACAAATAATTCCACACTCTGCCTCTCTGCACATACACAAATACACCGTGATTACCTCAGAGGAATAATTAGTGGTAAACACGAGGTAATCATTACAAGTGGACATATTTTTAGACTCTAATTAAACTCCAGTCCTGCAGAGAGAGCACAGCATGTCACTCCCCACTCAATAAGTCAGATTCGTGACTGTGCTGCTGGAGTTTTTGTGCTCTTGTTTCTCTGCTTTACCTTTGTTATGTTTTCACTAAAGTTCTGGAAAATTATGTCCAGTGGCGGTCAAATCCCAACTTAAACCTTTAATAAGCCAGATAGACATATTTCTAAAAAGGCATTTGTCCTGATTTATTAATCTTTAGGTTAACATTGAACTTTTTCCGCAAAACTATTTCACTTATTTACCAAGTTTACTGTCAATCTAGAGCATTGGTGTCAGCATTTTCACCCATTACTTGTTTATGTGAAAGAATTCCACGGCTCCTTTGTTAAGAAAAGTACATAAATCACACTTAATGTTATTTAAAGGCTGCATAAAACTTGTTAATGTGCTACCATCTCTTTGAGGATCAGACGCAGGTTTTTTTAATGTTTTGACCAGTGATATTTAAAACGATTTTTTCCTCTGATTAATGATGGATGTAAAACAGGCTAATACTTTTGAATTAAAGAATTTACAAAATAATTAACAAATAATGAAATAAATGAATATTTCACATGCCCACATCACTGCTCAGCTGAGAGAGGCCTGGTTATGAAAAAAATCAATTCAGATATTTAGTAATAAGAATTTAAGGTTACAAATGTTCCCCAAGCTGAAGTAAATGGGTAAAAATGACGACATGGACAAACCATGGTGCCTTTTGAACGTTGTTGTGGTGCTAAAATGCACGCCATACTGCAAACATCTTCTGAACTTAACTTTAGTCCGGCCTTCTTACTGACAGTGAGGCCGTGCTTAGGCAGGACTTGAGGCCTTCTGACCATTTCATATCCCTATTTCCAAAACTGCAAAATCTGCTGTGTAATTAAAAGGGGGAAGACATAAAAACAATCACCCCCTTCCTTACAGTGAGAGCATAAAAATGTATTATATATTTAGACTGGAGCTGTTTTTTGAACCAGGATGTAAATATGTTTATCATTTTGGGTGTCTGGTTTCTGCAGTCAGCCTCTAGTGGACACTCAGGGTACTGCAGCTTTTAGCACTCCGACATGGGCCTCCATCTTCAGCCCTGGAGGTTGTCGCCTTGTAAAATTGCCTCTGAAATAAGCTTTCCCGATTCACGTGGAGTGCATCCCAGGAAGATGAATTTTGAAATATTTTTCCCTCTCAAATTTTGAAGTTTTCCTTTAAATTGAAACGCTGGTTTTCTGTTTAGTTCACATACCTCATGGTGATGTTTTTATTGACCAGAATCCACAATTTAAAGAACAGTAAGCAATAAAGTCAGACAGGGGTGAGTGGGTTGGTACATCTTGACTCATCTGTGGTGTTTTGATTAATTGAGGGCCCCCTGGTGGCCAACAGGAGAATAGCATCCACCTTATCCTCATTGACTTTGAATGTTCTTATTCTGAGATTGAAAGCTTCTCTATTGTTCCTTTAAGACACATGATATAAGCTCTTAATCCCCTCTTAAGTATTTCCCCATGATAAAGGAACAATGCAAGAGTTTTAAAAGTGTTTCCTCCTCTTCCTCAAGATGTGGATCCTCCTCTTTTGTGGCCATGCTGTATCTCAAAGCAGCACATTTGTTTGACTGCAGACAGATAAAGGAGGAACAGCATGAAATGGGAAGAAACAGAGAAAAGTGACAGACAAATAAAGAGTTTAAAAAACAAGAATGAGTTCAGGGGGGAGGTGGGAGGATCGGGTTTGTTAGACAGGTTGTTATAGACTGTCTTGCTGTTGTTTCCAAGGGAACGGCGATGGCGTTGTGCGGAGGTTGCTGTAACCCCTGAATTCCCAGGCATTACTTTAGGATATGGGCTGAAATTGGCAGGGATCTAACTGGATAACATCTAATCTCTTCAATTAGATCCACCATGGGGGCTTCGTGCCGTGTGTTTCTGTGCTCACACTCTTAACATGCTTGCGTGTGTGTGTCTGTTTGTGTGTAATTACAACAATCTGTTCTCACACAACGTGGGAAAAAGAGCACTTTTGTCGCAGGCTGAGGCCGCCTATCAAACAGTATAGCATCCACTATTAGTGATGCATTACCAAGCACTCTGCCAGCAGGGGATTTTTGTCTTCACATGTGGAAAATATGCTCTTTACATGAATGACTCTCTCTCTGGATGCAACATGTGAGCTTTAAATGTGCTTTTCTCACCCTCTTCATCAGCCCTATGAGTACCTACTCCATGCTCTTTACATTAGCGTGCATAATGTGCAATTATTTATGCGCTCTGCTCCTCAATGGGCATCACTTCAGCCGATTCTCAGTCTTCTTCTCTTCTATCTTCAATCTCATCTGTCCTTGGGGCACAAAGTGTGTTCCTCTCCTCTCTCACGCAGCATCACTCCTCTTCTCTCGAGCTCTGTGTCTCTTTTTGTCTGCTCCAGCTCGAGCGGTTTTCTTACAACACCTGTGGTGTGAATCGAGCAGACGCCTCTTCATTTCCTGTATTGTAGTTGAAGTAGAACTGGCACGAAACAAAAGTGCATGAAAATATAGAGCAAAGAGCAAATCAGAATGTCAACTCTGTTATATCATACATGCTAACTAACAAGAGACCAGGTTTTTCAACCTTAACAAGATAACAATCGAAATCTGGCAAATTTATCAATCAATCAATCAATCTTTATTTGTATACACCGGTTCAGAAAAAGTTTTATCTCAAGACACTTTACAATAGAGCAGGCTGAAGACAAACTCTTCATTTATAGACACACATATATGCATATATATATAGATATATAGAAATATATATTTGTATATACACATACATACAGCCAGAGATGTATCCATCCAGACAGAGACAAAGGGACTAAAAATAAGAATTTATGATAAAGACAAACCCATAGACGCGCAGATCCTAAATCTGTCCTCATCACATTTGTCTCTGCTGAAAATAGATTCAATCAATCAATCTTTACTTGTACAGCACCATATTTGTCATGAGGGACCTCATGTCTATGTGTTTGTAAAGATAGTTACTATGGATGTATAATCAATACAACCATGGATAGAGAGATCAATCTAATGTTAACATTAATATCTATAATGAATATAATCTGGAGAGGAATGATTAATATAACAGCATCTATATGAACTGCTATTATAATGTGATTAACTCGTCTGAAACTATGAATTTATGTTAAATGATGTAATTTTCTGCTGTCTGGATTTCTTTCTTTATGATTCAAGTAGAGCATTAACCCTTTAGAGCACAAGTGGATGATATGGGCTTTCAAAATATTAATATTGGATTTTTGTTGATATCTGATATGCTGTTATTTTTAATCTCCTTATTACAGATAGTCATCTTTATATTTTGTGTCAAGAGTGCTACTTAACTATAATGCACCTGTTCCTTCCACAGTTACAGACTACTTGTGTTAGAAACAGAAGTGAAGCAAGAAAAGCAACACTTTGTCTTTAATAAGTTTGATTTATGAAAGTGGACATGGCAGCACGGTGGCGCTGCAGGTAGTGCACATGCCTCACAGCAAGTGGGTCGCCAGTTTGATCAGTCAAGGTGTGAGTTAGCATGTTCCCCCCGTGCATGCGTGGGTTCTCTCTGGGCACTCCAGCTTCCTCCCCCAGACCAAAATCATGCTGATTACTCAAAATTGACCTTAAGTATGAGTGTGATAGTGGATGGTTGTCTGTCCCTATATGTGGCCCTGTGATTGGCTGGTAGCTGGTTCAGGGTGTACCAACCTCTTGCCCAATGTCAGCTGGGATAGGTCCCATTTAAAACAATTTAAATTAACTCACTATTTAACAAACTAATTAACTATCCTTTTTAAAATGTGGCCTGACTGAAAGAACATAAACAAAACTAAAGTAGGGTTTGAAAAGAAAACTTAAAATCTTTACAGATCCACAAAATAATTAAAATATATGTCTGGTGGTGTCCCCATACATTCACTAATTCAAAATAAGTGAATTTTGGCAAAGAAAAAACATTAGGATCATCAGTTTGGTCATTAAATATTTTGCTTTTGTTGCATTTTCAATCAAATGTAAGTTAAGAAAAGATTTGCAAACCATTGTATTCTGTTTGTCTCTTTTACATGATGCCCCAACTGCATTGGATTTATTTTTTTTTAGTGATTGAGGCTTTGAAATCCTAAAGCTTTTAAATCTCTGGTTCTCAATTTGTTTTTATTGATCTGTTCATGTGTTTGTGGCACTTTTCTGGCTCCTAAGGCTGTTTCAGCTTTACCCTTTTATCAAAATTTATTTATTTTTTAGATTAAAAGTACTTCTGATCAGTTTAATCACAGATTTTTAATAATCATGTCTGGCTGTCCTGGAACTGAGCTTCCTCCAAATGAGAGCATCACTCTGCCCATATTGTACTGATCAGGGGACGGACCTCCACCCTGAAGAAAGCCTCGCTCCCCCAGTCTGTCTCTTTCTTTCCAAAAGCATTTAGAGGAACCTTTAGTCGTGCAGGTGGTGTTGTTAGGGCTTGATGTCAGGAAGGCTCTTATCCAACTGCGAATGGGTTCACGACCCATTGTCAGAGCCTTTAGCTTAGCTGATTCAATGGGAGGGGGTGTAAACTTCCTGCAAGCCACTTACTGCCATGGGGTTACAAGTACTTTGGAAACAGAGCATGGATAAGCCTGTAGGTTTATTAATAGTGGCACACCCTTTAAAATGTAGTTTTTATGCTCAGAAATGTCTTAATTGCTTTAAAAAAATGACTTCATAGTTTTGGTATAAATACTTAAAGGACTTAGCATATGGACTTAGCATATGGACCAGAATCAGATTAATGGAGCTTAAAGCCTGTTTGATTTGATGCAGAGGCCTGGAAAAGCTGAAGGTCTTAGGCCACAGCTCACCATTTTACATCATATTGCACTTTATTTGGCAAATGTGAAAAAGATTTGTCATTCTCCATTTTTTTTCCCAACCTGTTTCGCCATTCTCAGAAAAAAACATCACTCTGCGACTCGTCTGAGATCTTGAACACAAATCATCAAGCCACTATTTTTCATTTTACCATCCAGCCTCCTCTTCAGTAGCGTTGCTCCCATCTCTCTCTGCCTCCGTGCTGGCACTGCTGATAGGACTGATGTTTTATGGGAGCAGAGGACAGGCTGGACTGGTTTTCGTATTTTGCTTTTGTGGAGAGGAAAAAAGACGGGGAGGGCCAAACACAGTCAAGAGAGTTGCTTAAAATGGTGGCTGTCACTTTTCCCAAAGATCAAACTCAAACGGTTTTCCAGCATTCACGTGAACAATCGATGCCCCCTCAATTTTCACGAGATCATATTTACCTCTCCCAAAGCCGCTGGTTCTTGCAAATGGAGCCTTTTTCCACGTCTCTGTTGGGGGCACCTACCACTGGGTATGGTGGGCCGGTTGCTTTGCACATAATCAACACACAGAGGATCTCAAAGTGCTTCCAAACTGCGTTACTCAGATGTTTTGGTGTTGTTATTGTCTGCCCTGACTGGCTTTCCTGTTCCTCCTTTTCCTTGAGGTGTCTTCTTCTTCTGTTGGTGTCTGGCAGACTAGATGCAGCTGTTGTTGAAGCCCCCTCTGCTGGATCAGGTGGTTCACTGCTCCAGGTGCCCTAATGTGCTGCTCAGCTGGTTACTTAAATTTGGAACAGATGTTCGCATATCAGATATAAGGTGACAGCCCTAGTGGCATGCTTAGCGCAATAACAGTGTTGATAAAGTGAAACTCTCTGGACTAGGGCTGTCACAATATTAGATATTGACTTCACGATTAATGTGGCCGAGACATATCTTGATAACAATATTATTGGGATATTCACAACAAACTATGAAAAATAATCAGTAGTGTAAGTAGTAATGATCTACAGCCTTATTTTTGGTCTCTGCTTTGGCAAAATCCTCTTAACAGATGCACAGGGAGGCAGAGAGATTGTTTGCATAAATAATGTCCAAGAAAGTAACAATTATAACTACAAGTGCTTGGAGAGCACAAACTTCTGCCCTGGCATTTCCAACATTGTTTGGAACATTATTGTCAAAAATGTGAAAGTGCCGTATCACGCTGTCCTAGAAAAAAACCCTGGTTTCACGTCCGGATTCTGATCACCACCAAAATTGCATCACTTCTCACTTGTGCCATGACCAAGATGATCTAAGAATATTAAACTACATAGAATCCTTTTTTTGTGAATGTAAACATAGAAAATAAAGGGTTAAAAATCAGAATATATCATGATGTTAAGTATTGCAACACTCAGCATATTGTTAAATATCAAGAATGGGGACTCAAGTATTGTGAGAGAATTGTTAGAGATGCAAGATATTATTGGTAAAAGTTTGGTAATGGTCAATATCAGCCTAAAATTTTAAATATTTAATTGACTGTTATTATAATTTTTGCCAATACTTAAAGTCCAAATATTGGCTGGAGGTTCGGCAAAAAACACAATTGTACAATAATGCTGGACCTTCTCATCACTGCAAAAATCAAGAGTTAAATGTTGTTTTCTTGTTTTATATCTGCTCCTCACACAAACAGAATGTGACAGTGAAAGAAACAAGTCCAAGTTAACAGGTTGTTCTCTCAACAAAAAACATCACTAGCGGCGATAATGAGGTAAGAAATATCTACCCAAAAACACTTCAGATATCATACATTGTGACAGCCCTTGTCCTGTCTTATTCCTTGTTTGAAAATATATCTATATTTTCTAAAAACCTGATATATCTCCCAGACATGCCTTGTATCAGCTGCCCTGACAGACTCAACATACTTCCTGTTTCCTCAGTGGAGTGAAGACTGCATTTTATTTTTTGCTGCTCCAATAAAAAACTCCCTGTCACAACAAAACGCATCATAAGATTTTACAAATAAATCAGTCACACAGTAATATGTGATGATCCTACACTGCGCAGTAGCTGCCAAAGACCCCTGCGTAGACCCACTCGAATAGTAAATAAACACTTAGAAAATAAATCACGCCGATTATTACTGCCGCCGCGTTCGTCTCTTTTCTCTGTGAAGGACATAACCCCATGGAAAGGACAAAAGATGTTAGAGCTAATGTGAACACGAGCGTGCCATACATCAAATGAACATTTTCTAAGGCTACTGCTTTGTGTGTCATTTATAGAGCTATCTGAGGCTTGTTATCTGCACCCAAACACCCATGAGCACATGCATTTGTGAATTACTCTTTCAACTCTTTGGATGTCCTTCTCTTTGTCTGTGATGTTGATCTCCTCATTATTATCCCAAGAAGATGAGCCCATATGAAACATTCAAAGAAAATATCCCATTTCATTTTCATTTTTAAAGAAGAGCCTCCATTGGATTGATTTACTTTTGTTGAAAATCCGCACGCCGCGGTTGTTTTTGCCACCGAAGCAGGTTTGCATCTATCAAAAATGCTCTCCATGCGGTGCCACTTTTATTCAAGTGTTTTACGCTTAAGTCTGCAGGGGATCCGATTGAATCTTCTGATGCCTGCAGGGAGTCGAGTGTGTTTTAAATGCTGCGTTGTGGGTCAAAGCTGGAGTATTTTATCAAACAGAGCACTCAGATAAATGCTCTGTTTTAAACATTATCCATTTTTAATGAGTTTTGGAGCGCTGGCAGCATGCCTTTTAACAATAATTCTTTTATTTGATGTTATTTAACAGAGTTCCCAAGAAATGTTAGTCCACAAATAAGCCTGAAATATCATATTCTGATCTCATATCTGATCCAGCATACTTTGAGACACAACTTAAGCACATCTCTTAATGAGGTATTTGATGGGATATTTATTTAAGCAATCCCAAATTGGAATGATGATGGGAAGAGGTATTAAAGCAGCCAGACATGGGAGGAAATTTGTCGGCAGCTGTCAGGGATGGTAAAATGCAGACGCTGTTATTAAAAAGGAAAAAAAAAAAACACCACATGGAGGAAAATCCAAGATAATTAGCGAGCTGAAGCCCCTCGCTGGAGAGAGTTATTTGAAAAATAAATGACCAGCATTACAAAATGACAGACTAAGCTGTCTGTATTACAGACTCAGACAGTTTATCTGCTGAAGCATTCATTAGTCGTCGAAGCAGGCCAGATTTACTGATGTTATGGAGAAGATAATCTAGCATGTTTATGGATTCCTCAGCCGAAGGTACTTGTGCATTATCCTGTTATATTAAAAATGCATGATTGAGGCAGTCACTTACTCAGCGTTGGCTCTGCTCCTATTAAATGAGTCTTTTCTGAGGTAACCCTTAGACCCTCGACATCTACTTTGGGTTCCTACAAGCTCATGATTAATAAAGTTCATGTCTGCAGCTGCAAGGTTAGAGACACCTGTTAGATTTGTTTAGCTGTGTTAACACTCACTGGCCACTTCATTAGGTACCCTTCTGCCTCAGTTTTATTGGCATAGATTTAACAGTACAGTAAAAAGCTTCCTCAGAGGTTGTGGTCCATATCTCCAAAATAGCATCACACGTGATGCAAATCTTATGTTCCACCACATCCCAAACATGCTCTGTTGGACTGGGATCTGGTGACTGGGGGCCACTGGAGCACAGCGAACACACAGATGCAGCCACTTAAGCTTTTGCCTCCCAGCCGAGTTCTATCCGGTGATGCAGCTCCACATTCAGACGCAAAATCAGCTTTAACCCCCCCAACTCCATGGGATCGCTGGCACGCCCAAGCAGTAACACCGACATGATCTTTATAGAGTCAGCTGTGTTTGGAAGATCAGACTTTTGTCCATTCAAAAATGCCTTCAGGCCAAATATGTCCCTACCAAAAAGTTTGAATTCAACCTTGAAGTGGCATAATTTTTTAAGAAATGTTGCTTTGTGGAGTCATAGTCACAAATACATACTATTTTTATCACATTTTTTAAAAATAAAAATGCTGCTGTGATGTTAATCAACCTCTTTTTTTTTTAATTTTACCCTTAGAGAAAGTGATAACTTCCTGTCATTCTTATTGACCACAAAGATGCTCCCATTTTAACTTCTCTTCTTGTCTTGACAGTAGCATCCAATCAATAAATAATGAATGAATGAATCTGACATCAATGCAGGGTAAATATTCTGATCATACAGGTTGTCCTAAAAAAAAAAAAGATGTCTAAAGCAGAAAATGGCTTGGAGTTGCAAGGGTTAAAGGAGACTTGATGCTTTAAGATGACTAAAATAAGCACAACATGCTTTTTAATCCTTGATATGGCAGCACGTAGCACAGAAAATGAGTGTGATTAGTGCTGTTTCCTGCTCAAATCTAATTAATTTTATTTATTAGTTTATCAAAAGCTGTGTCCTAGTGGCAGCCGTAATTAAATCTTGATGATTGTGTGGCCCTTCAGAAATGAGCCGAAGGCCGCATTTCGCCCCTCAGACCATAATTTGGACACCCCTGCCCTACTCCATACCACCACCACCAGCAAGCACCACTGATAGTCAGGATGGAGCCATGTTTTCATGTTGTTTACGCCAAATTAAACCTACCTTCCGAATCTTGTTGGAGAAATCAAGACCCAACAGATCAGACATTTTTCTGATCTTCTGTTGTCCAATTTTGTTGAGCTTGTGCATTTTGCAGCCTCTTTGTCCTGTTCTTAGTCGACAGGAGTGGAACCCAGAGTGGTTTTCTGCTCCTGTCGTCCATCTGTTTGTCCTGGTGTGTTTGACTGTTCATGACTGATGTCTTTGGTATCAATTATGCAAGGATTTAATTTAAATTGATTAAACTGTGAAAAACATAATCTCTGTAGAGGATAAGATGCAGCTCTTTGTTCCTCCCCTTTGGAAACACTCGGATATGAGGCTACAGGAGGTGATGATAAGAACTCTGTGCTGATTGGCTGCCAAAACAATCTGTTATAGGAGGGGAAGGAGAGGTTACAGGCCTTTAAAACAGTCTTGTCGTCTGCCTGTGATGAGCATAAAACACACAAGTAGGCGGAGGCTGTATAGCTATGACATCATAAACCCCAGGAAGGGGCCTTGAACTGACATGAACAACATTAAAAGCAGAGGTAATTGATTTTTCTGGACATGGGACCCTTAAATTTGATATATTGTGTAATCAGCAGCTTCCTGCCACATTCAAAATGCTTGAATCCTCTTTATTTATCCATACATTTATCGATTAATAATGTGTAGCTTGTAGCTGTATAATGCTAGGGGGGAAAATGGTTGATTCGGTGGCCCTACTGCAGTCAAATATTTCATTTTTGTGCTGAGTAATGTGCTGTTAAAACAGATAACATGAGCTCATAGTTGATTTTGTTCTGCCCTAAATAGATGTCCATTATGTATACAATATGTTGGTTAAAGATTAGTGCGCTCTTTCATTTGCTTTATTTCATAATTTGCAGCTAAATCCCAGTTGGACTCCATTAGGGCTCAATTAACATGTCATAACCAAATAGCCTCACTGGGGTTTGATTCTGAAAATGTTATACTGAAGTGTTTTTTCATAATGACATTCTCATCTAAAGTGACAAAAATGTCATGCTTCATATTCTCAGTCGTGGGCTCCTCTCCCCCCGTTGGAATTGTCCTCTTTCCTGTAAAGCGGCGCGACCTTTAAGTGTGGGCTAATCTCAGTTTGCCTGTCTGCCAGCTGGGCCTTAATCCACTGACTCTCTTTATTCTCTATTCAATCTCTTTATTCAACACTTAGAAACCCGGGCTAATCTTTATCCAACAAATGTAACACACCGCACCCGCTCTCATACTCTCACTCACTTTCCTTTCTGAAGACACACGTGCAAACATTTGCCTCTTTTATTCTCCCTTCAAATTAATTTCTCTTACTGTAATTTGAGCACATATTTAATCAAAGGTGTCGTGTTGTTTGAGCAGCAGCACAACACGGATGCAGAAAATGAAGCTTGTGTGCAAAAACAGTGAAGAATTTGAAGGAACACTCTAATATTTTTCTTTCTTTTCACGTCTTACCTCACTCCTGAGTCCATGACAAGCAGATAGACACTGTTCTTTGGACTGTGTGTGCAGTAGCAAGGAAGCTTAGCTTAGCTCAAACACTGGGAGTCAATGGGTAGTGTTAGCCTTCCTCTGCCTACAGTCATCAGATAAACTCTTCAGCAGCTCTAAACGGTCTTGTGTGCTTGTTTGTGACTCATTTTTTAGCTTATGTTTCATCTTATTATCTTCTTCTACTCCTAAACAGAGGCTTTGTTTTGTTGACCTACTTCTGCGGTTGTTTGTGCTAGAGATATGACGCTCGCGAATGACTCGAGTCTTTCGAACTGCTCTTTTAAGTGAACAATGGGAACCAATTTGCACTTGTGAGTGAGCCGTTCATTTGCGAGCCATTATTAAAGTTGCAGGGAATTTGCATTTAAGGATGGCTTAGGAAAAGAGTGAAGAGTAAATATGTAATGGAGAAGATAACAGCTCTCCTTCGTCTTAGGATGGACATTTTCAAAACAAGGTGGGCTCCCATTAGTGAATATTTAAATTGACTAATGTGAAACACTGTTAAACTGTCCAGGTGTATTTGTGATTTGTGCAGAGAAATATCAGAAACAACCCAGTGAATTTGATTTATTTGCTGAATTGTTAATAGTTCAACTGTTTAGCTCATACATTTCATACACAAATTTTCTTTTCTTATGTATTTGGGGAAAAAGAATCTGATGTAACTGAAAATTTGTGTGTGATTATATATGAATTTTAATAAAAACTTGGTTAAAAAAAAAAAAAGGTATGGCTTGAGAAAAGTTACACCCATATATTGTTGCACCGTTTTAGGAGCACTTTGCCAAAACAGATACAAAACATTAGGCTGTGGATTAATTTGACACTGAGATTTTTTCAAAATCCTCCATCAGTTTTGCAATAATTTTATTATTGTGATACTTTTTGTCCACAGTAATCTTGAGGGGGAAATCTGATATGGTGACAGCCCTACACTCCACATTATCATCTACTTTGCTTTTTTTGTGTCCTGGAAAACCTGGAAAATGATTAACCAATTTTCCAGTCATGGAAAACATATGGAAAATTAGGAAAAAAGTAAAATGTCCTGGAAATACAGATGCACAATATTGGATTTTTGCCGATTTTAGATATGCTGATGTTTTCTTGATTCATCATCGCCTATACGTTTACCGATATTTCAGGTCAAGAGCACAAGCTCTGTACTTAACAAATATGGACTTGTTTCTTTCAGTGTTACAGTATTTTATTGCATGAACAGATGTAAAACAAGAAAAACAGCATTTAACTCTTGCAAAAATAAAACCCTCGATATTTAAATGCACCCATGCAGTGATGAGAAGGTGCATCAATATTGAACATTTGTATAATTGCCGATATTCCAGCCGATATATGGCCGATATGTGTGGTAGATATTTCGCCTGTAAGTATCTGTAAAAATTTCAGTATCGGCCCATAACGATACTTAACTTTTTACACTGATATCGGCCGATACCGATATCAAACCGATAATATCGTGCATCCCTGCCAAATAACATTTAGGCTACTTAAACAGTAAATCAACAAAATATAAAAAAACAGAGCTAATAAAGATTTAAAAAATAGTATAAACCATCAATTTATAATAGTAAGACACTACATAACAACTAAAAAGATAGCTAGCGGACAATGTCCATGCCTGAGAGTTAGAAATAAATACATTTTAAGGGGGGTGAACAGTCCTGGAAAATAATTTCTAGAAAAGAGTGGGAACCCTGCATCAGTATCTCGATAATATTGTGATATTTTTTGTCCACGATTATCGGGAGGTGAACGTCCCATATCCTGACAGCCCTGTTTTGAAGTAACATCACAACTTGAGACACCCAAAGTAATCTTTATATATGTTTTTGTGTCTCTAAAGTTGCCGTCCTCTTGGCAGTATAGATATGAATGTGTGTGCAGAGCTGGTGGGTGAGCGCTGTCCTCCGTGGCTGTCGGTCTGTGAAACAGCTGTCTGAGACGATGACTCTGACGAAGATGGATGCGATGGCTGCACGAGGGCTGTCCACTAGCCGGGGTACATCCTGCCCCAGAGCGAGACAACACAAACACCCACGCACACTCCAGGGCTGTCGCCTTATTCTCCACATTTGAATATTTGTTGGAGCATGGAGGTAAAAATCATAATTGTACATATGAATTTGAATGTAAATAAACAGCTCAGCAGCACATAAAGATGCCTCATTTAGGACAAATCTGCAGGCCAGTTTTTTGGCCTTCCTCCCTCTGCAGTCCAGCAGAAGTCCTTGGTTGGCCCCCCACCAGCAGTGTGGAAAAAGGCCAAGACTGCACAGTACTTTGCACGGACATGCAGCCTTTTGGTGTGGCCTCAAGAGAGTTAAACAGCAAAATGATCTAATGGAGGCACCTCCTACCTCTGTTGCAGATCAAGTTTGATTTGAGAAAAGCACTCGCGCACACAGCCATCACACTCTCTCACTCTCCCCTCCTATAAACAGTGAATCCCTCTTTGCAGGCACCAAACTGCAGAGCCTCGCAGCAGGTAGCTCTGCGGCTGCACCGTGTCGCTGCAGTGCTGAAGTGGCAGCCAGAAAGAAAGGCTGCGCTGAGATTAGCTTAATCTGAAAATCCTAATGCCATGCTTGTCTGCGCCAGCTGACACAGGACCAGACTCTCGTTGACATAAACACTGTGTTTACCCAAGCATGCACACGCACACACACTGAGCTAGCAGCGAAGCATATGCTGTATTTTCTGACAGATAACGCCGACATGGGATTCTCTTACTTTCACAACTGCAGTGTCAAGCAGCGGTCATCACTCAGACGGTTAGTTACACTTCACACCAGCAAACACGTGCATGCAGATCACACAGATTGTCGCCGGCGTATCACAAACAGCAGGATGTTTGTTATTTTGTTTCAGGGAGATTCAGTTATGGAGAGTGAAAGAATGAGGACTTGGGGGCGTAGCTTATCTGTCTGCACCATTTCTGCTTCAGGGTTATTTTGTTTTATTTTGTTTTTTTCAGAGGGTGTCTGCATCCTTCACGACAGGTAGACTTATAAAAGGAGGCAGCAAATGGAGACAGAGAGAGCCAAAGTGAGACTGAGGCCGGGGGGGGTTAGCTCACACAGAAAGGGAGAGGAGCTGTCGCCTGTCACTGCCAGTCACTTAGGCACGGAGGCGTAGACGGCCACCTTGTACGAGCTGGGTTTATATACAGAGAAGAGAGGCAAGGACAGAGCGGTATGGCGTGGTGCAGGTGGAAGAGGCAGGGAGACGGAGGGTTAGAGGGCAAAACTGGCGGCAAGAACACCTCAAAGCTAAATATTCTGACAGGGAACACTGTCTGGTTGTAGCAGAAACAGGGCTACCCTTCAATCGGATCGGCTTCTTGAAATCCTCGGCTTTTCCTCTGCTGTCCTCAAACTTCGGAGAATACTCTGTGATATCGGAGTGACCCAGTATGTAGGGATGCTCCAGGGCTGGTGGATTGGGACCCAGAGTTGGTCAAAGAGCTGTTTTCAGTGAGCTATTAATGGATTTATGGAAGCAAAAAATGAGGAAAATATGCAATGCTTTAGAGGGATACACCAACTTTTTTTTTCTTTTGGTGTCTTGCTTCAGTCCTGAGTCCATGACAAGCAGATAGAGACCGTTATTTGACTGTGTGGAAGAGACGGGCAGAGCTCGCCCACCACTAATTAGCTTTAGGAGTCAATGGGTAGTGTTAGTCTGTCTCTGCCTGCTGTCCTCAGATAAACTCTTCAGTAACTCTTTGTTTTGTTGACCTACTTTCACTTTAGAGATGTGATGTTCGCGAACGAGTCGAGCTTTTTGAGCAGCTCAGTGAACAATGAGGGCCGATTTGCAGTTGTGAGTGATTCGGTAGTTTGTGAGCCATTCTTAAATTTGCAGGCAATTTGCGTTTATGAATGGCTCGCAAATGACTCACAACTGTGAATCGGGTCTCATCGTTCACTTAAAAGAGCTGTTCAAAAGACTCGACTCGTTCGCGGGCATCACATCTCTAGCGCAAACCACTACGCCTCTAGGCAGAGTCAGACTAACACTTAAGTTAGGCTAAGTCAGAGTTAAGCAGAGTCAAAAGAATGGTGTCTTGGGAGTAAGGCAAGATACGAAAACAAAAAAAAGTTGGCGTATCGCTTCAGAATCACATCAGAATCAGCCTTTGGATAAGGTATAAATGCAGGCATATGGATCTAAAACAGTGTGGGTTTTGTGTTAGTTTTACTCACATAGTTTTTCCACATAGTCCACAACGGGTGCAGCACAGTGAGTGATCCTGCAAACTTGAAACACAAGTTTACAGAGGTCACTAGAGAACCAAAACTTTACAAGGTAATTGTAAGTTTAGTAGATAACAGGAAGACTGACACATAAACAACAGATTATCTCCTGCCTGATGTTGATTTGCACAAGGCGTCAATATTATTTCTACTATTCCGCTGTATTTTGAAATGACCTGGAAACTCTGAGCCCTTGTTTTCCTGTTTTGTTTCAATCTGCTTGGCGGAGGTTGAACCACCAGTAACCACCAGATTAATACATCCCATCCATCCCATCCCATCCCATCCATCCTTGATCTATACTGCTTATCCGTCTTGCGGTCGTGGGGGCTGGAGCCTGTCCCAGATGTCAAGTGCTTAAAGATTTTGGAAGTAATTCAAAATGAGTAAATGTGTGCTGAATAACCTTAACTTAAGGTGTATTTAACATGACCTGCCTATAAGTCATCCATGCTTTCTGTTTTATGCTGCTGTTCAACAAACTTCAGCAAACTACTTGAAAAGTTTGATTTGTTTGTCCTGGATTGCCTCGACATAATTACTGCTCAAGTGGTGCTAGAGGGTTAGTTCTTCATTAATTTGCCTCTATTGTGCTCATTTTAAGCTTTTTATAATTTTTCTAAAGAATATAGTCTACTTTTTTTCCCTTTCATTTAAAGGATTGTTTGTGATCTGTAGCTGTCCTTTTTAAAAACAGCAGTGCCATCTTCTCTCTGACTTCTAAGATAATTTTCCATCAATACTTGCTCTCCCAAAGGCCTCATACCGGGGTTTTCCATTAAGCCACCATCAGGGCTCATTACTTTAGATAATAGCAATACTAACCACTGCTTTGTGTATTATGGGCTCTGTCAGTCCCATCTGATTGAGACATTATCCATGCATTTATTACTTTGGAATGATGGTGATGTAAAGTGCTTACCTGTCCTACTGGTGAGGACAGGAGGATGTTGATGAGAGTCTGTTCTTGTAAACATGGATTCAGAATCATTTCCTGAAAACATTTTCAAGAGTTTTTCTTCATGCATGTCTAATATGTCACATGTCATGACATATCCTCATGCACTGGTTTGTCAACAGTGTCTTGACCAATTTTTCTTGAATATTTCATCAAATCCATTCATAACATGCAAAAGCACAGCCTCCTCTGTCACAGTAATAACTACTCAGACAGAGACTTTAATATGAAGGCTTGTCTTCAATCGAAAGCTTCCTTCATATAAAGGCTTGGTTTTCTCTGCTTTGTTATTAATCAAGGCCCCGGTCTGTATTTGAGGATTTACGGTATGTTCACTTGAAATCAATATTATATTATAATATTATAACAAGCACTTTTTTGCTTTTAAATAAGCTATAATTTTCCGGGTGCGTATTATACATGAGTGCCAGCAAAATACTTACCATATTTCATCTTGCCAACATCACGATTGCAACACATCTAATACAAAATGCCGAAATATTCTCTTTCTCTGCGAAAACACTGGCAAACACAGAGCGCTGCCATCTTGTGAATAAGGGTACACAAAATAGCTGCGCCGTGATTGATCGAAGACATCGACATGTTGATCGCTGCTCTCTGACTGAGCACACTTTGGAAAAAATCGAGTAATTGCGCATTGGTGAAGCAAAAGGTGTTTCCGCATCCGTTTGAGAGAGAAAATCGTGTACGGTATTTGTTGTGAAAATACCGAAATTTCATTGATTAAAACTTTGAACAAAGGTCATTTTGGGTTGTCTGAGAGAGTAAGGTTTGGGCAGAATGTTGATTCACGTTACATTGGAGTACAGTGTTTTTCCAGTCAAAAATCGAGAAAATATGGCGTGCATGTTATAATTGAGTGCGTGTTATAATGGAGAAATTACGGTAGGCAAAATCATTGTGCAGCATCGTGCAGTATTGTGGTGTGTTGCTCACAGGCAGTTTTTTATTTACAGTATTTATTTTGATCCCCATAAGCTACTGGCAAAGCAGCAGCTACCCTTCCTGGGGTCCACACATTAACACATAATTCACAAAATACACCAATGACATTCAAAATGCCCTGAAAATTGAGACAGAAAATAAAAGGCAGTTAAAACAACAATCACCTGACAGTCATATAGTCTCTTAGATGCCCAAAGATCAGGGTGTTTGTACATCAGTTAATAAATTATAATTAAAACATTTCTATAAATGAATGATTCCACTTAAGACAAGACAGTGGGGAAATATTTCTAAAAGGTAATTACAAAATTCTGCATGTTAAGTTTTACAATGGACAGACTATTAAGATAATCTTGATGACATTTGATATTTCTTCAGTCTTTTTAACACGTTATTGCCTGAAAACACAGATTATAGCCAGAAAATTCTAATTTTTTGGAGGTGAAATGTTTATTTCAGTTTCTTCTGAAATCCTAAACAAACAAAATTTCCATAAAATTTAACAAAGATTTTTTTTATCTCATTTGATACATTAGGTGTTTCTGGCGATTGATAATCCATTTCAGGACATTTTTATCATTATTCTGATTGTATTCAGATTTTTTTTAGTAATTTGCTGATCATATTGATTAGATAGAGGTATTGTTAAAGTATGTGTCAAATATGATACAACAGGCGTTAAAGGATTAAAAACAGTTTAACTGGTTAAACTTGTGATCTCTGATTGAAGACTATTCCATATTTTCATTCCTCTATACGAAACAGTTTTTTGTCCTGCATTGGTATTTGTGAGTGGTAGCGTGCCTTGTGTTGAAATTGTGATCATCCCCACTATAACATATTGAAAAGTTATGACACTCACATATGATTCAATGTTATTCGCCTGATTCTGATACTAAGCTGGCCCTTGCTTTAGCACCCACACCGTGAGTCGAATCACAAGTTAAGTGTAGTCCAGCGTGCCCTAAATCACGTTGCACCACACTCTTAAATAGGGCCCAATTATCTTGTAAAGCCCCCCTGTTCAGTATGCAGTGTCCCACTCTAACTCTGCCTTCTTGCTTAAATCTTGACAGAGTAACTTGTGTTTTAATCCATGGTGCTGCCATATTGTTTCTCTGTTTGTGCTGTTAGATCTCAGACTGCTTGTGAACCTGTTAGCGCCCTGGTATTGTTGCCATCCTCCTCCTCTCTCGCATCCACCAGCTGATGTGAGGCAAGGCCGCCTTGTAGTGCCTGCTGTCTATTTACTTCCATTCAGGGGGATTCACTTGAGAGGCCACAGCTCAAATAAATTCACTCAACAGCCACTGCTCAGTAGGGACCTCTCTCTCTCTCCCTGCCCGCCTGCCTGCTCGTTCTCTCCCTCTCTCTGCCTCCTCCTTCACCTCCTCCATTCTCTCCCTGCATCCCTTTTTTCTTTCATTTCTTTTTCTCCCCCCTGTCCTCTCCGTCTCCCTGACTTAATGCCATTGTGTTCATGGCTTTGCAGCTTTTTCTGTTCTCCTCCTTTCAAACTGATGTTGCAGCACTTCGGTTTAACAGCACAGCAATCACCTAGCACCATGGGAAACGGTGGAGCAGGAGGACTTAAAGCAGCTTCTACTTAAAACAGCTGTTGCTTTAAACAGTGTCATTTGTTACAGCCTGGTTGAGCTGCGTGTCTGTGTGTGCAGCAGTGGAGAGGTGTGACAGGTCTATGGAAAGTCTTTTGGGATTAAATTATGTATCAGTGATATTAACCGTAGTTCAGCTCTACGAGTACTCAAATTTAGTCAACTAGTGCGCGAGTAGACTTTACTAGCAAAGCAAAAACTGTCACAATTACTACTAGTAGATCGAAAAATGTTCACTACTACTAGTGGACTGTTTTGGGGTCAACTAGTACAACTAGTGGACTTACAAATGTTCACTAGGTTCAAGGTTCAAGGTAGCTTTACTGTCAATACTGCAATATGCTTACACATACAGAGGATAGAAATTACGATACTCAAAGGCCAATGGTGCTACATTTAGTATAAATATTAATGTCAGGACAAAATAAGAGTACGAGTATTGAGTAAAAAGAGTAAATCAAATAAAAAATATCGAAGTAAAATAAACCCACTAGTACTACTAGTAAGCCTTATATGCTAATATGGGGGTGGGGACAGGCAAATTCGGGCTTTCCATTGGCTTTCAATAATATTACAACCAATCAGGGTGCTGGATTTGGTTATAATCCCTCCTACTTCATTAAAACAATTTATTTGTTTACAAGTCCTACTAGTAAACTCAAAATAGCTCACTAGTAGCACTAATAGACTGATTTTAGTCTACTATTACTACTATTAAAGCAAAAAGATTCACTCATAGTAGCAGACATAATGCAAATGAAGTAGGAGGGATTATAACCAAATCCAGCTCCCTGATTGGTTGTAATATTTTTTGAAAGCCAATGGGAAGCCTGAATTTGCTTTACCCGCTCCTTTATTAGCATTTATGGCTTACTAGTAGTACTATGGACCTAAAACAGTCTACTAGTAGTACTAGTGACACTTTTTGCTTCATTGGAAAGGTCTACTTGCGCACTAGTCGACCAAAATTGAGTACAAGTACTTCAGATTTGAGTACTAGTAGAGGTTAACTATGGTTGATATAACTGATATCAATTTTAAGCCCAAATGTCTTTCCATACAGGTTTGCATTTTTAACACCAGAGGGACCATAATTTAACACCTGATAAGAAAGGTGATGTGAGGCTGTTGTGACTTATAGATTCCAACTTTATTATCTTAATGATTAATATCTAATTTACTGATTCTTTACTGACGTCTGCATTAGCCGAGGGAAAAACAAAAGAAACTGCTGCTTTGTTTGGTTAGCAGTGAGCGCAGGAGTCCCACAGTGTACTTGTTACACATTAATTAACATCCAGCACGAAACGATGAATGTTCTGGACTCCGTGCACATCAAAAAGTTCTGAAAACATTCAACAAACTGAGCAAATGTGTTAAAATGGTCAAAGACTCAAATTAAGAATGAGAGCAGAAATGGTTTCCACTGATAAAGAGACAGTTTGGGCGATTTTGCAAGAAAATTTGTTCATGACAAAAGTTCGTGTACCAAAACTTCTGACTCCTGATCAAGAGGAAAAACTAGTTTGTGGAGACAAACTTTGAACAGATGCTTTGGCAACACAATCATCTCCAAGGATTAAAAAAGCAAGACAAAGAAAGTCCAAACTCAAGGCCATGTTGGGATCATTTTAGAGGAGTGGACTACAGAAGGGTCAAAGGTGACTCAACTCAGAAACTGAGAGAAAAAGTCTGAAGACAGAGACCACAGCTGAGAGAAGTGGTTTCAGACAAAAGACAAAAACAAAAGCTATAATTATAATAAAAATTTGATAATATTATTTTTTTAAACTACCAATACAAATTACAGTGATTTAATATCTGCTACCTCTAAAATATATTACTACAAATAAAAACAATAACATAAATAATAATAATAATAATAATAATAATAATAATAAATACAGCAATAATAGAGAAAGTAATAAAAATTTAAAATAATAAAAATAATTAGAAATGAAATAATCGTAGTAGAAATAAGAATATATAAAATATAACAAGTAATATAATAGTAGTAGCAATAGTAATTACATATACTGATAAAAACAATAAAGTGATAAGTATACTGGCAATAATAGTCATAATAATGCTCATAAATGATATTGAATAAAAAATAATTATTATAATTATTATATTCCTTGTTATTATTCTTGGCAGTAGCAGTAGTACTGGAAATAGTGTTGATAATAGTAAAAATCATAGACTACTCTTTCTACAAATAATGACATCTAATATAGTTATCACTGAAATGATAAAAATAAAATAATAATAAAAATAATTATGATGTGAATAATAATGAATAATCAAAACACTAATAATGATGATAATGGTTAAATACTGCGATATCAGGTATGATCATCGATGGTTAAAATGTTTGAAAATTAAAAAAAAAATAATGAGTATAATAAAAGTAATAGTTATAATGGTGATTAAAAAAATAGCATTAATAATGGCAATAATAATAAGAACAACAACAACAACAATAATAATAATAAGAATGATGATGATAATGATGATGATGATGAATATAAACACTGTAAATAATGATAATAACAATGACATTAATACTGAAAATTGTTTTCATCAATATAATATAATGATAACAGTGATATAGTCATGCATTTAAGACCAAATTACCACCTTACATATGTTTGCTTTAAATTTTCCTACAGTTAATATTTACCATCATCATCATTACGTTAATGATTGTAATGTTAGATATTGATTATGTAACACATGTGTTTAAACATTAAAGTGGCGTCTGCAGCCTATGCCCTGTTCCAGGTCCAGGTTTGTTTTTCCCCTGCAGGCTCCTCTTGATTGATTGATTATTCAGCTCACTTTAAAGCAGGATGCTCCTCTGCTGATTTTTTTCTCTCTTAAAGGCCCAAGAGTGCAAAAGCAAACAGGGCCACACTGAACATGCACACATGTGCACACACAGGCAGACACCTGATCTTGTGTTTCTCCTCTCCAGAAGGAGCATGAATAAAACAGGAGAGCAGAGACTTAGCGAGCAGCAGCGAGAGATGCTGGGCTGTGCTGGCAGATCTCACTGCAGCAGCGGCTGTGTGTTCGTGCCACAATCCCCGTGTCTGGACTTACAGGATTACAGTAGCTTGGACGCCGCTCGCACTGAGAATACACACCCTTTCTGCTAACCTGTCTGAGCAAACACACACCAAAGTGCTGGCAGCTACGTGCTCACACACCTGCTACAACACAAACAGTCCAAGGTGCCCAAATCTGCCTCCCAGAGCCGAGCAGAGACCAAGCTCACCGTAAACAGTGTGAAATAAACCTGAAGAGAACATGGAGCCGCCATTTTTATTCTGTTTTCCCATCATGACCAATCATCTCTGCTTGTTTCTCATTATTTTAAGTGATGATGTCATCTTAATGAATACACAGGTTTGCTCGGAAAACAAGCTAATGTCTAAAATCTGGAAAAAACAACTGACACTCATCATGAGGGCATTGTCATAAAGAGATAACAACGTAAACTGATGGAGATCTCTTGATCAGCTGTTGGTGCAGCCACAACAACCTCCTTAATGAAGCATAACAACCTAAATATCAAATAGTTTTAATTAAATATGTTACAGTTTGGATGCGAGATGGAACAAAGCAACAAAAGAAACATATTTAACCCTCGTTCCTGATACCAGAAACTCCATAGATTCTAAAAAGGGGGAATTTTTGTCCCCACCATCAGGCTAAGCTACCCATAAAACAGCTAGAAAGCACACACAGAGCGAAAACCTCCGCCAAGTTCACATATTGCTGTTACATCTATAAGCAATAGTTACGTGATAAATTTGCTGTCATAATATGATTCCTTGACTCTGAAAACCCACACCAGCACTTAGAATCATCATTATTAGTTTAACAGTTATTGAGCCAAAACAATTGTTCACTAATGGCGGTTATCTGGATCACCACCAAAATCTAATCATGTTTAAGTTGGGCCATTACCAACAGCTCCTGAATATTTCAGCAAAATTCGTCCAGTAGTTTTTGCGTAATCTTGCTAACAAACAAACTAACAAACAGACGCCGGCGAAAACATAACGGCCTTAGCAGAGGTAATAATAAAGTGGATGTGCTTGTCCTCCTCGTTTTTGGCACAAGTATTACTTTTTTTGCCAATTTTTTAAATTTCAAACACAAATTCAATGCCACACCTTAACCTTCACTGTGTAGCAAATAATCGTTACACAGAGCCTTCAATGGTACATTTTTGTCCACTTAAAAAACCTTAAAAAAATATTCATTTTCTCACTTTTTTATTAAATCCTTTAATCCACTTTATTCCTGATCATAATTCTGCTGTTCTTTTTTTGGATTTGTAGTTTTTTTCTGCTATGACAGATTTTTTTTAAAGTCCCTTGTGTCCGAGGAGGGGACAAAACTGTCCCCATTAAAGTAAAAAAGTCCTAAAATACAATATTTTAAATATTTTCCTACTATTTTCCTTGTAAATCTTCTGACTGACTTCAGCCCTGATTATAGCTATCAAGTATTCATTTATTTTCACAATTTAGCCCTTTGAATGCCAAAGTATGTGATGATAACACCAGTTTCTGTAAAAACAAATAAATATATACAATACAATAGAAATATTTTTAGTATGTGGAATGTTTCATATAGGGTTAAAATTGTCAAGATAATTGAATACCTGATAGTTTTGATCAGGACTGAATTGGATCCAAAGATCTATGAAGATAATACTTTAAAAAATACAATCCTGACATTTTTAGGGTTTTATGTAGTTATTTTTTTCAGATGGGGACAATTTTGCTTCCATTTCATAAATTAGTAACCTGACTTACCAGGTGGGCTGCTCGATATATTTTACTAGTCTATCTGGGAAAGAACTCTTAGAAAGTGTTTGGGAATGGGCAGAACCTTTCAGAAGCATATCCGGCAGATGATTGGATGATCGTTCTGTCATATGAGTGATAAAGATATACTGAACGGTCGATTTGGTGTTTCAAGTTATCACTTCCTCGCATTGTTGACAGTTTCTCCGTGGACACCTCTATTGGTGTTATGTTTTGACAAGTTACCATGCTATCTGGTGTCCCCTATTGTTCGCTGTAGACACTGTAGAGCATTAAAAGCGGCTCTGCTTCGTGCACGGAGTTTGTTTATTTTTACATCACAGGGCGTGTCACTCATTAATAAATATGCTCACCTGTATAGTCTTACAAACAACATTTAATCTCAGTTTTATAGTTGTTATTTTATTGTTTTTTGGGTGGTGTAGCCTGCTGTTTTTCCTGATATCCGATATGTGGATATTTCCAAACTCAATACCACTGATACTGATGTCGATACCAGTATTTTAGGTCAAGAGCACAAAATCTCTCCTGAACTAAAAGATACATGTGAAGCAAGAAAAAAGATTTGTTCATACATAAATGACATTTCTGATTTATGAAAGTAAACTGTTTCAGTACATTTGCACATATTGCCATCATTGCTTCCAATTTATGGGATATTTATGGCTGATTTGTACGGTCAAAATAATAACAATTTTTGTACCGCGTTCTAAATTAAGAATATTTATAAGACACTATAATATGTTATACTGTTATGATGTGTAAAAAATACATTTTTTTTTCAAGTCTCTATTTTGACCACATTCAACATCAGAGTAAAACAAGGTGGTATCTTCTGCAAAAAAAATGCATTCAAGCTTTTAGATACATTAACAGTATCATTTACGTGCAAAATAAATAGCTGTGGACCTAGGACTGACCCCCGAGGTACCCCACAGGTGATGCTATTTTCCTTCGATTTTATAGTATTTGTGTGAACAAACTACTTCCTATTTTAACATGCAGATTTGTGTTATCTTTGTAGCTGAATCAGACTAAAACAGCCAAGCTGCTGGTGCAAAAACCACCTGAAAGAGAGATTTTGGCTTTCTCTGTGAATGCTAACAGATTATCCATCTGCAGATTTATCTAGAGCTCAATCCTCTCCCATCCCATCTTCAAAATATTGACATCAGTATTAGGTCGAAACGCTGTTTGTGTGTGTGTGTGTGTGTCCCTCCTCGCTCTCTTACTCTGTCTCCAAATCAATACCTCCAAATCTCCAGGGTTTCTCTGGGCCGCTTGTGAAGCAGTTATGAATTCTGAAGACTCAGCTGACTGAACCTCTGACCCTGAAAATCGCCCACAGAATGAGAATGAAGGCGGTCACTGTGTTACTTCAGTCTCCGTGTAAACAATTGGAGCTTGAACGGGAAAGATAGTCTTTTAAAGGAACGAAAAGCCTTTCAGTGTTTTTAATATTTGATCATTTATAGAGAGAATTTTGGGAATGATGTTCAGGAGAGCCAGAAATAAATTTTATACTTTTTTAAGGAATATTTAAGAGTTTTTTAAAGTTAATTCTTGGCGTGAGTCAGGACTGAACTGAATTATTAATATATCTTTTCTGCACACATGAACATCCTCCTGAAAATAAGATCCAGTATGTTCTATTTGCAGGATCAAGTGCATTTACCTGATTGAATCCTGTCTAGACTGCCGCTCTCCTGTGCCCGTTCCCCCTGTTTGTGTGTACATGTTGTGCTGTGAGCTTGAAAGCACATTTGTCTTTGCTCACAAGTGTGTGCGTGCCGCTCGGCTCTCCAGTTTTCCAGATAAGAGGAGCAGTGGGAAGCCCATGAAAGCTTAATGTGCAGCTTCATATTTAAAAGGGAAGTGCATTAGGGGCTCTGTGCCCCCATCAGTCCCTCTCACAGCACCGCTCTCCTGCCTGCCCGCAGCCCCGCTCAAATCCCTCTCAGAGCCAGCGACCCCGGCTCACTCCAGCTCCGTCGCAGCCCTGGAATGCAGTCACGAATGAATGAGTGCGCATTTAGTTGGAAATTTCCTCTCAATGGCTCGGTTCAAGTCAGCAAATGCAGCACAAGTGAGCCAATCTGCTGCTGACGGCGAACAGAGGGGGCTGGCAGGCAATCATGTTTTTTATGTTTGAGGTTTATTTGGTGCAACTTCAGGAATGGGCAGAAAGATGGCAATCACAAAGCCTGTCATACAAGGATGCACAAATGTCATGGTTGATTTGAATGGATGATTAAGGCTGTAAACACATTCGGCTGCCAAATACTGAATTAAGAGATGAGTATGTGTTCACAGTTGTTTGCCTAAAGTGACTCAGGATGTCAGCAGCTGTGGTCATGAGTGGCATTTGTACTCAAAGTTATTGATGCTGCAGTGAGGAGTAGATGAAGCTGGGTGACAGTTAAGTCCTCAGGGAGCTGTGGTGATACGCTTGTTCACTTTGGATTTCTTCAACAATAACAAAAGCTCTGCAGGAGCTCCACATACACACAGATAATAAGTTTATGTGCATGGTTAGTGACTCTATAGTACAGCTCGATTGGACACATTAACTGAAGTACTAACATGTACCCTTTCCAGCAAGTTTCAGTGTTGACCTTGCTGAAGTTCGAAACCCAAAAGCAGAATGCAATGATTTACAAATCTTTTCCTACCTATATGCAATTGAATACACTACAGACACAAGATATTTAATGTTCAAACTGATAAACTTTATTGTGTTTTTTTGCAAATATTCCCTCATTTTGAATTTGATGCCTGCAACACATGGGGCATGTTTGGCACTGTGTTACATCGCCTTTCCTTTTAACAACACTTAACGTCACAATCAAAAACACTTTATTAATCCCTAAGGGGAATTTCTGTTGTTTCAGTTGCTCTATACACAATATAGTTGTAGGAATATCACATAAAGACATTAAAATAGATAAGAGCATAAAAAATTAAGTGCAAAATTAAGAAAGCAGTTTGCAACATGCAAAATTTTCATGCTACATCAACTTCCTTATGGTAGGAAATAGATAAGTAAACGTGAGACTATGAACAAAAGGAATTTGCTACTTTAACATGAACAATTTTTACAATATGAATATAATATGACGGCACTGCTTGACAGTACAGCACATTTGATCAAAAGCCAAAGTTTGGCAGTAAGGATACTGCACTGGATGAGATGTTATAATAACAAATATCAGAAGTGAAAACAGTGAGAAGAAGCATTTGTGAACTGAGGGTCTATGTTGTATTTTGTTCTTCAAGATGCTCCACAGATTTTTTTATGGGAGACAGGTCGAGGTCAGTCTAGTACCTGCACTCTTTTACTACGAAGCCACGCTGTTGTAACACGAGCAGAATGTGTCTTGACCTGTATCTGGTGTCTTGGTATCGTATGTACCTTTCAGCATTAATGGAGCCTTCACAGATGTTGGACTATTGACGGGGCTGGTCTCAATTCCTCTCCCTCCCAAACCCATTTGTGCAGTTATGAGGACATCTTTCGAAATTCAAGGCTGGATGCTCCTCAGCTGAAACTCTGGGTTTTGGTTAGTTCTTAGAATTCTTAAGTACATCTGAGTCCCCTGATTTTGTTCCATTAATGCAATCAAATCAGCATTGAAAGCAACTAATCAAAAACAATAAAGTGTACTCTTAGAGGTCTTGGATGTACTTAAAGTCATTTTCTAATGAGTGTTCACTTCAGACACAGTGAGTTCTCTACAGCACAGTCCCATCTTTGGTTTTCACTCTCACTTCCTAGTTTTACAGGATGAAAAGTGGCCGTGTGTCATGTTGTGATCTATTTTCCCTGTTGATCTGCTGTTCTTTTGGGTATTGTTGTTGTTGTGATAAAAGCCCAGTTGGGGTAACAGCAGGACTCCAGAGCCTGTTTGATGTGACTGTGTTCCCTGTCGTTAGACCCTTTTTGTACACTCTCTGTCTGTCCGCCTGGTGGTGGTGGTGCGAGAGCCGGATTACTCTCACTGTTTGTTCCAGTGGATAGTGCAGGCGAGAAAGGTTGCACTCGTTTGTGTTTGTAGGGTTTCCCGTCCAGCCTGGTGTCAGGTTTGTCTTGTTCTTTTCGAGCAACTGCAGAGTTCAGAAAAGGTCAGTTTGTTGTTCCACCTCTCCTCTCTTTTTGATGTGATATAAAGGCGTGCTGAGAGTGTACGTGATATGATGAAATATCCTCATACCAGGCAGTAAATGGAGTAAAACTGGCTGTTAAGCTCGGTATTGTGAGAAGGGCAGCAACTTTGAACATCTATGTTGGTAAAAATAAGCCCGAAAACATGATGCAGGATAAAAGTGCAAGCCCCTCGGGTCAAGTCTCAGTAGTTTACACACCTTTAGATCCACAAACAGGACTTTGAGCGTCATCTTTCAGATGAATCATCAAAAAACCTGCTTGGATTGAACTAGAGGAGCTTTAATTTAAAGGGAGGAGCTGGTGGATCCTTTGTCAGCAAACATCTTTATCTTCACAGTTTTCAGACGCTTAACCACAGTTAGTACCTGAAGGACATAACGGCCTTAATAACAGAGTGAATAAATCCCTGAAATAACTGAGAAACAGTCAAGTTGGTTCCTTTGTAAAGAATTATTCAATTTTTTTAGATTTTATTTAGATTTTGTTAGTTTTTGCTCATGGTAGTGTTCTAAATAGCCTTATTTGGCTACATTTGCTTCCTGCTTCAGTCAGCTTGCTCCCTGATTGGTTTTGCTCTCGTCCATGTGACAAAACACAGAGGACGTGCCCGGCTGTCCTTGATGCTCCAAACACATCAGGACTTCTGGTTGTAAACATTTAATATGTTTAATATTTATGATTTCAAGTCGGAGCGGCCCTGATCCACTTCAGAGAGGATAAAATATATGTTAACACACCTCACACCTCAGGATGATCAGGTGAGATCATCTTTAGGACCTCCAAATAATCAGGCATTTGCTGAGTTTGATCAGAAGCGGGGATCCCGGCCGAAAGTCGAGCAATTTGTCGTGTTCTGTGTACCCCTCTGAAATGGCAACTGAGATACAAATTTCTCCTACAACTCAACTAAAATATCATAGTCAAAATAACACTAAGTTCTAACTAATTACATTTTTGCTATTCACATCATTAGTCTTCATTCTGTGACTCCGTAACAAATCTTACTTTTGTCCCCAAAGTTCATAACCTGGCACAGCAGCTGGATCCACCTGATCCATTTTGCAAAGCTCCAATCTACAACGACTGCAAGCAGTCCAAAGCAGCACAGACCAATCAGAGTCATTTGGAGTGGGAAGAGGAGGGAGCTACAGGTGGTAACGCCCGCCTACTACATTATCTGATTGGCCTCTAATAAATATGATTGACAGAATGATCAACTAATCACCTGCTGTATATGCTATGAAGGGTTCTGCCCATTCCCAAACACTTTCTATGGGATGTTGCTGAGATGATAGTGAAATCTGATTTGTTAAGTTAGACATGGATGCCATCTACTGAGTTAAAGTTGAATGTATTATCTTTAAAAATTACTATTGCTAAATTACTGAATCTTGCTGCCTGAAGTTAGAACTCACAATGAAATGACTTTTTTAATTTATTGGTTAAATATACTAATCAAGTTGTTCATCCTTGCACAAGAATTGTTTTACTTAAGTCAGAGTTAATATCTCTTATATCTTTACAGCTTGATTCAATTTCATAGTAAAATCTGAGCTTTTGAGATCCTAGGATCATGAGAAAGTACCCACATTTAATTTGCTACACTGCAAAAATTGAGTATAATGAAATGTAAGGATGTGTGTCCTCTGTTCAGTGTGCGGTGCATCATTTGACTCCAAACAGGAGTCCAGTAAATCTTGTTTTCACTGCTCGAGGGCCAACAACAACATCATATTTCCCACGAAGACTGGTTGACTGTCTTGTCTCGTGTTTTGTCGGCATGTGTTTGTACTATAAACTGCACCAACTCCTTTCAAACGTTTGTGCTTTGCCTTCAGATGTCGTGTTTATAGTAAAAACACATCAGAGGAGCAGCCTTGGTGAAGAGAATGCCAGTGGGAAAACATACTAACAAACAGAGAAGTATGGAGACGGAGCTTTGATTTATGGAGTAAAACTGAAAAGAGTGTCTGTGAAGCCTGCTTTAATGTTAAAGGGAGTGCTTTCTCTTTCTTCAGGGGGATGAATCATTCTTTAGTTACAGCTGCAGATCTGTCATGTTTTCGTGGATGTTCTGGCTTAAACTACAAGGATCAAAATCTGATTTCCCAGAAAGCAATTTGTTTGGTCCACTATAGCCCCTGGTCTAAAAGCAGCATGCTCTCATTTGCAGAGGGACCCTATAGAGGGAGCATTTGTGACTCATTCTGGTTTTGTTTTATTCACGCACATACCGAGTTCTGGTCAGCAAAAAATGGGGGTCTTGGTTCACTTTTAGAAAACAGAGTTCAGTTCACAGTGGGTTTAAAGCCGTCCGAACCAAACAAGGACCAAACAAGGGGAGCTAACCAAAAAGCAGGCATAGAGGCTTGAATTTGGTTGATACAATAGGTAGTGAGCCAACATAGCATTCACTGATATTGCTCAAACCGCTAGCCTCCGGTTCTCTTAACAAATTAAAATCTACAAGCCTGTTTCAGACGTGAGAATATCAGATTCTCCCTGAAAGGTTCCCTCTAAGCCTTTAAGACCCTGGCAGCCTTTGCTACTACATATTGACACTGAAAACATTCAAATCACTGTCCTTTTGGATTTATTTTAATTTTATTTGATTCACTATTTTTATTGTTTTATTATTTTCTATTTACTCCCCATAATTTCTAACTACTTCACATTTATTTTCTTTTCTTTTTTTTAAGTTGGTCACCCGTGGTACGGCTGACTGTGAACTTTGTCAAGTCGGGGAAGGAGCCTCTTGTCCTCTGATGCACCTTATTTATTTCTCTTTTATTCCTAAAAGGAACCCCTTATCCACGTGGCAAAAGGGTTGGTTAAGGGGATGGCAGTTTATTGTTATAATGTGTTACCCAATGTTCTATTGTTCCCAAAAAAATCAACATAAGACAGCTAGTATATTTGCCATCTTCATCTGAGCAGCCTAAATGTAGCTTTATCTTTATTTTATCACTCACAATACAGCAGAGCTGCCTCGAGCTAAGGATGCTATTACCCGAAGCTGGTTGTGTATTCCATGGTTATGGTGCAACAATAGGCTGGATAGAGGGAACAAAGACCACAGCCACATTTAGTGGCAGGTGGCTGTGTAATATAACACATGACTTGCTTTGGTCTGCTTGATAAAGTGCAAAAGAAAAACCAAACCAAGTTAAAAATGAAATAATTCTGAAACTTACTACAACAACTGAACTGAGTCTGCTGGATTTTAGGTATGAAAGCGGCCTTAGAGACAAAAGTTTTGGATTTGAAATTGTCTTCCTTCTCAAATAATCATCCTACCGCACAACAAAAAACAACCAAGGCAGAGAACAGAAAGTTTGTGGCTTGTCTTATTCCTGTAACGATGGCTTAGGTAGCAGGCGGATCATCAGAACCTCTGGCCCTTTTTTGTCGGTGACTTTTATTCTGCTGAAGCAGAGGGGGACTGAACCGAGCAGTGTGTCACTTTTCTGCCCAAAAATCACTGATCTGAACTTGGTCAAAAAACTCCCCACCAGTTCAGTAATGCAGCCACACACAGTTCTCCGTCTCTTTTTTATGTTTAAAGCAACTTTATTTGTGTTTAGAGACAAACTTTTGATTTTTGCTGGACTGGGACTTCAGTGGTCCAATTTGTTTACCATTTAAAGCCTGAAAACACAAATTAAAGCCAGAAAATTCTGATTCTTTGGAGCTGAAATGTTTATTTCACTTTCTACTGAAATCGAAAAAAATCAAAATTTCCATAAAGTTTAACACATGTATTTTTTGTATCTCATTTGATACATTAGGTGATTTTGGCAACTGATAATCCACTTGAGGAAATTTTGATCATTTATCTGATGGTATTTAGATATTTTTTTAGTAATTTGTTGATGATATTGATTAGATAGTGATATCATAAAAGTATGTATCAAATATGATACAACAGGATTTAAGGGGTTAATTGTTATACAATGCTATGTGTCCCTTGCTTCTCTAGAGCCCCTTCTCCAACACTAGAAAAATCCCTTTTCATGCTCTGAACATCCATATTTTGTGTACTCAAAACATTTATTTGCAAACTTCCTCTAATGATGCCATAGTGGGATATGTCCCATCTCTCAAATGCTAAATAACCCCTGAGCGAGCTGTTTGTTTGGCCCACAGGCTGCTTCAGTTGGAGGAACATGACCAGGTATTTCTTTGCTGTCACAGTAAACATTAGAGCACTGCGCTGGAAAGTCAAAGCTACATCCACTTCTTGAGAAGTAGCTTGAGGGGGTCAGACACATTTTGAACAGGGCTGAAAACGGGGAGTAAATAGCCATATTTCTATTTGATTTTTATTTATATTTTATTTATTTATATTTATTAATATCTCTGTTTATATGTATACCTTTTTATACATGTTCTTATCTAAATTAAATTAATAGGTAGAAAGATTTCATCTTTTAAGTCTATAATATGCTCCCTTAAAAGTATTAAAATCTAAATATTTCTTGAAATCGAACTAAATCGTAGAACCTGACATATATTTTACTCTAAAAATATTAAAAGGCTTTTTTGGTCAATTTTCTATATTTTTAACAGTATTGCTTCATCCCCTTAAGCAACTTTATGCAAATAAACGGACATCTCTTTATCGTGCCCTCATTTTGAGAGTGTAGCCTCGGTTTTTTCTCCTTCACTCCCTGTCTCTCTATTTGATGTTCCTTTCGAAAGTGTTATCTCCATCCAAGCCTGTACCTGCTAACTTTATTTTTTCTCATGATGATTAAGACCAAGAACATGGATATTTCCCTTCTCCCTTCCTCTGTCTCGCACTCGCTCATCACCTCCCTCGTCCTGCATCATAGTCTCCCAATTACTCAGCCTCAGTGTGGTTCATCGCTGAACAAAGGCTAATTTGAGGCATGTCACAAGCTAATTTGTGACATGTGGGTAGCTCTTTGAAACGATATCACACATAGGCTGTTGGTTGTCATGAATGAATCAAGCTGGGAGGAAACAGCTCTCCTCTATGATCTCATTAGCAGCCTTTGTTTCACTTCACTTGGAGTTGCATGTTGGAGCCAGACTCCCAGTATCAGGTCTATAAAAGAAGGAGCAAGGCTGAGATAGCGATGCTACCCTGGGATTCTGTTTGCTGGTTGTATTTATCCTTGAATGACTTTATGTGGCTAAAAGCAGGGACAGGTTTTGAGGGGCAAGTGGCCAAAGAAAGAGAGCTAATTTAAGCTTCATGAGGGGGTTTTAATCATTCTAAAAGTAAACAGAAGTGACTTGGATGGCAGCATGCTTCTCCTAAACCTGTATGTACCTTTCAGCATTAATGGAGCCTTCACAGATGTGCAGGTTACCCATGCCATGGGCACTAACAACCCCCCATACCATCACAGATGCGCTCTCTTGACCTTTGCTCTGATAACAGTCTGGATGGTCCTTTTCCTCTTTAGCCCGGAGGACACCACGTCCATGATGTCCAAAAACAGTCTGAAATGTGGACTCGGACCACAGCAGACTTTTCCACTTTGCCTCAGTCCATCTCAGATGAGCTCGGCCCAGAGAAGCCGGCGGTGTTTCTGGGTGTTGTTGATATATGAGTACATTTGCACAAGGGCCAGTCTTTTGCTCTACAAATGTCAGATTAATAAAGAAATATTATTTAGGTCTAACTGGCATACTGATGAAGCTGCTTCAATGTTCCCCTTCCAGCCAAGAGCCTGCCGAGTTTCTGCAAAATTCCAGCCACTGAGAGTCCCTCCAGTCCCTCTACCTGTCTGAGGGTGTGCCTGTATTCTCCCATAAGCACACTATTATCAGTTTAATAATATATATATTTTATTCAGCCTTTTAAAGATCAGTCCATATCACTCATATTTCCACCAGCTACATGGGGCAGTAAATGCATCTTGCCTTCTGCTTTCTGGAACTGTCATGCTTTCCATCACTGGTTCGACTCTCACCCTTACTCGTCCTCGTCCCCCCAGTTAAATGCTGGCCAACGATGCCTATCAGGTGTCTGATCAAACATGGAGTCATTCCTCATAAAACTGCTTCATCCACAGTTGTTTTAGAGATTGTGTTCATAGTTGAAGGACAGAAGATATTCCAAAAACTACAACATATTTTTCCTCCCGCCATGTTTTCATTTTTTGATAATATTCTGGTGGCCAGATGGGAAGCTGTGAGGGGCCTAATATGGCCCTCGGGCTCACTGATATGGTTTTGTCTGTGCATGGTAGAGTTTGACCTTGACCTTGTAGATGTAGAGATGAACTGTGTTAACTGACAATGGTTTTCTGAAGTGTTCCTGAGCCCACGTGCTGATATCCTTTACAGAATGATGCTGCTTTATAATACAGTGCTGCCCGAGGGGTCATAGGTCACAGGCATACAATATTGTTTTTTTTAGCCTTGCTGCTCATGTGCAGAGATTTCTCTGGATTCTCTGAATCTTTTGATGATATTATGGACTGTAGATGATGAAAGCCCTACATTCTTTGCAGCTGTATTTTGAGAAATGTTCTTAAACTGCTGGACTAGTTGCTCACACAGTTGTTCACAAGGTGGTGAATCTCACCCCATCCTTACTTGTGAGGATGCTCCTTGTAGCATGACACTCACCTGTTTCCAATTAACTTGTTCACCTGTGGAATATTCCAAGGTGTTTTTGAGCATTCTTCAACTTTTCCAGTCTTTCGTTGCCCCTGTCCCAGCTTTTTTGGAGCATATTGCAGGTATCAAATTCAAAATGAGTGAATATTTGCAAAAAATAATGAAGTTTGTCAGTTTGAACATTAAATATCTTATCTTTGTAGTGAATTCAGTTGAATATAGGTGGAAAGGATTTGCCCTTACATTTTAAACAACATCCTAACTGCACTGGAATTGTTTTTTTATTTTTTTTATTTTTAGAAAAGTTTGATTCTTAAGATCAATTTGTTGAATTGTGTTATGATAACATGCTCAAAAATCTCCTCCAAACTGTGATCCTCAAGACTTAAAAATATATGAATGAAAACAGGCTGATGTATCAACAGATGAACATTTTTCTGCTCAAATTCAACCCACTCTGTTTTGCTCCCCACACTCATCAGCACTTCAACATCAAAACAAAATGTAAACCTGCTCACTTCACGAGTTGAACTCTGATGATTAAATCACTTAAAGCCTCTCAAACAAATGTGAAAACCGCGGTGGCTCCATCTGAAGCACTCTGCTCCTAACAAACTTTTCTAATCAGCGCTCGGCTGCGTAGCTGCTTTGTAATGTTTGCCCTCATATCATCGCCGGCGTGCCGAGCGTCGGTGGCTCATGAACGTCTTTAGCCAGACCAGACAGGTTTTGTTCCTCCCTCACGCTCGGCTCAATAGGTGCTGTAATTAGCCTGAGTGTGTCTGGGCAGGAGAGCAGCGCCGAGCCTTTGATACTCAGACGTGACCATGAAAAGTATTTTCTGCTTGTGCTCTTAAAACTTAATGATGTCATCTGGCCGCATGGGCCAGAGGTCCCTGCACAGCTTCATCTGAGGGGCAGCGGCCTGATCATATAATAATATAGGTTTGATTTTTCATGATGTCTCAGAGCAGCTTCAGATACAAGGACAGGTGTGAGAGTCTCCTGACCTTCAGAGGTAGACAATGATGCTTTGTGGTCACACTGACACCGTGCAGTCTGAGAAAAACAAGATTTGTGTTTTAACAATTTAAACTTCTCTATTAAATGGAAATCAAACTAATCATAGATATCACATATTACATTGTTGACATATACATTGTTGCAAAAAAAATCCATAAACGGTTTCCATTGATTATCTAATTTATTCAAGTTTCCCCTTTTTGGATGTCTAACTATTTTGCATTTTTATTCACTATTTTTCAAATCTGTTTTTACAATTGAAAGAGATGTCTCCTTGTGCTGTACTTTGGGAGCCAATAAATGTGAAGAAATAAACATCACATTTTGATTTTGGGTTGTTTTCACACCTACAGCTCAATTGATTTGTTCCAAGTCACTTACAACAAATTGTCATATTTCCTTTTGATCATCATAATTTTCAAAGGGCCGACTAAAGGTCGAGTGGCATCAGCGAGTCACAAAATCTGCCTTATGTCATTACAAAGGATGAATGATATTGTCGGACCAATATCGACATCAGCAGATAATTGCCTTAAAAGCTGATTGTTATATTGGCAAATGTCTATATAATGTTTTATAAGCATGCTTATAAGATATTATGATGTTTATGATGCTGTATTATAGTTGTTGGCACTTGTGTTAGTTTATAAAGTTTATTGATGGTAATTAGGAGTCATTATGATGCTATTGGGTATAATGTGATATGAACATATAGAGCGATATTGTGCATAAAGTTATAAGACATTATAAATATATTTAATGCTTTATGACAATAAATCTAACACACGATACAGCATTTCATAATACTTTGCATTAGGCACAACTTATTCCAGATTGCATTTTCATTATCAGCTTTTTCTAGATTTTATTTTATATTTTTTAACAGCATCAAATTGATGCTGTTAAAAAATATAAAACTGAAATTAAATGTCCTGTGTAAGATTATACAGAAGAGCATGTTAATCAATGAGTGGCGCGCCCTGTGATGTAGATTTAAACAAATTCCACAAATAGCACGGTATTTTATTACTACATTACACCTATAGAAGTGTCCACAGAGAAACTGTCAGTACAGAAAAAAGAACTTGCCACATATCCTAAAGTAAATTAATTTTTTAAGTAAAGCAACGACTGAGCTGTCAGGGAGCTTTAACAGTGGACTGACTTTCAAAGGAGCATCAGTGTCCTTTTTTCACTGAGTTTTTTCACAGTTTCTGTCTTGACTAAAATCCTCATCACCTTCTCCTTTTTTTCTTTAATTACTTGTTAAATGAGGCCCTTCAGCCCATAATGATTACTGTTTTTTTCAAATATAATGTGAATAAACTGAAGCAGCACCAATTTGCCTTTAAATGTAAAAATAAACTATTAAATATTCCTGTAGCTGTTGAGCTGTTCAGTGAATGCACTGTGCTTTAATAAAACCTTAAATATGCAAACTCTCTTGGGTGTAAATAAGTTGAACGTTGGCCTGCTTCTTTAACTAATACTGTAAAGATCAACTTCTTGTTGTTTCCACTTTGGTGCTCTTTTAAATAATCGCCCAACAAATAAGTGAGAGGCACATATTCATGACTTCCCAGCAGCAATGTCACAAACTGAGTGAACTCTGCTCAGGTCAAGCTCTCTCTTTTGGAAAAAAGTCACTGCCAAGCTTGTTTGGTTATTCATTTATTCGCTGAGTAGAAAGAGTTAGAATACAGAGGAGTTCAGACCATATGATTCAGAAAAAATGAAGAAAATAAGACTTCACTGCTGTTCAATTGGATCCATTGGATTTCATGAGTATATTCTTCTCTTTTCAATTTACTGCTACCATTTTTAATTGTTTTTAATTGTGAAGTTATTCATTTTACTTGTTGTTTTACTCCGAGGATACTTTTGTGATGCTGTGTTATTATTGCAGAATAGGAACAGCACTTCATATCTGTGCTTTTTCTGTTTGTGCCCATGTTCCTATTTGGGATATATTAGGTTATCACTTCATCAAGCTAATAATATGGAAAATCTTAAATTGCAGTGATCATTAACTGCCAGCCCAGGGGCAACATCAGGCCCCCAAAAGCTTCCTATCTTAAACTTCAGTGGTCAAAGCAGATTGACAATATAGTTCGAGCTACTTAGGAGATGTGCTAAATCTTGGTTGGTCCAGACTAAATGAAATCTGGTTTGCTTTTTGGAAAGTTTGGCTCTTTCGGGCTGGTGTAAAAGGTCATACAAACTCTAGTGATGTACAAAGATCAAAACAATGTCTGGGTTCACTTCCAAGTGGTGAAACAAACAAGGAAAGTGAACCAAACAGGGGTGAATTCTGGCTTGGATTGGCCAAAAATCAGGACAGAAAAGCTCTCAAGCACCCACTGACAAAACTAAGAAGAGTGTGGCTAGCATTAGAGTTGCTACCACCACCAGCCTCGAGGCCTCTTAACAGGTTAACATCTACAAATACATGCAAAATATGTTTATAGATCGCTCCAGTCAGTATGCAAGTAGTATCAGATGCTGCCTGAATGCAGCTTTATCTTTGTTTAATGGCTTAGAAAACTTCAGAACAGCTACGAGCTAGACGAAGTTGGTTGTGGCTCATAATGCATTTGGGGATGCACGATATTGGATTTTTGCTGATATCCAATATACCATATTTTTTTATTCATTATCGCCCATACCGATACTTCTGGTCAAGAGCACTAGCTCTGCACTTAACAAAAATGGACTTGCTTCTTTCAGTGTTGCAGTATATTTTTTGCGAGGAGCAGATGTAAACAAGAAAAACAGCGTTTAACTCTTGCAAAAATGAAACCTTTGATTTTTAATGTACCCATGCAGTGATGAGAAGGTGCATCAGTATTGAACATTTGTGTAATTTGCCGATATTCCAGCCGATATATGGCCGATTTGTGTGGCCGATATATTGGCTGTAAATATCTGCAAAAATTTCAATATCGGCTGCTACTGATACTTAACTTTTTAGGCTGATATCTTATCAGTGTCAAACGATAATTTGTGCATCCCTAAATACATCAATAGGCCGGATGGAAGAACCAAACAGCAGCTACAGCCCCACCTAGTGGCAGGAGGCTAGATTGCACAATATTTGATGTTTTGGACCACCTGACTAGATGCAGAGTGAAAACAAACCAAGAGAAACTTGAAGCAATTTTGCAGTTTCAGTTTCAAAGCAACTTAAGTCCCCCCTGCTGCTTATTCTTCTCCCATACCTGCTTCCAGCCCTCTCTGGAACGATCTGCCGAGTGTGTCACAGATGGTTCTCACTTTCCCCACCCTGCAGCAGAGCACTGGTTTAGTTCTTCAGCTTGTATTTGCACAACGAAAATAAAGACGATCCATCACATTCGATTTGCTGCCTCTTGTATTGTTTTGATAAACTTTGTGTCTGTATCCATCTCTGCCAGATGCAAATCAGCCGCTTTCTCACGGCCTCCGGGGCTGGTGCTCATTGTGCTGCTGTAGCCATGGTAACGAACGTGGTGGTGATTTCAGAGAATAGGATAAAGTGAGCTCCGTTGTCGGAGAGGGGTCATTTACCGTAAATGCTGCCAATTACTGAAAATGTCTGCGTCTGACTGACCCTAAACTCCTCAGCGTATGATTCCTGCAGCTATCAGGACGTGCAGCTCCACATTTGTACTCGTATAATGAGCTGATATGAAGACACTCTGGGTTTTGCTTCTGTGGACATGATATGGTAGCAGCGTGAGATTGTACATGTTTAAGCTGAGCACACATTTTGTTTTCTGTCTTATTAAAGCAAACTAGACTCAAGTCCAAGTATCCCCAAATAGCCTGAGGTGATAATCAGTTTGCATGATTAGCCACATCATGAAAAATCAATATCCTGCTTCCAAAAAAGCTGGCACAGGGGCAGCAAACGACTGGGAAATTTCCTTGCATCTGTGCGGTAACATAAAAATGTGTCACCTGTCATTACTGCTTTCCTCCTCTTTTGTTATTTAATGGCGGCTGGCAAACAGCATGTACAGGAATCCCCTGCAGCCACCCTCTGGCACTAGTCAACACCCCAACCAGACACTGTAAAAATAATAGAAGATGTTTTTTTTTTTTGTTAAATTTGATAATCATCTCCATCCCTGCTCCCATCGCCTGCTTCTGAATTGGATGTCTCTACTGTTGAGCTGATTGGGATTTGTTTGCCCTGACCTCATTGTAAACACGGTGAGTCATGCAAACACACACACACACACTCCATAGCGCTCTCGGCATATCCCAGCAGTAGCATTTTCTTCCTTTGGATCTCCCGGCTGTGACCTCGTGCCCACCGCTCTTCAGCTACTGTATTGTACGCTGTCTCTCTGTTGTGAGTGAGTCACTGCAGGTGTCCCAGGCACGGTAAATAAAACATCCTCCCACCAGTGGTGAAATATTGAGCAGACAAGGCACTGAGATGCTTGTCTTGTCTGAGGATTGGGGGGGTAGCAAGGCCAGGGGATGCAGAAAATGGAGAGGAAAAAGCACTATGGTTAGGGTGAGACAGTGGAGGTACGGGTGAAAGCACATCGCCACAGAGAATCCAGATGGAAGGAATGGGACTAAAAGACAAGAATGATGGGGAGGAAATGGAAACTGATAATGGACTGCAGGCAAGGCCGCTCCATCATCCTGATTCTACGCCTCTTCTTGGCTCCTCGTGCTCTGTAACTACATAAACTCTGCAGACAAGAAACAAAGGTGAACGCAGGTCATGGCAACTTTACAGCTGGAGACGTTATCAGCCTATCGGTGCCTTTTTTGTTCCTTCATTAAGCTCGTGCTGAGTCACTTTGCAGAAGCTGCACAAGGCCTAACACTATCTTAACACCCATCGTCACATCAACACCACCACCCGCCTGCAGGGAGGCTGCAGCAGCAACAAAACACAGAGCTGCTCTCTTTCTCTCCTCCATGTAAAAGAGTCGGACAGAAGAGTTAGGAGCAGATCTACATGATGTGAATGCTAACGCCTGGAGATACAGTGCTTATATACTCCCCAAAAGAAGTCTGGAAACATATATTCAGTTGATTATTTCTCCTCTTTAGCAATGCCAAGTGGTACTTTATTTTATATTGTTGGAAAGCCTGATTAGTCACCTTTACAATGAGGTACAACTTGTAAGGATGGTGTATTAATGGAATTAGTAAGACAGCTATATGTGTGGATAGTGACCAAGAGAGTGCCACATTTTTTATTGCATTAAAATCATCAGGTTAATTTATTTATTTTAAGAGAAATTTAGCATTTATAGCCTAAGCTAATTTGCAATGCCCATCCTTAGTTGGGCATTTAGAGACATAAAAAACAACAATTAACAAACTTAACAATTACAATAAGTTTTTACTAGTTACATTTTTTAAGTCTACTAATTGGCGATTTTGCTTTACTAGCAAGACCTACTCCCACACTACATTACCAGTAAAATGTTTTTAGTCCACTAGTAGTACTAGTAAAGCCAAACGATTCACTAATAGACCTAATGCAATCGAAGTAAGAGGGATTATAACCAAATCCAGCACACTGATTGGTTGTAATGTTTTGGAAAGCCAATGAGAAGCTTGAAAATTGCTTTTCCCCACCCTCTTATTAGCATTTAAGGCTTACTAGTAGTACCAGTGAACATTTTTAAGTATGCTAGTAGTACTAGTAGGCCCAAAACAGTCTACTAGTAGTAATAGTGACACTTTTTGCCTCACTAGTAAAGTCTCCTTGCACACTAGTTGACCAAAATTGAGTACTTGTATTCTAAATTTGAGTACAAGTAGAGCTGAACTAAACAGCTTTCCATAGAATCAAGCATTTGAGGATGCTGAATTCTGCCATCGAGTGTGTGCCTGTGGGGGGTGAGAAAGTGGAAGCTGTGGAGCAGTTCAGTTACCTTGGCAGTGTAATTCATCGATCTGCTAACTGTGAGGCTGAGATCAATCACAGACTTGGCCTTGCTTATGGGGCGATGAGTCTTTAGGTCTCTGGTCCATTGTCTAGTGGCCATCTATTGTCTAGTGGCCAGAGATGCCAGCTGGACTCCTTCAAGTCTATATTCCTTCAGTGCATTTTTGGGTATTGTTGGCAGGACCCTGTGTCCAATGCTGAGGTGCTCAGGAGAGCGGGAATTAGAAAGGTCAGCTACTGGATACGGGAGCAGCAGCTTCTATGGGCACCTGGCACACTTTCCTGAACCTGATCCAGCTCACCATGTACTGGGTTCCCAGGACACGGTGGGTTGGACCAGACCACAGGGGAAAACATGAGCATCATGGAGGTGTCAGGCTAAAGGATAACTGACGAGTTGGGGCATCCACAGGCAGGGACGAGTCTATTAGGAGGAATTGAAGTCTCAAAGTGGGGTTGAAAGATTTATCGTTTTCGGAAAGAAATCACAATTTCAGACAACGCAATCATGTGATCGCCAAAGCTGCAGTTTTTTGCAGCGCTCCTGACTGACCCAGGATCTGTTGTGTCACCTGTTTTGTAAATTTGCAGCAATTTGCATTTACAGAAATGCTGTAAGCAGGTCAACAACACAAAGTCTCTGTTTAGGAGTAGAAGTTGGATTATTCCTTAAATAATGAAAACAGATTATCTATCATCAATATTAGATGATGAATGATGTGTTATGTACTTTTGATCATTGATTTCCTTACTGTTGTCTGTACTGTAAACATAGTGAATATTGCACTGAAGCTTGATTTGAAGAAAATCGTGAATCGAACTGAAATATCTGCCAGACAAATCGCTATTAGATCTTCTCCTAAAATCGTTCAGCCCTATGTCGAACCAGCATCCCTGACCTGGAGGTTGTAATTGTGTTCAAGTTGAAATTTGATTAATTTTGCAGCTTTACTACTTTGTCCACACTAAACAAGCTAAACAAAGTAAAGGGATGATTTATGTCCTGACAGGAGAGAAAATGTGATGTGCCGGACTCCCCTGCTGGGCCTAAATATGTAATTTTGCCGACCCTTCCTGTATAGCATAACAGCGCCACAGACACTAATTACTACTTTTCAGCTGTGAATCACAAGGGGAACTCGCACCTATAACAAACCTTAAATCAAACGCCTCCATTATTGTGATTGGCATTTGTATGGCCCAAATGGGTATGGTGAAACATTCCCTCAGTCTGCGTTCGAGGCACTTTTAAGTTGTCAGTCAGGATTCAGAGCGGAAACAATGGGTCAGAAAGTGGAGAAAAAGCAGCAGATTGGCCAGTGTGTGCAGATGTGTTTCTCCCAGCATGTCTGTTCAGCTCTGTCTTCGGGGGAAAATGCACCTGAAGGCTGTGTACCTGCTGAGATAAACACTGGTCAGGCAGCAGGAAAATGGACACCACAGTATGGCTGCTTCCAGCTCACTGACATGATTTGTGGACTCTTGCTCAGGGCAGTTTTTTAAGGGCTTTTCCTCCCTGAACAAAATAATTTAAACAGGAGAATGCATGGTGTAAAATTAAGAGACATTTACTGGCTGTTAATGTCCAGGATTAATCACAATTATAGCTTTACTGAACCAAAACACAAGGATCAAACCATTATTCGATTGGTAAACAAAGGCAGCTGATTTTCATGTCAGCATTGGGCATTTTCAAAATAAAAGTGTTCATATTTGGCATCAACTTTGCCCTGTTTCATTGAATTTTTATTTACCGCAACACTCAATGCATCAAAGACACACTTCAGATACCTTTTGTAATTTAAGAAAGCAGGCGTCAGACTTAGTCAATCAATCAATCTTTATTTAACAATTATTTAACACTTTACAATTTCTTTCAATACCCTACCACGGGGCCATAAGAGCCAAAACAGCAGGTCACTTCAACAGACTCAGGCTCTGTACATGCAAGCTCCGGGGAGTGGCCATCCAAATCCTCTATGTAAACTGATAAGCAGTAAAAGCCAGAACCTCCTATTATAGATGTTTCATTCAGTCAGCTATTTTATCTTACCTACCCTACCACGGGGCCATGAGGGCCAAAACAGCAGGTCACTTCAACAGACTCAGGCTCTGTACATGCAAGCTCCAGGTCCTGGACCTTTGGTAGTCCATGATAATGGGGCAGGAATAGAATAATGGGTCAAGTAGTCTGAAATGTACTTCTAATGCTTTACCAGTTCATCTATAACACAGTTTATAACTATTTTTAAATAGATGATCATTGATTAATTAATGCCTTATAGTTCAAATTGTTCCCTACCCTTCCACAGGGCCATAAGAGCCAAAACAGCCTCTCACCTTCAACAGACTCAGACTCTGAACATGCAAGCTCCAGGTCCTGGACGTTCCCAAGTCCATAATAATGGGGCAGGAATGGAATGATGGGTCAAGTATCCTGTATTTTACTGTTTCATCTGTAAAACAGTGTATAGCTTATTTTAGATAGGTGATCAATGACTAATTAATGCTGTATTATCCAAATTTTCCCAACCACAGGACCATAAGAGCCAAAACAGCATGCCATCAACAGGCTCAGGCTCCGCACATGCAGGCTCCTGGTAGTGCCATGCTCATACTACCTTCCCTAGTCTGTAATGATGGGTAGGGGATGGGATGATGGTTCAAGTATTCTGAAATGTACTGCTAATGCTTTATTGTTGCATCTATTAAACAGTTTATCCCTGTTTTTAAATAGGTGATGAATGATTAGTTAATGCTGTATAATCCAAATTGTTGCCATTATGACTAATAATTATTAAAAGTTTGGCAGAGAGAGACCTAAACATGGGATGAGATCAGAAGAAAAGCAGAGAACAAGTCTTGGGCTGCGTTCAAACAATTTTACAGAAAGAAATCAATATTGAGAAATCTTTTTTAAAGTAAAACAATGTGACTTGATGGCCGGTTAAATTGATTTTTTGCAGTTTTTCTTGCGCAGACCAATAACAAAGTATAAAGCGGTCAGGGCTCACTGAGCCTGCAGCCTGTGGCAAAAACTGCTGTGTTGTACTTTTCTTCTCCTGCTTTGATTTAGTGCTGGATTGTGTGGGATGATGAGCAGCACATAAAAAGATGAAATGTCCTATATTACACGAGCCCAAAGCACCAGCCAGTGCATGTATATGTAACATTAAGAGTGAATGACTTTGAAAGTTCCAGTGTGCAGTCTTTTAGGGCAGTAATTACATGAACTCTTAATGTGATTAGATGGCTGCTGTGTAGCAGCTACTACTGTCAGCAGTGGCTGTAATTGGAGGTAATGATGCTAGATTTGATGCTGCCAGACAGAAGGACATGAATCAGAGGATTAATGGACTCTTTTAAGCCACTACCCATTAGGAGTAGTTAACGGAGGTGAATCAAGGGATCCAGCCGCGGGGGCCGCACAAAAGGAAATCACTGTCAAAGTTTAAACCGACTCTGTCATCTTTAAGATCCTTAAAACTTCAGTGTGTATTTATCAGTTTGAGTGGTGCCAAACTGTCTGCTCCACACAGACTTCCATCTGAGCAAGCCCGGATAAATTATGCACCATTTGACTTAGCACTTTCTAAATGTAGAACAACAAATCTTCAATTTAATTGATTCTCTTTAGCTCTGCTTAGACTGTTGGCAGATTTCTTACCAGAAAGTCGCTGCAAGTATGAATAAGAAATCCAGCAGGCAGGCCATCTGTAACGGCACGCAGCGAGTCCAAGAAGGAGAACGTGCTCGGAAATCTGCACTGTGTTGATCAGCCGCTGACGGAGAAGTTATTCAATTAGAAATAACCGTCAATATGAAAACAAAGACTGACCTGTGACTGACCCTGATCTTTACTTAAATTCAAAAGATATGGAGGTTAGTATATTTCTCTGTGTGCATATTCTTTCTTTCTTATTAATCTCAAACTTAAAAAAAAAAAAAAAAAATTCATGTGAACACCAAACAACTGTACATGTCCATCAAATGTATTCACGTGAGTACATACACACGTGTGTCAACACAAAAACCAGTTCAAGAAGGACAGAATGAAGCAAAGAGCTTATCCAGTCCTGCCCCTTCCTTACAAATCAGATCCAGTAATGAATTCAAATAATTCATCACCAGCTGTCATTATTCATGGAAACAAAATAAATACATTTTAAAACAACATCAGTCTTCATAGAAAATTAAATATCAGCAAGTACAGCCCCGTTCTTCATATAAACCTCCAAGAGAACAAACTTCGCTTCAGGAAATATAAATCAATATATTGTATATATATATCTACATATTACACATACAGTACATATGTGCTTATTTGAATGTACACTTCTGTGTCGTTATTAATATACACATACAGTGAGACACTCCACAATATAACTGTTCTAATCTACATTTATGTTACTTGATTTAATTATTTGCTTTAATTATCTGGCGTGTACCATAAACCCAGGATGAATCCTTGAATGCTCCGTCAGTCGTTCGTTCACTTTTTTTTTACTGAAGTCTTGGCCTGCCATTAAATATTCTAGAATGAGATTAAATGCCAAGCACTTAAACACAAAAAGCACCGGTTTGAGAACTTTTTCTTTACAGAAAACAAAATGTGCTTTTATATTTCACATCTTGCTTGCAGCCATTCATTATTTCTCCCTCCACTTACGAGCGTATCTTCTGATTTTCCTCCCCAGACTCTGACTCAGTCCAGATTTGCATCATGCTCTTACGTGTTGTGCGTATGATTGTGATTCACTGCTCGTAGTGACTCAAGGATTCAGATCAATAAAAAACACATTTTATTCGAACTTCTCTGTCCTGCACACAGACATGTGGTCATTTCCAAACTGACCGCACTGCTGGGCAGGTGTGCAGAAAAATAACCTGTTCCAATATTGACCTTGTCTGCAATGTTTTTATTTTCTCACCTGCCCGGCAGCAGGAGTTGAGAAGCGATGAGCCTTGGACGGTGTTTGCCTGTCGGTTTATTACCTCTGATGGGTACTACCTGTAGTTTAGACATCGGCCAAAATTGCTGGAATGAAAAACAAAACAAGCAAACGCATGAGGGATTGCATTTCTTCCAATATACACACAGATGTTTCCACAAACACACAATAAAGCATCTGTTGGTTATTTTCTGTTAGCTTTTTAAGTGACTAACAGCTGTCCTCGAGTTGATTTCTAATTAGAAACTATTGATTACACTCAATGGTAATGCAACATTCCAGGCCTGAGAAACTAACATAACAGATGTTTCCAAACAACAATATGAAATTTAATGAATGCCATATTTTCATTTAGTTTTAGCACCCTATTACAAACCACAGCACTTTCCAATATTAATGAGCTGCAGGCGCCACCATTTCATAATGACCAGTGTTGCAGTCTTAAACAAACAGGTTTTGCAACTTAGTAGAATACATTAACTTTTAATTATCTGGTTTTAAATTGCTGATTTTTGCAGACAATGCACAAAATCTGCTTTATTGTGCAACTGGATTAAAATTAACAGCAATTGTTTTGTTGGCTGTAGTTAGTGGTGCCATATGAGGGAGAAAATGAGCATTTTAAGTGACCATGACTGACAATGGACTAAAAAATAATAACAATAAAAACGTTATTACCTAAAGCAGGCCGTCTGTAACTCAGTTATAGTGTTGGACTGGTCTCTTAGCCATAAAGTTAAAGGTTTGGTCCCCAACTCCTGTGTTCACACGTTTAAGTTCCCCAGGGCGAAAAGTTCGGGCTGTATTTCGTCAGATTATATGCAACCAATAATAAATGAAAAAATGATGAACAATATAATGAGGAGTGATAACCATCCATCCATTAACTAAACAGCTTATCCTGTTCAGGGTTGCAGGGGTTGGAGCCGATCCCAGCTGACTTGGCACTTGCCAATACTTAGTATTAATTTTTTTTTTGTTGAACTGAGCTTTGATTGAGCTTTAAGTGCCAGGTACAAGCTAGTGATGTAGGCTGTTGTGTTGTCAGGTGCTTGTTCCACCTGCCAATCTATTGCTTTAAACATTTTTTTGACTGATAAAATGTTAGAAATTATTTTAAATACTCTTTTGTATAAGCTAGATGGAGATAGTAAGTTGCTCCAGGGCTTGGGAGGGGAAATATGAAGCAACTGCATGTGTAAAATCACAAAAAGATGCTATTCAGAGCGTCTGATATCAGTTCTGGTTATGATGTAACTAAATGCGTGGCTTGTTTCTCTCTTTGTTGTTTTAGGTTTCCAGTGAAAACACTTGATTTACTTGTTCTTTTGTGCTGTATAAAAGCACTTGCTAATACTTATAATTAAGCATTTTTACAGTGATTCACTTGTCAGAAGTTGTTGCTAATCAATGATTGAACTTTAAATGCCAGGTACCAGTGAGTGGCGTGGGCTGTAGTGGTTTCAGATGCTTGTTCAACCCACCAATCTGTTTCTTTAAACATTTTTGACCAAAAAAAAGTTAAAGATTAGTTTAAATACTCTTTTGTTTAAGCTAAACGGAGATGGTAAGTTGCTCCAGGGCTGGATCAGTGCAAACAGCACTGATTCATTTCAATAAATTGCCTCTGTCAAAGCAATTGATACGTCTTAATATTCTACCTTGATTTAAAAATTTCGACAGCTCGTCTGCCAGTACTAAAATCAAGCTCCAGCTCTGAGTGCTTCAGTCACGTCCCTGCCCTCGAGGTCTGCCCTGCAGGGGCTCCATAATGAAAGCTGCTTTTTTTTTAATGCACCTTTGGGCGATGTGTCAGTAAGACCAACGGTGAGACAGAGGAGGAGGAGAGAGACTTTCCAATCAAAAGTTTAGTCTGCTGTGATCTTTTCAGCCTCTGTTGTTTTCAAGCTGACATCCGGCTGTTTGTGATCGGTGCAGTCTTGTCGATAGGTCCTTCTTCCTGTCAGCTGGTCAGGACAGCCAGTGCATTGACTGACTTTACCTGCCGCCCGCACATGCCCTCACTTTAAACTACAATGATAGCTCTGTGTACCTCAGGTCTAAAAGCCAATAAGGAACATTGTGATCGGGCTCTGAAATAGGCTTTGACCACCCTGCCTCTCAATTGTCCTCTGAGACACAAGGAAATGACATTATCTATTAAGAGGGACTATTTCTCACTGAGGAAGTGGAGTGGGAGGTTGTTGATGGCAGTCCTTTGGAGTAGTCAGCACAGATAGAGTGACTTTATGTTTGCTATGTTGTTGCTAACGTGCTCAGATTTGTTTGTTAATTGGCTTCACCTGCAGAGAAACCGCCTGAAGACCACTTTCACAGAGACACCATTTGTTTCCTTTATACTCTTTAATTACACCAGCGCGATCATTCATTCTCTTCAACCATCGCATGTGTGATTCCTAGCACGCGGCGTGCCCGTGCGTGTGTTTGTGACATCACACACAACAACCCCTCACTAAACCCTCTTATCCGTCCTCTGGAGGCACAGCTTAGTGTAAACAAAGGGAGAGCGAGTGAAGAAAAGAGAGAGGCGGAGTGGATTATCTCCCCTCTCCTCTTGAATCCGGGGGAGATCAGCGAGTCATTTACACAACATCATTCATTTAAGATGTAATATTCCCCCCAAAACTAATGGACTTAAAACACAGCAGCTGGCGGCAGCTTATTACACACTCCAGCCGGTTAAAGGGGCCCATCAAGGCTCGGGGTGCCACTGCTAGGAGCGGGGCGAAACACTGATATTATACTGTGGACTGGTGGGATACAATTATCAGATCACCGCAGCCAGGTATTAATAATCTTATTTTAGTAAGATGAGGGCCCCTGAAAGACTCCTCTGATGATATTACTGATGGCTCCTGATGTGAAAGAGGGTTTATTCAGAGATCACCTCCATACATAACCTTGTGCAGCAGCTGTAACTGCCTGATTCAACATCTGTAATCAGGCAGATCAATCTAGCCAAGCTCCTATCTACAACGATTGTGAACGACCCAAAGTGGCACGGCCCAATCAGAGTCCTCCATCTGGACTGCATTTCTTTATTAAATAAAAAAAAACAAATATCAACACCACAAACTTCTTTTTTGTAAGGATATTTTTGCTCCACTTACATGTTTTTACAAGAGTAGTGCAGCAGCACCCCGCTACTACATTTCCTGATTGGCTCTTAATTAACGTGATTAACTGAAAAATTGTCCAGTTGCCTGCCGGATATGCTTCTGAAAGGTTCTGCCCCCCACTTTCAGATAGCTAAATGAAATATATTGAAACCCGCAGCATTAAAAGTACTAAAAAACCATAAACATTAAAATATAACATGGAAGTGAATTTGCTATTAAATAGGCCTGGATAATTAATCCAATTTTAATCATAAAATTGTAATTATTTCACTTTTATTTCATTTATTGCTTGCTCTTTAATGTTGAAAGTGATCATGCCAATGAGTGTGTGTGGGGCTTGTAGTTTAATACATCAGTAATCATTCTTTGTAATCTCAAAATCAAAATAATTAAGATCATGATTTTCATCATAATAGAGCAGCCCCACCATAGAAGACTATATTGTTTGAGCGTTCCATTTCGTGTACTTTATTTCAGTATTGGACGTTGTACAGGATTCAAATACACTCATGTATATAAAGCAAATAACATAAATACATAAACAATAAGGTTTATAATAAACAAGAATATTAGAGAGTTGTGTTTGTGCCTTCCGTTTACTCCAGTGCGGTGCCTGGAGTGCCTGAATCTGCAAGCTTTTGAAACCAGGGTCCAGAGTAAAAAGCTTTGAAAACATTTTGGTATCCGTTTCCGTGTAAACAGGAATCAGCGTTTTCAGGGAAAATGATGACGTGCAGCGCATGCACAGTTCTCTTTTAGACGAAGGTTGCACACCATAGAAACAACAACAACGACGACAGCTTCGGCTGACTACCAAGCAACATGTGTGCTGCTAACTGTGTTCGGTTTGTTATCCAGACAAAAATACCCAGACAGATTTGTTGTCCAGGCAAATAACTCCTTTGTCTTCGTGCGTCCACTCGCCATTGTTGCTTGTGAAAGTTTGTCTGCACTGGAAAGCATACGCGTGTTGTGACTCCGCTGTTTCACTACAAACTTACATCGCCAACTACTGGTCTGGCATGCATGCTACAGCGTTTTCAGTTGTTCTCACGGATTTGTGTGAACTTGCATCGTTTTCACATTGTCTCCGTGTGAACACGAAGTACTTTGAAAATGCAGAGGACAAACCTTTCTGTTTCTGGTGACAATGTTCTTGTGTAAACAGGGGCATGATTCTAGTCCTAGCAGGACTTTTTCTCAGAGCTCAGGTAATCAAATGCTCGACACTGATGGTTGACATTTAGTGAATTATAATGTGAGCCAACACAAAAACAGTGGCGTAGATTGTACTGCACAGTAGAGGTCCAAACAGACAAAGGAAGAAATAATTTACCCGTGGGATGCAAAACGAGAGTTCCTCTGCATCGCTCGAATGTGTGGGGCTGTGTGTGGTCTCATTTAGGACCAGGCATAAAGGGCATAAAGTGTGGTGTGTGTTCATTAATCGATCTCATGTGGTGCTTGAATTAATCCGGAAGAATGTTTTTTCCTTAATGCTTGACGATCCCATGCTGTGCGAAGCACTGACCTTTGACATGCTATGTAAAAAGTTCCCCATGCTAATTCTCCGTCTCCCTCTCATTCTCTTTCATATCCTCTCCGCCTGGCTTGACCGTTACCTGACCGCTGTTTCTTCATCAACAGGTAAGCTCACAATTTCCTGCTCTCTGATAGAACAACAGTCATCTGTGCTAAGTCCCCCTCCCCTTGAACAACCTCCATTTGTCCCCCACTTGATCAAAGTATATTCCTCCGCTGACAGGTAATGCTGCTAATATCACATTCAGTCCTCTGAAGTGAAAATCGAGGCCAAAATGGTTTTCTCTTTTCACTTTCTATCAACGAAACGGGTTTGTGAAGGAGAAGTCCCGCTTCACTTTTAATCCCAAGTTTTTTGGCACTTTTATGTAAATATCTACTCAATCTGTCTCTGCTTCGATTAACTCCGTGACTGGATTTGTCTTGTTTTTTGTAAGAGTGTCCTGCTCTGAGATAAGAAGTTTAAGGGTCAGTCAGTCTGCATAGCCGTGGCTTCTTTGACAATCGACAGGTTGCAGATTTAATATGCATGTGGCTGTCCAAGCTGCTCCTACTTTGCTAATTCCCTGTAAAAGACAGATCTCTCTTGTCACTAATTCCTCATTTTCCATCAATGGATTATTCTGGAAACATAATATCATCAATGCATCCTCCAGCACCAGGCAGCGAATCACTAAATGTCATAATACTGACATTGAACATTCATTAAATCGTATTTGAAGCTGAATAATGAGCTGCCAAACTTCTGTGCCGCCTGTTGAACAAGCAGAGCTCGATAATAAATTATACCAGGACTACTTGACTTTTCCCCAGAGCATTGTGCGTTTGTATCAGCACAGAGTGTTTCATTTCCTAATTTAAATAACAAACAGGAAGGCTCACTGATGAATCTGCCACAGGTGAGCTGAAAAAAATGAGATGAGACGCATCTTTGTTAATTTTTATCTAATGAACTTAAATCAGTCAGATTTATCTACTTTAACGGTGAATCCCTGGAGGTGTAGCTCTGATTTTGAGGAGCAAACTCCCAAAGAAGCAAACAAAACAGAAACCATGTCTTACTAGAGTTAAGTGAGTCAACATGGTTGTGTCATCACTTACAAGTGAGCAAATGAAGGCGTTCTTATTAACAAAACTGCACTGAATTTTAATAAATTGCTCAGTATATCTTGCCTACAGGTTATTATTTATTTACATCCCATTAGGTTAAATATATAAAGCTGAAATGGGTAAAGAAACAAACATCTGTTAAAGACACCAAGTTGCAAAAATTAAAAAACATTTAACCTCTAAAACTACGCAACTTCCGGACCCGCATTGGGTCTCTTATGGTGCTTTTCCATTTGTGGTTTCTGTTTGACTCAGCTTGGATACTACCGGATCCACCTTTCATTACACTACAGACTACATCAGTACCTTTTTAGGGATGGCAGGACTGTCATAGCGTGGCTGTGCAAATATGGTGGCACCCTTGTAACAACAATGCAGGGAACAGAGAGGATAGAGCTGCCACCCCCTTTGTGGCTTTTTGTAACAGTTGTGAGATGAATTTTTTGCAAAGATGGCTGCAAGCAGCAAAAATCATACTACCTAGAACAGAGGAGAGTTTGGAAAGCCATTTAAGCATTATGAAGAAACATTTCCATATCTGATACCCCCGACTCGCAGCGATACTCTTACCATTCAGAGTTTGACAGTGTCTCCATGTGCGCTCAGCTTTCTTATAACTCTGCTGGAGGTGATACGAAAAACTGTGCCAGGGGCTGAAACTATCTCTAAAGGGAAACCAAAAAAAGTAACACCTGCACTGTTACAGGACAGGTTTAATGCTCGCTAATCACTTTGGAAAGTGATTAAATCCTTTGAAAAGTAGGTGTGTAAAGCCAAAAGTATACCTGATTTTAAGTGTTTTTTGTTACTGTGACTCAGCTAGTGTCCACAGCCCATTGCCTGCATATTGTATGTAACATGCACAATAATATGTGTGATAAGGATGTCCATGATGACTTTCTGAACTTGGGTAAAATACTAGACAATGATGAAACAGGTAACCTAAAGTGAAGCTGGCTATTCAGGAGGTGATTTTAGGTCAAATTTTGGCCTGATTGTTTTCCAGGCTTGACAAGTCTGATTATGTATCTAAATAATAATGAAGTATGTGTATTATTTAACCACTTCAACTCATGTTGGAGCCACCATCTCAAATTTTGATCACCAACTCCAGGTTGGGCTGCCTACAATATAAGTGGCTGAGTTATTACTAACTACGTGTTTTTGATGAAGGGATAGAGAAAACCGCTGGTGATGCAGTTACTGATACAACTTGACCAATACAGATGCAGATGTTTGTAGGATTACCTATTTTGTCGTCATTTTCCCCTTCTTCCAATATTTAATCCTATGTTTGATAATGAAAAGCAAAAGAAGTGTGTTCAGTGGGCCATCTCTTTTGACCAATGAAATAAAAATCTTTTCTGGATCAGGTGTGAGCATCTGCCCTCCTGTTGCGGCACCTTAGAACCTAATATCTATCTATCTATCTATCTAAATATCTATCTATCTATCTATCTATCTATCTATCTATCTAACTATCTATCTGTCTATCTATCTATCTATCTATCTATCTAACTATCTATCTGTCTATCTATCTATCTATCTAGTAACTTTTGTGGCATTGTTGTTGTTTTCTGAGTCAAATAGCTTAGTTATTTCATTGATCAAGTAGTGCAGTAGCGCCCCATCAATGTACATTTCCCATAGCAAAGACTGGGAGCAGCAGTGTAGATGCAGAGTTTTGTCCAAAAACACATTTTAGTCATAAACAGAAGACATTGGCAGACATGCAGAGGCAACAACTTTAGTAGACAGAGGCTGTATTTAATTTTGTAAATTTTGCAGTAGTATGATATTGCTCAAATGAGGGAAACTGCAACAAAACTTATGTATTTATTCCTTGTACTGTCTCTTTAATCTTGTTTTATGAATGGCACATCTTTATCGTTTGGCTTGGTTTGACATATTTTTAGGCCTTTGTCTACTGATTTTTTTAACTTACTATTATATATCTATTAATTTATTACTAACATTTTTTTATCCTGGTCATCATTATTATCATATATATCTGTTTGATTAATTAAATATAAAACAGTGTTTCTGCAGCATGCTGTGTAACCACCTGTCTGACACCCCAACAGAGGATTTATGAAGTAAAAATAGATAAATAGAAAAGGTCACTTTCATTAATGACGTCTTGTTTGCTTCTTTAGGTTGTAGAGATTCAGCAGTATTTATATCCATGTGAATTATTATCCATGTATTCAGAAGCAGCTAAAATGTCCTTACTGGAGCTTTAACAGTCAAATCTTAACCGAGGTTTTTGTGCAGACGGCGCCTCGGTTCGTTAGGAGTTAAGGGTTAGTAGAAAGCTTTCAGGGGTCAGGCAGCTGACGGTGGCTGCCGTAAATATCCATAATGGCCAATAATAAACAGAGAACATAGAAGGTCCCTGCTATTGTCAGCAGAAAGCCAGGTGCTCCATCACTCTAACTGCTTCCCAAATGGACAATGTCTGCCACTGTCTCTAAGCACGTAGGGCAAGAACAGCCACCAGCCCTTTATCTCTTTAACTACCCCAGGCCTGGAGAAATACACCTTTTGGTAGCTCGTAAGATCTTACCAGCCTGCACAATAAAATCCAGGCACTGAAAAAGTCCAATATTAGTCCTGTGTTGCCAGTTTAACAGGCTTGCTTTAGTGCTGGATGGGAGCAGAGTTTAAGGAGGTGTGCTGTAAATTTTTGTTCTGCTCTTGAGCTGCTATCCACCTGCACTTATCCCACCAGCGCAAGCCTCAGTTCAAATCATAAAACAGAAGAGAGTGTGGACTTTAACCTTTATTTTATTTATTAGAATATACTTATAATGTCCTGCATGGTCAATATGAATAATGTAAACAATGCAGAAATGTTACAAACATCACACTGGACTTATTTATCAACCATGCTTTAAAAGTGGGTGTTTATGAGATTATTCTTTTGTTTTATTTAAATGCACCAACGTAACACCCCTGTAGCTGCAGAGAGCAAGCCCACAGTCACTCGTGTTTATACCCACTCTCCTCTCATATAGGCTTTTCACTGCAACAAGGTGGAGCTAAAATCCCACCCAGTGCAGGTACGGCCAATTTATTATGATCTTTGTGCTCGACTTCCCGGTATCTCAGTGCCCCATAGAGACAACAGCAGTGGTCAGCTAAAAGGATCCCACACATATATGGGAGATGTTTGAGCTTTACCGGCTTCAGGTAGTGGTATTCTAACACCTTTGTAACCGTCATCACTAAAGAAAAGGATTTGAAAATCATTGTATTCTGTTTTGTTGACATTTTACTTGTCCCAGCTTCATTGGAATAGGGGTTTGTAGTATTTGGGTCAAAGTATTTAAGTAGTATTTAAGCTGACACAGCAGGAGAAATAATGGCAACAAATCCATTTTGATATCGTTGATTTGTTTGATTGTTGATCGTTTTAATATTCATGTCCCAGACTCTGACGTTCCCCCCTCAAAAAATTATAGCTAGCAAACTTTATTTAGGAAAATCTGAGTTTGAGTATTAATGTTTTTAATGTTCTTTAGTGTTTTTTATTCTATTTTTATATTTTTACAATCAAAATAACAGTTTATCCCATGTGCAAACTGGCATACAAAGGGTTAAATAATCCAAAATATAACATCATTTTTGATTAATTTAAAGAAGAAGAGTGGATTCAAACAACTGATGCTTTGAAGGCAGAACATAGTAATTAAAAATTGGTTTATAGAATTTTTTTTAGAGGTCCACTTTTTTGACCTGATAGTCCAAGTGTGATTTTTTTTTTAGCTGTCACAAAATACACAAAAAAAAAAACAGTGCTACAAAATCAGTTTTGTTATTGATGACTGGCATGTCCCAGACTTTTAATAATCAAAAAATATCACCTAGCATTTTTTATTTTGTAAATATTCTTTTTTTCTTTTTCTTTTTTTAATTGACAATGAAAATAGCGGTGACTTACTATATCCAAACTGTTATGTTGAGGATTTAGCATGAAAAATAATATATGTAACATTTTTAAATGTATAGAAAAGGAAGTTTAAATGTATAACAATGTATACATAGCACTGATTTGTTTTGCTTACTTTTAGTTTATGGGAACAGAGTGTTAAACTTGTTTTTAATTACATCCAAAGAGCTTCTTCCTGACTAAAATCTATCAAGTAACTTCACTTTTACTTCAGTGCAATATTTTTTATATTCTCACCACTATAAGCAAAAATCAATAAAACCATCAGCCGCTCATCATTCATATTGCACAGGATCTGCATTAGCATAAAACAGGATTAAATAATGAAGACATGTTGATAACTGTGTTGGGCAATAATGACAGAAAATGTAGGGACAGATGGTAAAACGTATGGTCGCATTATTTAGGATTGAGAATTAACAGTTGTGTGAGTGTGTTCGTCCATAACAACAATGAAGAACTACTCTGATTAAACCTGAAAAATAGACCTGACAGCTTCATGAGGAGTGAACAGACATAGAAGAAAGCAGTTTATGTTATTGATACCACATTTGATTGTGAGAGTGACTTAACATTAAAGCTTAGAGCTTTTGAAATGATGCAGGAAATGCAGCAAGAATCAAAAAACACCTCATGGAGATTCATTTCTCATCATAGTGATTGTGTTCTATCCTTCAAGATTAAAAGAGAAGAAAGGTAGTCTGGAAACTTCCCCTGATGGGCCAATGTGACAGTCTGCGAGTGCTCAAAAAGTTAATTTCATCTTGGAATCAGAAGTAGAATTGTTCTGCCAGCATTCTGTTAAATTTGTTATTGACAAAGTTTTATTATGAAAAGGATGCCATGCCTTTAATTTGAAGTCAGGCTGAGACAGGAAACAGGAAGTAGTCACAGTGTTGTCAGAGAAGAGCATGGTAGAGTGTATAGTCCGATTCATAATATAATCTTTAATTTAATATATTATTTACCCCTCTGTGACATTTTGCCTCCAATGTGAATGTCCTGAAGGCAGAAGCGGGGAAACGAGTTGACACTCTGTTCTGTCTCCAGAAGTCGTAAAAGAGGTGTGATATTGGAGAGAAGCAGTGTTAATTTTGTTGACTAATTATTTTCGTCATCAATCTTTTTTCCCCTGACAAGAACTAGACAGTGACGTATAAAAACAAGCACACATGGACAAAAACTGAAACTAAAATAACTGATATTTTTGTCAGTGAATAAAAACTAGACGAAAATGTTTGTGAGCAAGATTACTCAAAAACTGCGGGACAGATTTTGCTGAAATTTTCAGGAGATGTTGGTGATGGCCCAACTTAGAAATGATTAGATTTTGGTATAATTGTCTGGATACAAAAAAATCCCAAAATTTTTAAAAAAATCCCATAAGTTAACATTGGGAAGAATTTAAAAAATCATATCTCTGCCATTTTTTTAACTGATTCCCTGCCAATTTCACAGGATAAGATGGGGTCCATGTCTCTATCATCAAGGTCAATTTCATCTGGGTCAGATCCAGATTGACTTTATAATTTGAAATCCCTTTGACAACATTCAATAATTCATATAAAATCAAAATATTAAGTGATGTTCCCAAAACTTGTTGTGTTCATACAGGATAACAACCTCCATGTATGTGCTGAGTTTGGTCTGGATCCTGGCTCTATTATCTTGTACAGGGGTTGTGGGAAAGCCACTGCCAGAACTAAGCTGCTTGGTGGAGGTCTGTGCTTTCTGAGTGCTTTACTAGTTTCTTTTTGAAGCCAATGGCACAAACCCCCCCACCTACTTCAGCTTTAACATTCATGTTCCCTGTCCTTCCATACATCAGGTATTCAGCTGAACACATGACAACAACATGACGATGAGCAGATGTTCTCGAGCTTTCTCTGCACTTTTTGGAGGGTAACACACAGGACGTATGTAGCACAGTTAACTCACAGTAGACGTTGTTTAATTCAGCCTATAAACCATCAGCTGCCAGCTTGGGGTCCCTCATTACCCATCAGCCCATTTGCCAGCTGCCTCATCATTACCCATCTCCCCCGGCGGCCCCTGTCACTCAAAATGCCCGGGAAGGAACTGGAGAGTAAATGAGTGTGTTGTACGCCGGCACGCCTGTCTGCTAGCTTCAGTGTGCATGTGTGTGTTCGGGCGACGGGAATGTGAAGAGTAACTGTGTGTTCGGTCTCATAGCTGAAGGATCCTGTCCTTGGGCCCTTCTCTGAATAAACACAGCGGACTTTGAACAGGACAAAGAGCTGAATTATTCACACAAGGACGACGAGAGATTCAAGCACACTGTGTATTAAAGTCTTATTATTGTTGTAAGTGTGGCTGAAGTGGAGGATGATTTTATGTTTTTAACGGTTTCTTCGCTTTTACTTCTCAAACTAGACTTCACCAGCCATGGAGTCTGATGGGGGCAGAGGGACCACAATGGGAGAAGAGTGCTTCTGTCACATCACTTCAGATGCACTTAAAGCTCCTTTAAGGAGATTTTCAGCCATATTGAAATGCTGATGCTTCTGCATGATGTATAGTAATGAATGAGACCGGGAGGACTTTACTGTGGAGTTGTTGTAAAAGCAATTTCCCTTCGAGTGCTCCCTTTTGGTTAGAAATGACAGACAGTTTTTAACTATCTGTCATTTTTAATCCATAAATCACTACAATAATGAAAGTTATAAAGCAAGTTTTAATAGTACAGAAAGTTTTGATGACCTCAGTCTAGTGAAATGTTGAAAGCTTTTGAACAACAGAAACGGTGTGGAGGAGTTTGTCTGCAAGTTATGTGAGGGAAAATGAAATACTGCCTTGAATTAGGTGTCTAGAATTTATCGTGACAGGCGTATCAAGATTTCCAAAACATAAAAGATGCACATACCATGCATTTCACTTCCCTTTTTACCTGCGCCAGCGAGGTGATGTGTTTCCCAGCATTTATTAGTTTGTTAACGGGATAACTTAGAAGGTTTTGAGTGAACTTTGATGAAATATTTATGATAGGATAGATATATTTAAACATTTACTTGGACTGGACAGTACGTATTAATGAAAGAGCAGTGTCGTGGGAGCCCGCACAAGATTGATGTAAATATCCCAGATAGAGCAAGAAGGATACTTGTTCTGGACTTTCAGGTGTGAAAAACATTCGTAATGGTGATCTGAATCTAGATGCAGATTTGGGAAATTTCTAAAGGATTTGTTAACATTGCAAGATAGGGCAGTGCTCCACATTTTGTCTAATAACTCAATAAGCGCTCAATGGATTTTTTTGATATTTTCAGGGGATGTTGGACATGGCACAAGGAATAAGTGATTAGATTTTGGTAGTCATCCCAATCCAGATGTGGATCCAGGAACTTTTTAAAGGATTTCATAACAGTACGAGATTGGGCAGTTTTTCCACCCCACTAAGGTTTAGAAATCTCATGAAAACCTGTTTTAAATGTCACAGGTGGATAGAACTTAACTTTTGAGATGTGCTGGAACCAATTCAGAGGTTTTTTCTGGGTCCCAATCATATCAGTGGGCATTTGTTGTTACAGTTACAGTATCAAGACGTATTAATTTAATTTGATTTTGACTATAATGTGAATGCTCCCTCAATGGAGTGATAAAAGATTAGGTTACACTGTAATTTACAATTATGATCAAACATTTCAAAAGCAGTCTTTTTATTGAGCATTAGGTCTGACATCTGATTTTTTCACTGTCAAGATGTAGTATTGATACAAACAATGTAGTAATACTCGTGATAAAATATCTAATATATATATATATCTCCCAGTCTTACCTGTCAACCTTGTGATACTGTTGGTGTCATATGAGAAAATTAACAGCAAACTGCAGAAAAGCCATTTTTAATTGTGTATTATATGTCTGAAATTGAGATAAAAATGGTCAGAAAACCATTTCAGTAGCCAGTCAGGTGCCAAAGTTTACTCCACACTGAAGTTCCTCAGTGTTTCTCTGAGCTCCAGGATCTACAGCCGGTCTGTTTGCATTCCTCAGGTCCCCACGCTTTGTGTTATTTCGATCTTGGAGACGTGTTTACTGTGTCCGTCCAGTGTCTGCCGCTCTCTCCCTATGGTTTTTCTATTATTTAATTTGGCAGTATACTAAATTCCACCCAACAAGAGTGATTTGGCTCAAACTTTGTGGGTGTATTTTGGCTTCATTTTGTTTGAGGAAGATTTCAACCAAATGCAGTGTAATCTCAGTGTATCAGCATGCATAATGACGCTTTGCTGTAGAGCCGTGGAAATGAATTTTTGCCAATTAAACAGGCTTCAGCTGTGAGTCAGTTTTCAGAGGGGGAGAGGAGATTGCATATTTTTGAGGTTTGGTGAATTTTTACCCCTTCGGAGCCATGTTTTTGATATTGTAGCTTTGTCATTTAAGTTTATGTTAAAGCTGTTGTGATGGGGTTTTTGAGCACATGTGAAACAGGCAGGCTAGAAAACATGATTAGTAGTGACAATATGTTTTTCAGTTAGCATTATAAATGCATGGCATCATTGTTAACAATAAACAGTACAGAAAATTCAAATATAGTCAGAGAGTTAAAATACTTTCATAAGACTATCTTACATCAAATTAACCCTTTTTCTAGAGGTTAAAAGTAAAAAAGATATTAATACTTATATCCTTAAAAAACTAGCTTCATAAACCATCAAAAACATGGCGTATGTACATGTGTCTAACTGTAGATTTGTGTTATCCAATATTTTAAACCCAGCCATAGAAACAGACCTCCTTAAACCCCCCCTGCTGCACTGAATCACCAACATCCCTGAAGAGCTTCATTTACATTGTTTACTAATATCTCTACAAATGACAGATGTGTATGTGAACAACTATGCTTGGCAGGTCACTTGTTTGTCAATGTGTGAAGGGTTTCAGGTCACATATGTCTGCTTCAGGAAATTTATATTCCAGCCATGAGGTGCACCATTTTGTTCCAGAGTGATAAATCATTTACTGTTATCGCACTCAGTTGATGAAACACCTCACAATATCGTTACTGGACCTCCATTTTGAGTTTTAGAGAAACTGAAACTTCCTGTCAATCCACTGGCCAATCAGATGGCCCCACTCTCTTCTTCTTATATTGTTTTGACAGTAGTGTTCAATCATAAGCAGCCAAAGGCCAACAAGAGATAAGATAGTTACCTGCCAGGAAATTTGAGTGATCTGATGTGGCCCGTTAAAGCACCTGAGACGGACAAGAGTCAATATCGATCAATAAAGCTTTATTACCTCCGCCAAGGAGGTGATGTTTTTGCTGGCGTATGTTTGTTTTTTAGCATGATTACTCAAAAACTACTGGACGAATTTTGCTGAAAATTTCAGAAGATGTTGGTAATGACTCAACTTAAAAGTGACTAGATTTCGGTGGTGATCCAGATAACCATCATTATCGAATGATCGTTTTTGCTCAATAACTATCTAACTAATAATGATATCAACATGATTCTGAGTGCTAGGTGTGGGTTTACAGGGTCATGAATCATATTATGATGGTAACTTTATCATGGAACTATTGCTTATAGATGTAACGGCAACATGTGAGCTACCTTGGCAGAGGTTTGCGCTCTCCGAGTGCTTTCCAGTTTATAAAGCACTTTTCAAACTCTTTAAACAGCTACAGGCAACTGAGGAAACACCATCTTGAATTGAGAATAAGGGGACACAGGAGATAAGACTAAACTGATAGAACCTTGTAAGATATAAAGTTGATAAAGCACTTAAAGTTAATGATAATAAAACAAGCAAGAAAATACATTTAAAAAAGTTATTAAACACAAAGCAGTTACTGTGAAACAGACTAAAACACATACAAATGCAGCCACTTCAGTTTTCATCTTTCAGGCAATTACCAGCCAAATTTCAGCCACTGGTTCCTGCCTGCCAGCTGCATTATCTGATTGGCTTGTATTAAATGTGATTGATGGGATGATTATCCAATCACCTGCAGGATATTTTAATAATTGTAAACACCTCTACTTAACTCTATTTTTTTTGCTATTTGTACAGATTATTAATCTATATCTTTTATGTTATTTTATTGACCTTTAATGCATGCTACTTGCCCTTGTATGGCTGCAACACTTGAATCTTAATCTTAATCTTGAAATGCTTTGAAATATTCTGTTCATCCCAAACACTTCTCATGGGCTGTTGGCCTGATGGCCTGCTGTGTCAGGTTAGAGCCTCTGTGTTCAACACTGGTGTCAGCAATAAGGAGTTTGGAGATATCAACACATCAGATATCTGTAAAAATCCAACATCCCTAATTGCATGGTGTTTCACTGTAAGTTTGCCTTCCTAAAAGTGCTCTAACAAGTGAGTGAGACAGTTTGCACTCTCAAAGGAGAGAGGAAAATATTTCTGTTTTCAGGAAATTTCATAATGGAGCCACAAAAACAAACTCATAACAAGAGTCCGGCTCATTTACCCCACAGATAATTCCTACCCAGATGTTTGTGCCAATTCGCTCCGTCTGCAAGTAGCCAATGTAGCGATCTGCAATCCAGTGGGAGGCGTAACTCGGATTTCTCAGGTCTAATGTGTCGAGGCCGGGATGGAGAGCGAGCGAGCGTGTGTGTGTGGGCAGCCGAGTGTTTACATCATCCGAAAATGTCAAAACGGATGATGGTGCTGAAGAAGAAGCAAATGAACAGATGATGAGAAGTGTAGGGGGTGAGGGAAGGGAAAGGAGGGGAAGAGAGAGAGGGAAAGTTTTCTCAATGCCAGATGGAAGAGCAGTTGGCACCTCTCTCATTACTGTGGGGATGGATTTTCCTCTATGGCAGCGACATACACACACAAGCAGAGCTACCTCCTGTCACTCCACACCACCTGCCCAGCACCTGGTCATCAAAGCACGACCGAGGAGGGCTCACATCTCAAGAGGGGAGCGAGAGAGTGAGGCAAAGAGAGGAAGAGGAAGAAAAACGGACACATTCAGTATGCTTCTTGTCATGTGACGCCTGATTCCTCCCTTCATTAATCATCAATTTACCTGCATCAGCTGTCCATCATCTCCTGCCTGATTACATCTTCTTCTGACGCTCGTGTGTGTCAGTTTTTGTGTACATCCGCCTGTGGGCAGACATGTGAATCCGTGTCACGCCCTCGCCATCAAGGCAAGCTAAGGGGCTTGTCGCGCCTGCGATAAATTAAATGTGACACAGACGGGTGGAGCAGCCTCCCCCTTTGATCCAAGCCGGCAACAGAAGGACAGACCCTGACCAACACATGTCAGACAAAACTGTTGGGCATCGCCAGAGACGGCTTTATGGTCCCCGCTGGACGCTGGCCAGGGGAGTGGAAGCAGGAAGACAACTCCTAGAGGAGTCGATGTGAGAGTGCAGCATAGTGCAGTTCCTCGAGTGGCCACTTGAGGCTGGCTCCGAAAATAAAGGCATCCACATTAGAGGTTGTACCCAGGAAGAGTCAAGAGTAAACTGTTTCATGGATGAAATCGTGCTAAAATGGGCTCACACGTGTTCTTGTATATGGTGTTTTATCATTGCTTTAGATTCTAGAAGTGCTCCAAGAACACAAACCTCTGCCAAGACATTTCAAACGCTGTCTGGTGGGTTGTCATCAAAAATGTGGGAAACTGTCCTGTCTTTCTCTGTAAACAAGTACTTAAAAAAACCTCCTGAATATACATCTGGATTCCAATTATCACCTAAATCCAATCTCTTCTCCCTTGTGCTGTGACCAACATTCTCGTCAAATGTCATCAAAATTAGTTAAGAACTTATTACTGCCCTATCTTGCTATGTTAATAAATCCTTTAAAGCAAATCCTTGATCCACATCTGGATTCCACTCAGCCACAAAATGTTATCACTTATTTCTTGTTCCATGACCAATATTTCCTGAAATTGTCAGCAAAATCAGTTGAGAGCTTATCAAGTCATTAGTGAAAATGTGAAAGAACTACCCTAACTCACAATGTAAAGAAATCCTTTAACAAATTCCTGGATCCACATCTGGACCAGATCACCCTCAAAATTAAAACCACATCTCTCTTGTTCTATGACCAACATTCAACAATAATGTCATGAGAATCAATTGTGAACTTATTGAATAATGCTGAAAACTGCCCTATCTTGCTATGTTATCAAATCTTTTAAAACAAATCCTGGACGCACATTTGGGGAGTTATTAGTGAAAATGTGGAAAAACTGCTCTATCTTACAATGTTACTAAATCCTTTAAAAAAATCCTATTTCTACATCTGGATTTGGATCACCCTCAAAATTCAACTTCTTTATTTTTGTTCCAACATTCCCTGAAAATCTCACAAGAATCAATGGAGAACTCAAAGAAATGCATTAAAAAAGGCATTTCATGCAATGTAAAGAAAACTTTGTAAAAAAAATTCCTAGATCCACATCTGGACTTGGATCACCCCCTAAATATAATCATTGTCTCTAATTTCATGACAAACATTCCCTAAAATTTTCATTAAAATCAGTCCAGAACTTTCTGAGTTATTCGTGAAAATGTGAAAAACTGCCTTATCTCCCAATGTAAATAAATCCTTAAGGAAATTCCTGGATCCACATCTGGATTCTGATAACCCTCAAAATCAAACCACTTCTTTTTAGTTCAATTACCAGCATTCCCTAAAAATGTCGTAAAATCAGTTGAGAACTTGTTAAATTATTAGCAAAAATGTGGAAACCTGCCATATCTTGCAATATATCCTGCAAAAAATATTGGATATGGATCACCCCAAAATCTTATCACTTGGTCCTTGGCTATTTCTGACTGATCCTGAAAATTTAACCAAAGTCTGTTGGTAACTTTTTGTGTTATCATGTTAACAAACAAAATTCCAGCAAAACATAACCACCTTGGGGTAGAATAATAGTGACAGAGCCTGCCCTCGTCCCACTGACGCCCTCTGACTTTAATCTGCTAAACTAATGAAACATACCACTGGACTTTATCTTGATATGTGTGATGGTGCCGTGTCGCAGCATTGTTTTGAAAGCACTCTTAGCCTTGAATAATCATCCCTGTGAGCGGGAGCTCCTGCCTCTCAGCCTGTCAGGACGGATCTGCTCTGCAGCTGAAGCTGGAAGGTGACGGTTGGAGTCAAAGACGAGGACCGCGCTCTGATCAGAATACGCTCGGCCTCATTGTCTGCCAGATCTGTCACCTCAGCAAGGGCAGACAGCGGTGTTACACGGCTAAGCCTTTACAATTATCACATGTAGGACAACGGTCTGAACTCGGCTCTTATGTGCCTGAACCTTGGAGCTGTAGACCACTTATTTTAAAATGTCCTGTTAAGAAAGTTTGTGTATAAATAAGAGACATGATTCAACTTCAGTCTTTTATTCTTTTTTAAAGACATTCAGAGGGAGATGTCTGCTCCAATCGAGGGAATTCTTATCACAATACTGAACAATGTGATTGCACATTACATTGTTAAGGCTTAACATTAACATTCTTTTTGTTTGAAGAGTCCATATCATGCTTTTTAGAACTTTAAATGCCCATTTACATGTTTACATGTCTAGTGCATTGAAGAACAAGACAAAAAGTCTACAGCACTAAGAGCCAGTAGCTGCCTAAAATTTTCCCCCCAATTAAGCCTACCAGTGTTACATCATACCATTGTTTTGTCATCAGTTTAAGCCCATTGGCTTGTAGTAGCAAGCCCATTGCAGAGTGAAGATGCTACAATGAATGCAGAGCTGTTGACAACTTGGCGCAGATCAGCATTAAATTGACCAATCACCACAGCATGGACCTGTAAACCAATCAAAGAGGACTTGGTCCATGTGGGGAAGGAAGTCTTAAAGAGGCAGGAGCTCTAACAGAGCATTTTAGACGGAAAATTAATCTTTCTTAATTTTAGTGTTTTTTACATTATTTAAAAATATATATCTATATATCTATATCTATATATATCTATATCTATATCTATATATATATATATATATATATATATATATATATATATATATATATATATATATATATATAGTGTGTTTGTTGTGATTTGGTGCTATACAAATAAAGGTTCATTTATTTTAAGCTAAAGTGAGTAAAAAATGCAGTTCAGTCCTATTTCTAGGACTGGGCGATCTGGCCCAAAAATAAAGTTCCTGATTTTTTCCAGAACACTTAACGTTCATTTTTAATCGATTTTTTTTCCCCCTCTCAAAAAAGAACCTCCAAGTGAAAATGAATCAGATCTATGTTTTCAAAATATATTCCCAAACCAAACAGAATTTCCCTCTTAGAGTTAAAGTGCATGCCATAAAACGTTGATTATGTAGTTCAAATGTAGGCAGGTTTGTCCACATAAACACTGGAAGCTGAGCTATTTTCACAGTATTTTAATATGGAGCTCTCTGATCAATATTTCATCTCATTTAAAAAACACAAACAAGCCTAAACACGTGCTTGTTCATAACCTGGCAGGGCCTACAATCGTGAAAACTGTAAATTTTCAGTATCTATATGTTCAAACATTGCAAAATCTTACAATCGAAGTAAGTCAAGAAGAAATCTTGATTTTAATTTTTTAAATCTTCTGCAGAACATGATTCAAATTAATCGAATGAATCCATATATTTCCCAGCCCTAACTATTTCCAGCACATAGATATTGGCTCTCTCTGTTTCTCTTTTTGGTTGCTCATTTGATGAAAGTGAGGATTATATGAAAAGAAATCTAAAGGTTCAATAGAAGAGATATCACTTTATGTAACACAAACTCACTTGTTGTACTCAGCTTGTTGTCGCGATGAGTAACAATAAACTCTAAATGGATTTTATTGTGCATAAGCTTTGCAGAATAATGCAAATACTCTCAACACCTCACACAATGGCGTACAGTCAACAAAGCCACTTCAGGCTCCATCATAATGTGATGCACTGAATAGCACAGGTATTCATGTCATTGTGTCTGACTCCTTTACACAGAGGGGCCACCAGTGGGGGCCCCATGGGTGAAACCCCTCAGGGGGGCTCTTAGCTAAAGGTCAGCTCAGGTGATTTCTCCCTCAACAGGAAACATTAATGTAAAGGGAGCTTTTTGTCACACAGGCCTGAATGTGTTTCACCTGCTGCTTGGGTGCTATCGTCATTTAAATGAGGATTGATAATTGCAGCCTTGTTTTGAGGTATTTAATTCTCACACATGCACAAACAGAATGAGTCTAAAGTTTGAGGCAAACAGGAGGAAGCCTGTCTTTGTCATCTAAACCTGATTATTGATGTTTAAATGCCTGTTTTGATTGTAACCTCGTGTTTCCTGATAGCACACTCAGGGCTATTCCTAATGCTCCAGACTTGAAATATAATAGGTACCCTGAGATATAACACCAAGGCTGCTTCTAAATTGGGTAGAAGGTGAAGGAAAATCATTTTGCTTGCACCCTAATGTCTTTGGATATAATAGCCTATTAGATTCCTGCTTTATAGCACGGGTACTGCAGTACTTACACCAAACTGTCTCCAACCAGCAGAGGTTATTCAGGCTCGGAAACCTAATGAGAACAATGACCTTGTGATCCATTTGGACGGGTGAATAGTCTGTCTATCTCCGCACCCACCCTCCGCCACCTACCCTTCCCTCTGCGGACATTCCTTCTTTAAAATTCTCCTCTTTTCTTCCTCTCTTTTTAATTCTCCCCTCCACGTTTACTCATCCTCTCCACCTCCACTCTCCCTCCCTTTGTCTCCCTCTCCTCTCGGTGTATTCCATCGGGCTCTGCGCAGGCATCCTAAATACAATTACAGTCCACAGTTGAATGGAGAGGAAGGGTCCTGGGGGATCGCTAGAAACAGGAAATGGTCAGGAGGGTTGGACTGAGGAGGGAACGGCAAATCCCTAATTCAATTGGCTGAACCTTGGCAACAAGCCCCCGGCGACTCTTACTGTGGAATCAGTGGAATCAAACAATGCGGCTCAAACCACAAGAGGGATTTTCATCCACACCGGCAAACACAGAAACACACACACACACACAAATTGACACAAATGCATCTCATTTTCTCTCCTAGCATTAGGGCCCCTCTCTGCTTTTTGCAGATCCTCCCAGAGCTCTTCTTTCACAGGCCGCGCGGCGCTGTATATCAGAGCTAGCATGCATTAATGAGTCGAGTTAAGATTCTCTCGGAGTCTCCACATCTTTGGATGTTGTTCTATGTAGTTAAGATAACAGGAAAGATGATCAATATCTGCTCTGTGTGTCAGTGATCATGACCTCTAACCCAAGTTTATGGGTTACAATTGATTACCGAGGAGCTGCGCAGCACTGGAGGACACTGCACACACATGCTAACATACATTAAGGCAGGAGTGTGTGTGGAGGGAAGAATAAGGAAATCGATGGGCTCTGACAATAAATCTTTTAATCTACACTGTGGGTGTCCATCGGCAGCCCAGGAGAAAAGGCCAGTCAGCATGTGTATGAGCATTAAATATGAATGTTTGGTGGCATGAATAAAGACTGGGCTGCGAGAAAATCTGTTGCGTCACATTATAAATAATTACAGTCTGCCTCAGAAAATGGAGGCAGACTTTTCTGTTGCTCTAAGTGTGTTCCTCTGCTTACGTCCAAGGGGACTGTGGATTCAGAAACACAAGGTTTTCAAGAACAAAAGGAACATCCTGTGCTAGAGATCTTCCAGTTGGAAAACACAGGCCAACAAAATGCTTCAACAAACTACCCCATGTATGTTGCTTTAAGAACAGCTCAAACAAAAACGTAGTCTTGATTATAGATGTCCATATTAGGCTTGTCTTGACCGATACAGATTCAGCCACTTTAATTTGGGACCAAATGCCAGCCCTGTTCCAGCCAGTCACCAGCCAGTGAGGGTCAAAATGAGGTTTTCTTTATTGTTTTTTTTTTTCTCTTGATTTGCTGTATTTAATGGACTTTTCCATAGTAATCAAAAATTTAATTTATATATCCTGCAAATATAAGTAGCAAGGGTTACAAGATTATCACATCATTGTGGGGATCTCTTACAGCCATGATGGTGGGCAGGTCCAAGCACCTTCATGTCTCGGACCAGCCAAGAGTCTGCCAAAGAATAGGGGAAAACTTAAGTGGCTCCATCTGTACCAGTCATCGATGTGTTTGCATAACAAGGCAGGACAAAAAGATCTGAAGGAGCAATGCCATGTAGTATAGTGAGGACATTGAACATACACGATGTAATTACTCATTTCTAGGGTTGCAAAATTTTGTGAGTGTTCAAAGCTGGAAACTTTCCATTGGAATTAATGCAAACTAGCACATTCAGTGAGCACAGACCTCCACCAAGCAGCTCATTTCAGGCAGTGGCTTTTCCACAACCCCTGTAAAAGATACAATTCTGGATCACCAGATCCAGAACAGAGCCAGGATCCAGACCAAACTCAGCACATACATGGAGGTTGTTATCCTGTATGAACACAAAAAGTGTAGGGAGCATCACTTAATATTTTGATTTAATATGAATTACTGAATGTGGTCAGCGGGATTTCCCATCATAAAGTTCAATGGTTTTTTGTGACGTCAGTCTGGATCAGATCCAGTTGAAATTTACCTTAATGATAGTGACATGGACCCCATATTATCCTGTACAATTGGAAGAAAATCTGTTAAAAAATGGCAGAGATATGATTTTTTAAAAATCCCCCCAATTTTTACTGATGGATTTTTTAAAAATTTGGGGATTTTTTTGCATCCAAACAAATATGCACATCATCACCAAAATCTTTTTATTTTAAAGTCGAGTCATTCCCAACATCTTCCTTAAAATTCCAGCAAAATATGTTTAGTAGTTTTTGTGTTATCTTGCTAACAAACAAACAAACAGGCAAACATACGCCAGCAAAAACATAACTTCCGTGGTGGAGGTAATAAACCTGGAATTTTCAAAGTTGGTTGGCCCTTATCAGGGATTTTAAATATCTTGAGAGAAATAATTTTGACAAAAACTCAGTTACATTATTCAACTGATGTTATTATTTCATATTGCCAAGAAAACAAATGTTGCTCCCACTCAGCATTATTAATTAAAGGTTCAGCTCATGGGGGTTTAAGAATGGAAGAGAGAGCCTACCTCGAAGAAGAGAGTTAAAAATATATCAATAACTGTTAAATATCTTGAATAATTCTTATGATAGGATATTACACTCTTAAATGGCATTTGTCTCATCTCATCTTTGCAACTTGAAAAAAAAAAATGTAAGTCACCAATTGATCTTTTATCCATACCGCTTACCCCTTGGGGTCACGGGAGTGGAGCCCATCCCAGCTGACATCGCACAGGAGACGGGGTACACGCTAGGCTAGGACACCAGCCAATCACAGGGCCACATAGAGACAGACAATCATTTACGCTCACACTCACATTTAAGGGCAATATGGAGTCACCAGTCAACCTTCTTAGCATGTTTTTGGTCTGTGGGAGGAACTGGAGTGCCCATGACTGACACAGGATTCAAACCAGCAACCTTCTAACCAGTAAAATTTAATATGTTTTAACTGGTTTTTAATATGGGAGCATGTTATTATTGGAACAAAATCAGTATCAGCAGGTAATTGTTTAAAAAGGTGATTATTGATACAAGCAGATACAAACATGTTTGCAGATATTTACAGCCAATATTTGAGCCTCACTAATTATGATCCCATTTATTGGCTGTAATATTAGTAGAATATACAAATATAACACAATGTTCCATCTCATCATCATTGAATGTCCACTTTTATGAATCAAAGGTGTTATTAACTACATAATATTTTTTTTCTTGCCTGACATCTGTTCTCACACAAACCAACTCTCACCATGAAAGGTGCAGAAGAGCTGGCATATTAGATATCAGCAAAAACAGGAGCTTTAATGCTACAATAGGGACTCGTTCTTTAAGAGGAAACATTTGTTAAGCCCCTTATGATCCTGTTATGATAGGAATATGTCTTCATTTAAGCGTAAACTTTCCCTACTTTGATTTTTATCTGCAGAGAAGGTAAACAAAAGCATCAATGCAGTAATTGCCTCATCTGACGCATACCCTGTGGCGGTGCTGGCAGCACTAATACATCCTCCATATGGAAACTAAATCCTCTTCCTAAATGACCAGTTTGATTTTGTAGGTCTTTTAGAGCAGGGGTGGGCAACTTGGATTACCAACAGGGCCGCATTTTTTTTGTTCAGTGCCCAAGGGCCGTACTGTTACATATTGTCGAGCAATCTCAATGAGGAAAAAAATACATAAATAAACAAAAAAATAATCTTCTGCTCTGCTGTCTTAGTGTTCTTTTTTTGAATGAAAAACTGACTTTTTCTCATGCTGTGTTGCTGATTGATTAGTGATTACGTAGTACACCGATGAAAAAATGGACAAGATAAGCTTAGCTTCTTCCTACTCCATTTCGAACATCAAACAGCATTAACATTCAAAGAATTTCTGTAAATAATGGTTTAATTTTTTTTGGTTTTTGTTTGTTTGTTTTTTAACTTTACTATTTTATTATTCCTGTGTTCAAAGTAAAGGTTATCCAAATCCAAATCCAAGTTTTGTAATGACTTGAAAAAACAGAAAATATTTGATCACTGAACCTGATGTGTGCATTATGTAGTACCGGTTAGCCATGATGACTTATATGTAGCAGTTGTTATGTTTTCTTCATATTTCCAGTTTGCTGGTTGGTGCACGTGGGCTACACGTGGCCCCCAGGTTGCCAGTTGTTCATCCCTGCTTTAGAGACATCTTTGTTATTTTCTCTGTTTCATAACCGCTTAAAAAAGCTCCTCGCTGTAGCTTTAATGAGTACCATCAGTTTGAAGCATGTAGGTAAACACAGGTTTTCTCTTGACTGAATTACTCATTGAAATTGAAGTGGGGAGGCAGAGGCTGCCCTGGGATCTGTCCTCCAACTTAAAAAAAGTGCATAAAAATAAAAACCTGAAATATTTATTTTCTTGCATCATATCACCCTCTCCTCCCTCTCTCTGTATCTCCCTTCTCCTCTTCCTCCTGCTCTCCCTAAAGCCTCCGTTCTCAGCAGCCTTTCTCCTCTGTTGCTCTAATGCCTGTGTGAATAGCAGTATTAGGCCCCTATCCCTGCACTGATAATTTGAACAAAGTGGGGGATCGATGCAGAGGGCGCACACACCCCCGCACACACACACAACAATATAAACAAACACATTTCCACACGATCGCACTCTGGTGCATTCCCATCCACACGGAGGACCGGAGCAGAGCGATCGATACGTCTCAGAGGCAGGATTTTCCTCAGCATTTACAGTGCATACCCAAGTCCTGTCTGCACAGAGCACGCTGCAGCAGATACAGAGAGGGACTGTTAGTTCCACTGGTTTGGCCCTAATGAATTTAAAGGTCCACCAAAGACAAGGGCGTGCCAAGACTTGTTGACTGAATGCTTATCCAGGACACTCACTTAAGCAGGCTCAGCACCGTGGGGTGTAGATATGACTGAACAAGTCTGAGTGATGCCAGCTGTTTGGTTCCTATAGGAGGCTTTGGAAGCCGACGGTGGCTGCCATATTGATCAGTGGCGTAAGCCTGCACACACTGTGCCTTATTAACAGTATATATATTATTTAACCCTTCTACACTGTTAAAAGGTTGCTGTAAATGTGACAGTAACTTACTGGCAACAACATGCCACTAAGTTACTGTAAATGTCTTTACAGTAGAATTACCCATTTTAATTTACAACAAAATTACTTTATTTACAAAAACAGTACCATACATTATCTAAAACTTTTTAAAGCATTTTAAATTGCAGTGAACTAGCTGTTTTTTTACGTTATTTAACTATACTTTTAACTGTTCTACTGATCATTTATTAGCAATACATCATTTTATAATGATTTTATCCAGTAAAATACGTGTGATCAAATATTTGTTTCACCCATATACTAGAAGAAATCTTGACCTCTATTGGTCAGTTGGTCTTGTGCAAAATGGGATTTTCTCCTGACCCATTGCCATTTGCAGTAACTTACTGTATAGACTTTATCGGTAGATATTATGGTAATACACTGTTAAGTTTACAAAAATTAGTTACAGTGCAACTCCAAGCTATTTTTGGCTTTTTTTTGTGTAAAAGCTTGTGTAATGCCCCCACCCTTCCCAGTACAATCAAATTGAAAACAAATGTTTTACCAGTCTTACAACCTGTGCTAGCAATATATTTGCGTCATAATGACTTCAAATTAACGTACTTATTTGTTTTATTTGTCCAGAGAGACAAAACAGGATTTGAATAGTACAGAACTTTGTACGAATCACACATGGATCAACAATAATCAAGTCTTTTTACATATAAATGTTGTTTCCTAAAGCCTCTGCTATCAAAGGATCAAATAAGAACGTGCAAACAGACTCAGGTATTGACATGATTACACTTTTTTAGACCTATGTTGCTATTTGTGCCACTCCTTGAAGCAGTTTCGGTCTGGTGCAAAACAGAGGGCCACTTTATGGTGATCCTGCAGGACACACTTCCTTCTCCCAGCTGTGGCCTTTTTTCCTCTGCCCATGATCTTTGGTTGCTGGTGTAAAATAAATAATACTGATATTATATAGGCACTTAATAGGGATGTGTGCCTTGAAAAAGACAGTGGCAAAAAGTCTGACGTATGCAATCTGTTAGTGGACATAAATCCTTCCTTGTTTCTTTTGATTTTTATTGACTTAGACTTACTTGCCTTTCAAACTTGGGAAAGCAAAGGTGTTTTGTTTTTCATAATAATGTGATCATTTCTCAAGATTCATTAGGATATGGTGTGAAGTAAATTGCATGCTTGAACCCCCAAGGCTTCTGTAATGATGCCTTTTTTATTACAATTATATTACTGTTAAAAGAATGCAAACATTACAACTCATTAATGCTCGGTTTTAACGTATACATTTATATTGAAAACATAACAATGAAAATCATAGTTTTATAGCTTTAATTGTCCTGGAAAATTATTTACCTTCCTTCTGCCTTGTTAGGGAACAAAAATCATAGGAAATGAAGTAAGAATGTACTTGGTAACTAATGCCATAAATATGAGTAGATAGAATAATGCAAGTTAAGGAGTAAAATATAAAAATTCAAAACAATGTTGACAAAAACAATTAATGACAAATGGCAAATACGATTTTAGCTACTTAAGCAGTAAATCAAGAAAATCTATTTATAAAAAAGCAGAGCAAATAAAGATAAAAACACAAGTATAAAGCATAAATTTATAATAGTAAGACACTACATAAAAGCCAGAATAAAACGATAGCTGGCAGATAATATACATGCCTGAGATTTAGAAATAAAAATAAATTTTAAGTTGGAGTGAAAACGTCCTGGAAAAGTCCTGGAAAATGATTTCTAGAAAAGAGTGGGAACCCTGCTGAGGCCAGACCAGTTGAACACTTCCTCTCCACACTAATGAACAAAAATGCCTTAAAATCAAATCTTAAACAAACAGAAACATATTACAGAAACAGCATGGTCAGAACTTTGCTCTGTATTGGTATGAATTGTTAATCCCACTGGTCGCTGCTGTTACTGCGTGGTTTGGATGCTACATGAGGCATTTTGACTAATTTCTATAGAGCAGGAGCTGAAATCTTGATTATATGGATCCACCGGGGGTGGCCAGTTTGATTGAAGGAGGAGCCCGAGCCCCCCATAAAAACCCTCAGGCACACCCCTGATTAAAAGGGCTTCTTGAATAGTTTAACCTGTGTCTGCCTCTGATGTTCTCCTGCATACCTACATATGGGTAATCAATAGCTTTAATCAATCGGTCATTGATCTAGGGAACATGGGCTTCAGTCTCCCGTGTATTGATAGCTGACGACACATGTATGTGCACTTTGGTCATGCATGAGCGTGTGTGTGTATTCTATAAAAATAGATGCTCTGCCTTTTACTGTGCGTCTCTCAGGGGAGACAAGAGCAGCCAGCTGAGACTAACAGGCGGCTCTAAGTGAAAGAGTGCTGATGTAGGAGCTACTACATCCCATTAAAACAGGAAATAGATTTGATCGTGGCCTCCAGTTGTCCTTCTTTTGAGACGACAGCGGCATGAACGTCAGAGCAGAAGTCGGAGTTTGGTAGCCTCTTTGTCTGATCAGTGTGAAGATTTTATGACGTTTGTTCTCATAGAAATGTGGAAAGACAAGGTCTGCAGCAATTATGCTGCCTTGATGAAAAATGCAGCTGAATGATGTTTTTTTTAGATAGCTGCTCTAAATATAGATGTTTTTCCCAGAGTGGAAGGTGTTTTTTTTTTTAGTTACTCATGTGGGATGTGAAGAGTTTGGTGGCCTTGCTGAGCAGAAATGTTAGGTAGGTCTGAGAGGAAGCTAAAGTGATGAAGGTGTGTGGTCCAGCCTCGTGATCTCTCAGCGCCTACTTGATTAGAGGTGTGACCCCACTTTTGAATGATATTTAACTACTTAAAGGGATACGCCAACTTTTTTTGTTTTGTTTTCATGTCTTGCCTCACTCCTGAGTCCATGACAAGCGGATAGACACCATTCATTTGACTGTGCGCGCAGTAACAAGAAATCAACAGGCAGAGCTTGCACACTGCTTATTAGCTTAGCTCAAACACTGAGAGTCAATGGGTAGTGTTAGCCTGCCTCTGCCTACAGTCATCAGATAAACTCATCAGCAACTCTCAACGGTCCTTTGTGCTTGTTGTGACTTTTTTTTTTTTTTTTTTACCAACAAACAAAGTTTTGTTTCTGTCGACCTACTTACAAACACGTCTGCTATGGTTTGTGCTTGTGCCCTGTGGTTTAGTTTTGCATGTATTTTTTTAAGAAATTACATTAAAAGTGCTAATCTTAGTCTAAAAAGAGATAATGTAATATAACGCAGTAAAAACAAATCACAGCAAGCACACATGACTGTTAAGAACTGCTGGAGAGTTTATCTGATGACTGTTGGCAGAGACATGCTAACACTACCCATTGACTCTCAGCGTTTGAGCTAAGCTAATTAGCAGTGTGCAAGCTCTGCCCATTTCTTCCTTGTTACTGCACGCACAGTCGAAAGAATGGTGTCGATCTGCATGTCATGGACTCAGGAGTGAAGCAAGACATGAACACAACAAAAATGTTGGCGTATCCCTTTAAGTTTGTTTAAAGGAAAATATTTTATAAGTTAAATGTTCACTTGTAAGTGTGCTGGTTTGGTGGAGTGGTTAGCAACCAGGCACGACCCATATATAAGCTTCTGCCGACCCGGGTTTGAATCCAGCCTGTGGCCAGGTTGCTGTGCCCCCCTCACTCTCTCTCTCTTGTCCCCTCTCACAAACCTACCCATTGTCTCTCTTTCTCTCTCTCCTGTCAATTAAGGCACAAAATACCCCAAAAAAAGAATCTCTAAAACAAAAAAGGGTTCTTTTTCTGCCTGATATATCCCACCATGTAACAGGTGCCTTGATAAAAAGATAATCAGTGTTACTGACTTATGCCTGACTGCCATTTTCTTGTACTGTGAGGTTCTTGAATTCTTCATCTATTTGAAATTGACCAGTCCTGCAGGGTTTGAGTGAAAAGAGAAGACATTTAAGAAATGAAAAAGGCTAAACAAAAGATACTAAGTCTAATTGATTTCATTTTCATGGGGATATATAACCTTTTCTGTTAAAGCTTTAATCATATTTCCAGCCCCAGGCACAATGTAGCTTAATTCAATAGATGGCTGTTAACAGCTTTGAGGTTATACTTATATTATCTATATTGAATTAACATTTATTTGAAGTTTGACTGATAAAACCAGAGCAGAGGCCAACAGATATTTATGATGGTGTTAATATAGGTACCAAGAGCTGAATAAGTAATAAGATGTGTTTGTTCTATTGTGGTAAATGGATTTTTCTCCATGGGGTGTAGAAAGATTGGCTCAGTGGTTTAACCAATTGGTTTCAAGGCTTAACAGTCGTGGTTGCCCCAGTGAAAATGCTCTCTCACACTAACCTTAGTCAGCCAGTCAAAGGGGTAAAGCACAGGCCGGCCTGAGCCTCCTGACGATCAGACACAGAGAGCTCACCAGACAGTAAAATTGGTTGCACCCCTAATTCACCTTGTGTGGACTCTCTGGTTGGTTCACTGACCAACCAATAGGAAGCAGAGATCCTCCTTTCATTGCAACCATGGCAAGTTACTCCAGTCAAACAACTTTTGTCTGAGCCGAGTCTTTTAATGCATTGTTGTAGCTCTAGTAGAAGTTTTTTTCAAACATCCGTCTGTTACCTGTACCACTTGACTCGCAGGGGCTGGAGCCTATCCCAGCTGACATTGGGCGAGAGGCGGGGTACACCTTGAACCATTTGTCAGCCAATTGCAGGACCATGTAGAGAACTGACAAACCATTCAGGCTCACACTCCCACAAGCTCCACACAGAAAGACCCTGACCAACACAGGATTTGAACCGGCAACCATCTTATCAGTGAAAATGAATATGTTTGAACTGGTTTTTAACAGGGAAGCACATTTTTATTGGAACAATATAGGTATTGGCAGGTAATCTTTTAAGAAGCTGATTCTTGATATTCGTAGATTCGAACATTCTTGCAGATGTTTACTGTCATTAGTTCAGCCTACAATTATTCCACTTATTGGGTTTAATATTGACAGAATATACAAATGAACCATAATGATTTACCTCTTCATCACTTAATGCCCCCTTTTATGAATCAAAGTGTCATTGGTTAAAAATAAAATACTTTTTTTCTTGCTTCACGTCTGATTCTCAGACAAACTGTTTCCATGAAAGGTACAGCCTTTCAGTAGAGCTGGCATATCAGCAGAAATCCAACATAACACATCCCTATTTTTGAAAGATTTTGAGTTATTGTCATACACCCTGCAGCAGTTCTTTCCTCACTCTTTCACCAAGTCCAAGTTCTAGAAACAATCTAAATAACTGAATCTTAATAAAAGTTCATCAAATAGTATTTTCAGTTGTTTCAAATAGGAGAGAGGCCAGCAACTACAGATTTTGTTCAATCTAGTATCAGTTACCTTAGTGGGTGGGGCTTGCTAAGAATCACTTCCTGTAAAGGGGCGGGTTTGACAAAGGGTAAGTTGGCCCACCCTCAACAGGGCGTGATCGTCTATCAGAGGGTTTTGCCTCACACTCTTCATTTAGGTGCTCTCACCTTTGACATCAACAACTATTTAGCAGATAATTCTCACCTTAGATTTGCTGATTTTCAGCTTCAGACGCTTGATTCTCTCACATACAATGACACAAACCTTAGACCGTGTGATTTTGTCAGGAGTTTAATGTCATTATGTATATAAAAGTCAAACTGGTAATCTAAAGAGGAACAGCTTGAGCTCATTAGTTCATCTGTGCTCTATGGAGATGACATCCACCTGTTTTTGTCAGATACATCAGTGCTAACTGAAGCAGACTTTCCTTGTGAGGAGCTGTAAATTGAATTATCCCCCTCTTTGCACACAATCGCTCTTTATTGTAAACTGTCACAGGCATCAAATGTCAGAGTTAATCTGCTATGTCTCTATGTTTACACTCTGCTACACCTGTGTGTTCTAACATGCTGTACACATGAATTAAAGAATGTTAGCACACCGTCTGTGAAATCAAACAGTGATTACTTCTTCTGTACCTGCAACTGTAAAATGCAGAGAAGATGAAGAATGTTTTAAAGTCAAACTGGAGATAAAACAAGAGCAAATACAGCTTTAATGGCATTTGATGATTTCTTTAAGGAATTGTCGCGATGGAAGGGGAAGCCAATAACTTGCCTTCAGCAGAAAAAATGCATTACTTATTGTTAATGTCAGGGTAAACAAGACAGCTGAAAGACGGAGAAATGCCAGGGACAAGTTCTCGTTGTTAATGATGTGAAATGTTGGAAACTAAAAATAGTGAACCAAAGACAGAACAGATTAAAGATATATCAAAAATCTGGAGGAAGATTGTTGTATGACCAGAGGTAATCCAAAACATGGAGTTTAGGGCTAAAGACATGGCTGTGTTATATATAGCCTGATAAGTCACTTTTTCAAGGAGGTAGGACTTGTAAGGATTGAGCTTTTGTGGAATGAGAAACACAGCTAATTGTTTCGGTAGCGCCACTAAAAAGTGCCCAAGTCTCCTGCAACTGGAAGCTGTTGTTCCAGTGTCCAGAGTGGCAGCAGATTTTGGTGTCTGCACTGGGTACTATTTCCAAACTTTGAACCATGAGACTGGTGAAGTCAAAGATGGACCGCACAGTGGGCACTCAGGAAGACCGGCTCCTTACCCTTGCTTCACTGAGGAGTTGTAGGCTTTCTTCCATGAATGAGGGATTTTGCACATTTTGTTGGAGGTGCTACCCATATGTTATGTTGTGTTGCTTATTCTACAAATGCACAATCCTTACAAGTTGTACCTCGCTGTAAAAGTCACCAATCAGGCTTTCCAACAATACAAAATGCAATACCAATTGGTGTTATTAAATGGAAAAAAATAGGAGGCAAAATAAGGTTTCAGATTTTTTTTAGTTTAAAATGTCATACTTTTGTAATCACACTAATTTCATCATGCAGTTCCGTTACTATTCATTCATTATCCCAATCAGCCGTCATGGTGTTTGATAGATTCTGAGTTTGACTAATAATACCTGTCCTGTTACCAAGCAGGGCTACCTAGTTGGCCTTGCTGTCTAGAGACATTCAGCCAGGCCTGAGGTGAGCTAACAGTAGCAATAGGTGGAGTTTGACAAGTATTAATGTGGAGTTTATCATTGTATTAATATATTTCACAGCTGTTTTTTTGGATGATTTAACATAGATTTGTTTTTGCAACCCTGGATTTGATGTGACGTCTCGGGTTTTGTTGTTAAGAGTGTAGCTTTTTGTCCTTTTTAGCTTAGCAGATGTTACATGAATAGGCATATTGGTTACTGGCTGTTGATGATATGCTCTTGTCTCCATGGTAATGATGTAGTTCAACAGACATCTATTTGTGATGTTGGAGCCTGTCATAATGCTTTAAAGAGAGAGGTGCAGATTTTTTAAGGGTGTAGCACATATTTATGTCTCTGCTGTACGTGTGTTTGCAGCCTTTAGCCTCAATGTCCTCATAGTCCAAAAGTGTAGCGTCTAGTCCATGCTGCTGCTGTGTGGCGAAGCCCTGAGCACCTTGTAAAACTACAACTTCCCGAGTTAATTGTGAGGTCACAAGAAAACAGGAAGAGCAGCTTGTAAGTACCCGGTTTTTTTGTCTGCCTGGCATTTATTTGACTTTTGAAATCACCCAGAAACTGATCACTTGTTTTCCTGTTTTGGTCGACCTGCTGGGCAGACATTGACGTTAAGCTGAAGAAAAACTTGCCGCGTATTTCCAGCGAACCAGTGCGGAGCTGCACCTCTGGCACACCTGGGAGACAAATCAAGTTGCAAGACGTAGAAACCAAGAGATTGAGGAGACTAGAGGGGTTTGCTGGGGTGTGTGCTGCACGTAGCCTGTGGATTTTGAGGAAATTGGAGGGTAGCTGTTGAGAATCAAGGCTACAGCATCATCCTGTCAAATTATAACCTGTAGCGGTAGCATCATGACTTCTTATCAGGGGACACTTTCCTGCATCATTTGTGTGAATGTGTTGAATGAGCTGTTTTGGAGGAATCACTTCAGAGACAGAATTCAAAATGAAAACAAACCAAATGACAGAGCCATAAAATCAGGCAGAAACTTTTCAGGCCAAAATGAATGTGAGAATTTGAGGAGTGGGAGATATAAAACATCCAACCACTTATTTGAGTGGGGACACAGAAACATACCTCCAGTAGACTTTTATTTTCTCTTACAATGAAAGACGGGGATTGCCTCGGGGGCTCTGCTGCAGCTGAAGACATTACTCGAAGGGTCCAGAGTGAAAGTAGCTGCAATATTAGGTGAATGACAAATAACGTTGGAGTGTGCGACAGTGCAGTCTGCAGGATTTGTGGAAGTTTGCTCTTCAGTCGTTGTTATTTCATCACTGAGTGGACTGTTTGTGCCTGTGGAGAAGCACAGCTCAGTCATCCGAAAGTTTAACTCGGGATCAGGGCCAGATGTGTCTTACGGATGTACACCGCTGAGCCAAAACTTCAAGGCAGGTGTCAGAAAATGCAGGATTTAGGAATGTTGCATAACGAAGTTAGAATGTTCTTTGGAAGAAAATTGTAGTTTGTCGTGTTGAATTTGTGTTCCTTAAACTATCAAAAATCAGTTACCAAGGACTCATTTAACACCTTAAATGACTGATATATATAAGAAAATAGTGTTTGTACCATTTCCACATCACTGAAGTTCCCCAAAGAGGGAGCCTTAAGATGTGTTCAGGGATTTTCGAGGTCATCTCTCCAGCTTGGCCACGACAACAGCTTATTTGTCTTTAGGTAATTGAAAGCTTCCAGAGATTTCCAGATACCACAGACTCTCTCTGACTCCTTAAACCCATCTTTGTCCTCTTTTTGATATCTTTGAGCCTCGGATAAGATTGTTAAATAAAGCTTCCATGGAAGGAGGAGTTCACTCAGTTTTTCTTGGAGATTGTGACTGGAAAGATTTTGATTTTTTGGAGAAATGTAGTTAAAAGTTTATCACAGATGGTTGGGTTTAACATTCCTTTGACCTCAACAATTTGCATACTTGGATTATATCCCAAGAACCTCATCAGAACAATGAAGCAATCTGAAATTATTGACTTTGGACTTCTCCATGCAAAAAGAGTGATTGCACTATATTGGAAAAATGTCGAACCACCTTCACTGGCAATATGGAAGAAGGAGTTGATGACTTGTCTTGGACTGGAAAGATTGACATATATTGTTAAAGGTAAAAAAGAGGAGTTTGCCGGTATTTGGGATTCATTCATGTCATTCTTGAATAATGAAATGGATAACACTGACTGAATAACATTATGAAATGATCCTGCCTTTTTATTTATTTAGCTTTTCTCTTTATCATTTTTTTATTTATTTTTATTTTTATTTTTATTTATTTTTTAATTTTTTTTGTGTATTTTCAGTATTTTTATTATTTATTCTTTTATTTTTAGTGTATGTGTGAATGAGCAATTGTTTGAGGGGACATAAATGAAAATGTTTGTACATTTGATACAAAGTTTGATATGTATCTGAAACTTTAATAAAAAATATTGTTAAAATTTATTTGATGTTATTTGTTAGCACAGTGCTTTTCATATGATTCAATTGATTTTTTCAGTCACTGATTTAATTAAAACTTGAAGGGGGATTTGTTATGGCAGCTAATATCTACTGTGCATAATATTTTTGGTCATGGCACATCTGTTTGTTTGAAATATGGGAACTAAAACAGAGCATTTAATGCTGGCATATTGAGCTAAGCAACAGAAGAAAAAAAGGAGTAGAAGAGATGAAATTTGTGACTGCTGAATGGGTAGAGGCAGCCATTGTGGATTTGTTTAGCCACTGAATCAGACATGAATGAGGAAATGCCATCCTGATATATCTGCAAGTCAATCTAACATCTAACATGTTAATTTTTTTGTTAGTCTCCTGTTGCTCTTCTATTACATTGTGTAGACTAATTAAGATGATTGTAAGGCCGATCATCAATCAATGTCGGAGTTTAATGACATTTAAAACCAAAAAAGTACATCTAGTGTTGCAGATATACCCTTGCAGTATCAATATAATCAGTAAATGTTTTTAATGTCATTAGTGAATCTAAAAAACATTCATATTTAAGATATTTACCCTTTAAGTTGTCAACAGTTTATTTACCACAGAGAGAAATAAAATCATTCAAGTAAATCATATAACAAACAGATACATACACATTAAAATCTATTTATTAGAACCAATAAAGATTTTGTTTTTATAACAATCAGCTGTTTGATTGTGACCGCCAGATCAGCTACCATTGTCATCACAATCAGACGTCGCTTCACGTGATGATTTAAATGCAAGGATGTCTCTTAAAGGTCCCATGTCCTGCAAAATCTATTAATATTGTTAGATGGTTCTTTTGGAGCAGAAGAATGTGACACCGTTTTCTAAACTCTCATTTCATGGAGAAATGTTCTATCATTCTTTAAAGAAAATGCCCCTTAAAATGCTCTTTTTATTACTTCCTGGAGGTTATGATGTCATAGCTATACAGCCTCCACCTAATGTGTGTTTTCTCTCCTCCTTTCATCAGACATTATCCCATTATCGTAGCCTCCTGTAGAACCGCCCCCTTCAGATCTTAGCATTTCCAAAGGGGAGGGAAAAAGAGCTGCATCTGATCCTCTACAGAGATGACATTTTTCTTTTTTTCATCTTAACTAAAATCCTTGCCTAATAGAGATGATGTAACCGATATTTGGCTTATGTTTGCCAAATATCTGCTACCATACCGAGGCAGACAGCTTTGCGGAAACAGCTTAAATTTCCCCTTCGTCAGAGAGATTAATTATCGTTCTTATTGATAATGGCACAATACAGTTAAATCTTCCTGAAGTGTGAGCTTTATATGTATGTTTTGAAACAGACATGAAGTTTAAGCGCCGTCACCTGGCTCTGACATCTGACTGTGTCTCTGGGTGACGGCGGCGTCGCAGCGATACGGCAGCTGTGTCCCCATAAGTGCTGATTTGCCAGAGCTGACAGGTGTGATTGAACCAACAATGGACGGTTTCCTCAGAGGATGAAAACACACTCATTCACTGAAACTCCCCGGGTCGCTCCTCTTGAGCTTTATATATGCAGTGGCCTTTTCCCCGAGTTACCAGCTGACAATCACTGGTTAGCACCCATCTATGAGAGCATGGCTATGTGTCAGCTCACTGACATTTGAATGGCCTCCTCACTCACTGTGTGCTGTTCAGGTGTCAACACCTTTGTCTGGCCCTGACAGCGAGTCAGCTCTGATGGATATGACATTGCAGCTCCTTGACATTATTGCTCCCATTGAGAGGTCCGTAGGAGTCTAAACCTTCAGGATACAAGGTCTCTCTCGCTGTCAACATTCAAATACCCACACACATGAAGCGAGCATCAAGGCATGAAGCCAAATGTTGTAATCTCTCAATGATCCATCAAGTGTTTGAGCAGCCATTGTGTCCTGACCATTAACTGGGCGAGGAGAGCATCTTTGAGATGGTAATGTTTCTGCTCCCATTTAGCACATAGCCAAGACCAAATGCCAACAGCTAATCAGCCATGTGTGTAACGAAAAGAGAGAGAGAGACAGAGAGAGGGGGAAACTGGGGGCTATTAAGGCTCTTCAGAAACCCTCATACACAATTTCCCTCATTATTTGTGTGGATAACCTATCATAATCCAGCTCCAACCAATTATTGGGTTATTGTTGGGAATCCTCTGGAATTCAGTGAGCTCAGTATTTATGTTGAAAACAACAAAAGCAGCCATTACAGCAGAATTGGAGGGTTTGAGTGCAGCCCGAGGGGGCAACTCCAAACAAATATGTGCTGAAATAAGCCCCAAGAGTTACGTGACACTTTTTTTCAGAGCTTGCAACTCAGTTAGAGTCTGCTCAGCTTCATTTTGAAAACACCATTTATTAAGAAACATTTTATGGGTTTTTTTTTGTCTTTACCTCTGCAAAGAGGTTTCGTTTTGCTGCTGTTTTTCAGTTTGTTTGTCTGACTGTGAGCAAAATAACTCTCAACTGATTTTAAAGGAAACTTTAGATGATGTTGGTCATAGCACAAGGAAGAAGTGATTCGATTTTGGTGCTGATGTTAATACGGATCCAGATTCAGACTCAAAAGATTCACTAGTAGTACTACTAGAACTAATGCAAATGAAGCAGGAGGGATTACAACCAAAATACAGTACCCTGATTGGTTGTAATATTTTTTAAAGCCAATGGAAAACCTGATGTCGCTTTTGCTAGTAGTACTAGTAATCCCAAAGCAGTTTACTTGTATAGTACATGTACTCGATCCCTGAGTACTAGTTGAGCTGAACTACGGTTGATATCACCGATATCAATTTTATGCCCAAACGGCGTAGCAGCAAAGTAGTTATTAACATTGCAAGCTAGGGCAGTTTTCCACATTTTTGCCAATAACTGAAGAACTTCTCAACAGATTTTGATGACATTTTCAGGGAATTTCAGTCATTACACAAAGAAGATACGATTTTGTTTTGGCTGTGATCTTAATCCAGATGTGAATCTTGTAATTTCAGTAGCCCGGTTCACACTGTCGATTCAAGATGTATGGGGGGAAGAAGTTAGACCCTATGTGCTCGTCTCCAGAAATAGTAACAGAGACTTGATATCCAAGAGAAGGGGGAACGTGAACATAGCGGGAGACAGGAGTGCTGTGAGTGAGTGTCTCTGCCTTTGTGTGCATGTGGTGGCACGTGCCCTGTCTCACACATCCAAGCCGTACTGTAGTGTGAATCAGAACAGGTGTTGCGGCCTTGCATTAATGTGAATGTCTTAATTTCAGTTATTGCACAAAGAAGAAGTGATTATGTTTTGGCTGTGATCTTAGTCTGGATGTGGACCTAGCTGTTTCTTTAAGGATTCAACGGTAACCCAGTTCACACTGTCGATACATAATTTTTCTGCCATTGTGAGGTTTTGCCTTCACTGTGAACACCTTGGAGACAGGATGAGGGGAACAAGTCAACCCTTCTTGATTTTTTCCAGAGGTAATAGCAGAGGTGTGATGTTGGAGCGAGGGAGAAACTCGGACATAGCGGGAGACAGAGGCTCCGCGAGTGAGTGTCTCTGCCTGTGTGTGCATGTAGTTGTGTCTGTCTCTCTGGCTATTAGCAGGAAACTCAAACATTTCTTCACAGATTTTGATAAAAATTTTAGAGAACGTTGGTTATGGCACAAGGTGGAAGTGATTTGATTGTGGTAGTGACCTGGATACGGATGTGGATCCAGGTATTGATTTTTAAGGTTTGTCAGCCTTGCATGGTAGGGCAGGTTTTCAAATGCTGAGGGGAAAGTTTGTGCTCCTGAAGCACTTCTGGTTTCTAGAAAGGTAGTCCACGGATACTTAAAAATAACCATTTAACATAAATCTGTAACTTGATTAACTGTAAGTAATTTACAGGTAAACTCTAAATCAGAAGAAACTAAACTTAGAGTGAGGCAATAACAGCAACTGTTTAATGAAACTCATGAGACTGAAATAGACAAAATAAATGCTTTTTCAAACAATCAGAACAAAAAATGTTTGGTTAAATTACCAAATCAGGTTCAAGTCTTTCTTTGTGTTAATTACAAAAAAACAGTTTTCAAGTTCAGTCTTTAGGGACGAGGAAAAAAAAAGAAAAAGTATTCAGATTTCCTAACGCGCTGGTTGGTGATCATGGGATGAAGTCTGATGACTGATGATAATGTCCGTCCTTAGCTCACAATCTTTCAAAGCTTTAGGTGGGGGCAGGAAAAAAAACCTGTTTGAAACAGACCAGAAACATAAGATCGACTATAATAACTTCCTATTACCTCACAAGGAAATATTAGTCTCAGAATGGGGGCATGATAAAAAGTAATTGACAACCAACGTAATAAAAGAATGAGTATTAAAGTATGAAAATGAAAGCATTTTTACCAACAATTACTGAGTCATATAAAGGATAATATTCTGATATTTTCTCTCTATACATCGTAGTACAAATCATACCATGTAATGACAGAAGACCTCCTTGTTATGGTCTCCTCAAGTAGCCAAAAGATTATCCAGAACATGCTCCAGACACTGAACGCAGCACCTGTTCCCGGTGCCTTCAGGGACCCGCAGATAGTCAGCCAACGCCGTGCGTGCCCACACAAACATGCAGCGTGGTGCTCTGGGATGTTTGCGTGCACTGTGTGCTGCACTGTGATGTTGGGGGCGGACATTTAACAGATGGTTCTCGCTACCTCCCAGGATAGTAATGTTCAATTATCTGTGTCCAATTTACACCTTTGTAATGGGCGAGAAAAGACAGAGAGGGGAGAAAGAGACGGATTAAATGAAAGCCGTGATGGACGAGGAGCATGGCGGGGAGGGGTGACAGTGACAGAGAAATGACGTGTTTTTGATATAATGGGGAGCTGGGCTGTGTATTTTTCTCCAAAGGCCTAATCGCTGTGGAGCACCGCTGTGTCCACTTCCCCCCCGCCTCCCTCTCTGTGCTTAGGCTGCTCCCATGGGCGCGCTCCTGCAGAGAGCACTAATAGGACCATGTTGAGGTCAACTTTAATTTGATGGTGGGGGTAAAAAGCAAACAAGTCCCCGCTTTATTTATTTATTTAGTTCAGTTGTAACACTCTGAAGGAATTAGTTCCAGTTCAATTTGTTGAAAATGACCCAGATGAGTTCAAATTTGTCTTTGGTAATTGAACACAGTTTTTCTTTTGTTCTTGTGTAAATATAAGCCAAGGCATGAAATGGATTTTATTCATGTGTCTCTGCCTCCCTGCTTTGGCTGAGGGGGAATGGGTGAGTCACTGCTTGTATTTACAGTATATTTATGTCTTCTTAGTAAAAATACAGTCATTTGTTTATGTTAAAAGAGTGTTTGCATCAATATTCATGATTGTGCTGCAGTTTAAACATACTAATTTGTCATTCTGAATATTTTAGAACTTTATGAAGGATTATCAGACGTTTTACCTCAACGAAGGAGTTCATGTTTTTGCATTTGTCCATTTATTTGCTTGCCTGTCTGTCCAACTGAGGGCAAGATAGTTCAAAATCGTCTTAATGTATATTTATAAAATTTCCAGGGAATATTGTCATGGCACAAAGGAGACTTGATTAGATTTTGGTGGAAATCCAAATGTGAAGCCAGGATTTTGTTAAGGATTTGTTCACACTGCAAGGTAGGGCAGTTTTCCACATCTTTACTAATAACTCGTTAAAGGAACACTCCAACATTTTTGTTCTTTTCCTATCTTGCCTCACTCCTGAGTCCATGACAAGCAGATAGACACCATTCTTTTGAATGTGCGCCCGGTAAAAAGGAAGAGACGCTAGTTAGCTAGCTCAGCTCAAACACTGGGAGTATATGGGTAGCGTTACCCTGCCTCTGCCTACATTCATTGTGAGTGAGCCGTTCATTTTCCAGCCATTATTAAATGCAAATTGCCTGCAAATTAAAGAAACAAACGACTTGCTCACAACTGCGAATTGGCTCTCATTGTTCACTTAAAAGAGCTGTTCAAAAGACCTGACTCGTTCAGGAACGTCACATCACTCGTGAAAACCACCGTAGTAGGTCAACAAAACAAAGCCGCTGTTCAGGAGTAGAAGAAGATAATATGAAGATAATGAAATATAACATAACATAAAGGGGTAAAAAACGAGTCACAGCAAGCACGAAGGACTGTTTAGAGTTGCTGAAGAGTTTATCTGATGACTGTAGGCAGAGGCAGGCTAACTACCCATATTCTCCCAGTGTTTGAGCTAAGCTAACTAGCGGTGGGCGAGCTCTGCCTTGTTACTGCACACACAGTTGAAAGAATAGTGTCTATCTGCTTGTCATGGACTCAGGAGTGAGGCAAGACATGAAAAGAAAAAAATGTTGGAGTGTCCCTTATAAGTTTTAAGCTGATTTTGATGACATTTTCAGGAATCCTTGGTCAAAGCATAAGAGAGATGTGATTAGATTTTTGTGGATAAATCCCTCGACAGTTCAGCTCCTGAGTATGTTTCAGACCTGCTAAGGGTGTACAATCCTCCCTGACCTCTCAAGCCATCAGGTGAAGGTCGTTTGTCAGTACCTTGTAATAGATTGAAGTCCAGAGAAGGGGGGCATTTGTTGCCGTGGTCCCTCTCTTTTGAATGCGGTACCTACTGACATAAAACTGTCATAAAAAGTTGAGCACTTATTGAGTAATCAGCAAAAATCTGGAGAACTGCCCTAATTAATATCTTTCAAAAGAAGTCCTGGATCCACATCCAGACTCAGATCACAACCAAAATCTAATCACTTCTTCTTTGTTCTGTGACAAGCATCCCCTGAAAATCGTAGCCACCATGGAAACCTTTTTTGGCGGCAGTAGCAAGAACCTTTGCTGCAGGATGACACATGAATAAAGGCACAAAAGCTTGACAGGTGCGCTCTAAACTTACACAACCAGACCGCGCCGGGAAACATTTGCAATATTTACCTTTTTAGGACAGACTGATTGGTTGGGAGGCGAGACAGAGGAGGAAAATCGAGGTCGAGAATCGCTGTAGCTGTTGTATGTAGCGGCTAAAGGTAGCTGCAGGAGACCTCAGAGCACAGGAGCTTTGCAGGAGGCCTGGCTGACCTGGTTAGCTTGAGCTGCTCTAACCCCCATGGGACACCTGTGTGTTGCATTCACTGCCCACCTCACTTCAGCGGGAAGCTTCATTAGAAACTCTGCTGCTCCCCCCGTCTCTCAAGTGTGTGTTTCTGTGTTTGTGTGTTTTGGTTATCTCTTTTATTTCTGTGAATCCACATTACCCACACACACTTGCTTTGAGTTTTTTTGTTGGCAAACACTGTATGAATAATGCAGGCTATTGAAGTGGGATGAATACAATCCACACACAAACGCACACCAACACACACACAAGGTTAGGCTTCTCTTTTTCTGGGTCTGCTCTCCTCCTCCCTTTTTCTTTTTATTTCTCTTCGTCTCTTCCTTATATCTTCTCCACCGGCCCGCCCAGGGATTCAGCAGCACGTGGTAAATTGATGTTTGTTTTTTTTTCTGGCAAAGAAAGGAGGAAAAAAACTCTCAAGAAACGTTAAAGTGAGGAGCTGTGGGTGTAGCGATGAAAAGGAGAAGGTGGGACAAAAGAGAGAGAGCTATAGTCATTGATATGAAAGGCCGATGAATCGGCATGTATCTGAGGAGCTTTTCTTCTGCTCTTTGTCCTCCTGGGAGCTGCGGCCCACTGAGAGGGGTCAGGATCTCGATGCCCTGCAGATAACAGATTACCATTTTAACAAAGACTGGAAACACTGTCATACCTCACACTGTCAGCGTTTGTAAAGCATTAGTAAATACTTAATAAATCATCTAAGAAGCTGAATTCATTATTACCATAATGTATAAACACAGCCACAGACAAGGGCGCCCCTAAGGGGGGATGAAGGGGAAAGTTTTTAGGGGTCTGGGGCCATGAAGGGGCCCGCAAGAGGAAGCAGAACTTTATCTTAAAAAAATTAACACTTAAGTTGCTTATTAAAGGGTTAGTTCAGGTTTAGAGCAACAAATGTGCATGTTTTCATTGTGATTGCATCCTCTGTTTGAAATAGTGTGAACCTTTGTTTTTGTAATATCAATGTTGTTGTTGGGAATCAGAATCATAGTTTATCTTCACCAGAGAGCAAGAACTCTGCCAAACCATGTGTACATTGATTAAAGAATAGCCTACAGGGTTATTGGCGTGTTCCAGTTATTTTCAGAAGTTGGATTGTCCAAGTTGCAAATTGGATACTTTGGTCTGAATATCCTACTCAAGAAGTCAGACAACTTTCAGGTATCCTGACTTTACCAGCTCGCTACTGGAACATGTTCAGCAGGGATGTGACATAATTCCTACAGAATAAAATGCACTATATGAGGTGTGTCAGAAAAGTTCCAGGACTGGGCCACAAAAGATTTACTTGTGATCGTCCACTTCGAGTTCTTGCCACAGGGCCAGACGATCAACCAGCATGTCTACAAAGAGATACTGTGGTGTTTGCTTCGTTCAGTGCGCTGTGCTGGAGCAACCTCTGTACTCACCCGACCTGCTCCGTGTGATTTTTTTCCTCTTCCCCAAGCTCAAGGGGGTCACCAAGGGGGCCCGTTTTGATGACGTGAACGACATCAAAAAAGTCGTGATGACGGAGCTGCGGAGGATCCCGGAAGAACCCTTCCAGGAGTGCATGAAAGCGTGGCAGAGAAGGATGGGAAAGTGCATTAGACTCCAGGGGGATTACTTCGAAGGGGAAAACTTGTAGTTTGTAGTCTGGATTCTAAATAAATCTTTTGTGACACCAGTCCTGGAACTTTTCTGACACACCTCGTATGTCAGAAACAGTACACTGTAAAAAAAAAAAAATCCAGAAAACTCAAAATTTCAAGGTGACTGTCTGCACTAGATTATTGAATTGGGTCAAAACTCAGAATGTTGAGTTTAGGGAACAACTATTTAAAATAAAGTCAACCCTGGGTGGGATTTATACCCAGACCAGTTGCAGCATGTTTTTTTTTTATCATGTATGTTTACCTTCCATTGTGCCAGTCTAGCACACAATAATAATTTGTCTTTATATGAACCCTGTGATCAGAGCTTGGCCTGACCACTTATTGTTTTAAGTTTTGCCGTTTTAAGTTAAGAAATTATCCCAGCTTTACATAAATAAACTTATTTAGGAAAGTTGAAATAACTTCTTTTGATTATTCATAACACAACGAAAAATATTTTTTGTGTACTGAAAAAATCAGTTAATGCCAGCGATTATAGACTTTAGACAGTGCAAATAGACTTAGACTTAGATTTAGACTTAGACAGACTTCATTGTTATTCAGTATGCAGCAGGTATATACAGACTGAGATCTCGTTTGCATAGGCTTCAGTTCACAGATTTCAAGTATAGTATAAATATAAGTATATAATTATAAGGTGCACGTTATCATAAAAAATGTGCAAGGTGCAAAAGGAATGTGAATATGAATCTATAAATATTAAATATTAAATATGAACAGAAGAAAAATAAGGTTAAGTCCAGTAGCAGTCAGTATGTACAATATCAGTGAGATTTAGGAGGTCAACAGTCTGATGGCCTGGAGGACAAAGCTGTTGTAGAACCTGATGATCCTGCACCGAATGCTGCAGCTGCTTAGACCTTTTGGGTCAGTATTGACTATACTGTCAGAAAGCTTGATTAGTCACCTTTACAACAAGCTACAACTTGTAAGGATTGTGCATTCATGGACTAAGCAACATAGCTAAACATGTGGGTAGTGCCCAAAAATGTGCCAAAATCCCCTGCAACTGGAAGCTTGTGTTCTGGTATGAAGAGTGGCAGGATTATTTGGTGTCAGCCCTGGTACCAAACTTAGGACCATGAGACTGGTGAAGTCAAAGAGAGACCGTGAAGTGAGGAGAGACCTTGCTTCACTAAGGAAGTAGTCTTTCTCCCAGGAGAAGAGAGGAATTTGGTACTTTTTTGGGACATTACCCAAACATTTAGCTGTGTTGTTCATTCCACAAATGCATGGTCCTTGTGAGTTGTACCTTGTTTTAAAGGTGACTAATCAGGCTTTCCTATGATATAAAATAAAATACCAATTGGTGTTTTTAAAGGCAAGAAAGAAAGAAGAAATAATCTAATCTAAGGGTCCATTCCAATTCTACCCCTTAACCCTTGGTTTTGTGTATTCACGTCTAGTGAAGGGGTGTCCCAATTCTCCGTAGGGCTAAGACGAAGGGCTACACAGCCCTTGAAACAAAGACAGACCGGGACCTCACTTGAAAGGAAGGGGTATGAGAATTTCCCATAATACCCCACGCCCGCTGACAAGAAGGGAGAGCGGAGACTGAAGGAAGCGCTTAATTCTAAATAATTATTAAATCATCAAGTAAATATTAATCATGCTTTGATTTGTTGGTCATGTTTTAGAATTTTTTGTTATAACGAGCTAGCTTTTTTAGCTGTAACTGCAGCTATTGTCACATCTGCCTTTGACAGCCAGCCAGCGGCTCTGGGTGATGACGTCACGGGAATCAAATGGCGTCTCATTTCTCAGGAGCGTGTTTTCACCCCATCCCCTTGACCCTCATAACAGAGGGCTAAGGGGAAGACAAAGGGGAACGACTAAGGGGTACAATTGGGATTCACTCAAAATAAGGTCAAGAATCTGTTTTTTGAGGAGTATATATACATTTTTTTAAGTTTTCATTGCCTTCTGGGTCACCTTGAGGACATAGGGGGTCCTTTTTTTAACCTTTTCCTGCTTCTTCACTGCAGCCCTTCATGCACACACTCTCATGTAAATCCGCAGCCCTTCCCCTCTCAAAATCTTCACTCACACTTGAACAAACATGCAAGATTCATCAGGGGTGCACAGCCCCACAGGCCCAGAGCTTTCAGTCCTTCCTCTCAGAAGTCTCTTCTGTCCTCGGTCGGCTCTTAAGGCGCACAAACACAATGCTCCCCAAATAGAATAGGATATAAAGGTGATGGTTTGAAAATACCAGGTAACAGCCTGGCTACCACTGAAGCAGTAGCAATCACAGGGAGCTTGGCGCCGTTTGATGCCAAACGGTCCCTGGGGGTGGGGGGGGGGGCTCACCGGTCAACTCCCCACAGAGACCCCGGCGAACACTTTGCCAATTTACCATCATTCGGAGGCCTTTGTAATGCAACACAGCACAAACACGCCTTTGTTCGCTGACCTTTGAATAATTCAGCGCGAGCAAAATGCTATGACACATTTTTGATCAAAGTCTCACTATCAAGGGGAGGGAGGCACTTTTTTTTTTCTCCGTGTTTCCTCTCCAGCGAGGATAAAAAGCTTCCCTCTTCGACACGATCTCTGACTAACTGCGAGGATAAGGCCGCAGAAATAGAAAATCCCCTCTGAAATATAAGACAATCCGTATGTTTGAATTAAAGCAGGCACCTGCGGCTGAATGAAGCATTACCGTCCCTTTACTGTTTATCCTGTTGGGATTTGACCTCTGCGCCGGGGTGAAAAAATGTATCATGTGCAAGTTTTCTCCCTTCACCCTGTGATGAATGGCTGAAGATTACAGGTTGGTGACCGGGCGTGCACATCCACTTCAGAGCTTTGTCTGCAGGAAGCCATTTGTTACCCCCGAGGCATCTATCACAATATAACTTCACCTTCTAAACTATTCATTTGGAGAAGCAGAGGAAACAAAAAGCATCCGCTGAGTTATAGGCTGGACCCGCACTGTCCATCATCCCAGCACCTGCACGGCACAGTGTGTGTGTGTTTGGGTGTGTCCGTCATCCCGCTGCAGCTCCTGTTTGACTTTTCTTGTTGGAGAGATTCATGATTTCAATATCCTTCGGGCGTTTTGTGGAAATTGAAATGTGCTCCCTGCGCCTGGGGAATCTCTAAAAGGCTTTAAATGGCAAAATTTTATAGGCTTGAGTCTGCGCATGCTCCGGCTCGTATTTGCTTTCAGCGGTCAAAGGGCGGTTTTTATGGGATGGCTGTAATCAAACCTACACTTGTCTTTTATCTCCCCTGCTCTGCTTTGCCCCCCTTCCCCTCTGCTCCATGATGAATAATAATCCTGCACACTGTATTACCCACAGTAGGATAAGAGAGGATGGAAGATTTCTCCGATTGGGCCGCTGCCATAGCTGCAGTCCGTAGGGTGTCTGAGATGTATTTGATGCTCCTGCCTTGTCAGTTTTTTAAAACCAGAACACTCTCATCAAGAATTCATCGAGTGCCAAATGGAGAAGAGTCAAATAATGAGATAAGAAGTTTGGACTCTTATGCAAAAATAAACAGAATTCTGAATTGGTCCCTCTGGGTTGTGATTCATGTTGTCTTTGTGTTTCTTCTGTGAGGGAAGAGTTTGGTTGTTTGGCAAGATTTTTCTTTTAACATGAAACAAATCAACACTTTGAGTTGTGCTAGCTCTGCTGCAATGAAGTACCCTCTCCATGCAGCAGCAGGCATTGTCCAGTTCATCAGACAAACCGTGAATCGTTAGCCTACACTTTCTTTATTTATATTCTTCTACCAATCAAACCCATGGATTTAAGGCCAAAAGCAGAGCCCTTCTGGCTGAGAGTGAAGGCCTTAATTTTCACATTATTGTTTTTTTTAAACTAAAATAGTTGATCAACACCAGCTTACATACCAGACACCATGCAAAAAAGCAGTTTTTTAACTTTTACAGGTCGTAATTGATTTCCTTAAAGGGATGCGCCAACATTTTTTTTGGAAATGGGCTGAACCTTTTTAAAAGCACATCCAGCAGGTGATTGGACCATCGTTCTGTCAATTACATTCAATCAGATAATGTAGTAGGCGGTGCTGGTGTCTCGGTGTAAAGTACAGAACGTGAACAACTTCAGAGAACAAACTCTCGCCAGAACATGACTGAAGTGGGGCAAAAATATTTAATTATTTATCTGTTTAATTAAAATCAGCCCAAGTCCCTGCCACTTGATGTTGAGTCCATTTTGGCTTCAGCAAAACAATATTTTGGAATATACACATCATAATGCAAACATACCCTGCTTTTAATGTGAATAGACAGATGTGTCAAAAAATTCTGAAATATCTGCATTTTTGTGCCATTTATCTGCATTCCCATTGGTGTGCAAAGGCCTTCACAGTTTGTCTAGTTCTGGCAGCTAGTTCAAGCTGTCGTTGAAAACTTACATGCAACATTACTCACTCACTTTACAAGATTTCCAGGTAATTTTCTCCACTTCCCCTCTGCCAGCTCTGCCCTGCAGCAGTGCTGCACTCTTGCTTTCAGCTCTCCACCACCCACCAGTGTTCACCTGTAGTCTTATCCCGTCTTATCACTCCCTGTACGTATAATGGATTTAAATGAATCTGAAGATTGACAGGGTTGAAGCCAAATTGACAAACTCAAACATTCTGCTTCTGCAATTAATGTTTTAAACAAAAACAAGCGTGACATGTCTGACTGAAGTGTAATGAACACTTATATTTCTGGCTTTGGGCCACAATAATAAAAAAGCTTAGTCAATTTCAACATTATAAAAACGCTTACTAAAATTGTTGTGTTGCTAACCAAGTGGCTGGCTTTTTGTTTTAAATATATATACATATATTGCTGTGTGCATGTTCTCCCCGTGTATGTGTGGGTTCTCTCCAAGTACTCCAGCTTCCTCTCAGAGACCAAAAAACCTGCTCATTAGATTAATTGGTGGCTCTACGTCGCACTTTTGTATGGTTGTGAGCATGATTGGTTGTCTGCCTATGTATGTGGCCCTGTGATTGGCTGGTGACTAGTCCACGGTGTGCCCTGGTGTAAGCTGGGATGGGTTCTGGCATCTTGGGACCCTGATAGATGATAGATGGATATGTTATTTTCAATTTGATCACTGCTGTTGTCTTTTATTAATCCATATTTATCCAAAAATCATTGAGTGCTGGTGCCACATCGTACAGGCTGTGCCTGTACTTATGTTCGTTTTAAAATGATCCAGCTAATAAGACGAAATAACACGTCTCTGCAGTCCAAAAACATTTAGCACAAATCATAGCTCCCACACTAAGTAATTTCAAAGTCACAGCTAAAATGATGACTCACTATTGACTGACAACACAGAGCTATTATATTACAGCTTGTGCTTTTGGCTGAGCTTCAAAGCCTGCAGTCAGACACAGACAGGTGCATATTTTTGGGGGGTTAAATATTTTGTAAAATTTCTTTCTGTGCCGTCTGTGCTGTCACATCTTTGATGTTTAACACCTCAGAATGTGCTCAATGCAGACAGAATCTGATATTTCCCAGCTCCCATTTGTCTGGCGGAGTCCCCGTTAATTAAGATGATATATGAAACTATACTCCACCCGCAGATACGATCAGTCTGCGGAGTGTCCCCTGTTTCTGATGGGCTCTGCTGTGTGTGCGGCGGAGCGTGATAAATGGCAGAGTGGGTGCTCTTTGTGAGGCGTGCATTAGAGTTGCATGTTTGGATGTAAAGCGTTGGTGTGTAAATGTAAATGCTGGAGAATGTGTTTGATGGAAAAGGGAAGTCATGTCACAGAGAGGCTGTGAGCAAAATGTCCTGACAGTGAAAGCAAAGGGCTGCTGTCGCTGGGACCACGTTCTCCCACACTAACAAAACACAGCCTACAGGTTCTCCTCACTGTCAGGCACAAACCTCCTATCTCCATAATTTTACATTTTCAGGAAATTTAAAAAAAATCTTTATGACTGCATGAAGGGACATTTTTTTGTCTTGATTGCATTTTTAGTACTTTATTTGGTTAAAGAAACTCAGTCCCTTACTATTTTCATTTAAGCTGTGTCCAAACTATGGCCTTAAGTCCAATGAATGAACAAGGTAGCTCACATTTTGCTGTTTCATATAAAAGCAATAGTTTCATGATAAAGTTACCGTCATAAATGATTCCTTCACCCTGAAAACCCACATATAACACTCAGAATCATGTTGATATCATTATTAGTTAGACAGTTATTAAGCAAAAACGATCATTTGCTAATGGAGGTTATCTGGAATACCACCAAAATCTAATCATTTCTGAGTTGGGCCATCACCAACATCTCCTGAAAATTCCAGCAAAATCCGTCCAGTAGTTTTTGCATAATCTTGCTAACAAATAAACACACACTGGCAGAACCATAACCTCCTTGGCGGAGGTGACAACATGACAGAAGTGACGCAGTACAAATGGTACAAGAATAAAGAAAACAAAAACAAGCAAACACACTGAAAAAACAAAGAGAGAGAGAGAGTATTTTTCCAATTTCAAGACAAAAATATCTCAATAGACTTATTCTAATCCAAATTTTCCTTATATGTCTGGAATAAGATTTTATTTCAAGATATAATAACTAAAAATAAAGCCTGAGTTGCTTGTAATAATAAGTAAAATAATCTGCCAATAAAGACGAGACAAATTTAACTTGAGCAGATATTAAACCTTAATTTAAGACCCTCACTCAGTCAAACTTTCCTTGTTTCATTGGCAGATATTTTCTCTTCATTACAAGTATTTTCATGCCTTATTTTTGCCTATAATTCCTTAACGTTTTATACTTATCTCAACTTGTTAAGTGAATGTGGATTAGAATAAGTGTTTGGGATATTTTTGACTTGAAAATAGACGAACACTCTTGACTAGATCTGAGTTATATCAGAATGGAACAGAGCTATCAAGTAGTGATCGGTTCTTTATGCCAAAAAGTCAAAGTCACAATTTTGACCAGTAGCCCTGCATTTGAAGTGTTTTCTACAAAACATCTTATTATTATGCAAAGTAGGGATCATTTGGATCTTTAATTAGTAATAAAATAACAAAAAGCCGTTGGTTTCCATTTAATTACCTGTGTGATGTGTGTAAACTACCAAGGACAGAATCAGTCTGATAGTTGCTGATGGTTTTCTAGGTTAGACAAAGACATCACCTTCAGTTATGGGATGTTTTATCACCATCTAAGAAGTCCTTACATGGGTTTTATTTTGTCATTCCACATATTTAATTGTTCTGATGCTTCAGTATACTAGAGTTGAGTATTTATGAATGAATATTTCCTCTCACATCTCATTTAGTGACATCATTAAAAAGTTATAACTGATTATGTGCCTAGAAAAAGAAACTTGGACCACTTCCCTGCCTCAGTGATGCTCCTGCTCCCACTGAAAACAAGCGAAGGAGGAACAATCTGCATTCAAACAAGCGTGGGATGTAAACAGATGATGTTGATTTTTGACCTGATAGGAAACATAAGGAGGCGAAGAAACAACATAAAGCCACAAGTGAGGAGTCTCTGCATATGTGAGTGCCTGGCCTGCCGTCCCTGCTCTTGTATAACATGGCATATGGTGCTGCACGGACTTGGACGCAGCCCTGAACAGTCAGGAGGGAGGCTGGACTGCCAGAGGGCACGAAGCAGATGTGGCAGTGAGGAGGCATTTCACAGCTTTTGGTTATATTGACTTTTTCTCTCTTCACTTATTGATAACACATGACCAACTTGAGCCTGGAAAAACTCTTAACCTGTTTCATTCAGTCCTTAAACCAGACATGTCAAACCAAAGGCTAATATAATTAAATACGGCCTGTGAGATCATTTCATGTGTCTGTTACTGATGGCTCGACCACCACTCATACTACAATCCCACAATGAGGCAGTGCTGGGTGAATGGGTATGAGAGGGCACATGCTGACGGATAACTTGCTTTGCAATCAAAGTTGTCATCAGAGCTAGTCATAGTTATCAGTTCTGTCTACTGATATGGTTATCTTATGATTCCCTTATTGACCCCTGTGGATTGAAAACAATGCTAGTTGAGAATCGATAACAACTCCCTCGAGGTATCGATATCAGTTAACTTTTCACTTGACAATTCCCTTCACTTTGTCCTGCATGCCTTGTAAATCAAAGTTGTCATCAGAGGTAGTCATAGTTATTGATCCTGTTTACTGATTCAATTCTGTAATGATTCCCTTATTGACTTCTGTGGGTTTTCCTGGGATAAAAAAAAACAATTCAAGTTGAGAATCGATAACAACTCCCTTGAGGAATTGATATCATTGGTCTTGTTGCCATTTAATTCCCTTATCAGTTTCTTTAACTTTGTCCTGCATGCCTTGCAAATCAAAGATGTCATCAGAGTTAGTCATAGTCATCAATTCAACTGATCTGATTCTTTAATGATTCATTGACCCTTGTGGATTTTCCTGGGATCGAAAAAGGAACTGATATTGTTAGTCTTTTGGCTTAACAATTCCCTTATCAAATCCTTTCAGTTTGTCGCGAATGCCTTTCAAGTCAAAGGCTACATCAGAGCTTGTCGTAGTTATCGATTCTACTTATTGATCCAGTTCTTTAATAATTCCCTTATTGACTCCTCATGATTCTTTTGGGGTCAACAAAAACAATTAAAGTGGAGAATCAATCATAATTCCCTCAAGGAATCAATATCATTGGTCTGTTGGCTTAACAGTTCCCTTATCAATTCTTTCCTTTTGTCCTGCACGCCTTGCAAATCAAAGACATCATCAGACATAGTCAAAGTTATCGGTTCTACTTACTGATCCTTTTCTGTCATGGTTCCTTTTTTGACTCCTGTGGAATTTCTGGGATCGAAAAGTAAATTCAAGTTGAGAGTCTATAACAACTCCCTCAAAGAATCAATATAGTTTGTTTTTTGCCTAACAGCAACCTTATCAGTTCTTCCCACTTTGTCCTGCATGCCTTGCAAATAAAGGCCATCCCAATCTCATCAGAGACGGACAGAAGAATGATATGTAGGTGAGCAAAATTGGGGCTTAATTTTGGACTAAGTGAGGAGTCGATAAGGGAATTGTTAAAGAATCAGATCGGTAAGCAGAATCAATAATGGCATTGGCACCAACAGAGTCTCATCAGTTCCCCTTCCTGCTAGAAAAGCACTATGAAAGCTCCATTTATTGTTTGCTTGGCCACTCTTGAATCCTAAAATCTTGAATTTGATCCTCTAAAAGTGAAGTTAAGTGGCTCAGTCGTCACTTCTCTGGTGTGGAAAACAGTGTGGACGCCCTGCTGTAGGTCTTTAACAATCATCATTAAACTCTGCTGAGTCATTATCGCTGCATTCTGCCATTGCAAACACAGATGTTAAAAAGAAGAAGTGCACACATCTTAGCTTTACACTTTATTTAGTATTTCCCAAACACTCCCAGACCTTCATCCCACATTCACAAGGTTTCATTAAATATACTGGAGCTGTGGACCTGTTTCAAAGTAAAGCAGCCGCTCGGAGTCTCCATTATGTAAGGTTTTTAAGTGCAGCTCTGTTAGAAAGCTGACGTGCTGTAATTTTTTCATGAGCACTGATATAGACGCTTGGGCTGCAAACTGTGTCGGTAACAGGGAGCCAGAAAGAGGCTCGGGGGTCCAGATGCCTCGTGTCCTGGTAGTGACTCATCAGGTTTGGTTATTTTGGGCCTGAAACTGAAGCAGTGAAGCTAAACTCAGTGCTCAGGATTAATCATATAACATAATCACATTGTGGTTAAACACCATCACATGAAAGAAAGAAACATCAATTATATTTAGTTAATAAGGACATAAATCACCAGTTCCAGCACAATATAATCAATTTTGTGGACAATAATACAAAGTTTTCCAACATTACAAAGCCTGCCACGATACAATATTGATTTAATACCATTTTGTGATCAATTTAAGTCGATGAAATGGAAAAATTCAGCACATTAATATTTTTAAAGAAAGTAATTTAGACTATTTTATTGTTTTATATGATGTTATGTGTCCTTAATGTTTTTTTCTGTTGTTGTGTTTTTGCTGTTTTGATATTTTACCCAATGTAGATTGTTAGTGATGAAGCACTTAATTAATGTATCACTGTTATAATAAGAATATTTATTATCATTATTGTTATTCTTAAAATAATAATAGTAATAATACTTATAATTGTAATTGATTTAGTGCTTCTGATTAAATAGATTTCTTATCATTATAATTATTGTAATTATTATTATTATTATTATTATTGCTGAAGTGCTTTGATTTTATTAAGACATTTTTGTTATTATGATGATGAAGATGATGATGATTTTTAGTGCTATTATTATTATTTCTGTAGTGGTTCCATTTTAATAGGAGATTTACTATTATTGTTATTATTATTATTATTGTTATTATTACTTGTTAATTGGAGATTCATTATTATTAGTAGTAGTAGTATAATTATTAATTATTATTGCCTAAGTGCTTCTATTTTGATAGGAAAATTATTGTGATTTTGTTATTGTTAGTAGTAGTAGTAGTAGTATAGTATTTTTATATGCATATTTATTATTATTATTATTATTATTATTATTATGATTGTTGTTATAATTTTAGTATCATTATTACTGTATTATTATTTTATTATTATTATTGTTATTAATAATTGTGCTTACTTTATTTTATTTTATTAGAAATTATCATTATTAATATTATTATAGTGCTTAAGTGCTTCTGTTCTAATTAGATGTGTGTAATTATTGTTATTTTTGTTAAATGTTCAGTGAAAGCATGTGGGTGCATTTTTTAAATCAGCAGGTAGTCATATTAAATAATCGTGAATTCAGTATCTATTGAAATAGTCTTGATTTTGATTTCTGTCATAACTGAGCAGCCCTCACCTGTGCCGTATAGAAGATGATTTAAATATTTTGACTTTGAATCAGTTGGCTCATTGATCAGCCATCCATATGTGGATGTAAATTAATGTTTTGTCACACCCCTATAATTGTATCATCGTTGTGATGTGTTTGATCACGGGTCTCCCCGTGGCCTCTTTAAAAGTGCACGTGAGGCTGTATTTGTGTTTTTTGGGTGCGACTCTGCTGTAGACGGGTTTGGATGTGTAATCAAGTTAAGGAGTGGAAATCAAATATGCTAGATTAAATGACACAACAAACAGATGTGTGTGTCTCTGCGTAATGAGAGAAAACAAGGACGAGGTAGACAGATCTAATAAGGCGAGCTGTATGGTGGCAATAAGCTGCGTTAGGTGAGCTTGATTTCATCTGTTAACGCTGTTTACCATCGACTTTATTACTTTAAGACCAGTTCAGAGCCTGGAGAGAGAGCCCCGTGAAGATTTAAACACATTTGCTGCTAATTCAAACAACATTTACATGCATTTGTTTGCATTCGTGCAGGGCTTTTCATTTGCATTAAAAAACACACATGTACGCCACATCCCATAGGAGCTCCACTGGATTGAGATCTGGTGACTGTGGTGATCCAGAATAGTATCTTTTACAGGGGTTGTGGAAAAGCCACTGCTGTAACTAGTGCCCGATAAAAATCTGTTATTTTTTCCAAATTCTGTTTTAGTTTTTTAAATATTTTTCCATTTCAATTTTTTTGTTCCTTTTCAGTCAGGAAAAACAAGTGTTTATGTAAAATGTTGACCATTTCCGTGATATTCCGCATTTATGTTGAAGTCGGCGTTTAATGTCCAATTCCGTGATTCCGTGATCACAGATTTCATAAGGCCTACAAAACTGAACTGCCTGGCGGAGGTCTGCGCTCTCTGAGTGCTTTTCTAGTTTTAACATTAAAAACCAAAAAGTTGCCCATGATAGAGGACAAGAATTTCTTTTTTTCTGTTATGTCAAACAAGAATCAGTGCTGTTTGATTTTACAACAAAACATGTCAAATTTTTATAATCTCTCATAAAGAGTTCCTTCTTTACAGAATAAAAAATGAGATACCGTAATTTCTCTAATATAACGCGCCCTCGTTTTTAACACACACCCCATTTTTTCATGCTTTTTACCAGGAAAACGCTGTATTCAAATATAACAAGCACCCATGTTACCCAAACCTTACTCTCTCAGACAACTCAAAAATTACCTTTATTTAAAGTTTTCAGCCTGAGCATGCTCAGTTGTAGTCCACCGACCAATCAGAGAGCAGCTATCAACATGCCGATGTCTTCAACCAACCACAGCGCAGCTATTTTTGTCCCCTTGCTCACAAGATGGCGGCGCCCTGTGTTTGCATGTGGGTGGTACCGTAATACTTGAGAATTACACGATCGTTACACAAAGGTAAACTAATTAAGACCCAAAATATTGGATTAGAACAGTTTAACAGTCAGTTTAATAAGAATTACGCAAGTCTGGCGGTAATGTTTTGAAGAGAGAGAATATTTCGGGTTTTTGTATCAGATGTGTTATAATTGCGATGTTGGTGAGACGAAATATTTTACATATATCGCTTGTGCTTGTGTATAATAGGCACCCGAGTTTATTTAAGAGCAAAAAAATGTGGATTATAAATGAGAAATTACGGTTAATATTGTGTATTATCATTCCGCTAAAACATGAATATGGTTTTTAACCCTAAGCAGAGTCAAAATGTAGATTTTCCAGGACTTTTTTATGCCCTCGTGCCTGTGGTGGATTGATGGCTCCACGTACGGCCAAGTCGTAAGGTGACAGAGAGTGTGTAAAGGTTTTACAGCAATCTGCTCACCGGTGGCGTGCTGGTTGGATTCCAAGAGCCCGGAGTACATCAAACATACGGCAAAACAGCTGCTGCCGTAGCAAAGATAAGCTAAACTCTCCATCATGCTATGTGACAGCAGAGCGAGCCGCGCTACACACATCCATCTCCATAGGCTTTTCACTGCATGTCAGGCTCTGAATAAATCTGGCACTGTGGAAGAGGTGGCCCGAGGGGGAGGGGGGGATATAAAGGAGACGTGCGGGGAAGGAAAGGGTTAATAAGATGAAGCATGAATTTAAAAAGGTGGATGAGACACCTGAATGAGCAGGGGGAAGGAGAGGAAGGAGAGGAAGAAAGAGGAAACTGGGAAGGATGTGATTTTACACGTGTCCTCCCAGGAGACGTGCAGCCGGAGGGAATACCATGATCTGTGCTGTATGTGTGCGTCAGTGTGTATGTTTGTGTCACAGTAGGTGGTGTCTGTATAACTATCACACAGTTTATTTATGACGGCTCCCCGCTGACAGTCACAGACACGGAGAACGAGCTGCTTACAACTCTGAGCCGCTCACTTTCACCGCCGTTCAGTCGTCACTCTTCATCCTGGGAGATAAACCATGTGTTTGCACAAACACAGTACGTACACCAATAGCCTCCAGCCAAAGACTCCGATATAAAGTGATGATTTATGCTTTTTAAATTGATTTTCAAGACAATTGTGGGAAGCCAGACACCAGGTTTACTCTGGACTGAATTTACATACATCTTTTGGCCCTTTTCCATCAGCACGTCTTAGCCCTACTCTACTCGGCTCGGCTTTCCCCGACTCTACCCGGCTCTACTCTGCTCGCATTGTGCTGCTTTTCCACCAGCCGGTTACCTACCCAGCGGGGGCGGGGTCGCCATAAAACAGCTGGGCGACACTGCGTTCATGTCATTTTGAGCGCGATACAACAATCAAAACAATGGAGGACTTGGAGGCAATAGTTTACTTGCTGCATGATCTGTGGCTTTTTGTCACAAACCGAATGAAAGAGGAAAGCAGAAGAAGGCTGCAGGCGGCGAGAAGAAATACCGAGGACGAGAGCAATCGAGCTGCAAAGAAAAGACTTATGGGGGTAAGCTAATGATAACTACCGCTAGCATGTTAGCTAGCTCGTCGCGCTCATGACTCAACAATCACGACATTCTCTGACCAATCAGTAGCCGGCAGTCGGTCGACGTCACCTTTTAGTGTCGACTCAGCTCGCTTAGAACCAGAGCAGAGTAGGTACTAAAAACTGGTATGTTTTAGGAGGTACCGTGCCGGTGGAAATGCAACGCAAGCCGGGTAGAGCCGAGTAGGGTAGAGTAGAGTAGAGTAGGGCTAAGGCGGGCTGGTTGAAAAGGGCTTTTTGACTGGTTGACTTTTAACTGTTTGTTTAAAGTGTGGCAGGCAAATTTTTCATGTTCAGTCTGCTAAAATCCTCTTTTTGTTGCAAATATTGACTTGTTTCACATTTGATGCCAGCAACAATTTCCTAAAATGACATTGGTGTAATTTTTTTTTACATTTCTAGCCCTATGAATTATACTTTTAAACCATATTGAGTGCCTGAACCTGGATTATTTATGACATTATCTGGGTTTTAAGTTTTCCTCAGCTTCCTTTACTTTAATAAATGTTAAATACTCTGCTTCCCTGAAGGCTACTATCCATAATCCCTAACATGTCAGATAGTTTTTCCCAGATACTCCAGTTTCCCCCCACAGACCAAAACCGTTACACTTGCACAGAAGCTAGATCTGGACGGCCCAATCAGAGTCCTTTAAAGCAGGAAGAGGTGGAGCTACAAGTAAGATGTCTGCACTTAAAGGGATTAGCACAGATGCTAACAGCTTCAGCAGCAGTTTTAACAGATCTGGACCACATTTCTTTATTAAATGAAAAACAAATAACACTGAAGGCATCTGTCTTTAGAAAGGATTTTTTTGGTGAGAGTTTGTTCTGTGAATTAGCTCACGTTTTATACTTTAGTAGTAGTATCCGCTTAATACATTATCTGATTGGCCCATAATGAATGTGATTGACAGAATGATTGTGATTGACAGAATGATTGTCCAATCACCTGTTGGTTATGCGTTTGAAAGTTTTGGCCCATTACCAAACAGGAGTGAAAAATATGTAACACTCTATCTGGTGTGTCAGGTTACAGAGACCTGCTTGTAAGGGTAACTTGTGACTCTAAATTTCTCTTAGGTGTGATTATGTAAGTGGTTGTCCGTCTCTCTATGTCAGCCCTGTGATTGCCTGGTGACCAGTTCAGGGTGTACCAAGCCTCTTGCCCAATGTCAACTGGGATAGGCTCCAGCCCACATGATCCCAAGAGGAAAGAGTGGTATAGATGATGGATGAATGTTATCTAAGTCAACTTACCCTGCAGCCCAGCTTTGCTTTTCTACTTTGAAATATTCAATAAGTGTAAATGACCAATTAATGAAGAAAAATGTCCTCTAAATGTAGCATGAGATTCCTCATGTCTGCATGTAAAACTGTTGATATCTAAATGTAAATAGGAAAATTGTATTTATTTTGGCATACTAACAGATAATGTTGCAAAGTGGTGGAAAATTTCTGGTAAATATCAGGAAACTTTCCAGAAACTTTCCCTGGTAATTATGGTAATTAAGTGGAAATTGGGGTCAACTGAATGAACTGTATCATATCCAAATATATGTATACAAACATTTTGTTTTGTCATAGGCATCCATGTGAAATGATAACGTTTAAAAATGTTACATCTCAACAGATTTATTTGTAAGTAGAACTTTATCAAGTTTTAATTATTTTATTGAACAATTTCAGCTTCACTTTATGTAGTCCACAGGCTCAAATGTGTGGCCTCAATAGTCCAGGGTTCAAGAATCATCTGTGCACGTGATGGAGGAATGCACCGTGCATGTAGGGAGCGTGGCCTCAATACCCCATGTGCATGTGATTGAGGAGTAGCAGAGAATTTGTTTCTGCTTGTTCAAGTCAAGATTGTGCTCAAATATATTTTTCTGAACAATAGTAAGCTGTTTTGGCCATGGTCGGCTGATGCATACACATTTATTCCCATAAATTCCTGTTGATTCCCATGGAAAGTTCCCAGCTACTAACATGGCTTTAAATAGGGATGCAAGATATTGGATGTTTTTTTTGCCAATATCTAATATGCTTACCTTTTTTAATTCATTATCACAATATTTCTGGTCAAGGGCAAAAGCTCTGTACTTAACAAAAATGGACTTGTTTTTTTTCAGTGTTGCAGTATATTTTTGTGAGGAACAGATAAGAAAAACTGTTGCAAAAATGAAACCCTTGATTTTTAAATGTACCCATGCAGTGATGAGAAGGTGCATCAATGTTGTAAATTTGTGTAATTTGCTGATATTTCAACCATTGTATGGCTAATATATGTATCAGCTGTAAATATCTGCAAAAATTTCAATATCGGCCAATACAATACTTAACTTTTTAGGCTGATTTCAGCCGATATATCAAACCGATAATATCGTGCATCTCTAGCTTTAAATGCTGCTTGCTTGCTGGGACTGCAGCACACAAAGTATTGTTAGAAGTGTTTGTACAATGACAATGAAGATCCTCTTGTATTCAGATAAAAAATGAATGCCTTCATTCTAATATGAGTCAGTTTTGGCCTACTTATGCAAGAGTGGAGAGTCCAGTCAGTAATTTATCAAAGGGTTAAAAGCTTTAAACTTCTCTAAGATCCAAAAATGGAAAATTAGAGTATAAACTCTGATCAGATATGACACGATGAGAATAGATGTGCCGAATAAGAGCATATGAGGTCAAGATAGCCATCTGTCCAGGAAAAATAGGAAATTTGATCCCATTCAGACCCCATTTTGGTTTATTTCTGTGCAGCATTCAGTCCAATCAGGAGCATTAAGAGCACGTGAGAGGTGGCCATTGTGTCATCGACACGGCATACTCTGCTCATGGCATGGTGAAAAGGGGGAAACGAGAGAGTGGTATGAAAAGTGCTTTATTCAATTTCTGCTTGCCAGGACTTAAGCAAACTGTTGTGCTGGTTGCTTGGTAACTGTAATACAGAGATACAGGAGTGGAGAGAGAGGGTAAAGTGAACACAACTCCCACCATTTTCCTCCTCTGGTCTCTCATATATGCATCCAGCTGTTAAAATACATACTGTTTTTCCATCTGTTTGTCTCCAGGGTTCCTCCTTCATATATACTTTCGGGGGGCGGGAGATCACAGAGCCACAGTTGTGACAGGAGGCTCGTACTTTGACAGGCAGGGATGAGAGGTGGGGAACAGAGCGAGGTCAGACTCTGCTGAGGGAGTCTCTCACAGAGCCATCAGTCTCATGTAGGAAGAAGCGTGGGTGGAGATGTGACACCAGCTGCCCTGTTCCTCTGTCTTGACCGCTGACACGTCGGCTCGGTGTGAAGTTTTCACCTGCTGCATGTGTGACAGGAAGGACAGCATCCTCGGGAGGGTCAGGCTTTTGCTGTTTTCTGCTTTTGGTCCAGTGTTGGCACATGTGGTGTGATGTGAATCAGGATGAACATTTACAAAAACCTGCAGGAGTATTATCACATCGCTTTCTCCCTTTCTTACTGCCACTTTATCTGCAAGCTGCAAAACATAATCTTCTCTATCAGCCGCTGGAAATTGGCTATTAGGGTTTCAAATGTAAACCAAACAAATCTGTATGTGAGAGATGGAAGTTTGGCCGCACTAATCAGCTGCTGGCTCGAGTCTCTCGCAGCGCTCGCAATGAATTCACTCTCGAATTCTGCCTTCCTTGTGCACAGGGACAGGAGAGATTTATTAATCTGTAATTGAAAAGAAAGCACAATAATCTTCATAACCTGCCGACGCGACACCTGCAGTTAGATTCTCTTTCTTCTTCTTCTTCCTCTCTGGTTTGGTTTTTTCCTCCGAGAGCTGTTCAGGTTTTCAGGCTCACTGGAGGCATTCCAATAGATCCATCAATTTGGCAAAGCAGAGTGTGTGAAGCATAAGAGTCATTCCCGCGGGATACAGGTGCAAACACGCAGACACATGTGCGTGCTAATAGATAGTGCATGTTGTTTATTTGGCCCGGTGCTGATGTTTACCAGCAGGATGTCTCAGAGGTGATGCTCTTGTTGTTTAGTGCCTCCCTTTTGTTTTTACCTGGCTACTCGCCGTATGGATTTAACTAAGCTGTGCATTCAACCTTTACATATCATGCTGTACTCTCTGCCAGAGGACTCTGTCTGCACCCCCCCCCCCCCCCCGATTACAGTGCTGCCTGTCACAACATAAAGTGATTTCTGCGTGCAGCCATGTGTGCACTTATGACAGCAGTCTGTGTGAACGTACTATACTAAACAAACAAATGAGTGAATTAACATTGTTTATATAATCTGAAGTGCCCCAGAGGTTAAATACTAGATGCAAACAATTCAAACAAGTAATGCAGCTCTATTTATTAATGGATGTATTGCACAATAGTTTATTTTAGGACTGTGTAATCTATATTTCCTAATAATAAATGATCCCTGAATTGTTTGGGGTTAATTCTGATTACTTGTAGTTTTAACTGCGTATTATCATTTATACTTCAAACTTCTTTTAAAGAGTTCACATCATGTTTTTTTGTGCTTTATGTACTCTTTTTGTACTCTCTGAATCCTTCTACACACTAGGGCTGTCACCTTATACTTCATATTCTAATATCTGTTCAAGCATGGTAGTAAAATCTGTACAATTTACAGCACAGCGGTGCATAAGGGTGCCTGGAGCAGTAAACTAAACCATCCAACAAGGCACATCCAGCACCCTCCAATGCTCTATTGACTGATGGTTTTTGAGCATTAAAGACTGTGAATGTACTGTAGTATTCATTACAATGAATGCTACAGTACATTCACCATCTTTAAAGCACTGGATTATTTATTTATGTATTTAACTTGGTATCGTATGCTCTTTTTGCACAGTGGGGGGTCATGTCTTTTTCTATGCATTGTATGATGGCTTGAACATAATCTTGTTGTTTTATTCTTATGACAATGACAATAAATAATTGAAAAAAAACTGAATAGCATTCATTAAAATTGAATATATGAACCTGAGGTTAAGGACTTGACTGCATATTGATAGGAAAAGTGACAAGCAAGCAGACATGGCACTGCTGACAGTGGGTACTCTCACCGAAGGTCTGCCTTTCTCAACTGAGCATCTGCTTTGGCTTTGTGGTGTGTTCCAGTTGTACTGGGAAGTCAGGATTTCCGAGTTCCAAGTGGGAAATTTCATCTGGAACGCCCCAAAGATCTGAATATCCTACTGGGAGGTCGGGGGGATCCTCACCATCCCCGAGTTGAAGATGGCTGCCCCCGGTGTAAACAGTTATTAAGCTCCTGTAATCTGTTTATTAGCACTTCTGACTAGTGCTGGTCGCACTACATCAGCCAAAAAGTATTGTTCAATGTTTATATACATAAAAGCTGCTATAATGTTATTTACATTCTTCATGATGTTTGTGCGAACTACAATGCTGGGTGAGCTAACAACAGCCAACAATAGCCTGGTGGATCGACAGGTATTTTAATTATTTTTTTTTTTTATCCGACTTTGTACCTGGAACGCTGAAAACTCGGTTATGACATCATTCCCACTTCCCTCTTTTCATTTGCAATGTAAATGGAACGGACCGCTATAAACAGAAAGATTTTTAAAATGTTAATCAATGTTGAAACAGTGAGAGCCACACATGAAGACAGATAATGTCAGATTAATCAGTTTGTTCCTGTAGTGTGTGGTGAGCCACTAAGAGAGATACAGGACACTAAACCTAATGATTCATTTACCAAGAAGACTGTGTTCTCACAGCTTGTGATCTACTTCAGTGTAAACAAACATGTATGATAAATGTAAAGAGGCCAAATGCTGCTAACAGTTAGCTTCCTATATCATCCTTGGTGGTTGTGATCTGCACCCAGCTCCTCTCCTCATCAGTTTGTTATATATATAATTTACAGGTGACACTGTTTAGCTCCTCTTTTAAAAACAAATCAACAACGTGGACCTCCATTTTGACGTCCGTCTACCTCTATGATTCGCCTTTACTCTCGTTGCCATGGCTACGTTTGCTCCCTGCTTCAGCCAGCTTGCTCTCCGATTGGCATTGCTCTGGTCCATGTGACAAAACACAGAGGACGCGCTCAGCTGTCCTCAAAGCTCCACACACATCAGGACTTATTGTCCTACATGTTGAACATTTTTAATATTTATGATTTCAAGACAGGGCGACTGCGATCCTCTTCTGAGAGGATAAAATGACTCTTAACAGCCTTCACACCACAGGATAATCAGATGAGATAATCTCTTGGACCTCCAGATAATTGGGCCTTTGCTGAGTTTGATCAGAAGCAGGGATCCGAGCCAAAATTTGGCCCAGTTATCATGTTGTGTGTACCCCGATTACTGTCATATTACTGTAGATGTGTCCAAGGCAGCGTTGTCTTGCTGCATGAACATGCACACAGGAAACACAATCATGCACAATGGTTAAGTCTCTGATTACTGATCATGATATTAAACAAACTTTTATTGATTATCAGTCATAAAACAGGAAAAGCAGTTTAAGCTTCCATCAAACAACAGAATTGGAAGTTTAATGTGCTTCGTCACTGTTGTGTTGGGACAATGATTTATTGTGAAGTCCTCATGGAGTTCCAGTTTAGTGTTTTTTCTGTGTTAACAGGCCAGAGAAGTTGAACAATTAAGGGTCACATTTCTCTTAAGAAACCGGTCGTTGTTTTGCTTTTACTTTTTAATTTGTTCAGTTTGAATACTTAACTTTCTTTTCTGCTTGAAGGCAAACAGGAAACCTCTTGTAGACAAACACATTCATATATTTTTGGTTTATTCTTCGAACTATTGTCACAGTATGTTTGCCTCTTGCCTTGCTTCACAAATGGAACAGCTGAAACTTGAATTTCCTTCATGATCAATAAATAATCTATCTTTCTATCTATCTAACTATCTGTATTTCTGTCTGTCTATTTGTCTGTCTATCAGTCTATCAAGACAGAAGGGAACTGATAAAGAGGAGACAATAGAGACGTAGATGTGGAGGAAGCAGGAACAATTACCAATAACAGCAGCATCCCAATTTTAGTAACAACGGCTCTAATGATGATGATGTATTTAGACCTTGAATTATAGCTGCAGCCATCCAAGCTCGACCGCCTGCTCCATACAGTTCGCCCTGTGTCTTTATGTCTTGTAGACTCATTAGAAAGCAACCATCCCCGTCACAGCACCCAGATGATGTGACGCGTCTAATTAAAAGGTGCCACTCTGTTAAGGTCTCAATCTGCTGATGAGCTAAATCAGGACACTCTCTTTCAGGCCCGAGCGAGCGCTGCCAGGTTTCAGCGCTCGTGATTGACATTGGAGATAAAGACACTGCTGTTCCTGCACGGACGCAGATTTCAGGCATACGTTTCTCTTCCTATAGTTATCTAATCAGCTGCTCTGTCTTTTGTCTTTGTTCTTCTCTCTCCCTCTTTTTTTTCTCTCTTTGCTGTCCATCCCACCTCCCCCTCCTCTTGTCTGCTTGTGGACTCCAGTGATGGCGTCAAAAGGCAAAGCTCGAGGTGAGTCTGTGCCTGTAGCTTCAGCCCGACAAAAGCTAACATCTGAAACTGGATTTTCATTTGAAGAGAAAAAAAAACTGGCTGATGTTTCGGTTTTGTTTTAGTTTTGTTTTGTTGTGCTTTGCTTAGTTTTAGATAGTCATCTTTGTCGTGCAGTAGGTTTTGTCATCCGGCAATTTCAAATGTCATTCCAGCTTTCAGATCTGCTTTTTTTGTTGTTTTTTATAGATTTTTCAGTGTGTTTTAGCAAACACATTATGCTTTGTTTATCTGTCACCGCTGACAGTATGGTTTGCTTGCTCTTGGGCTGTTTTCTGCTTTCGAATGGGAGCTCTGCTGCAACATAAAGCTCATCCTAGTGCCAGTTTTTCATACCTGCTAGTGAATGATTCCACTGAGGAGGACAGTCCGAGGTCACAGGATTAATAATGAGATGTCTAATTGTGCCATGTTGCCCTTTACCACTGCCAGAGTCTGCAAAGGTGGCAGTAAATTACAATGATCGAATCGTCTCCGTCAGTCCCTGTGTCTGCAGGATGGCAGATCAGAGAGGGAGCTTATGTGAGAGGAGATAACCTGATTTCATTCAGTGACGTGCAGCTCTCAAAACAAAGATCCTTGTCAACAGAAGCTATAATCTCAGACTGTAACCATCTTTTTATGGCAGGAGCGCAGGTTGGAAATGTGTGGTTGCCTGCTGAGCAGATTTTATTCCTATAAAACAAAGATGGACGTAATCTTGAAGATGAACTTAGTATCAGAAATTGAATTCTATTTTATATGATTGCAGCATTTTTTGGTTCATCACAGCAGCATTTCTGATTTACTGGATTATGTCTTGCTTTAAAGGGATAGTTCATAGTTTTTGAAGAAGGGTTTCTTTAGGCCTATGGCACTAGTAAATGATTATAGGAACTTGTGAGCTTTGTTTCAGGGGGGAGATATCAGGGGGAAGACAGTAGGCAGAAAAAGCCTCATAACTAACCCACTCATAGGTTAAAACTAAGCAAAACATGATGTTGGCTCAACAATACGCTACAGTAAGATTCTTTACAGTGTTTAACTTTTCCTCGACAAAGCTCCTGTGTTTAGATTGTCTGTATGCTATCAAATCCTTTAAAAATACCCGACGATATTAACTTCTTGTGCAATGACCAACAGTTCCAGAAATATTAACAAAAATACTTGAGAGCTTAATAAGTTATTATAAAGAATGTATAAAACTGCTCTATCTTGCAATTTTAACTAATCCTTTTAAAGATTCCTGGTAGGGATGCATGATATTGGATTTATCCCGTTAGCCGATAGCCAATATGTTTTAATTCAGTATCACCGATACCGATACTGATATTTCTGGTCGAGAGCACAAGCTTCGTACTTAGCAAAAACTTGTTTCTTTCAGTGTTACAGTATATTTTTTGCGAGGAATAGATGTAAAACAAGAAAAACAGCATTTAGCTCTTGGAAAAATGAAACCCTTGATTTTTAATGTACCCATGCAGTGATGAGAAGGTGCATCAGTGTTGTACATTTGTGTAATTTGCAGATATTCTAGCCGATATATGGCTGATATGTGTGGCTGATATATCAACTGTAAATATCTGCAAAAATGTCAATATCGACCAATACGATATTTAACTTTTTAGGCTGATAACGTCTGATTACTGATATCAAACCAATAATATCATGCATCCCAAATTCCTGGATCCATCTTTGGATCATTACCAAAATTGTGTCACTTCTTCCTTATTCAATTACCAGAATTTCCTTAAAATTCCATCAATGTTTGCTGATAACTTTTTGAGTTACCTCACAAACAGAGAGACAGACAGATTGACAAACACTGGCAAAAACATGACCTCCTTATTGGAAGGAACTTGTTCGCCATCTTAGACCCTGACAGCCAAAGGTCACCACACATCTCAGACATCCTTTTGTTAAGTTTGTAAAGAATAAGAAGAAGACATTCTTTATGGATCCCTCTTGTGAAATTCAATTCTTTACACTCTGTTGTTGAAAGATGCTTTACATACTTGCGCTGAAATACACATGTACATGCACAAACAGGTCCTACAATCATGCACTAATGGAGAGATGTCAGAGTGATGGCCTTCTGCTCCTGAAGAAGCACTTCCAAGCAGTTTTGGGGTTAAATGCCTTGTTCAAGGGCTTTTTGGCAATGCCCACGAAGTCAGCTGGCACCTAAAAGAGACCAGCTTTGTAGGAGTAGACCCAAAAGGAAGAATTCTCCTGATTCAATGAGCTCGAGAGACTCCTGGGGGCCACATGAGTTGTTGTTCTGTTTGCCTCTTGCTTTTTAAATTCTAATTTGTGCTCAAGCCATTTAAGTAAAACCTCTAATCCACTGCAAATCCTTTTAAATATCATAATAATTTACCTTTGGTTGTAATAGAAACTGCCTATTAGCCCTATTACAAATATTACTGCTGCTCGTAGCTCGTCTGTGTGACAAGTTGATCCACTTGTTTGTTCCAGTCTCTGGGTCAAATGGCCTCTCGCAGCTAATGAACCACCTGAGGATTGATTTGTGCGAAGCCAAAACACCTCATCTGGGCAATAGAGTTTGACTACTGCGGCTGCACCAACCTGTTTTTGAAGGCACCCTTGTTTTGGAGCGACTGATTTCTTTTTCCCCTCCTTCGCCGGGAAGCATGAGCTCCACGTCCTCCCTGCTGCGTCCGATAATTAATTGAAACTGACATCCATCCAGCTGCATGCGTTTGACTCTCAGATCTCCACTCGTCCCCTCTTGACCCCCTCCTCTCTTTGAAAGCAACAACAACCCAACTATCATGCTTTTATCTGGCTGGTATAGAAAATCCATGTCGGCCCTAATGGCACAGAGGATGTGTAGATCAGAGTGGAGCACATGTCTCCCCTCCTGCCTCTTAGCATTATAATGAGGGGATTGGTCAGGAAACATAACAAGGCCGATAAGATTCACGCTGATTAGTGGGCAGATAAAGGCTGTCCAGTGTGCACGCCGGCACGAAAAAGGGGACGACGTATGTGACTGATGGACTGAGGGGCTGTTTACAGGCTCACTCTGAATTTATTTGTCTAGAGGAAAAGCAGCGAAGATGAATTCCCCCTCTTTAGTCCTCTTTTTCAGAGACGGATGATTAAACGTGAGTTATTTTTAGACCCTGTCAAAACATTATGCTGTCACCGTATGTTGAATGCAAATGAGAGAATAAAGGGTGCTCATTAAACAAAATATATGGAGCCTGAAGAGCATGTTTGTGGACCAAGTGGCCTTTAAACTGATTAGAAATTAGGGTGATGCATGTATTATTAGATCATATAACGTCGGTGAAACATTTAATGTTACAGATTTTTTGTTATTATATTTAAAAGATCAACAAGATGTTGTAAAGCACTTTTTTTGTGATCAAATTTTTATTTAATTTGGAATCATACAATGGAGACCAGTTTATAACAGAGCAATAGACCAAAAGATGAAAAATAGACAGTACATGGGTGCTGGTCCTCTCCTACTCTCTTGTCCCCTTTCACAAGCCTATCCACTGTCTCTCTCTCTCCTGTTAATAAAGGCATACCCCCCCCCACAAAAAAAAAAAAAAAAAGCCAATCCTTTACCCTGAATACCCACACCTAGCACTCAGAATCATGTTGATATTATTATTATTAAAAACACATTATTACTGCAAGAATGAATATTGTATCTTCCTGATTACATTTTTTTACTTTATTCCTTATGATTAGGAAAGACCCTCTGAAGTTTTGTGTCATCTTGTTTTCGAGGGGATCCTTAGGACAACGTTGCACATTTGAAGTATAGCTTTACAAACCATCGAGTAGAGCACCAAACAAACTAGAAAGCATTTGGAGAGCGCAAACCTCCACCAAGGTAGCTCACATATTGCTGTTACATCTATAAGCAATAGCGCTGTGATAAAGTTACCATCATAATATGATTCATGACCCTGAAAACCCACACCTAGCACTCAGAATCAGGTAGATATCATTATAAGCTAAACAGTTGTTGAGCAAAAACGACTGTTCGCTAATGGTGGTTTTCTGGATCACCACCAACATCTAATCATTTATAAGCTAGGCCATTACCAACATCCCCTGAAAATTTCAGCAAAATCCATCCAGTAGTTTTTGCGTAATCTTGCAGGCAAACAAGTTGACAAACAAACATACTCCGGCAAAAACATAACCTCCTTGGCAGAGGTAACGATCCCTCCCACCACCGCAGGGCACCCCAGAACCAAATGGTACAAGCAGGCTAGATGGCTCGACCTCCTGCCTCGCTCTTTTAATTTTCTTTCTGCCAAAACCCAAAGATCAATCTTGGATTCCTCAGTTCCAATCACACGAGCAGTGGACAGCTCCAAGTAAATTATATCAACAAATTAACTTTTAGGGTGTTTCCACCTCATAGCTACTAATTTCTTGGCTGCAGTCAGGCCAGCAAGAATAAGGGTCAATACCAATTGTATCCCTTAGCCCGTGTTTTACCCCTTAGCCCTTGGTTTACCCCTTAGCCCTTGGTTTACCCCTTAGCCCTTGGTTTTGCACGTTCATGTCTAATGAAGGGGTATCCCAATTAACCGTAAGGGGAAGGCCTACATAGCCCTTGAAACAAAGACAAACCAGGACCTACTTACAAGCTCGTCCACGGTGGTTTGTGCATGCGCCCTGTGGTTTAGTTTTTTTTTAACTATATTTTTATTAAAGAATTTTTATAAATATAACAGAACAATAGAAAACGAGGAAACAAACAAACAAACAGGTCATCAAAGGTAATACAATACAGTTCATTTTCAATAAAGTTAAATCAGGGTTTTCTGGGGGGGTTTTTTCTCTCCAGTGTTCAGGTATAGTTATTGTTAGTCCATCAGATAGTCCAAATGAAAGTTCATCTGGGGTAGGACCCCCAAAAATCATCTACATGCAGATCAATCATTATCATTGAATTATTTATCAAAAAGACAAGAGGCTCAAACAAAACCATACATGTAGTTAAACCAAGAGAAATATATATATTAACCACCTCCCATCATATATTTTTATTCAAAAATGTTATCCATTTGGACCAATACTTACTAAATTTATCTAAACATAGTCTTAATGAAAAGGTCAACCTCTCCATGTCATACAATTCCTTTACAATTGTTATCCATTCTGCTTTTGTGGGTGGTTTCTTGACAAGCCATTTCTTGGTTTTTGCTTTTTTGCTTGCAACTAGTAATATTTTAAGAAGGTATTTATCCTGGACATTAAGCATGTAGGGTAAGTTTCCTAAATATATAGTTCTAAAACTATCATCCAGCTCACGACCTAACACTGCTTTAATGGTTTCTATTATGTCTGACCAGAATGGCTGAATAATTTGGCAGTCCCAGAATATATGAAAGTGGTCAGCGAGCAGGTTATTACACTGCCTCCAGCAGTGACCGGAATCCGGTTCACCATTTTGAAAATATTTTATTTTCGGGGTAATAAAATACCTTATTATGTTCTTCCAAGAGAATTCTCTCCAAGAATCAGAACTAGAAGTAGTAAATTGTGTTTTACAAATATTTGACCAATCATCATCCGTCAGGGTTATATTTGCCTCCCTCTCCCATTTAATTTTCACATACTCAGTAGACAGCTTTTTCGACAACTGTAGGCACAAGTATATTTTTGTAATAACTTTTTTATGAATGTTACCCTTGTATGCATCAATAAAAATATTGACAAGATTTATATCAGTGGTGACATGAGCTTTGATGTTTCTGTTGAAGTGGTTCCTAAGTTGCAAATATCTAAAAAAGTCCTTCCTCTCCAAATTATAGATATCTGTAAGGTGCTGGAAGCTTTTCAGTCCTGTACTGCTAGCAATTAAACAATATGATGTAATCCCTTTCAAGATCCACTGTTGAAATCTAGAATCTAGGTGGGCAGGTCTAAAATCCTCATCGTAAGCCACCCATCTTAACAATCTTGCATCCCTCTCTACGCCCTGTGGTTTAGTTTTTGTTTGTATTTCTTTGAAAAATTACGTTGAGTGCTAAACTTAGTCTAAAAATAGAAATTGCAACATAACACGGTCAAAGAATGAGTCACAACAAGCACACAGGACTGTTTCGAGTTGCTGAAGAGTTTATCTGATGACAGAGGCAGGCTAACTCTACCCATTGACTTGCAGTGTTTGAGCTAAGCTACTTAGCTGTGGGCGAGCTCTGTCCATGTCTTCCTTGTTGCTGTACACAGTCTAAAGAATGGTGTCTATCTCCTTGTCATGGACTCAGGAGTGAGGCAAGACACAAAACAAAAAAAAAAGTTTGCTTATCCCTTTAAAATGTTGTGTAAATGTGCACACACGCTTGGTTGGCCAAGTTTGAAGCCTCAAGATGAGATTTTCAGTGTCAGCAGTGTTGCTGTGGGACCCTGACTTGATGTTGTGGTAAAAACACATTTAAGGAGCGTCAGCCTGACTCTGAAGCCAAATATTGAGAGCTGTTTGACAAAAACAGCTCTTTTTTACTGACTGAATCCTGCAGATGCTCCCCTGGGGTTACAGGCATTTCCCCAGATCACTCTTAAATGAGCTGTATGTGTCAACACATCACCCCACATTAGAAAATCACACTGTGGCATGTTGGTCTGGGGGTTTCAGAGTGTTTTTTGTGGCAGCAGTGATTAGTCTGACTCTGCTTGTGGACGCCTTAGATCATCCTGCCCCCCTCGGCCTGTATGAAGGCATTAGAGACGAACTGCTGAGGGAGAAAAAGGAGAAATTAAGCACATTTCTGCTGGAGAAAAAGTGGGAATTTGAATAGCAACAACTTTTGAATTCCCTGACCTTGTGCTTTCATGACATTTAATTTACAAAACCTACTAAGCCAGCAAGCGTGACTGACTTCTAATATTGCTTTGCCTTATACTTAAAGAGGGAATAGAGTGGAATATTTGTGGCTGGATGCATGGCCAAAGCCTTGCCTTCTGTGTCCTCATAGAGCTGAAACTAACAGACAACACTTACTTTTGCAAGTCTGAAAAAGGCTGAAGTAAACATGACATGTCGTGCAGATTGTGTTTCCCATTTTTACACACAAATGCACTCACAGCGGCTTCGTTTCCATGCAGAAATCAGGCAGCAACATTCAAATGTGCTCTTAGAAAATGCATAAAGAAAGGTCATTGCTTGATTTGGCAGAGGCATGATTAAGGTCGTGTTTTTGTGCTTGATTAACCCTTGGCTGGTTTCTTTGGGGATGCAGATATTTGACAGGCAGTGGGACGACGTGCACCGGTTGGATAAAATTATGAGGCTTGTATGCAAAACATTTTTTAAAAAGTTTACGTCAGAGATGGGTAGCTTCACTGTTATTGATTTTTGTAAACTTAACAGCATTACTAAAGTTCTATCTAATCTCTAACATATCTAACCAATAATCAGCAGCTGCACGAAGAAAATCCACTTTTCCAGCTTCCTTGACATGCAGAAATCAGGGCACAGTATTTAAATGTCTTCTTAGAAAATGCATGAGAACAAAGGTCATCATTATCAACATATGGAGGCGTTCTCTAGGCTTTCTTGGCTTCCTCAAGCTGTTTTCCCTGACCCTTCCTCCTTGCTTTCACTTCTCTGACAAAATATGTACTTCTGTTGGCGTAAAACTGGCCTCTGCTTTCAGCTTCTCCGGTTTGCTTTTGCTCACCGGAAGAAAGAGATGTATGATGTATTTATGAAGGCCGGGTTTACCTCGCACATAAAACACCGTGAGCTGTCTGCCCTTGGCTCCGAAAAAGAAAGCGAGATGGCTGAACATTGTGGACGGAGCGTGTCTGATCTCGGCCGGCTTACACACACAGAACGGGCAGAGGTTTATATCTTTGCCCTTTGGATTGATGTGGTTGAATCAAGGGCAGGAAAGCGGGCAAATGATATCACTGTCTGGGCCCCCAATTTGAAGCTCGTGTGCGGGCCTTGAGAAATGATGTTATATTGAGCTGCTCCTTCGCTGCACAAAAGTTCAGATGTTTCTGTGGCAGCTTTTCCTGGGCTACACGAGCTGTGAAAGAAGCTGCTGTCTGCTCCGTGTGTTTGTGTCTTGTAGCACTTTGTACATGAAAGAAGGTGCTATCAGAGGAGACACTCTTCCTGGATGTTTTTCACTGCTTTGACAAGGTTCACACTTTCAGGTGCCGCGGGAAACAAGACAAAGAACAGGGGTGATTTGGGGATTAGAAGTTTAGTGGTGCTCTGCCTCTCATGATAGTGCAACATCTGGAGCTCCAAACAAATACCTAAATATCTCATTTTACAGAATAACAACTGTTTTTCTCAATATGAGAAGTTTAGTTTTTTGAATACTTCAGTTTTTCATTTTCAGATGTGTAAAACAGAACATCAAGGTGAATAACAACCCGAACAATCACCCCTTTCTTCCCACCCCTCTCCCCAAAAGCAGGCTGTGAAAAGAAGAAGTAAAAAAGAAAGTAAAATCTGTACTCTATAACAAAGATTTCTGCGGTCATCTGGAACTGTAATCATGTCATAATTGGGAAATTATGGAGAAATAAATATTCAAACACAACCAATACACTAAGGTATCATGAGGTACCTCTCCGCTGTGTGATGTGATCAGGAAATGGTTGCCATTTCTGATGGAATTTATTCGATTTCCCTGAAATCTCAAATCTTGTTTTCATTTTATTTGTCATTTATGTAAAAACTGCAGTGCAAATAAAATCACTATCAAAGAGAGAAGAAGAAAACAAAACAAGACCATATCTAGTCACCATATTTGACAAGAAGTGGAAGGAAATAAAACATATTATTTGCCACCCCTTTTCCAAACAATTATCTACAAACCAAAGCAGATGTTATGCACATACTGTACGTGCACATACTCATAAACAACTGTGTCCATGCACACCAATATCTTATTTATATATCTTTTTGTCTGCTATATAATACTGCTGCTGGAATCTCAAAGTCCCTGAGGGAGTCGGAGATTAATACAGTTCAGTCTAATCTAATCTAATTTTCTAAGTATTTCTATGCAAGGCCTGGAGTCACTTTACATTACAAGAGAGTGTATTTTATATAATGTAATAAAGGGTTGTGTATTTGTTTTTTGACTGATCCTTTTTTACTAAAAATAAATTTGGACATTATTTCTTTAGCCAGTAATAAATTTAAAGACCAGTTTAGTATTTAGAAGCATAGATGTGAAACTTTCACATGTAATAACATATTTTTACACTTTTTTATTACTGTTTTTTCTGTATTAAATAATTTTGCACAGTATTGATGGCAGCCCAAATCACATTTCTGTAATTTCTGTATTCATATGACATTTGTTAAACAAGATAAAGACATTACCAAAGATGGATTAAAGCCTCAGCACACCTTTGGAGGTCTGAAATCACCTGTGATCCGAAGCCTCATAGCTCCCCGCTGAGGTCTCAGGGTTCGTCCTCCCTCCGTCACTCCACAGCAACACCTCGCAGGAGGAGGTGACGGTGTGTTGATCCGACTCCAGGGGTCAAGTTGGGCGTCAAGTTTGTGATGGCAGCGGCAACAGCTGCCCGGTCTAATTACTGTATGTAAATGACAACAGCTCTGCCATCGCCAGCCTCGCCGGTGCTGGGTAATTAATTTCATATCTGCAGATCAGAAATGTCTGTCCTGAGGTGCTGCTACACCAGAGCGGAATACAAAGGTAGCTCCGCCCTCTGCAGGGGTTGTATTCAATTTGCTCACAGCGGGAATCTTATCACTGTCAAAAGGGGAGGTTTAGATTGGAAACATGCACGGACCCACACGAGCGTGCTCACTCACAGTCACACATAAATTAACATGGAGTTTATTCAGATAAACAAACCGAACAGGGTGGAAACAGAGAGCTCCATCGCTGTGCTGCTGCTGTTATGATAATGGCATTTATAGGAATAATTATTACCAAAGTTCAATGTCTGAAAGGTCAGAAAATAAATATATAAATGATAAACATTGTTATTAGTCCTGACAGCAGTGTATGGAATATTTAACACATTCATATTATTTACATCTGTCTGTGCCAAGGCAGCACAAAGGAATAGCTGGGCCCTGAAAGACCCAGGGGCCCTTTTAAGGTGTGATTTTATGTCAACAAGTCCTGTCCTGTTCTTTGATCTGCTCCCCTTTTTATTCTCCAATATTTTCTGCTGCCCTATGGAGCTAAATCCAGGCCAGAAGTTCTGTCATTTAAAAAAAAAAAAAAAAAAAAGACTGAAACAAATTGAAACAGAAATTTCAATGTTTGTTCTTGAATTAAAAAAAAACACTAAATTGAATTGAAAATAAATGTAAGAGATTATTTTTTTCAGTTTAAACATACATTTGATTCATCTCTGTTATTATTTTTGATAAAATATTTTATTTAGATTGTTTTGTTCAAATGTATTTTAACATGTGATTAATCTTTTTTTTCAGTTGCAGGATTAATATTTTCAGATTCATCGGCCCTGGAATTAGCTCCATACTGTCCTAACTTTTGTTGCAGTCCATCATCAAGACCCCAACGGTTAAATCTAATTAACTTTGCTAAATGATAATATTATGGAAAAAAGGCCATAAGACTTCAGGAAAAAGGTGTTTACTTTCTGAAACAGGCTGCATTATTGTCAAGCACTCATACATGAATGTATTAGGAACAATGTAAAACTGAATAACAGATGGACTTTTTTTAAGCCTTTAAAGGCAGGGCTTCAGAAAGCTTTCCTTTTATCCCTAAATATTGGAATCCTTAACCTTGCAGTGCAGCTGGATCCTTCTGATTTAATGTCTGCGCTTTACCCAAAACCATTTTCATCGTCCTGCTTTTTTGCTGGCAGCTAATTAAATATTTGTCTTGTAAAAGTGAGATAGATTGTTGCCCAAATAAATTGTTAAAAAGTAGCAATCAATATTAGCTCCACAAATGATTTTTTTTAATATGACAGGTGTGAAGTGCTGATATATTGTTTAACAGTGATGGCATACTTATGCTTTATAAGAGCTACAAACGCTGATTTACTACTCTGCTGACATAAAATCCTAAAATAAACTTAATACTAATATACATGTATAAAGCTAAAATATATGTGGTGATATTCATATCTGCTGATACAGATATTTAACTTTTGAAGTAGTTATCTGCTGATACTGATATTATCCTGGAGAATAAACGTTTTTCACTGTTTTCACCTCAGATATTTGTCAATATTTGTTCATAAGCAAACATAATATCCATTACAATATCAAGTCAAATGTGGTCGACTGTCACACATATTCATATTGTAAATTTGTTAATATCAATAGTGTAAATTCCTTGGCCTTGTTCATAGTCATATTTGTATTTATTTTATTTTTTTCCTTCATAATGAAGTTAATATAGCTTGAAGAATCTGCATGTTGCAGCCTGCTGACTTATTTTTTATGCTCTTATCTATTTTAATGTCTTTATTTGAGATTCCTGCTGCTATACCGTGAACAAAACCCAAAACCAGTGAAGTTGGCACGTTGTGTAAATCGTAAATAAAAACAGAATACAATGATTTACAAATCCTTTTCAACCTGTATTCAATTGAATACACAGCAAAGACAAGATACTTAACGTTCGAACTGGTAAACTGTGTTATTTTTTGCAAATATTAGCTCATTTTGAATTTGATGCCTGCAACATGTTTCAAAAAAGCTGGCACAAGTGGCAAAAAAGACTGAGAAAGTTGAGGAATGCTCCTCAAACACTTATTTGGAACATCCCACAGGTGAACAGGCTAATTGAGAACAGGTGGGTGCCATGATTGGGTATAAAAGCAGCTTCCCTGAAATGGTCAGTCATTCACAAACAAGGATGGGGCGAGGGTCACCACTTTGTGAACAAATGCGTGAGCAAATTGTCCAACAGTTTAAGAACAACATTTCTCAACAAGCTATTGCAAGGAATTTAGGGATTTCATCATCTACAGTCCGTAATATCATCAAAAGGTTCAGAGAATCTGGAGAAATTACTGCACGTAAGCGGCAAGGCCAAAAACCAACATTGAATGCCCGTGACCTTCGATCCCTCAGGCGGTACTGCATCAAAAACCGGCATCACTGTGTAAAGGATATCACCACATGGGCTCAGGAACACTTCAGAAAACCACTGTCAGTAACTACAGTTCGTCGCTACATCTGTAAGTGCAAGTTAAAACTCTACTATGCAAAGCGAAAGCCATTTATCAACAACACCCAGAAACGCCGCCAGCTTCGCTGGGCCCGAGCTCATCTAAGATGGACTGATGCAAAGTGGAAAAGTGCTCTGTGGTCTGACGAGTCCACATTTCAAATTGTTTTTGGAAAGTGTGGTCGTCGTGTCCTCCGGACCAAAGAGGAAAAGAACCAGCCGGACTGTTATAGGCGCAAAGTTCAAAAGCCAGCATCTGTGATGGTATGGGGGTGTATTAGTGCCCAAGGCATGGGTAACTTACACATCTGTGAAGGCACCATTAATGCTGAAAGGTACATACAGGTTTTGGAGCAACATATGTTGCCATCCAAGCAACATCTTTTTCATGGACGCCCCTGCTTATTTCAGCAAGACAATGCCAAGCCACATTCTGCACGTGTTACAACAGCGTGGCTTCGTAGTAAAAGAGTGCGGGTACTAGACTGGCCTGCCTGTAGTCCAGACCTGTCCCCCATTGAAAATGTGTGGCGCATTATGAAGCGTAAAATACAACAACGGAGACCCCGGACTGTTGAACAACTTAAGCTGTACATCAAGCAAGAATGGGAAAGAAAAGCTTCAAAAATTGGTCTCCTCAGTTCCCAAACGTTTACTGAGTGTTGTTAAAAGGAAAGGCGATGTAACACAGTGGTAAAAATGCCCCTGTGCCAACTTTTTTGCAATGTGTTGCTGCCATTAAATTCTAAGTTGATGATTATTTGCAAAAGAAAATAAAGTTTCTCAGTTTGAACATTAAATATCTTGTCTTTGCAGTGTATTCAATTGAATATAAGTTGAAAAGGATTTGCAAATCATTGTATTCTGTTTTTATTTACGATTTACACAACGTGCCAACTTCACTGGTTTTGGGTTTTGTATAAGAGCAACTGAAACAAACAAACTTCCTCTTGGAGATTAATAAAATATTTCTGATTCTGATTCTTATACCAACAATATTGTGCAACCCTAGAAAATATCTCCTTCAAGCTCATAAGACTTTTAGATGCTTGAAATAAGAACAGTAAAAACGAGTATTCTGTCTTGTTTTCTTTTCATCATCTTTACATTCATTATAGGCTTATAATCAAAAGTATTGAAAATTTAGCTGATAAAAAAATCATGCTAGCTTGTCTACAGTTAGTTCATGTGTATAATTCCCATGGTCCCCCAACTACATTAATGTCATGGTAGATTCAATTCTTCCTTTTAAATCAAACTAAGTCCAAATACTGATATTTTTTCCTGAACTGTAAAATATTCTGAGTTCTGGGAAATAATGGGGAGGCGTTTGTGTGAAATTGTCTCAGTGGGAGGAAGGCTCCATGATTCACTCTTCTAATATGTTAGCTCCTCTTCCAGGAAGTTGCTAACAACATGCTGTCGTCCACATTATCAGCTAACGTCGGCTGTTACTCAGAGAAGAAAATCCTCCCTCCTGAAAATAGCAGCATCTCTTTTTCTCCATTTGTGGGTTCAACCTTGTGCATGTGCTTTGAAATAAGTCTTAGCCGCAGGACCCTTCGTCAGGTCTCATGTCGGCTTGATGAGAAGTGATTGAGATGATCGAACTCTTGACCTTGTGGCGTCCCTCCCTGCTGCCTGACGCTCGCGGAGAATCATTCAGAGTGAGGGGCTGCTGTCTCCAGCTGTGTCTCCACCTGTGTAACCTCGGAGACACTAACTGGTCATGGCAAAGCTGTCACTTCATATGTAATCTTCTGCATCTCCTCATGAGCTCCTGAGCGTGCTGTATTTACTGTCAGTGTCTGTGAGGGCTGAAAAGTGCTTTCCAAGAGTGTCAACACTTTCTGTGCTTTAAAAACGCACAATTCACTTTAACTGTTACAGAGATAAACTCTCTGAGAGGTGTTTTTTATGGTGGTGATCCAGATAATAACCATAACAGACGATCGTTTTTGCTCAGTAACTGTCTAACTAATAATGATATCAACATGATTCTGAGTGCTAGTGTGGGTTTTCAGGGTCATGAATCATGTTATGATGGTAACTATCATGGAACTATTGCTTATAGATGTAACAGTAATGTGTGAGCTACCTTGTTGGAGGTTTTTAACATACTTCACTACACTACATCTGCACTACAGAGAAATGAAAGTAATAACATGATAGTATGGCTAGCATGGCTATAACTGTCCAGCATAGCAGAGTTAATGTTGTTGACTAATTATTTTCTTCATAGTTTTCATCAACAACCTTTTTTCCCCTGACGAAAACTAGACAGTAACTAATAAAAAGAAGTGCACATGGACAAAAACTCAAACTAAATTAACTGACATTTTCCTCAACAAATAAAAACTAGACTAAAATGTTTGACAGAGACTTAATCCAATCAGACCTAATTTGGTCATGTAGAAAGTAGGGACAAGTTAGGAATATATCCAATCACAGCTGCCTTAGCTTGGTGGTGGTGGGATAAGTTGTGGAGCGATCCAATCAGAGCTCCTCTCTTTATGAATTGATATATTCATGTAGAGCAGGTTCACTGTTTGTTGTCAGTTCTGGTATTGTAACTGAGATGCTCTGCCAGGTAGCCTAAATAAAGGTGACTGCATTTCACACAAAAGTTCAATTTGTTTCTGTTCATTTATAAACTAAAACTAGACTAAAATGAAAACAATTTAGATGACTAAATTCTGACTAAAACTGAAAGATATTTGAGGCAAAAGTCTACAAAATCTAGACTTTTTTTGTAGTTTTTTGGTCATTATCAATCTTAAACCTACTTTTGGGGCTACTGTTGAGCTGTTTACATCATCCCTTACCGTCTATTATTCACATAAATGAATGCTCAGTGAAATACAAGACTTCTCTGACTGTAATGAGTAATAATGAAATCCCCTGTCTGCATTTATAAGGAACACTCAGCCGGCTTAAAAGGTGAATCAGCTAATCAGCAGTGTGGGCCGCCTCTATCCATGTTTGTAATCTTGTATTCCCGGCCATACATCACAGCTCCTCAGCTCAGTGGAGCTCAGGTCCTGGTGTAAAGGTCAGTAGCTCCAGGCTGTCCGTCTGTCTGCCTGCATCTCCCTCTTTTTCTGTGCTCCTTGAATGCCTAAATAAGAAAGGTTAGTAGACTCAGCTGCTCTTTCTTGAAAGGTCATGTTGGAGTGCGTACACGGAGTATCCAGGATGGTCTTATCTGTATTATATGTGCCGTAGTTAGCCCTGGCAACAGGTACTTTGTGTTTGAAGGTGCCTTTTGAATATCTCTCCTGCACAGACCAGCTGTTATGGACTGTGAGGAATATTTGGTGGGGCACATTGTGAAGTCAAAATAATTGTGGGGATGCTTTGCAACCAGCGTTGATTATTAGCACGCTGGTGGAGGGAGGCTGTTGAGTGCGCCCATTAAAACTTAAGATTCAGCTCATCCCGGGAGACAGCTGTGCGGGGAGAGAGCGAGAACGAGCGTCTCCAGAGGAAATAATGATTTGCTATTTGTTTAGAGGCAGCTGTAGACCACGCCACACCATCCCAAATGAATCAAGTCTCCATGGTTAAAGCTGTTCACGCTGACATATATATTATCCAATTCCAGCTAAATCGAGCAAAGCTAATTTCATTATGTCATTACATCCTAATGACATGCAGATGAGGCCGTTGTTGACCTGGCTTAGCCTTGGCTTGTCAGTCAAAGAGGAGGGCAATTAAAGTGACCCGGCTCTCCGTGAGATTCAGAGCAAAAAAAGAGGTAGGATCAAGATAAACTCAAAAGAGCGAGGAGCGCAGAGAGAATATGAAAATGAGAGACAAAGGAAGAGGAGATGCCACCCTTCAGGGATCAACCCGGGGAGGAAATGTGACGGCACGAGAGGGAGAGGAGGGAATTGGATGTGAACTGGAAAAGATGGAGGAAGAAAGTAGGAGTTGAAGCGAAGGAAGGTGCCTAAATATAGACATGGAAATCAGAGGAGAACAGCTGCCTCCTTCCCTCAAGAGATACATTAAAATCAGGTCTGGGTGGCCAGAGGGGAGAGCGGGAGAACCTACTCCACCGGCCAATTAGGCGCACAGAGCTCTGCACTGTTCTAATAGAACCATCATTGTGGCCCCTTTGGCCCTCTCGGTCCCTCCGGACGTGTAGCAGCAGTCACTGACGCAGGGCTTAGGCGGAGGGATCCCCAGACTGCTGTAGCTCTGTATAGGCACTAATAACGCTGGAGAGGAAAGAGAGAGGCAGAGAGAAACTTTGATAGTTTCATCATTTTGTGGCCGTGCGGATAAGTAAAACAAATTAGTGCGATGTCCCAGGTGGGCATCAGGAGGAACTCCCCGTCCGACTGAAGATACCGGGAGCTTTAGAGATGCTCCGATGACATTTTTCTTCTCTTTTTGTACAAATTTCTATTTTAGTGCTCTAATTCATGCTGAGACCTAAGCTAAGCTAAATGAGCAACACATTGCTACACAACATATGCATGTCCTGTTTCATGATGCATTTGAGGTCCAGTCAGAAACATTATGATGCGTTCAGGTTGGCTTGGTTAAATGGGTTTACCTCCTTCCCCTCAAGGCTTGTTCAGCACTTTGTCCAAACAGATTTCATGTTTCTCATCTGTCTCACACCAAGCGCGACTTGGGCGACCTCGGCAACCACTCTTCATGTTTAGTCAATGTACAGCTGCTATGGGCGGGGGTTAACCCTCCTGCGATGCAACAGACGCGATCTAGGCGACCTGGTTGCTCTGGACGTGCGACAAGGTCGCGTCGCTTGGTCACCAAGGTTGAAAATTTGAACTCTTCAGGTGATATCGCGTTTGGCTGTGCTGCGACAGCCAATCAGCGTTGTGTGGGTATGCGACGACACCTGAGACAGACTGTTTTTACTCTGGTTCACAGAGTGACAATCCATGTCCCTGTGGAAACATTAGTTTGTGAGGACATTAGTTCCACCTAGACGGACCGCAGAGAACTCACAGACGATGCTGCTGCAGGGCCAGCTTTAGTGTTTTGTGGTTGATAGGTGAGTGAAAAGGATACAGATGGAATTATGTCAGCTTATACATCCTATTATATGATATGATATGATCGCGGTGAAGCTCGAGTGGGTATGACGTCACTGAGCGATGGCGATGGTGACCAAAATGAGGTATTTATGGACAGGCGACGGGACTTGGGTGGGCGATGTGATCTCAGTGTCACAGTCACATTCGGTGTGAATGCACCTTAAGGCAGATTATTAGAGAAAAAAAACAGTAGATTGTATTTTCAGGAATGACTTTACAACAAGTGAGCATTTCCCCCAACTGTGACACATCTCCCGCAGTAATGACCAGTGTTGCCAGATTTTTTCTACTAAAATAAGTAACCAGGTCGATAAAAACAAGCAACTTCCAGCTAGTTCTTTTTCTAATGTGATAAATAACTTTTTTTTAAAGAGAAATCTACATGAAGCATGTTTTGATTTTCATTTACATTACATTTCAATCTCACTGACATTTTTTTCTTGTTTGTCTCTTAATTAACTTATTCAACATCCTTTTGTTTGGAGGTGAACATCCTTTTCTTTATACAGAAGTGAGGGGAGGGGCTACTGTTATTTATAACTCTGTTATCACTGCACAGTCAGACATAGTCAAGCTTATATCTCAGTTTTATGTTGATCCTCTACAGCTTTATTATGGTGAAAAAAACGTAATAGCTACATTAGAAATACATATGTTTCTGGCTATAACAATTTCTTTATGGCGAAAACACCATTTTTGCCTCTTTTTACAGTCAAATTTACATTTGTGTTTGGAGTGGGACAAAATAGTTTGTGTAACTTCTGAAATGAGTTTATATTGGTAGTAGAGTGAGCATCAGATCCCTCCTGGTTTGGGACACAAGAAGCCCAAATAAGCAACTGCACTTTTGGAACAGGCCAAAAAAACACAACTAACAACTGCCAATATTTACAAGCAACTTTTCCAAAAAAGAAGCCCAAAGTTGCTTATAATAAGCAGACCTGGCAACAATAGTGATGACCTGAAATTATCATCACCACTCATTCAGGAGGGGAGTCAACTTCTATTTGTGGCCGGCACAAAGAATCCATGTATCACCGGGTGGTTTTGTGTCACTTGACTGTGTGAGCGAGAAAAATGAGGAAATGTGAGTGATTTAAAGAGGAAGTAATAAAGCAAGGGAGGGCGGGTAAATCGTTGGCAGATCATGCCTCATGCAAAACTGTCATGAATAAAACATGCTGAAGCCTCCCGCGGTTCGGATCCATTTTTCCTCTGTTTCCCTCTCTACCTGTGGTACGCATGATTAACCTCAGGAGGCCTTAATCAACGCTGGAAATGACCCGTGCTCCTTGACTTACCTCCCTGCATCTCTCCTTCTCCTCCTTCACCTCAGCCGCTCTGCTCTCAGCACGTCCTTCACCGTGGCGCTCTGAGTGATGGGCTTTACCTCACCTGCTCGCCCCGCAGACACGCTGCAGCTAGAGCCTCTGTTTATCTTACCTCTGCAGTCATTCATGGGAGGGGGAAGGAAAATTAAAAGGTGTCTGTAGTGAAAGGTGAAATATGTCGATTTTTTTTGCACTAGAATTAGGGCTGTGCGATATATCGAGATTTCTAGATATGTTATTGGGTAGGACATTATTATTTACATTGATATAATTTGTGTTTCATTAAAATGATTCAACTCACTCACAATCAGTGTTAATTTTCACAGCACTTTTTAGTTTAGTTTTAGTCTTTTGTCCAAAATATCTTTTAGTTTTAGTCATAATTTAGTCATCTAAATTGTTTTAATTTTAGTCTTGTTTTAGTTGATGAAATTTCACAACATTTTAGTCGACGAAATCTACTGTAAATTTGGTCGACTAAAATAAGGAAAGGGAAATAATGACGACCTTCCTGTTACTTGATCACTGTATGTATGAGATTTCAGTTTGAATGTATACCCTACTCAAGTGATGTGTTTGACGACCTATGACACTTTTGCCCACACAGAAATCCAAAAGAATCAATAAAAACACTGAATCAATAAGCAGAACTGATAATGGCATTGGCATCAATAAATCTTATCAATTCCCACCCCTATCTGTAGAGTATATATTGAACTGTTTGTCTGGCATGTCAGACTATCAGGGAATGAACCTCCAAACTCAAATGTCAGAGGTGGAAGTGAAGTAACATCCCAGTCAAAGGGGTTCAGTTCTGGACTGGTAAACTCATCTGACCTCCAGAGCAATAATCCAAGCCTAAGGGAATGTTCTTAATTCCTAACATTTCAACCTCGACCTCTGAGATCAAATGAAACAATCCGTACGCGCACGATTACCTCTGCCATGGAGGTTATGTTTTTGCCAGCATATGTTTGATTGTTTGTTTGTTAGCAAGCTTCCGCGACAACTACTGGATGGATTTTGCTGAAATTTTCAGGAGGTGTTGGTTATGGCCCAACCGATTAGATTTTGGTGGTGATATTTTTGTCTGGATGCAAAAAAAATCCCAAAATTAAAAAAAAATCCTTCAAATTAATATTGTGCTGAATTTTTAAAAAATCGTATCTCTGCCTTTTTTTTTTTTAACAAATTCACTTCCAGCTTCGCAGGATAATATGGGGTCCATGTCTCTGTCATCAAGGTAAATTTCATCTTGATCCGATCCAGACTGACGTCACAAAAAACATGAACCTTATATTGGGAAATCCCATTGACCACATTCAATAATTCATATAAAATCAAAATATTTAGTGTTGTTTCCAAAACTTGTTGTGTTCATGCAGGCTAACAACCTCCATGTATGTGCTGAGTTTAGTCTGGATCCTGACTCTGTTCTGGATCTGGTGATCCAGGATCGTATCTTTCACAGGGGTTGTGGAAAAGCCACTGAGCTGCTTGGTGGAGGTCTGCGTTTTCTGAGACCTTTTCTGGTTCTAGTAATTGTTTCGACTGAGCGCCCCCTGCCCTGCTTTAGGTAATGACATCCTGTGCATTAACATGATGCCTCACTGAACTCATGAGCCCCTTACTCTTAAATACTCCTTTTTTCAGTTTATGATCCCCTCCTGAGGGGGGTGCTGGTTTTAGAAGGGGATGAATAATCTGTGTTACCTAAGCCTTTCTTCACAGTCCCTAAAACCTGTCCTGTGGGTGTGGGACAGCGATAGATTTATGGGTATTATTATTTACTCGCTCAGAGCCTCCGTCTCTCTCTCTCAGAGCTGTCCAGAGTCCTGAAAACTGACACCAGCTCCTGCAGACCTGTCCGTGGTGCTGTAAGCTGGCTCTGCCGGCAACACATTAAATTTCTCTGTTATTTCTGCTCCTCTCCGGGGAGGCAGGCGTGGCACACACATACGTCTTCACGTGCATACATGAGTCCTCTGGGACTGTGTTTTAATTGGAGTTTTCCGGTATGTTGCCGACGTTTACCATAAAATTAAACCCTCCAGTTCAGTCCAGTTTAGCATGCACATCTGCAGACCGTGCATCCTTTCTGAGCTTTTACCCCTGAATTTAGGTGTTAAACAAAGCAAACCTGGTTGTTGTTTTTTTTCTGGCTGGCAGCTGTTTTTCTTTAAGGCAGTGGTGCTCCCATATTAACAAGATAAAATATAAAATAAAAGAAATCCGGCCACCTTGATTTATTTGATGAAAAAATATTCTGCTAAATGTATCAAAATCTCAAACTAAATGGATTGCGAGGCTAAGACTAAAACAGAAAAAAGGGCCTATTAAAGCAAAAGCACAAAGGTTTGCATGAGTTCTGTGCCTTTGTGAGAGTGAATAACTTTTAAAAGATCTTGAAATAGGATCAAATTATCATTCAAAGGCTCTATTATTCCTAGAGAGCAACATTAAGACATAGAAGTCAAAGACAAAAAAACTGATTATCCAAAGAATATGTTTAGAAAAATGGTAAAAAAAAAATAAAAAATAAAAAAACAACAGAATATTTGCAATTTTTTTAAGGTCTTTCCAAGTTAAGAAAACTTACTGATCCCCAGTTGTATTGGCAGTTTTATCAGATCTGGACTGAATGAAGAACAAATCTAGATAGAAAGCATATTTTTGCTCCACTTTCAACGTGTTATTGTGAGAGTTTGTTCTATGAAATTCCTCACGCCTTGTACTTAACATCCCCGGCAGCTACGCTGTCTGATTTGTCTTTATTAAATGTGAATGTGATCATCCAATCACCTACTGGATATGCCTTTGAAAGGTTTGGCCCAGGTGGACTCGTGAAATATACTCTTACATTGACCAGTCCATCGGGTGGGACTGGTTAAATGAGAGTAAAAGCTCTGTCTAAAATGTAGAGATGTGTTGGTGAAGGGTGGGAACAAAAAGTGGTTTCAGGCATCATTTTTATTTCTATCCGGCACGTTGTGTTTGCTGCAGCAGTGGAACATGTTTAGGTTTGGTGTCTTCCTTTCTTTCTTTGTTTCTTTATTTTATTTGTATCGCACCAGTTCATAACAAGTGATATCTCAAAGCACTTTACAATAGAGCAGGCTGTGACAAACTCTTCATTATATAGATACACATATATACATATATAAATTACACATAGATACATATATATTCAAATAGAAAACATACATTTACACATGTATCCATATATACTTATATAAAATACACATATATTCAGATACATGCATCCAAACCCAATATGAATCCATCATGAGCGCAGCACTGGGCCAACATACAGTGCAGTGCATCTATAGGATACTCACAGTAATGGTGAAAAGAAAAAACCTGTTTGGTTGAAGATCTTGGAGTAGAACCAGTCTAATGTTGAGGCTGTGTTGGGTGAAGGAAGGGTGGTTTGCAGAGACAACAGGAGCCTACAAGTGGATGCTGGGGCGGAGAAGGGTATAAATCTGGAGCGCAGTGCGGATGCAGGCAGAGCTGGCAAAAATCTTGCCTCCTTAATATCTCTCCAATGACTTGGATGTTTGTCAGGTGATTGAATGTTGGTGTTTAGCATATGCCTAAACTAGCCTGCAGGCGCTGCTCCGTCTTTATGCTAAACAAATCCTTTGTCCATTCCTCAGCTGATTGCTTGACCGTGTTGCCTTTGCTTTGTAGCTTATGTTGGCATTTAATCTGAAAACAGCTTCTCATTTACTGTTTAATGTTATTGTACTCTGCATTTTTTCTTTGTTTTTTTACTACTTTTCTTAATTTTATGATTTCAAAGGCCTTGTGTGAACAAGTGTTGCGAATTAGCACATGTGATAAAACACTCAAACAACGCATGTGGTTTGTCCAATGTAACTGTGATGTCCACATCAAATAAGCAATAAATAAATGAATAAATAGACCCCACATCCCTTGCTTTGTAAAGCATTGTGTTCACGTTCAGTCAGAAATGAAGGACTGTAATCATATTTGACACTGACTTTGCGACTTTTATTTGTTTTAAATTTAACAAAAAAAACATTACGAGGGAACAAAAGCAAGAAGTTGAGAAGATAAAAACAGAGATGTGAGGTTTTATCCAACAGTATCATCAATTTAGTGCAATAAAGACAGCAGCACATGACATATCTTTAACCCTGAGAGCATTTCAGACAGTTCACCTCAGAACTGATGCTCATAACTGAAATTTTAAGCCCCCTTGAGCACAAGGGGCGCAAGGCAAAATGTGTTGATTTTTTTTCACAACATTCAATCTATGTTTTTAATCAATTTTTTTTCCCTCTCCAAAAAAAAAAACTCCATGTGACACAAAAATGACATTGATCGAGTTTTGCCTTTATGCAACCGAAGTATATTCCCCAACCAAACAGAATTTTCCTCGTCAAGTTGAAGTGTGAGTCATAAAATACTGATGTAGTTCAAATGTAGGCAGGTTTGGCTACATAAGGACTGAAAGCTGAGATATTTTCCCAATATTTTAACATGAAACAAAATTGAATCTCATTTGAAAAACAAAAACAAGCCTAATAAAACTGACAAAACCTTCCATCATGAAACTGTAAATTTTCAGTAGTTATATTTTCAATTGGAGTAAGTAATGAAAAGGAGTCTGGATTTTTAGTTTTTAAATCTTCTGAAGAAAATAATTCTAATTAATTGATTTGATATATTGCCCAGCCCTATGACCAGCTCTGAAAAGGCCTTCGCTCCTTGACAGGTTTTGTTTTGAAGGTCTTTTTTCTTGGATTTCAGTGAACTTATCAAACAAAGCACCCTCCTGCATCCTCACCTCCTGGTCTTTCTGTGTCTCCTGCAGGCATCAGCGGTCAGTACCCTCTGGTTCAGAACATGACGGTGACAGAGGGCGGGACGGCGAACCTGACCTGCCGTGTGGAGTACAATGACAACACCTCCCTCCAGTGGTCGAACCCGGCACAGCAGACCCTGTTTTTTGGGGACAAGAAAGGTAAGACAGGCAGCAGGAGCCGCACAGCAGATGCGGGTGAAGGACTGCATGAAAACACACAGAGAGACAGGAGGGGGTTTTAGATTTATTTTCTTAAGCTTTGAGAGGAACCTGAAAGTTCCCTCTTTACTCCCGTGAGTTTCTCACTTGAGCAGGCTGCTGTCTTTGTTGTGTCACAGCATCTGTCCCACTTTTATGTTTTTACAGCAGGTGCAGAGAAAAATGCTTTAAAGCTCTCACTCCTATAGATTCTATGTGGCTGCTACAGATTTTCAATATATGCCTCACCACTGAGCAGGCAGCTAAAAGGTTTGAGGTTCGATCCCCAACTCCAATCACAGGAAACACTTAACCCTCCCACTGCTATGCCATAAAAGCATAGGTTCACAAAGTGGGACACCTCTACATTGATGGACACTTTAGAGTTGCACTGACGTCACAGTGTGAATGTGGCGTGCCTTACAGAGCCGGCCCTACCCAATGTAGCACCCTAGGCGAGATTACATATGGGCCCCCCTGCATCTGCGATTTAAATACGCTTACTAAAGAAATCAAATATGTAGCAACTGTGTCAAAATTATATGTATTAGAACTAGCAGGTACCATATAAGCACCCAATAATGTCAGTAGGTATGGCACAGTGATTAGCTGAGACAGGCTCAATCAGAAGACTATGATTCGCTCACGGAGGGAGTGGACAAGAGACTGAGGTTGCTTTTAGATGATACCATGTGTTAGTGAGAAAGTGAATAACATAAGAAAATACAGTTAAAAGTATTTACAGTGAAAAACTGACATCTGCTAAGCATGCTAAGAATGCCCATTCAATTTAGAAAAGTACTCTTTTTCAATTTCTTCTCACATACAAAAAAAATGACAAATGGACCTTTAGAGTCAAAAAGTTCAATAAATCTCACAACCAGAGTTCAGGACCATCACAAAACGAGAACCCAGCACCCACAGTTCACAGGGGAAACCCACGTCTGGGTTTAAATTAGAAAGTAGTGGTGGAAAAGTTTGTAGGGGAAATGTGTGTTGTAGGGGCCGTGGGCGAAGTGAGCGGAGTGTGACTTTTGTTTTGGGCTACAGAGAGCCCCTTACCGGCCTGGCAGGAGGGGTTCGACTCTCCAACATGCAGTCCATTCGTGGGTCCTAGACAGGCTCCTTTTAGCTCGCCATCGGGGGAATCAATAACCTGGCCAGTCCTTGGTTTAAGGACTGCCTTTGAAAGGTCCTGCATTGGGCGGCGCAGTGGCGCAGCAGGTAGTGCACGTGCCTCACAGCATGAAGGTTGCAGAGCCTTTCTGTGTGGAGTTTGCATGTTCTTCATGGGTTCTCTCTGGCACTTCCACAGACCAAAAAACACGATCATTAGGTTGATCAGTGACTCCAAATTGCCCTTAGGGATAGGCTACAGCCCTTACACCCCCCTGCGACCCCAAAAGGGATAAATGGTGTAGATAACGGATGGATGGAGGGTCCTGCCCTCCCCAAACACTTTGTATTACCCTTTTCAGACTGGCCAAAAAAACCCGTGTAAATCCTCCAACAATCGGCTCCTGTCAGCAGTTTGAAAGGGTCTACTCGGCATTTCCATCCGGGTCGACTTACCCTGCAAGCGACACAGGTTTTCATCGGCTCATCTCCGGTCGGCTTCGGTGAGAACATCAAAGTCGGGTCAACCCGCTAAGTTACGGATGACGTCGGCGTTACGTGCTCACGGCATAACATCACGCCCGTCCCCTCTGTCTGTAACTTACGGGACTATTTGCCATCTCAGCAACAAATTCCATCCGCCTTTGTATCATCAGCGCCGAGTTTGTGCATTTTTAAAGAAGGAAAATTACAAAGTACAGAAAACCGTGTCCACGGCGTCCATGCTCCTTTCCATTGTTTATGGTTGTGTTTCGTCACGCTGATGATGTCATCAACGTGATGACATCAGCTTGATGCGCCAGAGGAAAAAAACAGCCACGCAGCTCGTCTGCTGCTGAGTAGTCCCGGGTCTGCTGGCAGTGGTAAAGGAGTCACTCGTGGGTTAACCCTCATTGAAAAAACACACGTTGTCCCGCTGATTTTAGTGTGAAAGCGGTATATGTGGACTAGTGAAATATATTCTATATTGTATATATTGTAAAGTCTATTTGGTACGTCAGGTTACCCCCTCTGGCCAAAGCTCGAAGTAGAAATTGTAAATATCAACATGTTTAACATTTATGATCTATTGTATAAAATAAGTATGAAGTTAGACGCCATCTAGACTGTTATCAGTGCAAAGGTCAAAGGCCAGCACCTGCGATGGTATGGGGGTGTGTTAGTGCCCATGGCATGGGTAACCTGCACATCTGTGAAGACTCCATTAATGCTGAAAGGTTTAGGAGCAACATGCTGCCATCCAAGTGTCGTCTTTTCAGCAGGACAATGCCGAGACACATTCTGCATGAAAATGTGTGGAGCATTATGAAGCACAAAATATGGAGACCCAAGACTGTTGAGCAACTGAAGTCGTACATCAAGCAAGAATGTAAAAGAATTCTATCTACGAAGCTTCAACAGTTCGTTTACTGAGTGTTGGTAAAAGGAACGGTGATGTAAGACAGAGGTGAAAATGCCCCTGTCCCAGCTTTTTTGAAGCATGATGTAGGCGTAAAATTCAACATGAATTTTTGCAAGTAATGAAGTTTATCAGTTTGAACATTTACTATCTTTTCTTTGTTGTGTATCGGATTGAGTATATGTGGTAAAGTATTTACAGAATGTATTCTGATTTAATTAGTTTCACACAACATCCCAACTTCATTGGAATTTGGGTCTGTAACTGAGTTTGACTGCTTTCTTTAGACATGCTGTGGTGAATTTATAGACTTATATGTGAAAGTGACGTGCATGATCCCAGATGCGTTATGTTCATTAAATAAATGTTCTACATTAAATGTAATCCCAGGAACAAACCACACTCTTGCTTTGAATGTCAAGCCCTCCACCTCCTGCTGTGCAAATAACCTTTTATGCATAGCAATGCTGTTCTTAATTAATACTGCCTCCAGCACATTTAGTACAGTATGAATTTAATTTAAGCTGTAAGAACACACTTCTGAACACATGAGCCTTAGGTCGTACAGCATTATGGTGTACAAATTTGTGCTTAAAATCAAAGAAGCGCTTTCACAGTAATTGGCTGTAGGCTTTGCTTTGCACCCAGTGAACTGTTGGCGGTGAAGTGTTTGATTTGTAACGGATAATGATGAGGAGTATGTAATAATGCAGCACTTTGCAACATTTTGAGAATAAATACAGCTGTAGATAAAAGAATATGATGAGTTTATGTCAGTCAGTGGATGTAAGGTACAGGTTAAGAGAACAGCAACAACACTGACCCCTGAAAAGGAAACAACAGAGGAAGTTTTTGGCCATGTGTGATCGAGACAACAGTTACAGCCAATTGTAGCCTGAGTTTCCTGTCCTCAGCTGACAGGAGTGGCACCTGGTGTGGTCTTCTGGAGCCCATCTGCTCCAAGATTTAATTTGTTGTGCATTTACGAATGATCTTTTACATACTTTAGTTGTAACAAGAGCTGAGTTACCACTGTCCTTCTATCATCTCAAACCACTCTGGCATCAGTAAGCATAGTTTCCAGGTCGGCTTATTAAAACCGACTTTGGGCTTCTCTTTTAAAAAAGTTGCGTGTAAATGTTGGCACTTACAGTTTGTATGTTTTTTGGGCTTGTTGTGCCTCCAAACCCAGGGTCTGATGCACTCTCTACTAATATAAACCCAATTCAGAAGTTTCACAAACTATTTAGTCCCACTGCAAACAACAAAGCAAATTTTGCTGTAAAAACAGGGAAAACGAATGATGTTTCCACCAAATAGAAATCCTTATAGCCAGAATTAAGTTTATTTCTTGTGTAGCTGTTACTGTTTTCACCATAATAAAGCTGTAGAGGATTAACATAAAACTTAGATTAAAGCCTGACTATGTCTGTTTGGTTACAAAAATCAACTTTAGACAGACTATTTAGTGATAACAGAGTTATGAATAACAGCATCCCCTCCCTTCACTTCTGTATCAAGAAAAGGATGTTCAACCACCCAACAAAAGGGTGTTAAGTAAATTAAGAGACGAATAAGAAAACATGTCACTGTGAAATTCAAATGCAATGTAGATGAAAATTAAACATGCTTTAGGTAGATTTCTCTTTTAGAAAAGGAACATATCACATTAGAAAATACCCTTGTTTTGGGCTTATTTTTATTGACCTGGTTGCTTATTTCAGTAGAAAAATCTGGCAACACTGCTCCCAGGGTACATTTTGTTGTCTTCAATGCAGGTTGACGAGACAAGAAAACGCATTTACACTTGCAGAAAAACCTGAAATTATCCGGGCAAGCAATATGTGTGAATACAAACAGCCAAGTTTTTCACTTGGACTTCACCTGGGTAATTTCCTTGCAGCTTCATAGTATTTTTTCCATGAGGATTTTTCCATAGCAGAGAGAATTAAAATGGTTGTTAAGTGATTTGACAAGTAGACTTTTTGTCCATAATAATCGTGAAATGAAAATCCAGTTTCACAACAGACCTAGTCTGTACCTCGTAGTTTAGTTTAGCTGTTTCTCTAACTTATTGAAGTTATTACCTCTGTGAAGGAGGTTATGTTTTTGCCGGCGTATGTCTGTTTGTTTGTTAGCAAGATTACACAGAAACTACTGGATGGATTTTGCTGAAATTTTCAGGAGACGTTGGTAATGGCCCAACTTAAAAATGAATAGATTTTGGTGGTGATACGTATCGTTGTCTGGATGCAAAAAAAATCCAGAAATTTCAATCAATTGTAATGTGCTGATAAAAAAATAAAATCAATATAAAAATATCTAGAAATACACATGCAGGGTTGATTTTTTTTTTCTTTGGCTCTAGCCCAACAAGCCCATAGTCTACAAGAAAAGGAGGTTCTAACTCCAGACAAACGATGATGAATAAGTAAATTAAGAGCAAAATAAGAAAAAATGTCAGTGAGATTGAAATGTAATGTAGACAAAAATCAAAGCACCCTTTATGTAGATTTTTTTTCTCAAAAAAAAAAAAAGTAATTCATGACATTAGAAATAAAATAGCTGTAGGTTGCTTGTTTTGGGCTTGTTTTTATCAACCTGGTTACTTTTTGGACCTTCTCTGTAAACCCTAATGAAGGTTGCATGTGAAAATCTATAGACATCAGAAGTTTCTAAAATACTCAGACTAGCCTGTCTCGCACGAAGAACATGTTGTTTGGAAAGTGGCCGGCGGGCTGGACCAGGTGGAGGAACTAGTGGTTTCTCTCTCAGCTCCATAAGTTCTGGTGTGTTTAAGATGAGATATTTGTAGGGACAGTTTTTACATCCAGTCATCTTTTACAAGAAACAAACCTGTGTGATTTTTCTTGAGTTCACAGTCATGGCATTAAAAAGTTTACAGTCAAATGACATTAAAAGCATTACATTTGACTGGCTGATTTCTGCAGAAACCCTGGATGAACCACCCCGAAGCTGATGAGAACCTCAGCGGCGACTGTCCTTAATAAACCGTTTACAAGATCTCACAGTGAAATCCCTCCAATAAAAAAAAAACGATGCAAACCTCTGTTATCTTTGCTCACATTCACAGACACGCATAAAGACTGCCACAACAATTACAAGCACACAAATAGTGGATGCGGCATAAGGACACCAAGTTTTAATGGCTAATAAGTACAAAGCATTTATTCCTGACCTTTTACACCCTCTTCAGTGAAGTCCCCATAAAGAGGATTCATGGGTGTTATTTTGTTGGTTCTCGCCTGCTGAAATGATTGCACCCTGCGCGTCTCTTGGCTGTATTAGCCAAGTGTAATAGAGGATGAATCACACCGTCTTGTAAGTGTCTGGATTAAGCACATATGGGATTTACACGAGGATTCTTCCAAACACAGCGGGTGTGCACGTGTGACTGTGTGTTTGCATTTATTTCAGCATTCACTTAATGAAGCTATACATGTGCAAAGTGTTTCAGTTTGCCACCATTCCTATTTTCACTTACCTTCCCCTTTCTTTACAGAGAGAGGCGGTAAAAAGCTGCATTGAACATCAAATTCAGCGCTTGATGTTCTCTGCAGGTTATTCCATATCACACCAGGGGTCGGGCTCGGGGGTCTATTTCATGGCATTTTCACTGCAGAGGGCTGAGATTGGAAATGAAAAAGCAGCCGAGGACTCTTTTATTATCCGAGAAAGCAAAGGGGATGCTACTGAGGCCGAAGCATTGCAGCGCTGCTCGTGCGTGCACGTGTGTGTTGTCTTGCTGAACGAGGCAGATTCAGATGCACATGCAGATGGGAGCGCTGGGATGGGGAGTGTTTCCAAAGAGCCACCGGCAGAGTGAGGGAGGAGGGCTGTCTCAGCTGCAGACGCCTTCGAGCACAGTGGGTTTCAGATTAATTTCCCTTTCTGTGGTTTGGGGAGGAGGAGATGGGGATTAAAGCAAACATGTAGTTGCTCAGAAAACACTCTCACACTAACCAACTTTGTGCAAACTTAAGAATCGGTGAAGAACATAGTTTATTACTCAGCCAAGTTGGTTATGATTTTGCCCATGCTTGTTGGTTTGTGAGCAGGATGACTCAAGAAGGTCTGAACAGATGTTGATGAAAGTTTCAGGAGATGTTAGCTGTAGTACAAGGAAGAAACTACACGATTTCGGTGGTGATCCAGATCAGGGTGCAGATTTGGGAATTCTTTAAAGGATTTTATAACAGTGAGATAGAGCAGTTTTCAACATTTTCGCCAATAACTCAATAGGTGTGAAATGGTTTTTGTTGAAAGTTTTAGGGAATGTTGGTCATTGCACAAAGAAGAAGTGATGAGATTTTAGTAGTGATCCAAATCCGAATGCGGATCCAGAAATTCTTTAAGGGATTTCTTAACAGTGTAACATAGGGCAGTTTTCGACATTTTGGCCAATAACTTAATAAGTTCTCAACGGCTTTGCATTAGATTTTGAGGGAATACTCGTCATTGCACAAGGAAGACCTGATAAGATTTGGTGGTGACTTGAATCAGGATCCCTAATATCATAAATTTTAAATGGGATTTTGTAACAATGAGAGATAAAGCATTTTTCCATATTTTTGCTGATACCTCAAGAAGTTGTGTATGTATCATATGTACCATATTGCTTCAACATATAACCACTGCATAACTACATTTAAAAATTAAGAGTTTCCTGTTTTCAAAAGTTGAATATTGTGGGGTTTTTTTTGTTTTACTACCGTGCCTCACACAAAAACTCAGTCACAGTGAAAGAAACAAGTCCATTTTTGTTGTGCTCTTAACCAGAAATATCAGTACCAGAATTGATATCGACAATAATGAGTTCAGAAATATCAGCAAATGAGATATCAGCAAAAATCCAATATTTTGACTGTGCTCAATTGTGACTTAGAGTGGACTTGATGGTTGACTTTGTCTGTAAATGTGTTTGTTCCGTTAGCTTGGTTTCTTTTGCTGGACAATGACAAAATACTTCAGAGTGAAGCACTGTCTTCTCCCTCTGTTATTTCTGGTGCTTTGACTAAGACATCCATAAGCACAGTCCTTTGCAAGTCATCAGTTAACATGGTAACACATTACACGCATACACCAAGGCTGTTGTGACAGTGCACAGAGACAAATATAATAGAAACAGAGTTGAGACGATGCTGATGGTGAGGTCTGACCACTGGTCATGAGTTGCCAACAAATATTAAATGATGACGTTAATTATGGATGTTTATTTTGTTATTTTTACGCTCAAACTGACAGCCATGTTTGCAGTTTACTTCTGACACAACAGGTAGTTCATACAACCTGACGTTTTTGTGCCAGTAACACGCCTCACATACAGGCAAGTATAAAAACAAAAATGTTCAGGAGACCAACTACAAGTCTATTTAAACACACTAAAAGCAGACAAAACTCAAAAATGCCTAATATGGGCTCTTTAAAGTAATAAAAAAGTGTTATTAAAATGATGAATCTAACTGATGATGGTCTCTGTAGGTCACGAAGAGGCATCAGCGTTAATACTGAATGTGTTTCACAACACGCTAAAAACTTTCAAGAGCATCTTAAAGATAAAAACACAGAAAATGTATTCCATTCCTTCACTTATCATCAGATTTTAAATACAGAAATTCATCCATAAAGGCAGTCAAATCTGTGATGACTAATCGAACAGATCGTTCTTGAACTCCTCTTTTTGTTTATATATCCTCTCAACAAGAGTCTCACTTCCATCCTCTATTAAAGTCAGCCTGAGAGCATTAGCATAAGCATATTGGTTTCTCAAAGACAAATGCAGCAGCTGACTCCATTAAAGTCCTCTGAGTGGTGCCGCTTCTTCGGCTGTTGTTGTTTAATGTCGGAGCCGAGGCTCACCTCGAAGACATTTAGTCGGATGAAACAGACTCCTCTTGTCTCCCGTCCTCTCTGAGTTGTTTGAATTTCGAACAAGTCATTGTCCCTCGAATGCAGCCAATTTGGTCCTTTCCATCTCTTTCACTGAGGGAGTTAAGCTGTGATTCGACAGTGAGAGAGAGATGAGCGCTGGGAAAGAGGGATTCTCCCTTTTATACCGTTCAAAAGAGGCTAATATCGTCTTACAAATTGCTCTTTTGGTTTCATGTAATTTAAGGCTTGATAATAATGTTATTTCTGAATGGAGAAATTTCGCAATGAGGCATAATGACAGTTTCTTCGTTGTTCCCTGCACTAGAAAGAGCCTTCGTGTGATTACTTTCCTGGTGGGATTTCAGGCCTATTAAGTGGACTCATCATATGTGAGAGCCAGCTAAAGTATGACATTTAGATCATTTATTCAACATGGTTACTGTGATTTTCCAACCTATTTTCATCCAATTTCTCATCCAACTCCCACATCTGTGTTTTTATTTCATTAGTGCTCTCGCTTTTCTGTAATTATCTGTCCGCCCCTGCCGTGAAGTCTGCCGGGATGGCACAAAAAGACGTTATAATCACTGCACACCTTTGGCAGGTATGAATGCATTACAGCTTGATAATGCAGTGGGGGGTGTATAGAAACAGAGCATGTCGTTGGCCGGTCGTCAGATGTGACTTAATTTGCCATGTGATACGAGCTGGTTAAAGAAAATGTGGGCGCTCTGTTGAAAAATCAGACACATGAACAAGATGTTATGCTAACAATGCTGTGCTATATACATATATTTGTAAAACAAAAAATTGCAACAAAATTTGAACAAAGATTGGATATTTGCAGAATTTAGCTTCCTATCAAATGCTTGGTTGATTTTTTTTTTAATGTCAGTAGGTAGATTTTTGTTTTAATTTATTTTTGTTTTAATGTATTTTTTTGTACATATTTAAAAGAGAAGTCAAAGAAAACAGTGAATAAGATTAAGTCACACGTGCAGGTGAGGTAGAGACCTCACTGTAAGAGTAAAAACAGATAAAACTAACAGAAAAAAAAACATTAAATCCAAGTAATAAAAGTACACTCTTAGGTTTGTTGTTGGATAATCTGGGAACAAAAACAGCAACAACATCAGAAAAGTATCTTCAACCCTTATCATTATTATTATATTATTATTATTCAAAGATAAATCATTTCTTATCATGTTATTTTATAAAGCCACAGAGCATTTAACCACACATTTCTGTGATCAAATAATGTGATTTTTCACTAAAGACAACTCATTATGCTGATGACACTTTATTTTATGCATCTAACTTGAGAGTTTATCAATTAAATGGTCCAAAAATAATCATTAAGATGAAAGACATTCATAGTTTGACCTCGTCCTATAGAAGAGACTTATCATTTAAGACCATATTTATTTCCTGTTTTTTTTATCTATAAAGGAAATAAAACATATTCATAGCATCTCTACTTTAATTTGACCCTGAAACTCTTTTTTTAAGTTTAATATTTATTACACAGTCCATGCCCTATAAACCTGATTTATTCTCAAACTGGAAGTGCTCTGAAAACAAAAAACCACATCAAGGTATTTCCAGCATTGTCTGGAGAGATACTGTCAAAAATGTGGAAGACTGCACATTTTCAACAAATCATTTAAAATACTTTTGGATCCACATCTGGATTTAGATCACCACCAAAATCTAACCACCTATCCCCTGTCTTGTGACCAACATTCCCTGAAAATGTCATGAAAATCTGTTGAGAACTTTTTGAATTGTTAGCCAAAATGTGGAAAACTACAATATCTTGCGATGTTTAAGATCCCTTTTAAAAAATTACAGATCAACACCATCTAGTCAATGATTTTAGGCTATTTCTGACATATCCTGATTAAAAATAATGATCAAACTAACACATACTGGCAAAAATAAAACCTCCTGACTGAAGGTAATTAACATTTACCCACAAAATTCTGTTTGTATAAAATAATGTTATTTTTATTTTCTTTTTATTTTCATCCAGAACATGGTTTTATACTGCACATTCTTTGTTTTTTGCGTCTGATTTAGGAATTTAGATTTTTTTTTTTTTTTTAATTTGTTTTATTTTGTTTGTCTATTTGTCCTACAGTAAGTGTTGGAAATTATTTAAAAAAAAGAATTTGGCAGTGAAATCATTTACAAAATAAATTAGAAATCAAATTAAAAATATTAAAATATACACATTTTAACCTATTTAATTAATGTCTTAATACATTTTTCTTTGTTCTGGAAGATATATAAAAATATTGATGCCTTATTTATGTTTCTAGCTTTATTTTGACACCATAAACAGCATTAATGTTCGTGGCGGTCCAAATAATGCTTTGATGCTACATTTTTTTTACTTTTACTGGACTTAGTGTTCAAAGCTAGCTTTTGTTCAACTAAGAAACATGGGAAAAGCCTCCAGAGCAATAGGTACAATGTTCCAACCTGATAATTAGATCAGTCACACACATTAGCATGTAACTATATCACCTGGAGGCCTTAATTTGATTTAATTCGATTTTTAATAAACTCAAACTTTAAAAACAAGGTCAACACGAAATAGTATACATGTGAACACTAGACAATTGTACATAACCGTTCAATAAATTACAAAAAAGTCATGTATGTTCATATGCATGAATGTCAACATAACAAAACAGTTTGAGAGGAACAGAATGAAGCAAAAAGCTTATCTGCTCCTGCCCCCTTAATCCAACAGATTAGATGATCAAAGATTAAACTCCAGTGAAGTGTAGACCTCCGTGAAAGTGGGATTTTAAGACCTGCACCTTTTTCTCAACCAGGTTGTTTACGTATAATTTTTGTTGTCAACATTGTCTCTTTAGTGCAGTCTCTAATGGGGATCCTTTGGCTTTCGAAGGCAGCCTCTAGTGGATACTCAGGGTACTGCAGGGTTTTTACATTCTTTGGCTGTAGGGCAACAGATTTCTTTTACCCAAGGTAGCATCTTTTTTAGAAATTATGCACATTAACAGTTCTTGCGATCAAATACTTCACAGATTTTGAAAGTGCTGGAAGAGTAATAATAATTTTAAGCTTATTTTTGTGTTTCTCGGTTTCTCGTTGTGGCAAACAGCTGTGAAAGCAGCAGACTTCTGGTGCTCAAGCAGTAACATGTTGATGCAGATTTCCAAATTTCTGATGCTCAAACTGTACCTGTGAACATCCCTGCCTGTGCTGAACCATCTGCAGACTGATTGAATGTGTTCAAACATTAAGATTAGTGTTCTGGGTGAACAGCTGAGGGCCAACTGCTCGTTTTTTAGGCCTCTGAGCTGCTGAATATGAATCTATCTGGGTCCTCAGATGTCAAATATTCAGCAGTTGAAATCAATTTGCTGGCTGTTGGTGTGTTTTTGCATTTGTACACTCACATATACGCGTGTGTGCTCGAGGATTGTCAAGCATTGGAGCTCCCCAGTATACAACCACGAAGGCTTTGATGCATTCAGGGTATCTGTGCCTGAGCAATTTGGGGGATAGGCTTTTAAAAGTTTCCCAAAGTAAATAACAAAATAAGAAATGCCTGACAGATTTTTTTATTTAACAGATAGCAGAAGTTTCTCTCCAACTTAATCTGAGTAAGAAAAGTTCAACTTTGAGACAGACGTCTTTTTTCTTTCTTGTGTGTTTCTTGGAAGAGTGCCTTGTGAAACATCCTTTCATATCGGTGTGAAGATTGGTGCGGTGTTCTCTCTGATAGAAAAAAACTTGACTGTAAATCTCCACAGATCCCTAACAAGTCCCCTCTCTCCGAGACAAGGACCATAAAACATGAAGGGAAGAAAAAGAGGAAAAAGGAGATGGGGAAGTGGGCCTTGGTGGGATAAAGGAGAGGAATTAAGGAGGCATTTTATGAAAGCTTTCAGATGCCGTTATCACCTCTGAAAGACAGCCACAAACTTTCCTGTGACCTTGAAGATCCGACTTTCTTCTTTATGCCTATTTGCACATCTATGAGTTTTTTGTTCCTACATTTAAGCTTGAAGAATATAAAGCTTTTAAGGTATGTTGATATGTTTTCAAGCATCATTCAGGGAACTCTGTTATAGCAGCATCTCCAAAACCTAATCCCACTGTAGTCCATATTAAAACCTGATTATCTGGGGCCACCAAAACCCTCATAAAACCACAACATGATACTCAGAGTACCTCTTCTTTTATCATCATGGATGGATTTTGGTATAAACCCCAATTTCATGAAAGTTGAAGATTTTTCCCTGCTAAACAATTGTACGTAATAGCTTTTATCTCCGTAACTGCTGAACACCAGCTCCTTCTTAACTGGAAATCCACAACAGCTCTTTCCAGCACACAGTGGGTTAACAAGGTTACTGGGATGGGGGTGCTGCTGGAGCCTATCCCAGCTGTCATTGGGCAAGAGGCAGGGTACACCCTGAACCAGTCCCCAGCCAATCACAGGGCCACATAGAGAGACAGACAACCATTCAAGCTCACAGTGATACCTAAGGGCTATTTGGAGTCACCAGTTAACCTGATGAGCATGTATTTGGTCTGTGGGAGGAAGCCGGAGTGCCCGGAGAGAACCCACGCATGCACGGGAAGAACATGCAAACTCCACACAGAAAGGCCCTGACTGACCCAGGGATCGAACAGGTGACCTTTTTGCTCTGAGGCACGTGTGCTACCTGCTGCGCCACCATGCCACCCTTATTCATCATTATTATTATTATCATTATTATTATTATTATTATCATTTTTTGTTTTGTATGTATACACATACATATATATATCAACAACAATTTATAATATAATAATAATAATAATAATAATAATAATAATTAATTAATATTTTACTCTGGTTACATAGTTGTTAAAAACAAACAATCATTTAAACAAATTTCTCAATAACTGAAAAAGGTGAAGGTTGAAGTCGGTGTCTTATTTTTGCTTTAACACTTTAACGCCTGGAAACACAAATTATTGTCAGAAAATTCTAACTTTTTGAAGCTGAAATGTTTGTTTCACTTTTTACTGAAATCCTAAAAAAAAATCAAAATTTCCATAAAATTTATCATATGTATTTTTTGTATTGAATTTGATACATTAGGTGTTTTTAGAAATCCATTTGAGGACATTTTTTATCAGTTATCCAATTGTATTCATATTTTTTTTTAAGTTATTTGTTGATCATATCCATTAGATAGAGGTTTCATAAAAGTATGTATCAAATCTGATACAACAGGCGTTAAAGGATTAAGGATTAGGATTAGGATTCATATTTAATGTCATTACACATGCACAAGTACAGAGTAACAAAAAGTCATTTGGCATCCAATCCAGAAGTGCAATGTAATAGGCTGTTATATACAGAAAGTGCATGATTATATATCTATGTGTATTTACAGAAAAACAGGAACCATAGGTATGTTATTTAACAGCCTGAAGACAATGGTTCGAAATATACCATCAAATATACAGATATACTAGTCATCGTCAATAGAAATCACACATTTAAAAAAAAACAACACCTTAGATGTTCCACTTTAAATCAAGATGCTGAACTGTATAATATTAAAGAAAAAATAATAATTAGGAGCTTCTTAATCTGGAGACTTGGACGTTTAGTCAGCTGGCATAGTTTATTACAGGATTAAATTATTTACACAGTCGATAAATGAAGACCAATCTTTATTGTTCTTTTAGGAAAAGCACTCTGATTTTCCCAAGCCTGTGTGCCATCAGGGTGCTGATATCCAAACATGTGTTAGGTCAGTATTTCCCAGCCCTACCCTCAGTTACAGTCACTGATTGCAGAAAACTGTTTCTCATTAACTGTGTTTCCTTGAATCACAGAGAAGGAGGCAAAAGTCATCTTCTGTGAGAGAAGAAGAAAGTTTTCAGACGACATTGTCTAATGGAGCAATAGATCTAGTTATTACTGCCATTATTAGCAGGGCCACTTATCATACGTGAGGTGTGCTGAGAAATACCCCGGGCAAATGGGAATAATTAGCTCTCCCTAAGTGGCAGCCTTATTCAGAGGAGAAACTGGAGAATTGTGTTTGAGGTTTTTTATATTCTTCACATTATCATGAAAGGAGAAATATGAAGATCTGCCTCTTCAAACTCAGTCTAGAAGCTTTCAAAGTCGTTGTGAAGGATACCCTAGAAAACGTGAAACTCCTTATAGACCCGGGCACCTGTTCTCCTCTCTCTCTGCGAGCTTTAGAGGGGGGAAAAGTCTCCTTATGCAAAATACAATCCAGGGCTGTCTCCGCGCTGACCTGCTTCTCACAAGGACTTAATGAAGTAGGGCCGGCGGAGGTGTCCCACTGAACTCGGCGTGGCAGCTCCAAACTGATGAAAGGAAATCATTTCTGTCAGGGGGAGCAAAAAAAGAAAACCTCCCCAACCCAATTACTGTATGGAGTGTGGCACATTTTACATTTTAAAGGCCAGCGCGGACTCAGATAGGTAACGCAGGCTGAGGGACGGCTGAGATACAGAATATACATTAAGCTGTTCAGTAAACATTGCATTCTCCTGCACACAAAGACACAAACACGCGAGCCAGCAGACAAACCCGAGTCCCCCTGATGGGCTGTTGACAAGAAAAGAGAGAAAAGTCGCATCCAGACACGGGGAGCTGAATGTATATTCTGAAATTTGCACTTTTCTCATTATAAAACTGTGTCACCTGAATGAGCAAACACCTGCCAAGGCTCTGTACTCATGCACGCTGTCTCCAGGTAGATGAAGGGAAGAGGAAGAGGAAGAGGAGGAGGGGAGGGGAAAGGGCAGGAGGGGGAAACAGAGAGGGAGGAAATAAAGGGATGAATTGACAGGTGCAAACATGATAAGCCTGAATGGTGTGGGTTTGGGGTCATGGCTGTTTGCGTGTGTGTGCCTTTATGATAAACACATTCTTAGTGTGCAAATGTAATTACCTCCCATAAACACACAAACACGTGCACTACAGCTCTGCTTACTCCTTTACTGCTGCAGAGGAGAGACGAAGAGCTTCAGAGTTGCCAGGTCTGCTTATTATAAGCAACTTTGGGCTTCTTTTTTTGAAAAGTTGCTTGTAAATATTGGCAGTTGCAGGTTGTGTTTTTTTTGGGCAGTGTTAAGACAAATGAAAACGAAAACTGTAATTTCTCTCTTATAACACGCATTTTTTTGCTCTTAAATAAGGTCAGATTTTCGGGTGCCTATTATACGCAAGTGCAAGCAAAATACTCCCCAAATTTCATCTCACCAACATCGCCATTACAGCACATCTGATACAAAAAGCTGAAATATTCTCTCTCTGCAAAACATTACCACCAAACTTGTGTAATTCTTATTAAAACTGACTGTTAAACTGTTCTAATTAGTTTACCTTTGTGCAATGATTGTGCAATTCTCAAGTGTTAAAGCAAACACAGGGCGCTGCCATCTTGTGAGCAAGGGGACCAAAATAGCTGGTTGAAGATATCGGCATGTTGATAGCTGGTTGAAGATATCGGCATGTTGATAGCTGCTCTCTGATTGGTCGGTACACTACGCTTGAGCATGCTCAAGTTATTGTGCATGTGTGAAACAAAAAGTGTTTCCTCATCCGGTTGAGAGAGCAAATTGTGTATTTGTTGTGAAAATAGTGAAATTTCATTGATTAAAACTTTGAATAAAGGTCATTTTTGAATTGTCTGAGAGAGTAGGGTTTGAGTACCGTGTTTTTCCTGGAAAAAGCATGAAAAAATGGTGTGCATGTTATAATTGAGAAATTACGGTAATTTGCAGTTTGCGTATTTTGATTTTTATGGCTCATTTTTAATTTCTCAATTCATAAAGTATTGCTGATTGATATTATCAACATAAATCTAATTCCATAGCATACCAGGTCATGGAAAATGCCTATTTTGGAAACTCTTGTCAAGGTGCAGCCTCTGGGTGTCTCTGCTTGGACGGGGAAAACATTTCAGGGCCTAAAACATCACACTCTGTGCAGACCTCTCCTCAGTGTGATGTCAGTCTATGTGTCAACAATTTCCTAAAGAATAAAACTTTACGTTTGTTCCTCATATTGCCAAAACTTTGTAGAAACATATTCAGATGTGAAAAATGCCTGTTCATCACAGATCTGTCTGTGACTTGTGTTCATAAACATGATTATACAGCACATAAAACATTATAAAACCTTATTAACATGATTATAATATTTATAATGTATTATAATCGGGACTTCAAAGAAAGGGTTTGGGATGGTTTTTATTATTACTGAAATAGCAGCATCAAAGATGTGTCCACACATAGTAGTAATGATCATTTTCTGTGGTATGTAAAGTTTAAAGCAGCAGGCTGATTCACCTTCACTCTCTTTTCCTTAATGCCGACAGTGAGATGCAGAATTAGGCTAAATGTGCGGAAATGGAAGTTGTACATCGAGTAGTTATTATAGATGAACGCTCACCTCTCTTTGATGCTGTCAACAATATCATCCTGCATGAATACGTGCATGAATACGTGCACTAATGGTCTCTAATGGATGCTGAGTAGCTACAGAAAGGATACATTGCTCTTCTGTGCGGCCTCTGTCAGTGTCTCTCATCTATGGGTTTACAATGAGGTTCAGAGGAGATGAAAAAGGACTAAAAATGGTTCTGATGGTTTGTGAAGTGCTGGATTGACTCTGTGTGGCTGTTTCAGGGGCGCTGCCCGAAATATGGGGCCCCGTGATGAGATATTAAACTGGGCCCCCGACACAGCTCTGTATGGTCTCTCAGATGAAGCATCAGTAACACAAATTGACAAATAAATATGACTGTAAATATTTTTTGATGGATCACTTATAATTACTTTAGCAAAGTTATTCTGTTTGAAGATGAATTTTAAGAATATATGGGGAATCAAACGTTGTCCTGCAAAGAACTTTCTGGGCCATTAAAAATACTTGAAATGTTTTTATTCATTAATCTCAGCTCTTTTAAGATTCTAAACCTGTGCCGATTATACTTTTGTCTCGCTCTATAACCAGTTTTTTGAAAGAACTGTATATTTTAAAATGCTATCTGGTACAGCAAGAACATAAACAAAACTAAATGTTCAAAATGGCCTCAATTTTTATATTTATTTTATTCTGTTGGAGTTAACCAATTCAAAGGATGCCTGAATTGTATTTTTTTGAAATTTAAAATAATAAAAATGTCGTATTTTTTGAATTTGATGTCTAGACAGACATTCCAAGACCTACTGCAAATAAATAAATAAATTGATATGTGAAAAATACTAATAATATCATCATTTTTAGGGGTACCTGTCAGTAATGACCCTTTACAGCCCCTCGAGGTTGTTTCACACCACATGAAAGATAGGCTAACAGAGTTAACTTGTCATCCAGAGATTGTGGCTCTTTTAATGTCTTATTTACTAAAAAATACTGCAAAAGTCAAATAGTAATCTCTTTTATTGACTTTAAAGATTTTTTTTTGACATTTTTTTCAGCGGTTTCTAAATTTGAGTGTCTTTGCCAGTTCTTTTTCTCGTCCATGCTTTTGTCATTTCCCAGAAATTTATGACTTTTCATCAAAAATAAAAACATATTTTATATTCAAACTGGAAGCAAATTACCTTGGGTTTCAGTAGTATACATTACAAATTAAAAGCATATCGGAGAACTATGCCTGCACAGGAGCACAAAACTTAGTGACGGATAAAAATACAAAAAAACAACAAAAAAGCAGCAACAAGATGAATAACACAACAACAAAGGCAACACTCAGATCAGTTTGAAAATGTGCAAATATGACTAATTAAGACAACAAATCAAAAAATCCAATGACAAATCCAAAAATAAAAAATACAAATTGAAAAAGCACAGCATCAGCATCGCCAATATGGAGCTCTTGTTAATGTAAAATGATACAAAGTTGAACATGTTTAAGACTATTTTTACTGCAGTTAAGTTCAAAATTCAGCTGTTTTCCAAGAGTAAGAATTTATTTATCAGACAGCTCTATAATAGAGCACTAAGGGTACCAAAGCTCTCAAACATCATGCAGATTAAAAGTTTTTATTTTTCAAAACTACACAGTGTGTTCTTTCAAACATATCTACTTTATCATTTTACATGAATCTATTTTATTTCATTTCAATGTCCAACTCAGGTTAAAATATGAAAATGAAGTATTTCTTTAAGAGATATGGTGATTTCATGGTTTTCTTTCATGTCGGTAAATCCGGCCCTACAGGAGGATCAGGATGATCCTGCTTCCTGGCACCCCGACCTAAAGTCTCCTGATCCCCGCCTGTAACCACTGAAAAAACGCAGACTAACACTTTAAGCATGATTGGATTACTAGATTATAATTTATGTGATTTTAGGAGTCAGTAAATCTGGATTATTGATACGGCTGTGCCATGCGGGTGATGATGGACTGGACTTTTCTTTGGACTCTTTTGAGTCTTTTCCCTTTTTTTATTTTTGGACACAACAGCTTGAAACAGACGACATTTGAAGAGAAAAAACAGGAGGAAAGATGTACCAAATAATATCAGAATGGAAAACTTTAACCACAGTAATAAATGTCCTCTTGTTCATATGGCTGTTGCTATGGTTACCAAACTGAACCCCTGAACCAATATCCATTTATGTCAGATAAAATCCTGGTAACTGAATTAAACAAAGTGTTGAAAAGATAAAGAGAGAGCACTGAACAACAATTTAAGCTACATCAATGACAATTAATAAAGTTGTATCTAGAGCAAAGGTGTCCAAACTATGGCTCAGAGCCTGATGCGGTCCACACGTCATTTCAAAGTGCCTGTAGGCCATACCCAAAAAAAAAGGAAATACAAGAAGACACCGACAACTTACAAAAACATGTAAAATTCAAACAATCAAATACAATTGCAAATTAAAAGGCAAAAACTTATAGAAATATGCTGAAAAATGCAATAACTTATCAAGAAAACACAGCAAACTAAAGAAGGAGATGAAACATCAGAAAATGCTAGTAAAAAAACACAATGACAAATAAAAAACACAACTCCAAAAACACAAATTAACAAAGAAAACAATGACACCCCCCCAAAAAAAAATGCATCAGCATAGTCAAAAAGATGACAACAAATATCAAAATTACAACTACAAATGAAAAAAGGAGTGATAACAAAACAAAATTGAAAGATGATAAAGCACAATGACAAATTTAGCCATCGCTATTGTATGTTTGATAATTTTGTGCATGTTTTGTTCTTCCCTCTAGACAATAAAATGAATAAAAAAATGGATTTCAGCAGTAAACAGCACTAATCACACACTTTTTGCACTGGGTGGAGTATCTATCTACTTGAGGCTCAGTGTCTTGCCCAAGGACACATCGTCATGTGACAGATGGAGCTGGGCTCAAACCTGCAACCTTATGATTACAGAGCGAACTATTAGTTACTGTCTAGTTTTTGTCAGGGGAAAAAAGGTTGTTGACGAAAACTAACAATCAGACACAAAGGCAGCATGGACTGAGGGGTGCTGATGCTGATGGTAGAGCATGGCGGACTAGATGTACTTGTCTTATCCCTGCCGTCTCCAGCTTTGTCAATGACAGGCTTTCAGGATGGATCCTAAACTTTTGGGTTTGGTTTCTAAGTTTCCAGAAAGTTTATACATTGTTTAAAGTTTTTTGCAGAGCTCTGTAGACTTGCCTAGTCATTGCAGAAAAGCCAACACCAGTAAATGTTTTTCTGACATTTTCATGCTCTTATACTTTCTTGCCCAAAGCAAAAGCGTCACCAGTAAGAAGCATCCAGACTTGTGTGCATGTACAGGTTATTGGAGCTGCCTGAGTCGACAGAATGAGGTCTGTGGAGGAAGACAAAACCAGGAAAGTGACAGAAAGACAAGAAGATATGCAGAAGCAAATACGGCCCATTTTTTGCCACCAATCAGTGCAAATAATCTCCTTTTTGTCTCGGTTTGTTCTCTGATGAGACGTTGTGTACACAGGCTGCATGAACTATCTCAGCAGGACAGGGCCGACCATTAACCGAACTGGCAGTGCGTGAATCTGCACGTAGAAACAGGAATGTTCTGTTGGTGGAGCTCGGGCTACAGATATGTCATGTGCTCATATCAACGTGTCACGCCTGCTGGCTCCGCACACACAGCGTGAGGAGATAACCGCTGTTTGGAGGGATGGGGGGGAAGCTGCTGAACAAATGCGGTAATAAATGAGGGAGAGCAGCTGCCGTTTAGCCAAACTGATTACAACCACGCTGCTCACGACTGTAGGTGTTTAGCCTGAGAAGCAGCAAAGCAGAGCCATCCGTCCCCTCATGCAGCACAGGGGGAGCACACGCTTATATCTCTGTATGTTTGTCAGTTTGTGGTCATTACAGCGATGCACAGGAGGTGTGAACATAATGCAGCGTATTTGCTAACACCTCCTTTCAGTCAAGACGCTCACCAGTCACTGAGAACAGTCAGCGGGGAAAAACACAGCTGATGCTGGAGCTGCTGAAATGTGTCAGCTCGTTTCTCTTTAATTTGGCGTGAAGACGTTGACCACATGTGAGATTTGTATGAATGTAACAGTTGTTGTAACAGGAATGTCCTGATAATGTGGCGACAGAAACTCTGAGGAGTACATTTATGCACCTTTAGTGATGACTGATATTCAGTTTAATTCTTAATAAGTGTGGGAAACAAGCAGTGTTCATTTTATTTAGTAATTATTTTCATCAACAACCTTTCTCTACTGACGAAAACTAGACTATAACTAAATAACACAAGTGCACATGGACAAAACTAAAACTAAATTAACTGACATTTTCATCAACAAATAAAAACTAGACTAAAATGTTTGACAGAGACTTAATCCAGTCAGACCTAATTTGGTCATGTAGAAAGTAGAGACAAGTTAGGAATATATCCAGTCACAGCTGCCTTAGCTTGGTGGTGGGATAAGTTGTGGAGCGATCCAATCAGAGCTCCTCTCTTTATGAATTGATATATTCATGTAGAGCAGGTTCACTGTTTGTTGTCAGTTCTGGTATTGTAACTGAGATGCTCTGCCAGGTAGCCTAAATAAAGGTGACTGCATTTCACACAAAAGTTCAATTTGTTTCTGTTCATTTAGACATTCAGACTTTACTAGCATTCAGTAAAGGGTTATTAGATGTTTGTTTTATCCAAGAGTAAAACATGACTTCAGAAATTCAAGGAATCGACTGAAATGTTGTGAAATTTCATCAACTAAAACTAGACTAAAATGAAAACAATTTAGATGACTAAATTATGACTAAAACTAAAAGGTATATTAGGCATAAGACTATAACTAGAACTAAATTAAAAAGTGCAGTCAAAATGAACACTGGAATCAAGGGAAGGGTCCAGTTCAGAACTGGTTCGACCTAGTTTGTGGTGGAAAAAATGTGTGTTGATTATGTATTGATTAATGTTATTAAGTACAGAATTAAATCAACATTATTAACCAAATGTTTTAACGACTGTGTGTGCACTGGATAGAATACAGCCCTCATTAAAGGAACTCTCCAACATTTTTGTTGTTTTCATGACAAGCAGATAGACACCAATCTTTTGACTGTGTAACAAGGACGAGATGGGCAGAGCTCGCCCACTGCTAATTAGCTTAGCTCAAACACTGGGAGTCAATGGGAAGTGTTAGCCTACTTCTGCCTACAGTCATCAAAGAAACTCTTCAGCAGCTCTAAACGGTCCTGTGTGCTTGTTGTGACTGTTTTTCTACCCCTTTATGTTACTTTACCTTCTAATATCATCTTATTTTCTTCTTCTACTCCTAACCAGAGGCTTTGTTTTGTTGACCTACTTTCACGGTGGTTTGTGCTAGAGGTGTGACATTCAGAAATCAATAAGGGAATCGTATAGTAGTATATAAAATCTTATCACCTCACATCCCTATCAGTAATAACTGAGAAATGTTTTGCACATGTTATATCAGTATTTTTTAGTGCTTAACTAATGCTTAATTGTTCGTTTTGATTTACAAAAAGCGTTCGTTACACATTAGTTACCTGTGTTTCCATAAAGTTTTTTCTTACAGTTCTGTAAAAACTCCTGTTAATTGTTCGGGGAAGTGGAGTTTAAGCTATTAAAGAGAAAAAGAAAAAGTCTCTGGGATGTTGAAACACAGTTTGGTACCTCAGGTATGGCTTCATAGCGCCCGTTCAGCCGTCCTCTCTTTAAAGTGCTCTACAAACAGACTGTCTAATGGCCCTCGTCTTTCAGATCTTTGCTGAGAGGTTACAAAAGCAGCCAGCTCTGTTTTCTCATACCTATGATTTCTCACAAATAAGCTAAGAGTATTCTTTCATGTGGCCTCACATGAAAGAAAAACATAAACACCTGCACACACTGATCATGCCTCTCTGCCTAACGCATACAGACGCACATTAGGACCACACGCTCGCTGTATTTCCAACAAAGTGTGCTCCGAGGCACTTTGATGAGGAGTGAAAGAAAAGCATCCTTGGCTGCTCATATTAAACAAGGTTTGAAGAAAGTAGTCGTTCCTACAAAGAGTTGAATGAAATTGCTGAGCAGCCAAGGCCGGCCAAACAGAATGAATTAAATATTTGCACAATAACAATCTCCAAGGTCTTTTTGTAATATATGAAAGTATTTTCAGCCCCTTTGTTTTATATTTCACAACAACCCCCTTGGACATGAGAGATGTGATTCCAGACTATCTCAAGGTCCTCATTCTGAGCTCCGTGTGCGTGCCTGCAGTGTATCACAGACATGAAGTCCGCTCTGAAGACAATGAGGGATCTTTCAACAAGCCGGGCAATTTCTGCAGATCCATTTAAAACCTCACATCTTGCCAAATTCTCATTAGGCCCTCCTTTCAGAGCCTCTTACTGCTGTATTGATTTCCATTCCCGTTATGTCTTTTGGAAGATTACATTTTCATATAAGTAAAATGTCTACGAGGTTTTCACAGGAGAAGTCGAGACAAGTGCGGTAACCAAAGAGGTGCACTAATGGATTCACTCGACAGAAAGTTCAGTTTTACGGCCAAACTTTTTTGCTATTTTTGCTTGTTTTTGGGATCAGATCGATCCGTGCATACATCGCCTGAAAAGCCTGGTTTGGCTCAGGCCACTGCTCGTTTTGTCAGTGGCACATTTTGAGCTCTGGCTTTCAAAATCAATTAGTCAGATTGTGTTTTACCCAGCGAACAGAAGTGGTTTTATCATTCTAAAGTGAGCTCAGACTTTCTGTATGAATGAAACAGAGGGGTATGAAGTGTTACAGTGTGATGCAGATAACGGAGAGTTTGCCCCCTTTTTTGCCTCTTCACTTTCACATCCATTATGTGTCTTAGTTTAACCCTTGCAGCTTTGTTACTTTCAGTCAGTCTAATTTTTTATTGTAATAATTTCACGTAAAACCTCAATTCTTTCAAGCAGAATCAAGTTGAAGACATTGTTTGTTTCAGGAGAGCCTGGGCTACCAGAATATTTATAATATTATGATATCAGATTGGTGTATTATGAATTTTATAAACACAGAGACAAAACAAAAACTCAAGACTAGAAAGAGCAAACCTCCGCCAAGGTTGCTCACATATTGCTGTTACATCTATAAGCAATAGTTCCATGATAAAGTTACCATCATAATATGATTCATGACCCTGAAAACACACACCTAGCACTTAGAATCATGTTGATATCATTATTAGTTAGACAGTAATTGAGCAAAAACGATTGTTTACTAATGGTGATTATCATAACCATTTACCGACCACGGTTCAGGAGGCAGACACCCTCTCTACCTTTAAGGTTAGACTTAAAACATTCCTCTTTGATAAAGCTTTCAGTTAGGGACCAGCTCATAGTCCATAGTTTAGACATATAGTTAAGATGCAATAGGCTTAGACTGCCGGGGGGATCTGGCACATTGGGCTCTATCCCTCTCTCTCTCACACTCTCTCTCCATATCTGCCTCTGCCCCTTTCTGTTTGCTCCTGTACTCGTCTCTGGCTCTTGTCTTTTAGGTTGCCTGGGATCCTTGGTGGAGACTGCCTGCTGCTGTGGAGTCACGAAGCCTCAATAACTACAATTACAGACATAACACATATTTGGCCATCTCACTCCAGTTCATAATCATTATAGCTGTTAATGTTGATATTAACATGATCTTTCTATCCATGGTTGATACATCTATAGTAACTATCTCTAGCTCCACATGGACATGAGATCCCTCCTGAGAATGAGGTGTCACATCCTAAGAGGTCTACCATTAATACATTTATACTTAACGGAGACAAATATGGTAGGGATGCACTTGTGGTCTGGGCACCCATGAGTTCATCACTACCATAAATTCTTACTTCCAGTAAGACTTTTATTGATTATACTTCTATAAAATTTTCACCACAACCACACAGACATGAGGACCCTCCTCTAATAAATTTGTTTGCAGCAGAAACAAATTTGACGACGACAGGTCTATGATTGGTCCATTGATCTGTCACTAACTTTAGTTCTTACTTTAGTCCGCTTGTCTCCACTTACCTCCCTCCCTTTGCCCACACACCCAACACAGCATCGTGTGGATTTGCTGTTCATCATGAGACTGGGGTCCACATTCAAGATTTCCTGCTGCTTAACAGAAGGTTTTTTCTTGCCGCCATGATGGAGGGATTCATGATTGGCTATATGGATTCATGTTGGGTGTTGGATGTATATATTTGTATTATATGTATATGTGTATTTTTATATGTATATATGTATCTATGCATATATGTGTATCCATAATATGAAGAGCTTTGTGCTCTATTGTAAAGTGTCTTGAGATAACACTTGTTATGAATTGGCGCTATACAAATAAAGATTGATTGATTGATTGATTATCTGGATCACCATTAAAATCTAATCATTTCTAAGTTGGGCCATTACCAACATCTCCTGAAGATTTCAGCAAAATCCATCCAGTAGTTTTTGCATAATCTTGCTAACAGACATATATGCCGGCAAAAACATAACCTCCAAATTTAAGATAAAAAAAAAAAGAACTTACCGAAAAAAACATCAACATATTTACACTTATTTCTATACGTTTTCTACTGTATTTAGGAATTTGTGCCACTTATAGAGCCCATTTTTATCTCAAATGTTAAAATGGATGACGTAACAGTACTCAAGCTTCTTTTTTGATTGTTTTGCGAGAGGATAGCCAACTCTTGTCTCTTGTTGACTTTTGGCTGCTCCTGATTGGACACTATCATCAGGAAAATTAGGCACAGGGCACACTTGATTGGTCGGAAGACTGACAGGAAGTTGTCATTTTCTCTAACGCTCAAGATGGATCTAATAAAACGTCACTGCATATGGAATTGTTAAAAAAGGGGGCCCCCTGTGAGGCATGACCCCTCACATTCTTACTGTCCTGCCTGAGGAAGCAGGTGGACTAAGTCCCTACCCAGGAGGTGGTATGCATGGAGCCCAGAGCCCTATGCGCACCTACTGGGCAGCCTCGTGCCCTGAACATTGTGCTAAATTTTGTGAACCCTTGTCCTGAGACCGTCCATGAAGAGGCAAAAGAGTGAGCCTCACAGCCATCCCAGTAAAGATTCATTGAAAGGTTTCAGAGATAAAACTAAAAGTGAGTGCTACAGCTGATGATCCTGTGGTGTTCGGAGGGCTGATATATTGTGTTTTGCCCACTTTTTGGGTTTTAAGTTTTCCGAACATTCCTTGAAATATTTCCCTTCATGAGCCCTGCTGGTCTGAGGGACACAGACGTGCTCCTGCTCTGTCCTCCAGGTTCTTTTAGAGCTTGGATTTATTCTGCTGTTTGTTTATGTTTGTAAGATTCCTAAACTTGACTAAAAGTGCTATGTAAATAAATTTCTTACTATTATTGTTACTGAGTGAAATTGTAAGTATGATGGTTTTTAATGTGCACTAATTCTCTGTCCTTCTCTCTGCTTGTCTCTCCGTCCAGCTTTGAGGGACAACAGGATCGAGTTGGTGCGTGCGTCGTGGTCAGAGCTGACCATCAGTATCAGCGATGTCACGCTGTCCGATGAAGGCATGTACACGTGTTCCCTCTTCACCATGCCAGTCAGAACGGCCAAAGCCTACCTGACTGTTCTGGGTAAGTTCAGCACCTGAGAGGAACTGTTGCATAATAATATTAATATATTAGTATGCATTATAAACACAGTACGAGCATGTTTGTATGATATTATTATGCTGTATCATCATATTTATGACCAACTGTGTTAAATTGGGACGCTTTATAATTGTAATCCCAAGTTATTATGATGCCATGTATAAAACAAGTCATAAACATATTTACAGTAAGTTATTCTGTGCATAAGGTATTAGAAATTATAAACATTCATAAACCTTTATAACATTATCCTCTGATTTGCTGAAGTATTTCATACTGTTTTCCATTACCATTCATTTCAGGCCTACAAACAGAAAACTAAATGTATGACCATGCAACTTAAATGCAGCAGCTGAAGATTGGATCAAAAGAAGAGCAAACCATGCAAAGCTGCCAAATATTTCTGGAGTGTTGATATTTGAAAATATTACCACATTAAACTTTGAAAATTGTGGTCAAATTTGCAAGGTTTCTGCGATTTCCTGACGTAATCATACGTCTTTATTCACCAATCAAGCTCAGAATCAGAATCATAAATACTTTATTAATCTCAAGGGGATATTTGGTTGTTTCAGTTGCTCTTATACACAGTATAGCTGTAGAAATATCAAATAAAGGCATTAAAATAGATAGGGGCATAAAAAATAAGTAAAAATTAAGAAAGTCGGCTGCAACTTGCAGAATCTTTAAGCTATATCAACATCCTTATGAAGGAAAAAAGTAAGTAACATAAGTTCAAACTTCATGTTTCAACATATTTCATATTTCATTAGAGATTTTAGAAACCAGCGTGGGACAAATAAAAACTGTTCCATAGGCAGCACTGGCATTTGAGCCGTCTCGGTCCTGGAGTGATCAAATGTCTTTAAAATCAGGACGAATGAATCACCCTAGAAGAATGACACATCAGTTAACACAAAGTCAGCTTGATGAGCAAGTTATGAAAGCTGAAAACATATAGCAGCATCGCAAAGCTGTTAAAAAGCTGCATAAAGTGAAAGAAGTTGAAAAAGTGACTAAATTTATGGTTTCAGAACTTTTGTTTAAAATTGAGTCAGTTTTTGAGTTATTTTGGTAAACTCTGTAACTCTATGTATATGTAATCTTGTGAATTTGCTACTTTTAAGTAATACTAAAAATCACCTACTTACTTTTGAGCAATTTTGAGAGATGAAATTAAAAGAAAAAATGTAAAAGAGCTCAGAGAGGCGTGCTGGCAACCAGGCATGACCCACATACATCGGCCCCCATTCACAAGCCCATGCGCTATCTCTCTCTCCAATCGATACAGGCACAAAAATGCCCAAAAAAATAATCTTAAAAAAAATATATAAAATTAAAGGGACTAAAATTATTATTTCAAAACCTTTCTTAAAAATTGTGTCAATTTGGGCTATTTTAGTGAACTCTGTAACTTCATGTAATTTTGTGAATAAACTACTTTTAATTAATATTGAAAAAGCACCTGCTGACATTTGTGCAGTTTTAAGAGCTTCAAAAGGTAAAAGAGCTCAGAGAAGCAAAAGGAGCGGCACACCAGCTGAGTTACAAATCGTCTTTAGCTTAAGCCAACATATGTGCACAATAAAAGCATCCTGTTGTGCCTTCTGGTAATGTTTGTGTTGTGATCGCCCCCCACACAAACATCGTCTCATTTCCTGCCACTAGGCTTATTATACCGCCAATTAGCTTTTGCTAATGTTAATAGATGTTCTACTGCACTCCAGGACCATTAACTGGCTTTCTGCGTTAACAAGCATTCAGTGAATTAGGGACATTAAAAGCTATTGCTCAATAAGGATATGTGGAAAATTATTTTGCAATATTGAACAATAGTTAATGGAGCTTGCCAGGAAACAGAGAGGGAGATTTAATAAACATGCAGCACGGCCGGGTAATGGCCTGTTTATCTGCCACTGTTTCAGGACGCTGTGTGCTGGGAAGGAGGACAAGAAGGAATATGGCCGGACAGAATCCTAAACCATTAAATAAATCAGGCTCACAATAAAGATTCCTCAGGTTTATTTTGATGGAAAAAAAGAAATAATAGGCTTGTTATGAAGCCACGATTAAAAGAGATATTCTAAAAATACAGCTGAAAGGCAGAAAACTGGATTTGGTGTAAGTTTTGGGTGAGAAGTGTTTCAGGATGAAGATAATTGTCATAATGATCTAGTTCAGGATGTGCTGTATGTCCAAACCTGCCAAGGACTGTGGCTTTTGCCATATGGAATTAACTCACTTATGTTGCTATTTTTTTCCTGGACAAAAACCCCAGTAGATGCTTAGAAACAAGTTAATTTAATTATTTTGCCTTTTAAGACAGAAACTTTATTTTAGAACAAACGTTGATAAAGCCATATGCTCCACATGTGATATGATTAAAGTCTCATTTTCATTTTCAATGTTTATTTTGTGTATTTATAACAAAAAGCAGATAATTACAAACAAGCAAAAAGGAAAAATAATACATGAAAATGAGCAGAAAGAACAATAATCTTATATGATTTAGCCCTTTTTTAAAAGACAGTAATTAACAGTGAACAGAATGAAACACAAAACCTTTAAGTCAAATAGCTGCAGGGCCAAGGACGATCTTACTTCCTACCATAAGAAACATGGATTCCATATAAACTTTACCTGAAATATAAAGTATGGAGGCACAGATTCAAAATTAAATACGACTAATGAGTTAGTTACTCACTGAGGTTAATGAAATATTAATTATTTCTTTTTTATTTGATGGGACGATGTGGTTTGCAATAGTTTCATTACAAGACATGAAGCTGATCTGCTGCACAGAGTTTAAAGGGATAGTTCTGTTTTTTTTGTGGGGTTGTGCCACAGTGCCACTGCTCAGTTCTCTCTCTGTTAAGAAACCTCGAAACAGATGCTAATGCTGTATATTACTGGTGAAAGGTGAGAGGGAAACTCACAAATACACAGGGGCTTCACCATGTAGGAGACATTTTTGCCAATAATTACAAATGTGAATGTAGTAGGCTGCCGGAAGGAAAAATCAAGTTCTTAAAGGGATACGGCAACATTTTTTTTTGTTTTCGTGTCTTGAATCACTCCTGAGTCCATGACAAGCAGATAGACAACATTCTTTAGACTGTGTGTCCAGTAACAAGAAAGAGACGGGCAGAGCTAGCCAACCGCTGATTAGCTTAGCTCAAACACTGGGAGTCAGTGGGTATTGTTATCAGAATCAGAATCAGAAATACTTTATTAATCCCCAAGGGGAAATTCGGTTGTTTCAGTTTCTCTTATACACAGTATAGCAGTTGGAAACAACAGATGAGGACATTAGAGTAAACAGTAGCATTAAAAAATAATGAAGATAAAATAAATAAAAATAAAACAAATGAAAAGAGCATAAAAATTACGTAAGTAGTTTGCAATGTGCAGAGTCTTTAAGCAGTATAAAACTTCCTTATGAAGGAAAATAAGTAGAATAAGTAAGTAAAATCTGCTTGTCATCTGCACCATAGTGGTTGACAAACCCAAACCCACAGATAATGAAGAAACAGTATCATGCTGCCATCCCAAGAGCATTCAGGTGTGATTTTACAGAAAACGAGGGAAAAGAACAACTCTCTAAAGACCTGATTTTTATTAAGAGTGTAATAGCAGAGCTCAGTGTGATCACAGTGTCCAAAGGAATTATCTGTGACATCCATTGTTCCTTTTTGCCACCATGCATCAGAAGAATCGAGCTCTCATTCCTTTTTCATGTCTTCAAAACGCTTTTGGTTGTGCATAAATGTCCGTGCATACACACAGACAAATCCATGACGCACAGCAGACTGGTGACACACACACCCACAATCCTCCACGCTCGCCCACATCGTACCTCCACGCACTCGCCGCTCGCACACAAACGGAGAGAAAGATTAAAGCTCTGCAGCCTCCAGCCACCCAAGGGGAACGTGACTGTATAAGATGAACATTGTATTTGATCTGCTCTCGTTCTGTCTGGAAGAAAAACCATCTAACACTTCTCTGAGTCGAGGCGCACTTAGTCATTCACACATCAACACGCGTGCTGCTTAGATATAGTGACGGTTGCTCTTTACTCGCTGAGAAAACACACATTTTATCAGGGAAACATGCGCATGGGAGAATAACAAGCTGTAATATTTGCTGTTAGGATTGTTTGTTCCCTCTAAAGCTCGGATCACAGGGAAACAGGGAGACCTTTAAGCCTGGTGATAAACCTTATGGGAGGTGCTGAGACGGACAAGGCCAGAGTCGGTCAATGGCATTGACTGACGGACCTTTCAGTCACTCAGCCTGAGGCGGGCTTATTGCTCATTGACATCAGAAGGCCAAACACCTCATGCTTAATACACTCATTATTGAGCATTTGCAGGCACATGATATCACTCAGTTATGTGGATGTTGGTGCTGCTGCTGTCAATTATGATGAATTTTAGAAGATAATTACTGCGTAAATGCGTTTTCGAGCCACTGAGGGTATCATTAATGTGGCACAAAAAAGTCATAGGTCTGTCAAAGGAGTTTGGTCGCCTTAAGAAGACTCACAAACAGAAAACGAGAATAGACAAGCCTGAAAAAGCTGCTTTCTGAAGACAGTAGTGTTAATATTGACAGCAATTTTTAGTTTAGTTTTTGTCATAGTCTTTTACCTAAAATATCTTAGTTTTAGTCATAATTTAGTCATCTAAATTGTTTTGATTTTAGTCTAGTTTTAGTTGATGAAATTTCACAACATTTCAGTTGATTCCTTGAATTTCTGAAGTCATGTTTTTCACTTGGATAAAATGAAACATCTAATAACTCTTTATTGAATGCTCGTAAAGTCTGAATGTATAAATGAACAGAAACAAATTGAACTTTTGTGTGAAATGCAGTCACCTTTATTTAGGCTACCTTATTTAGAAAATTGCAGCAGTTAAATATTTCAGATTTAAAATTCAGGAAAAACACAGCGTTCATTGATTAAAAAATAGCTGAATTGGCTTTAATTCCATGTACATTGGCTTAGTATGCTTGAATTTGACTATGCTTAATAACTTTTTTTATGCATTATGATGATGAATATTGTTTTATGCCTAATCTATATTTGCATATTTTGTTTATCGAACATTATTTTTCCCATTTGAGAGTGTCTGAAAGTTTATTAAAATGCGGCCCTCAGGCTGAGAAAAACTGTTTTGTGTGGCCCTTAGGTAATTAACGTTGCCCACCCCGCCGTAAAGACTCTGTGGTGCACAAGGTTATAGGTCCTTGTCTATCTCTGCCTAAAGGTAAAACTACCTGATCAAACTTTAACCCTTAACCAGAGGAGTCTCCAAAATCCAGCAATACTGAAGTGAAGGTGTCTGATCAATATCAAAAAGGCATTTATTTCCATTTCAAAGATTTAAGTCCAATCAGCTGATGAATAAAATATATTCCCGTGTATTTTGTGAGACCCATAATTCAAAGAAACAGTGAAAGTGCTCAGAGAGACGAGGAGTTTCCTCCCTGGTGTTGTGGAGCAGATCCAGCTCAGGGCTGCTGATCTGGCTGTAATCTCCCTGCAGGAGGGCGAGCTGGAGGGGAATTTTCAATAAGGCATGATTGCATTATTGTTACGTAATAACACACTGCTGTGAGCGAATTGGTTTCCATGCCTGTGTTCTTTCATCCGTCTTTCAGGTGTACCGGAGATGCCAGAGATCGATGGCCTGACGAAGCCCGCCATCGAGGGAGACCACATCACTCTGACCTGCATCACTCAGGGCAGCAAGCCCGCCGCCGACCTGCGCTGGTTCAGGAATGAGAAAGAGGTCAAAGGTACGGAGCATATGTTTACGCGGTCTACATCTGTGTCACAGCTACAGCCGCACGGACTGAGAATCAGGGCGGTGCTGTTATTACAGGCATGCACTGTGGGCTTCTGGGTAAAAGGTAGGCGGCTGAAAACAACGTGAAAGGGAGTCATGAGGAGGCTGAAGAGAAACATTTTTACACGTTTTATTACAGCCCGACTTGTCCTGGGGAAAAGGGAAGTAACATTAAACCAGATGTTTGAGGATTGAATTAAAGTTATTTTTTAATTAGTAAGTAAAAGGTGTCAGAGACAGTTCTGGCAGTGGCTTTTCCACAACCCCTGTCAAAGATACAATTCTGGATCACCTGAATGTTCCTGTTTGAGCACAACAAGTTTTGATAACATCACTTAATATTTTTCTTTTATATGAATCACTGAATATTGTCAATGGGATTTCCCTTTTATGAAGTTCATTGTTTTTTTTTATGACGTCAATCTGGATCGGATACAGATGAAATTTACGATAGAGACATGGACCCCATATTATCCTGTGAAATTAAAGCGAATCCTTTAAAAAGATTTTTTTTTTAAATTTCACCCAATGCTAACTTATGGGATTTATTGGAATTTTTGCATCCAGACAAATATACATACAACCACCAAATCAAATCATCTGTAAACTGGGTCATTACCAACCTCTTATGAAAATTACAACAAAATCTGTCGAGTAGTTTTTGTGTCATCTTGCTAACAAACAAACAAACAAACAAACATACACCAGCAAAAACATGACCTCCTTGGCAGAGGTAAGACAGAAAAATTATTTATTTATTTATTTATTCAAAGGAAACTAAAAAGCTTTAAACCAGGTTATAAAAGGAGTACACGAGGGAACAGAATATTAAACAACCAAATCTAAATAACTCTAAATAAGGAAAACTACAAGACAGCAGTGTTTAACAATAATGGGAACTTTTGATCATTCTTCCAGAGGCACATTTGTGAGGCCTGGCTCACAGTCTAATTCATCCCAAAGGTGATCTATGGGGTTGAGGTCAGGACTCTGTGCAGGCCAGTCAAGTTATTCCACACTAAACTGCATCATCCATGTCGTTATGGACCTGCTTTGTGCACTGGTGTGCAGTCATGTCATTGAAAAGGTTAGGATGTCCTCTTTATGGTAGAGGAGCTTAAAGCATAATAGTTTTGAGGAGTTTTGAGGGAAGCTTTTGAAATTTGTGTCCACGACGGAGCACAATAATTAATACTTACATCGTTATAAAAGCTGCAGCCAACTTTCTAGACGTTAAAACAAGTCTAAAAGCCTTTAAGAAAATAAGAAAGTCTTCCTCCTCGCTCGATGAGCCGCCCATCTTGAATGTCTTAACAGTGTCTTTTTATCCAGAACAACTTGTTTCTAATGGAGCAGATTCAGCGAGTGTCCTCTGGCCCCCAGCCCGCCGTGTTAACCTCTCTTGTTATCAGACGGGCCGTTCTGAATCACAACTGGACTACACACCTCATTTTCTAACCTGCTCCTGTGCTGTTCTACTTGATGGACCATCCGTTCTGTAATTGTTTGAACAGGAGAGCAGGGAGAGCGGCTGGGAGAATATTAAAGGAGAGAGACAAAATGAGTTTTAGTCACATTAGTAACATAGTTGCAGAAGTTTATCAACAGCTTTCGTCATGTCACAGCAGATTAAAGGCAAAATGCAAATCAAACTGTCTTTTAACACCAAAAAAAATAAATACTTACCACTGTTTTCAGCTGCCTGATATGACATGTTTGAGAGGAAGACGGATAATCATGCAAAACAGCACTGGGAATATTGTTGCTCATCCTAAATTCCAATTAATTCAGTTAAATCTTAAGTTAAATGTACATTTTAAATGCAGAACACACAGACTCTTCTCAGAGCTCATTTCCCTGCTCATACAAAAGACTAATAAACCACAAAAATAATTTCTGCCAAGGCATGCATGATTTTTTCTACTAACTTTGCATATTAATGTTTTTCTACTCTGCTGTCAGTGCTCAGTTTTTTTTAATAACATACAGCATTAACAAGGTCCATCTTGCTCTTGTTTTTTAATTAAAATAAAAGGTGTTTTATAATCATTTCAGTGTTCAGTATTTGAATGAACTCCTGCTCTAGGTTCATCTAAAACAATGTTTTTTCTGTCATTCAGTCAATTGAGGCCTGAACTTTAAAACAACAACAGGAGCAATTTAGTTTAATAAATCACATTTTACACTGAGGGTAAAACTTTAAAAAAACCTGAACCTTTAATACCAGAAAAGCACTCAGAGAGCGCAGACCTCTGCCAAACAGCTTCAGTCCACTTTGCCGAAAATGGTCCTATCTCGCAGTTTTAAAGAATCCTTGAAACAATTCCTGTATCCGGATGGTAATTCGGATCAGTCCCAAAATCGAATCATTTCTTCCTTATCCCATTCCACACATTTGCTGAAAATTTCATCCACATCCGTCCATAACTTTTCAAGTTATCTTGAACACGGACAAACAGACTAACTAACCAACGCCGGCAAAAACATAACCTCCTTGGCGGAGGTAACAAGTACAACACAATAGGCCCTATTGTATCCGCAAAGTGAAGCACAGCATCATGGGTGGGTCTAGTGGGCCTTATGCAGTCCACTTTTGCAGTTGGTTATATCATGAATCTGGAATCTTAGTTACTAGACAGGCCACAGCACAACTGACCCTTTGTCAAGCTCCGCCCTCTCCAGGAAGTGTGCCTCATTCAAGCCCCGCCCTCCTTAGTAACTGTTACTAGGTTAGATAAAAGTGTTATTGCTGGCCTCCTGCCTTTTTGATAAGATTGTATTCATGTTTAATTACTTTGATTCTTTTTAAAATGTGCCAAGTGAAAGATAAACACAGAACTACAGTTAGGTGCGTGAAGACGAGTCCAAATCTTTATGAATATTTTTAAACAGCTCATTTTACAGCTAGTAAATGACCTGCTGTCGCCTAAGATCAGCTGTTTGCATCAACAAAATACTTTATTATTTACTCTAAATGTTCCAAGAACCAGTGTTAATTTTGACAGCAATTTTTATTTAGTTTTAGTTTTATTCTTTTGCCTAAAATAGCTTTTAGTTTTAGTCCAAATTTTGTCATCTGAATTGTTTTAAATTTAGTCTAGCTTTAGTTGCCGATATATTGGATATATTCCTATCTTGTCCCTACTTTCTACATGACCAAATGAGTTCTGATTGGATTAAGTCTCTGTCGAACATTTTCATCTAGTTTTTATCTGTTGATGATATCATTTATCAGTTAATTCAGTTTTTGTCGATGTGCACTTGTTTTTATTAGTTACTGTCTAGTTTTGGTCAGTGGAAAAAATGTTGACAAAACTATGAAGGAAATAATTAGTCAACAAATTAACACTGCCAAGAACACCAAATATTGTTGGTATTTAAATGTTTTCTCTCTGCAGATTATGTTGAAGCTTTTCAAATCATAAAAAATAGGTTAATTTGTTAAGAATATCTCAAAGAACTGAACTTTTTAAGTTTCATAATTTTTGGTTTTCTACAGAGCTTGTTGACAACAATGATCCAAAACACACAGGAAAATCCAGTGGCTTTAAGTCAAGAGAAACAGCGTGATGCTAACTTTGACATTGGCCTACAATAAGAAAGGGCTCTGTGATTCTGGAGCCAATAGAGGCCCAGCTGTTTGATTATAATTTTGTGATTTCAACATTAAAAACCACAAAAGAAAAATTACCTACACTTTCAGGGATGAGAAAACATTGTAATACAGACATTTTTTGGTACTCAGTAGGCAGAGGCAGGCTAATGCTACCCACTGACTCCCAGTGTTTGAGCTAAGCTAATTAGCAGTGGGCGAGCTTTCCTTGTTCCCCCACGCACAGTTGAAAGAATGGAGTCAATCTGCTTGTCATGGACTCTGGAGTGAGTCAAGACACAAAAATTTAAAAAAAGTTGGCGTATCCCTTTAAGCGCTACTTTTAAATTTAGTCACAGATTACAGCAAAATCCCTGAGGTGCATGTTGACTCTTTTAAATCTAAAATCGTATTTTATTAATAATCATTTTGTTTCTGAGCTTTTTCTTGAAGTTCTATAAAGGAACATGATAGAAACAGAACGCTCATTAATTCCCACCTTTACTAACAGAGCTCTGCTTAGACATGCAGCAATCACAGAGCTACAGAGAAAAGTGCTCTCAGGACATAATGTTCCTCTAATTCAGCTCGAAATATCAACAGGTAGTCGGAGACATCCCTGTGTTTTGATGTTAAGATGGCCTCAGGGGATTACACCTTCCTTGACAGGTGAGACCCTGTAATTCTCTCCTCAATGTGTCACCTGTCTGCCATTGATCTGAGCCTGCTGTAAACTCATATCAGCTTATTATTCATAGAAAAAAAGCTTGAGTCTATCCCTGGAAACTGCAGGAAATGAGTGATCACATTCCTCATTGGTCTTGATTGAATCTCTGATCACGGGGGTGTATTTATGAGTCGCGCATTGAAAGGAGAGCACCGGCATTTTGTGGTTATTTAAAGGCTCGGCGACACACAAAGGACATCCTTGAGATTTTATACAAATGTCAGATAAAGAGATCCTCAGACTCGACGAGAGGAAAATCTCCCTCTGCGTCCGCTCCTCCACTTTTTTCTGCCTCTGCTGAAGCTCAGACGGCTCAGGCTGCTATCTGGCATCCGGGTTTCCCAGGGCCTGAGATCAGCAAGCCGATAAGCCTGAATCGATGCTGGTATTCCTGCAGTTTTTCAGCAGATATCGCCACAACTTTGCATTTAATTAGCCGCAGCGTGGAGATGATATCAGATCTATATGTCATTAGGTTTATCCTCACTTCTAAGTCCTTCATGCAAAAAAAAAGAAGATGTGAAGACAAAATCCCGGCAGGGTTATGTTTCCAACTATGCTAAAGGTCACATCTAATCAAACAAAATCCATGAACTCTTTTGCATTTCCCTCTGTTGTTTCTGAAAGGCGAGTGGCTTTCAGAGGTGAATCAAACGCTGCTCTCTTGTCAAACACCTGACTTCCCCGACTCGTGGGTGTCTGTTTTTAATTAGCACTTTACGTAATTCAGGACGTGTGTAGCAGAGGAAAAGTCCATTTTTGAGACTGACTGACACTTTTGCATATGCACATTTATGCTTCTTTCCAGCGTGCTTGTCTCTGTTGCTAATTGCCTCGCTTTCTCACAATAATCATGAGGTGTGGATTATTATCTGGACACAGTGGATTTGAAATGTCACATGTGACACTTATTTAGAGTTTATTTGCTTGTTATTGAAGTGGAGGAAAGAAAAGAGGATGAAACCGTCCCCTTTTTCTATAACTGCTGATGTTTTGATGTGAGACAGAGGGAGGAGGGGGAAATCAGCCTGTGTCCAGAGACCCCCATCCTCAGATAACCCAAAAGTACAGATTGATTAATGAACAGGGTTTGATTGAAAATAACTTTGAATCGGCCTGAAATGGGAGGCGCTGCAGACAAGGGTGCAAAATTAACTACCAAGGTATTTCTGACTTTCCAGCCAGTGTTATGATATTATTAATGAAATCTTTGTAATGTGAAGATTAACTTTTTCTTTGAGGCTCCAGGACAGTAAGTTTGAGGAAATTTGGAAGAAGTTGAAAACTTAGATTTTCCCAAAATGCATGACTTTTGTTTAAAAAAATAACACATCTGGATTCAGATCAACACCAAAATCAAATCACTTCTCCCTTGTGCCATGAAAAACTAATTAAAATTAGTTCTGAGCTTTTGTGTGGAAAACTGTCTCCCAATGTCAACAAATTTTTTAGAAGCTTCCTGGATCTGCATCCAGATTCGGATCACTTATTCACTTTTCCCTCTTGTCATGAACAACATGCACTGAAAAGTCATCAGAATCTGTTCTGAACCTTTAATATTATTAGTGAATAATGTGGAAGACTGCCCTGTCTCACCATGTATGCAAATCCTTCAAGAAATTTCTGGATTAGAATTTGGATTTGGATAAATCACCAAAATCAATTTACTTCTCCCTTATGCTATGACCAACATTTCCTTAAAAATGGACCCCAATCCATTGAAAACACAACTTCCCTTGCCCATTTTTACACATCTAATAACTCTTTATTGAATGCTAGTAAAGTCTGAATGTATAAATGAACAGAAACAAATTGAACTTTTGTGTGAAATGCAGTCACCTTTATTTAGGCTACCTGGCAGAGCATCTCAGTTACAATACCAGAACTGACAACAAACAGTGAACCTGCTCTACATGAATATATCAATTCATAAAGAGAGGAGCTCTGATTGGATCGCTCCACAACTTATCCCACCACCACCAAGCTAAGGCAGCAACTCATACAACCTTTCCACTCAACCAAAATAGCAGTGATTGGACATATTCCTAACTTGTCCCTACTTTCTACATGACCATATTAGGTCTGATTGGATTAAGCCTCTGTCAAACACTTCAGTCTGTTTTTTTTTTTTTTGTTGATGAAAATGTCAGTTAATTTAGTTTGAGTTTTTGTCCATGTTGTCCAGTTTTCGTCAGGGTAAAAAAAGGTCAAAACCTATGACGAAAATAATTAGTCAACAAAATTAACACTGGTAAGCATTTCTTTTAAAAATTATGTAAAGTCCTAATCTTAGTCTAAAAATAGATAACGTAACATAAAGCAGTAACAAAAAAACGAGTCACAACAAACACACAGGGCCATCTAGGGTTGCTGAAGAGTTATCTGATGACTGTTGGCAGAAGCAGGCTAACACTACCTACTGACTCCCATTGTTTGAGCTAAGCTAATTAGCATTGGGCAAGCTCTGCTCATCTCTTCCTTGTTACTGCACACACAGTTGAAAGAATGGTGTCTACCTGCTTGTGATGGACTCAGGAGTGAGGCAAGACATGAAAACAAAGAAATGTTGGCATATCCTTTTACAGCAGCATAGTTTTGGGACAAAATCAAAGTGCCTCATTGGCGACTAGTGTGTTACTGTAGATAAAGATTTAAACATTAAGAGACACTTTAAAGAAAATCCCTGAGTTTTGGCATGTGGTACCAACAGGCGTCGGAGTGTGCCTTAGCAAAATTACAACTCAACTGAGAGCAGCAACCATCATTGAGCTTTACCCTTCTCAGAAGCCAAAGGCAGTCGCTGCTTAGGCCACGCCCATATTTGAACCCGCCTGTCCACGCCCTCCCTCCGCTGTCCAACCCGTCTCCGTTAATAAGCATGAACAGAAGGGGAGATGCGTGTTTATTCTAATGCATGCACGCGACTGCAGGTGTGAGCGAGTGCACTTGAAGTGTTCATCACCCTGACAGGATCAGGGTGTGTTCGATGTGAAAAGCCATCTGAATGTGGCCGACCGTGCTGGGAATAAATGACAATTGTGACATATTGGTGTGGGATCTGGGGGAACGGAGAAGATTATATTACCGGCAGAGCCACTGGAGCAGTCCATCACCCGTCTGCATGCAGCGAGCGGACACCCTATGCTAAGTGTGTGCGAGCAAAACAGGCAGATGGAGGAGACAGCTCGCGTGTACAGGCGTAAGCTTCGGTGTGTGCGTGGAGCAGAATCCAATATTCCTACTTCGTCTCTTTGTCCCTCAGATCCCCTCAGTCCCCACCCAGTAATGATATATTTCTATCTCAGTTACACACCGCAACCCAGGGAGACCTCTGCCAATATCAGCACATGTAGCACTTGTTTACACACCAGTGAAGCAGAGGGAGCCGTGTGCCGAGCGGGCAGAGGCAGAGATGAAATGAATATTTATTTGGAATAAGGGCGGGGATGTTCGCCATGGAGCTGGTATTATCATACTCTCTGACCTAAACTGTGGAGGTTATTGCTTCCTCATGTTACGTGATAACTCTATTCCAAGGGGGCTTAAGGGGGAGAAAACACAGATTTAATTCAAATTCCCCGGCAGTCGCAGCCCCATCCTGTTGTCAAACTTGTTAGTCAAGGACAAGGAACTATTACTGCGGATCTTCTGGCACCATTTTAGTCAGGTTGTTGTCTGCTGACTTTTGTGTGCGCTATCACTCAAGTGTCCCCGCTCCAAGAGTGGCAGAACAACCTTTTGAAAAAGTGCCGTCTATTTCTTCATTTATGGGTAATTGTCCTTGACGGCTGCGAGTGAGAACAGAATACGGGAGCCGTCATTATTTCGAGGTTTTGTCTGGAAAGAGCTATTGAGGGAAGTGAATGGGCGAAAGCTCCTGGAGCTGATTACCAAGATTCTTGAGTGGGTGAGACTGGCGAAAGTAAAAGGAGAATTAATTTCAGGAGGAATTTGAAGAAGATTTCAAGCCACGAGAAAGTAGAATTTCAGGCCTGTTTTACAGCCTTGAGCCTTTTGTTCCTGTGGAGAAAGCGCCATCACTGGTGTTGTAAATTTATGACTGGTTATTTACTGTTTTTTTTAAGGCAAAACTGTGTTTCCACTGTTTTGTTCTAAGTGATGACTGGTTTTTCACTGGCTTTGTAAAGAACTAACTGAGTTTTACTGGTACCATGAAGTGATAACTGAGTATTACTGGTTTTATAAAGGTAACACTTGGTTTTCAGCAGTTTTGTAAAGTCAAAACAAGGTTTCCACTGTTTTTTTTTAAGTAATGACTGGTTTTTCACTGGCTTTGTAAAGTGGTAAGTGGGTTTTTCATCAACTTTGTAAAGTTAAAACTGTGTTTTCATCAGCTTTTTGAAGCCAAATGTGGGTTTTCACTGTTTTTTTTAAGTGATGACTGGTTTTCACTGGTTTTCTAAGGTGATCACTGGTTTTCCATTGGTTTTATACAGTGATAACTTGTTTCTTACGGGTTTGTAAGTCAAAACTGGATTTCCACTGTTTTTTGAAGTGATGACTGGTTTTTCATTGGATTTGTAAAGTGATAAGTGGAGTTTTCATCAACTTTGTAAAGTTAAAACTGTGTTTTCACAAGTTTTGCAAAGTCAAATGTGGGTTTCCACTGTTTTTTGAAGTGATGACTGGTTTTTCACCGGTTTGGTAAAGTTAAAACTGAGTTCACACTCTTTTGTTAAGTGATGACTGGTTTTTCACTGGTTTGGTAAAGTTAAAACTTGGTTGTCACCAGTTCAATTAAGTCAAAACTGAGTAACACTCTTTTGTTAAGTGATGACTGGTTTTTCACTGGTTTGGTAAAGTTAAAACTTGGTTGTCACCTGTTCAGTTTAGTCAAAGCAGGGTTTCCCTTGTTTTTTTAAATGATGACTGGTTTTTTACTGGATTTGTAAAGTTAAAAACTGAGTTTTCACCAGTTTTGTAAAGTCAAAACTGAGTTCACACTCTTTTGTTAAGTGATGACTGGTTTTTCACTGGTTTGGTAAAGTTAAAACTGGGTTGTCACCTGTTCAGTTCAGTCAAAACAGGTTTTCCACTGTTTTTTTTAAGTGAAGACTGTTTTTTCACTGGCTTTTTAAAGTGATAACTGAGTTTTTATGGGTAATTGTCCTTGCGAGTGAGAACAGAATACGGGAGCCGACATTATTTCGAGGTTTTGTCTGGAAAGAGCTATTGAGGGAAGTGAATGGGCGAAAGCTCCTGGAGCTGATTACCAAGATTCTCGAGTGGGTGAGACCGCGGCGCTGTGGTGAAAGTAAAAGGAGAATTAATTTCAGGAGGAATTTGAAGAAGTTTTCAGGCCACGAGAAAGTAGATTTTCAGGCGTGTTGGACAGCCTTGGATTCTGCTTTAAGTCTGTGTTGAGACTACATTTATGTGATCAGCCTCCCTGGAGTGCAGTGGATCAATGGCCATTAAAAATGTAATTTCAAGATGGCTCCTGCAAGTCACATCGCCATGAATAAAAGATGCCTAAGTCACAGCCCTCTTATATGAGCAGCAGGGAGAGAAACACATCCACTTGTGCACATTTTGATGTTTTTGAGCTCATGCTGATGGAGATTTATTCAACTCATGTGCGATATGCCCCCATACCATGGCAATAATACTCTTAAACTTTTTAGAGTTGCATATTTTTCTAATTAAATGTAGTTTTATGTAGAAAAGAGATTCTTAAAGGGAAGTTATATAGATTTATTGCTTGATTTATTGATTGATCGATTGATAAATCTGTTCAAAAAGAACCAGCACAGGAGCTAGTTAACTCATTTATTCAATCTAGGTTTTATGAAGGTCGTTCTAGTTTTAATGACTGTTTTTTAACCCTCAATTTTTTTTTACCTTATTTTTTTGTTGAAACCATATTTTAGATATTAATGTTTGATGTTTTAATTTAATTTGTAGTATTTAATTGTATTTCTATCCTTATCAAATTATTTTCTTTCATTCTTTTAACATGTTTTATGTATTTTTAGATTTTTATTTATTCTTGTCTGTTGATTTTTAGTTGAATTGCTTTGTCTTTTCTCTTGTTTCTTTTTTAAAAATACTTTTATCTGTCTTTTTTATTTTTTATTTTTTTTACATTAGCCATTCTGGTGGGCATTAGTCTCCAAATCCTTCTTGACATCCTACCTATTATTATATATATATATTTTTTTTCCGTGGAATACTACTAGGTAAATGAACCACTGCGGAGTATTTATTGGCTAAGTTGTTAAAAATAAGCATGATTATATTGTTATTGCTTTTAATATTTTGTCACTTTTCTGCCTCCATGTAAAGCACTAGAATTAATTTGTTTGAAATATGCTACAGTATATAGAAATAGTTTGATTGATTAATGAAAGTTACTTTGATTTGTGAAAATTATCTTGATGAACAGAACATTTTTGGCCACTGAGCTAATCCTCAGTAACTCAAGAATCATCTTCAGGTACACAGATATTGCAGAAAACTCTCTCAGATTCCTCACCACCTCGACGTTCCTCCTCTTCAAACTCGTTTCACCTTGATTTAATATGCCCGAGTGAAGGTGAGCCTCACTTAGCCCCTGTCTGTGGTATCAGAAGAGTTTTTGATCAGGTTAACAGACTCAGACTTGTGGCCAAAGCAGAGATCAGACTGCTAGTCTACAGCTATTACCAGCAACACCATCGAGGTGGAGCAGCTGTCCGGCTTTAAATGCCAAGGCCAAAGCTCTCCTTCTGAGGGCAGGTTGAAAAAGAAGCTCACGTCTCCGTGACCTCACTGTAGACGCCTCAAGTTGTGAAGGCCGTGGGACTTTTGTGTCTGCCAGGTGCTGATAGAAACTCTCTGGACGGTTAACAATGTCTTCCAGGTTGTTCGAGGGTTGCCAACAGGTCCAGCTCACTCCCTGGACTCTGAACAGAGGCCAGAATAAGTGAGAAGACAGTTAAGGGAACAATATATCATGTCCTCACCTCAGAGGAGTTCAAGCTGCTTGTGTGTTTTAACCCTTTAGTGTCATGAAGTCTGGGGTAACAGGACACTTTCGGCCAAATCCACAAAGAGTAAAGTGCACCTGCTGACAGCGCCTTTACTTAAATATGTATTCAGATTCTGAATGTGTCCTTCCACGGCATCAGGAAGGCCTTTTTGAAGGTTTCTGTGTGAAATAAACCCCCCAGAAATCCTGTATAGCAACTTGGATATGACTTTGACGTTGACAGCTGCCATTGTTATTTAGTGCAGTCTGTCATTTGTCTGTCCAAATGCTTTCAGGGGGCGGGGCTTAGTGATGGATCGATTATCAATGCCAAAGCTCAAGACATCTAATGCTGTCCATGCAGCCCTGAAGTCTTTAAAACAGTCATTAACCACCTGATATGAAGTCTCCCCTCAGTAATCAGAGAAATAAATATGTCTGGATGTCAGTCGTCAGTCAGCCAAAGTAAATAAAATGTCTTTCAGTGTGACCTTAAACTTTTTATTGCCTAAAAAGCCTCTGATGCAGCCTCCACAGCAGGTCCATGATGGAGCAGCCCGACAGTCATTCAAGTTTAAACTAAACTTTAGTTTGTGTGAACTTGTGGTGTCAACTTTGCCATCTGTTGATTTGGCACCGACTCAAATAAACGGTGACTGGGTTTTCACTGGTTTTGCAAAGTGATAATTAGATTTTACTGGTTTTGTTAAGTGATAACTAGATTATTACTGGTTCTGTAGACTAATAACTAGGTATTCACTTGTTTTTTAAAATGATTACTTGGTATGATTTTGTACTATGATAACTGGGTTTTCACTGGTTTTACTAAATGATAACTTGGTTTTCACTTGTGTTGTAAGGTGATAACTGGTTTTCCAGTGGTTTTGTGCATCTTCGTCACTAGTTTCCCATTTTGATTTGATTATGTATTTACTGATTCAATATCATGATGAAACAGTGAGCTACACAAGGCTACCTTTAAGATAAAAAATCTTTTTATTATACAGATGGCTTTTAAAATCAACTGAAACAAAATATATGTTCATTACAAACCAAAATAAATATATTTCATAGGTCTGATTTTCCAAAAATTGTTTTTTTCTTTCTTTAGAAGCAAAAGCTGCAGTGTAGCAGCAGCCTCTGCAAGATTTAACAGTTATTGACTGCCTCTGCATCAATGCATCTTCATCTACATCTGCATCTCAATGCATCAGTTATTATTTTTAAGTTCTCTATGAGGCAAAGTATAAAGTTTAGACTATGTTAACTTGAGCTTTGGTGTACAAGTTCAAAAATGCAACAAGATCCTGAGTCTGAGGAGACATTTGTGCAAATTTTACATACATCCTGTAAAGTTTTCCTTACACCATAACCTTGAACACTGAGCTTTGACCTTCTTGTCCTAGTAAGCTCATTTATGCACCCAAGTGAACATTTATTCAAGGTTTAAATAAAATCTCTATCTACGGAGACAACCCCAGAGCACAGAGGAGACTTCAGCACAGCCATCCGACTCCATCTGGTAACATATGGGACATAGTCTTATTATCACCACCCCCACCCACAGTGTTTCCATTGTCCCTGCCTGAGAAAATTGTTTTAAATCCAAGCTGGGATGCAGTTCAGGTATGTTGAGTCAGCCCTCCGACCCACGCTGCCAACATTAATCAGCCCCTGCTCTGCTGGTCGTGATTCTTCCTCAGTGCTCCTCCGTTTCTCTTCCCTTTCTCCTTCTGTCTCCTGTCCCTTTTCCCACTGAAACGGTATAAAAGGGTCAGAATCTTACATTTTTATGCCTGTCATTTCCATTTCTAATCCTCCAAGGCTCACTGTTGGCTCCGACGCAGCGCTCCGAGCGTCCACCCACAGCACAATGAGCCACAGTCGCAGCCAAACACAGCCGGGCCGCAGGTGGTTTGAAGGTGCCATTTTTCTACATACACAAAAAAAAGAAAATGTCAGCGTGCACCTCAAGAGAGAGACATTTTGTTCACGTTAAGATGACAACACTTTTGCTCAAGCCACGTAAATCTTTGTGGACCACCGTATTAAACCTTTGATTTGCTCAAACAAGCTCTTGAATAAGATTTAAGGAATAAATTAAAACATGAAGGCCTTTTTGTCTTTCCTCGCCAAAGTGTGACATCCTAAAGGGTAAGGACCAATGTAGAAAAGGAGATAAAGGCAGTATTTTGTGATTATTTGACTTAAAAAGATTGAACACAAGCAGCCACTTTTAGATCTAACACACAATAAAGAAAGGTCAGTGATTTTCAAAAAGACTTGTTTTAAGTTTGCCTGCTCGCTGAAATGGAAATTAATCAAAGGATTAAAATGAGGTTATAATGTTTATCGTAGGGGTGCTGGTTTGGTGGAGTGGAAAGCAACCAGGCAAGTCCCATATATATGCCTCTGCAGGCCAGGGTTCAAAACCAGCCTGTAAAGTGCCTTCCCCCTACTCTTCTTCGCCCCCTCTTACAACCCTATCCACTGTCACTCTCTCTCATCTCAATAAAGGCACAAAAATACCCAGATAATAATGATAATAATTATCATAAAGTCACTGAAACTATCAGGAGTGTATTTGTTTTCATCTCAAGTCCTCATATCTGGCTGCAAACTCACGACAAAAACATGTTTGAGGAGAAAAAAAGGAAGTCAAACAGCTTCCAGCTAAAACAATCAATGAAGAAGAAGCAAACAAACAAAACACACAAAGAAGAGATGTTCAGCATTAGCTACAATCCATCCATCATCTGTACCACTTATCTACTGCTATAGCTCATTTTACACCTTCACAGATGTGCAGGTTACCCATGCCATGGGCACTGACACCCCCCCATACCATCACAGATGCTGTCTTTTGACCTTTGCTCTGATAACAGTCTGGATGGTCCTTTTCCTCTTTAGCCTGGAGGACACCACGTCCATGATGTCCAAAAACAGTCTGAAATGTGGACTCAGACCACAGCAGACTTTTCCACTTTGCCTCAGTCCATCTCAGATGAGCTCGGCCCAGAGAAACCGGCGGTGTTTCTGGGTGTTGTTGATATTTGTCTTTGTCTTTGCATGGTAGAGTTTGACCTTGACCTTGTAGATGTAGAGATGAACTGTGTTAACTGACGATGGTTTTCTGAAGTGTCCCTGAGCCCACGTGCTGATATCCTTTACAGAATGATGCTGCTTTATAATGCAGTGCTGCCTGAGGGATCGAAGGTCACAGGCATTCAGTGTTAGTTTTTGGCCTTGCCACTTATTTGGGAAGATTTCTTTGGATTCTCTTAATCTTTTGATGATATTATGGACTGTAGATGATGAAATCCCTGATTTTCTTGCAATTGTAGGTTAAGAAACATTGTTCTTAAACTGTTGGACTATTTGCTCACTCTGTTGTTCACAAAGTGGTGAACCTCACTCCATCTTTGCTTTTAGGGATGCTCTTTTTTACCCAATCATGACACTCACCTGTTTCCATTTAACCTGTTCACCTGTGGAATGTGTTTTTTGAGCATTCCTCAACTTTCCCAGTCTTTCATTGCCCCTGTCCCAGCTTTTTTGGATCATGTTGCAGGCTTTTAATTAAAAAACAACAAAGTTATTCAGTTTGAACATTAAAAATCTTGTCTTTGTAGTATATTCAATTGAATATAGGTTGAAAGTGTTTGCAAATCATTGTATTCTCCTTTTACATTTCACACAATGTCCCAACTTCATTGGAATTTGAGTTTGTATGTTGATATATTGAAATATGCAGTGAGCTACCTAGTCCTGTTGCTGTAGTCTAGCTTTTTCAGGGTGTAGCTTTAGTTTTGTGAAGCAGATTTTCTAAATTGTAGATCACAGATGGCTGTAAAATCTGTTGAAAATATTCAAGCTAACAGAGATACTCGACTAAGAATAAATGATGCAGTTCGGTTCAGTTTTTTAAATTAAAGTAGACATGTTAAAGTTGCCAGATGCAGTTGGTTTAAAGTCACTCACTTGTGGATATATGAAACATAACTCCCCCCTCATCTTCATCAGTTTCAAAAATAAATCGGTGTTTGTGCTTTTAGCTCGATTTGTATTTTGATTGACAGCCAGAGTTTAATGGCAGTTGGATGTCAGCTGTTCCTTTCAGCTGCACTCTAAGTGTGATCAGATATTTATAGGGCAATTATACCCTCACACAAACACCCTGATGCACACACGTCAGTGCCGAGTGGTCGCAGATTGAAGCATTTTAACAACGAGGTTTAACTTTGAGTTAAACACTCATTATGTTATCACAGCAAATCCTCCAAGACTTTGGACGAACTGATGAAGTTAATTAAGTCAGGCAGGCAATTAAAATTAAAAGGACATGCTGCTGTTGCCTAAAGGATATTTACTACCAGATACATTTATTCATGTATGTATTTTTCTGTTTTATTGATTTTACTATTTTCATTATTGTCATTTGCATTTACCTAGGTATAATTATTATTATTAATTCAATTTTTGTTTATTTTTTTTATTTTTTGTTCTGTTTTTTTGAGTTATTTAATCATTTTCATGTCACGTATATATATATACATTTTAACTGTTATTCATGTATTTCATTTGCACAATGTGTAGAACTTTTCTTTCTACAATTGTCCCTTCTGGTGCTATTATTAATGTTATCATGTACTGTAATTTCACGATTATAACATGCTTTTTTTGCCCTTAAATAAGCTCTAATTTTTCGGGTGTGTATTATACATGAGTACAAGCAAAATACTTACCATATTTTGTCTCACCAACATCGTGATTGCAACATATTTGATACATAAAGCTGAAATATAACAGGCAAACACAGAGCACTGCCATCTTGTGAGCAAGGGGATGCAAAATCGCCGTGCTGTGGTTGGTCGAAGACATCGGTACGTTGATAGCTGCTCTCTGATTGGTCGGTACACTACGACTGAGCATGTTCGGGCAGAAATCGAGTAACTGGGCATACGTGAAGCAAAAGGTGTTTCTGCATCCACTTCAGAGAGAAAATTGTGTGCAGTATTTGTTGTGAAATTACTGAAATTTCATTGATTAAAACTTTGAATAAAGGTAATTTTTTAGTTGTCTGAGAGAGTAAGGTTTGGGCAAAATTTGAGAGCATGTTATATTTGAATACAGTGTTTTTCCAGGCAAAAATCATGAAAATATGGGGTGTGTATTATAATCAAGAAATTACGGTTTATACTTTTTTATTATCATTTTTATTTATTTATTGAGATTTGCCATTATTATTATTATTATTACTATTATTGTTATTGTTTACTCTTAGTGAAATCTTTATTATTATTATCTCTTATTAAATATGGGCTCACTTCTATCATTATTATTATCATTATTATTATTATTGTTGCTTTTTAAGGGGGGCTTCCAGTGGCTGGTAACTGGCTGGAAGTTTGCAGGAAACTGTCTTGGAGGGGAATTAAAGAGGCTGAATTTGTACAGGGAGGTAATTTTGCAGGCACAAAATAAAATGCTTATTTTAGTTTTTGAAAATGTTTGTATTAATTTACCTCCATAGAATCTCACAGAATGTGAAAACTCGCTCTGGACTTCTTCTATAGGAATTTTTCAGGAATAAGTCACATTGCTGTTGTACACTTGTTTCAAACTTTTAATGAACATTTAATGGGAATGTTTGTCTATGCATTATTTTTTGGGACTATCCATTTAATATCCCTGCTATTGCTGTTTGCTGCTGCGTTGGTGGCCATTTGCCTCGAGGTTATTTTTGCATGATGCTGTTTATAAGAAAGAAAATAATCATTTTTTGGTTCTCAGGAGCTGCATTGTGTTGCTTTCAGTCTCCAAAGAGTCATTCTACATGAATGATAAAGCTAATAATATGACTCATTTTATCTCAGAGTATGAGCTGGATTGAATCTCCATTATGTTTATTAATACCGGGACCTATTAACCCCTTAATAACTCAATTTAAGAATATTAAGTGATGCAAAAACAGGCCCAAAAATGAGGTTTAAAGTGGAAAGAAACAGAGCAGAGGCAAATATTCAAGAAGATGAACGTGGAATAACTATTAAAAACAGAAAGGGGAACATTTGCAACTCCTAAAGCACGCCATCATATTAGAAATTCAAGATCCTCTCCTCTCTCTCCAGCCCTCTGCTCTTTTCCCCTTCCCTTTGTCTCCTGCATCGTCTTTCTTCCGTGTAAAGAAAAAAACTCAACCATTTTCATTCTCACCCTCCTGTTGTCAGGATGGATGTTGCTAACGCTGCAGACCTGTCAGTCATTCATCTCTGGGGGAGGCGGGCTCATCGGCCCGGCTTGTGGGGAAAGTGACTGAGCGGGATGGTTTGATTGGCAGGATGGAGAGGGAGAGGAGACAGTGGGGTGGGATATACTTGGAAAGTGGAGCAGATGAGCGCAGAGGAGAGGAGGATATGGAGCGTAAACAGTCTCTTTAGGAGGAGCAAACAAAGGCGGCCGGCATGAGAGGGAGAGAGAGAGGAGGCTGTGAAGGTGCTGACGCTTCCTTCACTGAGGAAAGAAAAGACTGCACAAAGCAGGGCAGCACCTGAATGCAGAGACAGGCCGTGATAGCTTAATCGAGTAAAGAAATGAGTCGCACTCATTTGAAACTTATTAAAGACTGAGGTTTGATTTGACACTGTCCTACTGTCACAACGTTGTCACCAGAAACAGAAAGATTTGTCCTTTACACTTTCAAAATCCCTCCGCTTCTGCAATAACGACTGAAAACGCGGTAGCGTGCATGTCAGGCCAGTAGGTGGTGATGTAGGTTTACAGTGAAACAGCAGTGTTACAACACACATACACTTTCCGGTGTAGACAGACTTTTCATTAACAACAATGGCGAGTGGATGCACGAAGACACAGGAGTCTCTTGTCTTGACAACAAATCTGTCTGGATATTTCTGTCTCGATAATAAACCGAACATATTAAGCAACACACGTTGCTTGGTAGTCGGCCATAGCTGTTGTTGTTGTTGTTGTTCCTTAGGTGAGCGCGCAACTTTTATCTGAGAGAGTGCTGCGTATGCACCGTGCATCACTGTTTCCCGGACAACGCAGATTCCTGTTTACACAGAGACAAAAACGAAAAAGGGACAACAGAATTTGTACAGAATTGCGCACTGCATTTTCATATCAACACCTCCATGTTCAGAAAAGAGCAGAAAGAAGAAAACATTTCTTATATTTGACTGTCCCCTACTTGAACAATTAAAAAAGAAAAGATGGTCTGACATTACATACAGTTTCCTACACCTCCAACACTATCATTATAACAACGACAAAAACAATCAAAACAAATACAACAAGACAAAAAAATAAAATAAATTTAAAAAAAAACAGAAAAGCACTCAGTGGCTTTTTCACAACCTCTGTATAAGATACAATTCTGGATCACCAGATCCAGAATAGAGCCATGGTCTGAACCAAACTCAGCACATACGTGGAGGTTGTTATCCTGTATGAACACAACACGTTTTGGGAACATCACTTAATATTTTAATTTGATTTTAGTTACTGAATGTCCTCAATGGGATTTCCCATTATAAAGTTCAATGTTTTTTTGAGGCGTCAGTCTGGATCAGAACCAGGTGAAATTTACCTTGATGATAGAGACATGGACCTCATATTATCCTGTGATATATGAAGCAAATCTGTAAAAAAAAAAATGGCAGAGATATGATTTCTCTTTAATGCTGCCCTATGTTTTTGGTTTCTAAGTTAGACCATTACCAACATCTCCTGAAAGTTTCACCAAAATCCCTCAGTAATTTTTGTGTAAGCTTGCTAACTAACAAACAAACAAACAAACAGACAAACAATCGCCAGGAAAAACATAACCTCCTCGGCAGAGGTAATTAAAAAAGAAAAGATGGTCTGACATCAAATACAGTTGATTTTCAATAGCCCACACAAACAACACTTCGATTGTACCAACAAAAAAAATCAAAACAATTGCAAACAATTTAAATAATAAAATAACCCATTTAAGTACAAATTCACAAGTTCAAAACAATTGATCATTAGCATTCACTTTCTTTACGAGTGCATATTGGCATTTTTTTTCCATTTGTCCATTTATTTAGATCAATGGGTATCTGTACAACCCTTTAAATCCTGTATTTGGGAATTATATATTTTTACACGAACAACTGAAATACACATTTGCTTCAAAGTAGTCTGAGAAACTTGGTGCTTAAAATCAACTCCTTCCTCTGATTTTCATCTTCTGAGGTAAACACAAATAGCTTTTTTAGGTTTTCTGGTAAATCTCTGTTTTTGGCTTTAAACATAATTATTTACCTCCGCCAATTAATTTATGTTTTTGCCAGGGTATGTTTGTTTGTTCGTTTGTTTATTAGCAAGATTATGAAAAAATTATTAGACAGATTTCGCTGAAATTTTCAGGAGATGGTGGTGATGGCCCAACTTAGGAATTATTTGGTTTTTGAGGTTATACGGGTATTTGTCTGGATGCCAAAAAATTCCAAAATTTCAAAAAATCCCATAGGTTAACATTGGGCGGATTTTAAAAAGTCATATCTCTGCCTTTTTTTAACAGATTCGCTTCCAATTTCACAGGATACCATGGGGTCAATGTCTCTATCATCAAGGTAAATTTCATCTGGATCTGATCCAGATTGACATAAAAAACAAAAAAACTGAACTTTGTAATGAGAAATCCCATCTGCAACATTCAATAATTCATAGAAAATCTGAGTTTGGTCTGGATCCTGGCTCTATTCTGGATCTGGTGATCCAGAACTATATCTTTTACAGCGGTTGTGGAAAAGCCACTGCTGGAACTGAGCTGCTTGACGGAGGTCTGCGCTCTCTGAGTGCTTTTCTAGTTAGTAATGTCGTGAGTTCTGTTATCTCTGTAAGTATCAATAACCCTGATTTAATAAATGAACTATTAGTATGTTCTAAATTTGACTTTGTGGACGATTCTGTGGATGCAGGCATGTTGTAGGCAGACAAACAGACCTGTTGGATAAACGTGTTGAGATGCAAACGCCTTCATACGAGTGCTTTATGAAAAAACATGAAGGTTAAAGCCAATCCTGCTCATTTACAGTCTGGAAGAAGATGGGCAGTTTCTGTTTCATAATGCAAACTTGGCAGCGGCTGAAATTTTGGAGAACTTGGATGGCAAGTGTGTGGGCCGCGGCTCCTTCAGAAGTTGGCAGAAATAATCAAATCTCATCTCCTTTATAAACACATGCACAGCTCTTCAGCAGTTCGACGGGAGTTTGTGAAAGAGTTATCAAGTTTTATCTTATTTATGGTAAAATCACAGGAACAGTAAGATTAATGTGTTCATAGATGCACAAACAGAATCATTGTTTTGGAGTTGGAGCTGTTGAAAGACTTGGCTTTAGAGCGCTGGCTCCCGGAGGAGGACAGACTGTTATTTTAGACATTCCCATATAGTTTTTTGGCCTGCTTATAAACCCCTCTGTTTTAGCTCTGCTCAGAACAGGCTGTTTTGGTGCAAGTCTTTATTTGCTGTCTCTTGAGAAGCTGTCATGGCTTTGCTGTGCTCTAGTGTTTATTGCGGTTGCACAAACATGTCAAGATATGTCTCTTCATCTGGAGCCATCTGTTAGCTGAAAAAATGGAGCAAGTGGCAAAAAGGGAGAACAGGAAATGTCAAGTGTTTTGTTTCTTTGCTGTGCTAACCCCACACTTGAACGGTGCACTAACGCTGAACATTAAACAGGTTTCCACTCAAAAGACGACCAGACCATTATTCCTTCTTTTCCCCTTTTTTATTTTTCTTATTTTTTTGTTGCCCAGAGTTATGCAGGAATCCTTGGAACAGGTGAAACAGCCTCTTTTCTTTTTACAGCCCCTTTTCACAGCCTCTTTTTACAGCCTCTTTTTACAGGTGAAAAACCTTAAAGACAAACAAACACCATTACCATTTTATAAAACCAGGTACTAACAAATCAAACAATCATCAAGGGTTTAATAATTATTTGACTTGCTAGTAATTAGGTTTAACAATTGATATAACGCAATTAATTTTTATCAAACCCCTTACCATTGATAATAAATATAATTAACATACCACAATTAATAATCAAAACCTTAACCATTAAACACATGTATGAAAATAAACTAACTTTTTACCTTTAAGTTAAAGTTAAAACAGGTTTTAAATGAATTGTTCCCGTGTAAATGCATCAGAATACAAAATACATTTTTAACTACAGGAGGCATGATTGATTAAGTAGTGACTAAATCCAATCCACAAATTACCAGACAACTACCCAATTAACCAACAATTTTGAATATACATATTTACAACGCAATTTTACTGTTCTTAAGGGTTTTTGAGCAGGGTATGGGCACATATTTTATTAAAATCATGAAAGGGTATTTCAGTGTATTTTGCTTAATCTTTGACCCTTAATGCAGGAACCCTGACAATTTTAAGTGATTTTAAAGTCTTTAGATTAGATTAGATTAGATAAGATAGAACTTTATTAATTTGTTTGGGAACTCCCTCAGGGACATAAGGATTCCAGTAGCAGTTTGAAAAATAGATAAAAAGATATATTAAAAGGACAGATATAAACAAGAATATAAATAAATATAAAATCAATATAAATATAAATAAAAAAATGTAAAAAATCTTAGAAATTTGAGCAAAAATTAGAAAATATATCCTATAAAATTGAGCAAAGTTAATTTTCAAGTGTTGGGGTGCACTCCAGTTTTAGCAGCTTTACTGCAGTCTTTCTTCTGTTTTTGGAACATTTTTTTATTCTACATGAATTATTGAATGTCGTCAATGGGATTTCCCATTATGAAGTTCAATGTTTTTTGTGATGTCAGAGATATGGATCGCATATTATGCTGTGAAATTGGAAGGGAATCTGTAAAATTCTGCCTAATGTTAACCTATGGGATTTTTTGAAATTGTGGGATTTTTTTTGCATCCAGACCAATATTTTTATCACCACCAAAATTTAGTGGCTTCTTCCTTGAACCAAACCACACCTCTGGTAAAATGTTTGTGTAAATCCATCCAGTAGTTTTTGTGAAATCTTGCTCACAAACAGACAAACAAACATACACCAGCAAAAACATAACCTCTTTAGCAGAGGTAATAAAGTAGTGAGATGGAAATATTTCTGTTCTTTGAGTTGCATAATAATTGGCACACTAATATTTGCATAATAATTGTGCACACACAGATATTCTTTTACAAAAGCCAAAAACTCACTTTCACTTTCTTAAATATTCAGGTTTGAGTTTTATTAACATTTTGGATTGACCAAGTGCAATGTTGTTGTGCATGCAGTGTAAACATTAATGCTCGTACAAACTGAAACCCACTCGTATCACCAGGAAGCAACAGATGCAGAAACCGGTATGAGATCAAGTACTGAGACAGATTTTAGGGCATCATGTGTGTAATTTGCAGAAGCTGGGTTTTCCAAAGTGTTGGCACCCTCTGGATGTTGATGTGAAAGGAGAGGTGGATCAGCTGTTTTCATTGGTAATACAAAGCAGGTGTTGCGGGGGGGTGAGGGGATAGAACCAGGTTGTACAGATGGAGAGGACTGTGCATAATGATTCTTTGCATGAGGCTGATTGAAGCAGTTTTTGGCCCGTTGAGGCTGGAAACGGACATCAGGGAAGAAGAAGTGAGAGCAGTATGTTTGAAGAAGAAGAAGAAGAAGAAGTCATAGTGAAGTAAAAAGCAGAGATTGTGGTGCTGTGTGTGTTTTTGGAAATGTTGATCACAAATGGAAACGTTCTGCTGAAACGACAAAGCAGTGTCTACAGCATTGTTATTATAATCTGTTCATCTTTGCATTTTTTTTTAATATCTCTATTGTAAAATCAGCATTTCAAGACTTTCTAGTTATTTTTCTTTTATTTTTCTTTATATATTTTTCTATACAATGAATCTTCTCATTTTCTCCTTTTCTTTATCCATACCTTGTGTAACTATCTTATCAAAATGTAATAACACAGTTTATCCACTCCCTGAATGATCTATTGCAGTAAAATTAACTTTTGAACCCATTTTACCTCATTCACATCTACAGCAACACAAGAACGGGTAAACTAACTTGCTTCAAAAGCTAACATATTATTTCTTTTAACATTTTTTAAGGGTATCTTTATAAAACATTTTTGCAAAGCGTATAATAGAGACAGACATATGAAGAAACAAAATAGGATACGGTAAGACCTCATTAGGTAATAAATTAAAAATGATAATAATAAAAAAAATAATTGAAAGAAATGAATACAATTTAAAAGATAATTAATAAACAAATAAAGTGAGCTATTGAAAGTAGGACTTGTTATTATGGAAAGACACAGAAAACATTCTCTTGGGTAATATACAAAACTAAGCTACTAATCCTTACTCTCAGACCAGGCCAAGTCAAACAGACCTGACTTAATTATTTAATATTTATAATAGCTGAATATTTGTTTTTACTGAGGATAAGATGTCCTTTAAAGGTGCAGTGTGTAGAATTTGGCAGCATTTGCCGAACAGAAACGGTGAATATAGGATATAATGTTTCTATTTGCATGTAAAGTCTGTCGAAATAGGAGTACAATCATCCCCATAAAACGTTTGTTTTATTTTCATTTAGTTAGAAAAAGCTTCAAACAATTTACATTACCGCGGGCCGCGTTCATGTAGTCCGATATAACAATCCGCCATGTTGTCTACGGGTGGATTTTAGGGACAAAAAGAACGAACCGCGAATCTGTCCGCCGGTTCTGAAATCTACCTGGAATGCAGGCGAAGAAGAGGAGAGAGGACGGCGGTGGATGTAGAGACAGTTGTTACTCTGCACTACGGATTTAACCTGAACCCAAACCTTGTCACTTTAGTAAATGATGCCGTGTCCACGATCTCTTTTGGTCTTCACAGGCTTCTGTTGCTCAGCGATGTGACATTTTGGTTACAGTTGGGCTCAGTCTAGAATCTGAACGATAGATGTCGCTCAAATGCCAAATTCTACACACTGCACCTTTAAGGAGCCCTGCATTTTTCAAAATCTGTATTTTACTAAGAAAAAAAAATCCACCCAAATTAAATCATATATTCTTTTATTTGTCTTTTTATTTGTTCATTTATCACTATTTTCATGACTCTGTTTGGGTGGGCCACCTGTCAGCGTGGGTTGGCTTGTGCACATTTAGGCTCACCCATAGAAAGTGGGCAGGGTTTGATGGAGGATCACTTTCTGTAAAGACTCAGGCTTAACGAAGGGTCAAATGCAACATTTCATGCCTCGGGTCACACACACTAGGCATTTTGCCCTTAGGTAGAGGAAAAGTCTTCAATGTGTGGTCATAGGTTTGGGATATTGTCACTGAATAAAGACTGATTAATCGTAAAAATGTATAAATAACTGTCTTATGCTCAGTGAGGCTTCATTGCCAGAAAAGAGCTTTAATGTATTGTTTAATTACAGATTATTATTCATTGCGTAGGCTGATTCAAACTGCTAAATAGTCCTTTTTTTCACTTTAAGCTCCTTATAAAGGAGAAAGGCTTTTGTAATTTTCTTCCATGTTAGAAGTGCTAACACAATGCTCTGGAAACCTTTAAAGATATGTTTCCAGCACATTTATGGAAATTTATTTGAACAATAATTCAAGATTTTAAAATGCGAGGGCAAAAACAATCATGCAGCAGCCTGATTATTGTTATATGTCGCCCTTAATTCTCAGTGGCGCCCCCTAGTAGAGACGCAGTAAGATTTTGGTGTTACTGCCTTTTCCATTGCATCATAGTCATTGTCTTCCTCTGTGCTTTACCCTTGCAGAGTCTTTCTAAAGCCGTGAAGCAAGGCTCACCTGAAATGTTGAACATGGGGGACATCACATCGCTGTGTGCCCCCCCCTTACAAGATAAATGTGCCGCATCAGTGACGGTGTGCTTCTCTCTCCAAAGGTGCCAAAGAGGTGAATGCGAGTGGGAAGACATTCACGGTACGGAGCTCTCTGCAGCTGCACGTTGACAGGAATGATGATGGAGTGGCCTACACCTGCAAAGTGGACCACGAGGCTCTTGCACAGACGCCAGCGCAGGCCACCGAAGTGCTGGAGGTCCACTGTGAGTGCACACAGACACACACTCGCACTCGTGCACATGGATACTACAGGTTAACATAAAGAAGTCACTTAATCAGGTTTTTAAGAGTAACAGCAGGATCTGCTTTGTCATTAAACTCAGATTTACTCTGTTTGTTCTGTTTTTGTAACTTGTGCTTTATGTACATTATTAATACCACACTTGTGCTTTATAATTTAACATTTTCAGGCTTTTTTATCATGTGAGGCAGTGTTAAGTTTGTTGACTAATGATGTTCATCAGCAACCTGTTTTCCCCTGACAAAACTAGACAGCAACTAATAAAAACAAGTGCACATGAACAAAAACTAAGCTCGACGAAAATGTTTGACGGAGACTTAATCCAATCAGACCTAATTTGGTCATGTAGAAAGTAGGGACAAGTTAGGAATATATCCAATCACAGCTGCCTTAGCTTGGTGGTGGTGGGATAAGTTGTGGAGCGATCCAATCAGAGCTCCTCTCTTTATGAATTGATATATTCATGTAGAGCAGGTTCACTGTTGTCAATTCTGGTATTGTAACTGAGATGCTCTGCCAGGTAGCCTAAATAAAGGTGACTGCATTTCACACAAAAGTTCAATTTGTTTCTGTTCATTTATACATTCAGACTTTACTAGCATTCAATAAAGGGTTATTAGATGATTCATTTTATCCAAGTATTAAACATGACTTCAGAAATTCAAGGAAACATAAAAAATGCCTTACCCTTTACACACTTCATATTTTTGTCGACTAAATTCACAGTAGATTTCATCGACTAAAATGTTGGGAAATTTCATCAACTAAAACTAGACTACAATTAAAACCAAAAGATATTTTTGACAAAAGACTAAATTAAAAAGTGTTGTCAAAATTAACAGTGATGTAAAAGCAGAATAATAAAGACATTAATGCAACATAATCCCTTTTTATAACTCTCTTATCACTCTTGATGGTGGTTTGCCCATTCACCCTACGGTTTAGTTTCATATGTATTTCTCTCAAAAATACATTAAGTGCTCATTTTAGTCTTAAAATAGATAACGCTACATAATGCGGTAAAAAAAAAAACAGATGGAGTCTATCTGCTTGTCATGGACTTGGGATTTAGGCAAGACATGAAAACAAAATAAATGTTGGTATATCCCTTTAATATTGAGACTCTACCTGCATGTCTGTGTTGGTGGTTCTTGTTTTCCACCAGTTTTGCTATGTTTTGTGTCATGCTTAGTCCGTGATATTTAAGTAATGAAGATCATGAGACCCTTAAGTCTGTAGATTTTCTTCTTCTTTGAAATATTTAGTTCAGCAAGTCTAAAATAGAGGAGCCCGTCATACCTTGTGTATTTTTTTTTGCTATTTCATTGTTAACACTGATGCAGGATCATCATGTGCTATTTCATCTCCTGGATTCAGCGTGAAGTACCTTTATGTCCTTTCATCCATCTTAGATGCTCCTCGAGTTGAGATCGCCCACTCTCTCGCTGTCCCTCAGGAGGGTCAGTACTTGAAGCTGGAGTGCGTCTCCAAAGGAAACCCTTCGTAAGTCACACTAACCCTGTACCAATTCACTCCATCCTTTTTATTCTTTAGACAAGAACATGCCACATTCCTTGTTTCTCTCTCAAATCCTTTGTCCTTCCAGGCCAGATCCCGTGAAGTGGACAAAGGACGGGACTGACCTCCCTGACCTCGACAGGGTGATCGTGGAGGGGAGGGAGCTCACATTTACTTCACTCAACAAGACAGACAATGGCACCTACCGCTGTGAAGCCACCAACCACCTAGGGACCAGCAGTGCTGAATATGTGCTCTACGTCTACGGTGAGTTCAGAGGACAGGCTGATCTTTGGTTAATCATGTCTCTTATGATCCCAGCTTAATTTTAGGGAACACGGAGAAATATCACACGAATATCTTGTCCCGCCGCTGACAAATGAAGGGAGCGAAATGTCCAGACATTTTTGACATTGCTGACTGGAGCACTGGCGTGTAATGGGATGGCATGAAGAGAGTGTGCCCACATGTTCAAATAGAAAGTGTCAACCGTAATAACTGGCACCCAGAAGAGCAACATACACTCTGAATCCTCCAGGCTTATTTTAAACTACTTAAGAAGAGAATTGATCTCCATCACTCATAGTATAGAGGGAGAGAGCAAAAGGATTTAAGGCCTGCCTGTGACGGGGCAGCTTGTAGGAATGTGAGCTGATGATTGGCTAAACAATAAAGCTAAATTCCTCTTTATCAGAATTACACCCTAGCTAATTGATTTTTCAATATTTTTCATCAATTTCGGCCCACAATCCCAGTCAAACCCTCTGTCTAATCTGCACCACAGTTGGCAGAAAATGTGGCTGTGGTCAATGGCTGCTACCCTGCAGCTAGTAGGCTCCACAACCTGGATGTAAACAAAGCACATTCAGTAGATAGGATTATAGCAGCTTTTAGGGACACCTCTGTTTGGTGTGATTTGATTGCGACAATGGGAATGAAGAGGTGGCACAGCCGGTCAAAGAACATGCCTCACAGGAAGACGGTCACTGGTTCGACTCCCTGTGTCAGTCAAGGTCTTTCAGTGTGGAGTTTCCGTAGCCTGCATGGGTTTTCTCCAATTATTATTTTATTTTGTTCTCTCCTTTTTTGCTTTCTTGTTGTACATTTCAGGAAACACAAATGCAGATCAGCTCAATAAACAAAATGAACACGGTTAAATTTTCCCCTAAAATCCCCCAAACAGTCTTTTTCTCAGTGTCTTTATGCATCTTTTGCTTAGCTTCACATTTTATTTTCACACTTTAAAATCAAGAAAACACTAACCTTTAGTGGTGCTTTATTAACTGCAGCTAGAACAGGACTAACTAGCTTAAACAGCGTCGATAAAATGTGAATAACTCCTCAAGAACTTCATAAACTTCTGTCAAACGTCCATCTTAATACTCAGAAATATATCTGAACATCTTCACAAACATCTGTCATGGTATAAACAAGAAAAGACTTATTAGTGAGCTAATATGAGAAGGAATATGAATACAGGGTCTCAGACATGATGCTTCTACTCTGGTAGCTTCATAAAAAATGAGGCTAAACTAATCAATCACAGATAAACAATTCTAACAGGAGGATATTCTTACATTTAGAGACTTATTTAACAAGAAAACCAGTTTTTAGTCTTTTTAACATATAAATCTTTTAGCGCTTGATTTAAACATTAAACATAAATATCTGCAATTGTTTTTATGACTGCCGTTAACATGAATTATGCATTTTTAAGTCAAAAACAACTGCTTTTATTCTTCTATATCTATTTTTAACTAATTAGCTTTTTGAATAAAATTCCATCTTTCACACTTTTTGGGTGTTCGAATTTTGTGACAAATCCTTCCCTGTGTTTTCTTTTTCATGGGAAGTGCATTGGTACGCAGAGCTAGCTGTTTCACCCCGCCTAAAAGTAAACAGACCTATAATCTAAAAAAAAACTATACTATATAATCTATAGTATAGTTATATAGTAAACTATATAATCTAAAACCTCAGATTTTTTAATTAAATAAAAGTAAAATATTTGTTAAACTAAATTTTATAGTTTTGGCCCAGAAACTTCTAAAGCAGGTAGACAACATAGTTAATAATTATATGTTGGCACACGCAATCTTTTTTTTATCTATTGAAGCACTTTGTAAACATCTGTTTTTTAAGGTTCTAAATGAATAAAGTTAATGCAGGGTTCCCACATGTCCTGAAAAACCTGGAAAACCTGGAAAATAATTGACCAATTTTCCAGTCATGAAATATATATGGAAAATGAGGAAAAAAGTAAAATGTCCTGGAAATTCTTGAATTGTCCTGGAAGATTATTTACTTTCCTTCTAACCTGTAAGTGAACAAAAATCAAAGATAGGAAATAAAGTAAAAATGTACACTGAGCCATAAAATATGAATAGATACAATAATGCAAGTTCAGTAATAAAATACAAAAACTCAAAACAATGGTCATAAAAAGAAATAATAAAAAGTGATAAAATAAAATTTAGGCTACTGAAACAGTAAATGAAAAAAATATATATCAAAAAGCAGAGAAAATAAAGATAAAAAATAAGAATAAATCATAAATTTATAATAGTAAGACACTACATAAAGCCAGACTAAAAAGATCGTTAGCAGAAAACGTCCTGGAAAATGATTCCTAAAAAAGAGTGTGAACCCTGTTATGAATGTTTTGCTATGTGTTTGTTAGTTTGTTTGCACGATAATCAAAAAGTTATGAACTGGTTTTTAAACATTTTTTAAGTGATGTTGGTCATGGCACAAGGAAGAAGTTAGTAGAGTTTGGTGATCCAAATCCAGATGTTGACCCTAGATTTTCTAAAGGATTATTTAGGAGTGTGAGGAGGGCGGTTTTTCATATTTTTACAACAACTCTAGTGACAATGTTGGAAATGCCTTGGCGGAGATTTATGCTGTTCACTTTTCTAATCGTTATAATTAAAGGGGTACCAATGGCTCCCAGGCCCCACTCTGGACACACAGCCAAAGAGTGTGGCCCGTGCACCTCCTTAGTTCCTTGTGGAGACAGGTACGCGTCCCCTCACCTAACCTAAATGTTAATGAGCTCTAACCCCAGCCCTAGAGAGCTAACCCTAACCCTAACCGTTAGCTCTTCTTTAGTTATAACCATGCCCCAAACCCTTAACCCTAAGCCTAATTCTAGGGACTTATGAAGCCAAACTTGGCACAACTAAACCTAAACCTATCTAAAATTTGAAAAATAAATAAGTTAAAAACAATGTTAAAAAGGCTAAAACATAAACATAAATGAGTTAATTCATGGAGGACATTAAAGCTAAAAAGTCTTTAATATAAAAAAAGACCCATGAAATGAAATCAAAGCTACAGGATGACACACTGGCTCAAATGCCTTATATATAAATAATTCCAGTAGATTATTAATCCCCACTGATCGCACAAACAAAGATTATAATACCTCCAGATCTGCATAGTGCATCAATGCTAAGAGTGATTAGCGTTAGCGTCTGTCACGGAGAGAACAAGGGGCCTCAGGTGACACAAATGCCACCAACGCCTTTCCTTAAATAAACCTGCGTCCCAGATCTGACACATACAAGAACATAAACACACACACAAAAGAAACGCATGAGGGAGGCAGAATTTACTGCTGCGCTGTCAGGAACATCTCCAGGACGGAGAAGTAATTCCCAGCAACGCCGGAGGAGGTGGAGGGAAAACAGATAGTTTCTCCAATATCGTTTTTCTTTTGGCGTTAAGTAATAATGCTTTGAAAAACGAGCTGTGACACATCTCTCTCCCGTCTAATTTAAGAGCTAAGTTAGTGTGTGATGAGGGATGAAGGGGAAGATAGTTCTTTGGCCGGAGAGACCACACGACCGAAGACCAAAGAGAATCTCCCTAAGTGGATCAATAAGATATGACATTATTATTATTACTACATGCACCGAGGGGTTTCCATTTTCTCTTCTATTCAAAGGCAGACTTAATCTGATGGGAGACGCCACAGGATAAACCTCTCAGGTGCCCATGGCTACAGTTTGCCTGATCTGGAGTGATTTCTAGCATGTTCTTGACTGACCTTGGCAGGTATTCACTCGCAACCAGATGTGGAGCTTGATGAAGGATATAACCAAGGTTATTATCAATACTTCATGAAATGCTCTCTGTTGGTCAAAGTTGATGCCAATATTAGGAACCCTGAAGAGGGAAGACAGTGGCAGGAAGAAATACAAATGTGACAAGATAACTTTCATTTGAGGGGAAGAAAATCCTGTGCCTTTGGGATGTGATGTTTTTGGAATCTAGACTCTCAGAACCCCAATTACAATGAAGTTGGGACGTTCTGCAAGACATAAAAACAGAAAATGATTTGAAAACCTTTATGACCCATATTCAACTGACTACACCACAAAGACAAGATATTTAATGTTCAAACTGATTAACTTAATTGTTTTTTTTGTTTGTTTTTTTGTTTGTTTGTTTTTTAGCAAAAACTCACTCATTTTCAATGTGATGTCTGCAACATCTTCAAAAAGCTGGGACAGAAAAGACTGTGAAAGTTTAGGAATGCTTATAAAACACTTGTTTAGAACATTTCACAGGTGAACAGGTTGATTGAAAACAGGTGAGTGTCATGATTGGGTACAAACGCATCACAAGCAAGGATGGGACCAAGGAATATGAGCAAAATACTTCAATAGTTTAAGAAGTACAGTTTTAAGGAATTTAGGAATTTGATCATCTACAGTCCATAATATCATTAAAAGATTCAGAGAATCAAGAGAAATCTCTGCACATAAACAGTAAAGCCCAAAAACCGACACTGAATGCCTGTGACCTTTGAACCCTCAGGCAGCACTGCATTATAAACCATTGTCAGTTACACAGGTCATCTCTACATCTACACGGTCAAGGTCAAACTCTACCATGCAAAGACAAAGACAAATATCAACAACACCCAGAAACACCACCGGCTTTTCTGGGCCGAGCTCATCTGAGATGGACTGAGGCAAAGTGGAAAAGTCTGCTGTGGTCTGAGTCCACATTTCAGGCTGTTTTTGGACATCATGGACGTGGTGTCCTCCATGCTAGAGGAAAAGGACCATCCAGACTCTTACCAGAGCAAAGTTCAGTGTTAGTGCCCATGGCATGGGTAACTTGCACATCTGTGAAGGCTCCATTAATGCTGAAAGGCACATACAGGTTTTGGGGCAGCATGCTGCCATCCATCTTTTTCAGGGACGTCCCTGCTTATTTCAGAGACGATGAAGACACATTCTGCTCGTGTTACAGCAGCGTGGCTTCAGAGTGAAAGAGTGCAGAGACTAGACTGACCTGCTGCAGTCCACACCTGTCTCCCATTGAAAATGTGTGGATTATTGTAATACAGTGGTAAACATGCCCCTGTCCCATCTTTTTTGGAATGTGTCGCAGGCATCAAATTCAAAATAAGTGAATATTTGCAACACGACAACAAAGTTAATTAGTTTGAACTTTAAATAGCATGTGTTTATAGTGTATTCAATTGATCTTAGGTCAAAAAGGGTTTCTAAATCATTGTGCTCTATTTTTATTTACGTTGTACACATTGTCTCTTCTTCATTAGAATCAGGGTTTGCAAATGTATCCCATCCCCACGACTATGTATCAGAGTCCTTGTGGGAACAGGAACCAGTTGTGTACGAAGGCCTCTTGAGACTTGTTTATTCTCGGCCATGTACAGACAGAATTAGATCAACTGAACAAAAATACAGTTTGTCTTTCAGCCTTTACTTCTTCTCAAAATAAGACATTTTCTTTTTATAGTTAAAGAGGAAGTCAACTTAGAATAATGTAGTTAGTGAGCTGCAGTGGACTGGGTGAAAATGCCTAATTGATGCCAGAGGTCAGAGGAGAAAGGTCAGTGGTAGAACATTAACTGAAAGCAGATGGGCTACAGCGGCAGAGGGCCACACCATGTGCCACTTCTGTCTGCTAAGAATGGAAAACTGAGGCTGGGATTTGCTCAGGCTCCCCAAAATTGGACGATGGAGCACCTTTGGGATGAGGTGGAACAGCAGCTTTTAAATCTGCAGCAACTGTGTTATGCTATCATGCCAATATGGACCAACATCTCAGAGGAATGTTCCCAAAACCTTGTTAAACCAATGTGACGAAGAATCAAGGCAGAGCTGAGGACAGAAATGGTCGAACGTGGTATTAGGCAGCTCACTGTGTTCCTAAAAACAAAGAAGTGAGCGCAGTAAACCCAGAATCCATTTTTAAGTGCCTCTGAAGAGCATCCTGACTTTAGTCATGTCATTTTACAAATGAAAACAAGGACAGCAAAATGCTCCAACAGATCGCCGCATCAAAACAAGACCATGAATGTCATATAAATAAAATTTAATCTTCCATATAAAAGCTCGCCCTTAAATGCCTTACAACTTGTGCCAGAGTGATATTTAAACAAGTCAGAGCGAGGTAAGGACACTCGAAAAGACTTCTGAAAGCATAACTGATACACAGCTTTACGAGGCCTTTTTAAGGGCCCCTTCACACCAAGACCCCTGATCCGTGACGTGCTTTAAGCGTGACTATAACCGCCCCACCACCAGCAACACCACTTACATCGTCCCGACCTGAATCACGCTTCAACACACAGAAAGCAACACAGACTGATAAATCTTTACCTTTTCTGAGTCACATTTTGAAGCTTTTTGACCAAACTTAACCTTCTATCACTCTGACAATTTAGGATTACAACTGTGAGGAGCAGTCAAGGTGGTATCTCACCTGTGCAGCTGTGTCAATCAATCAATAAATCAAACTTTATTTGTATAGCAAACAACATATTTCATACAACATACACAGAGAATAAACAGGAGAAAGTATGCGCAAAACAAATTTAAATAACAATAATAAGAACAAACCAGTGCTAAATTTGTTGATTAATTATTTTCGTCATAGTTTTCATCAACAACCTTTTTTCCCCTGACAAAAACTAGACAGTAACTAATAACAGCAAGTGCACATGGACCAAAACTAAAACTAAACTGACATTTTCATCCACAAATAAAAACTAGACTAAAATGTTTGACAGAGGCTTAATCCAATCAGACCTAATTTGGTCATGAAGAAAGTAGGGACAAGTTAGAAATATATCCAATCACAGCTACTTTGGTTGTATGGAAAGGTTGGATGAGTTAAGAGGGACATCCAATCACAGCTGCCTTAGCTTGGTGGTGGTGGGATACGTTGTGGAGCGATCCAATCAGAGCTCCTCTCTTTATGAATTGATATATTCATGTAGAGCAGGTTCACTGTTTGTTGTCACTTCTGGTATTGTAACTGAGATGCTCTGCCAGGTAGCCTAAATAAAGGTGACTGCATTTCACACAAAAGTTCAATTTGTTTCTGTTCATTTATACATTCAGACTTTACTAGCATTCAATAAAGGGTTATTAGATGTTTGATTTTATCCAAGTGTAAAACATGACTTCAGAAATTCAAGAAAACATAAAAAATGCCTTAACCTTTACACTTCATATTTTAGTTGAACCAAATTTACAGTAGATTTCATCGACTAAAATGTTGTGAAATTTTATCAACTAAATCTAGACTAAAATTAAGGCAAATTTAGATGACTAAATTATGACTAAAACTGAAAGATATTTGAGGCAAAAGACTATAGCTAAACAAAATTTAAAAGTGTTGTCAAAATTAAGACTGGAACAAACAAACCAAAGATTACCTAAAAATGAATACATAAATTATAAAATAAAACAAAAAATCATAGAGTAAAGTGAAAAAATAAAACTGAATATAAGTCATAATAGAATTAGAATAAAGAAATAGATTGAGATAAATAGTGAATGATTGTTTGGTAGGAATGATAAAACAGTGTATGAGGAGAAACAATAGAGAAAGATGTCCGCTGATCTCCTCGTTTAATTCTGTTGCCAAAGCTGAAGCTCATCTCTCTCTCTTTCTCTCTCTCTCTCTCTCTCCGATCCTTTTTAACGCATCAACAATAATCCTCATTTATGGGTATGATGAGCTACCATGGCAACTGATGACTTGCAGCTGACTGTGTTGATAGATGTTTTTGTCAAAGTACCAGAAAAAGAAGATGGAGAACCCTTCAGTTCTTCACTTTTATTGGTCGATGTTTCAAATAATACTTCATTAGTTTATTTTTGAGAAACAGCCAAGAAACCAAGCTAACACAACCACCTATGAACAAAGTCAATCATGGCGTCAATTCTAAGTCCCCAATGTACACGGTCACCAGTTGAATTACTACACCAAACTCACATCCTTGTTTCTCGACTTCTAAAGGAGTATTTACCTGCAAGATGAACTGTCAGGTTTGTCTGTTCAGTCTCATTATTCAGACGTCGATGATTGTGGTCTTGATTTATCAGTTTGTCGGTGTTGTTAACAGCAAGTATATCTCCTGGTTAAGGATTCCCATAAACGATGTAAAATCTGTTTAAATTAGTAGATTAGCCAAAAGTTTAACTCCCATGTGATGCAATACTAGCATGGCATTTTTGCCTTGTACACCCTGCAGGATTTTGCTTTTCAATATGTGTTATAAAAATAAATTCATTATTTTTTATTTATCATTATGACCCCACATAACTGCCCTTGGTCCTATCATCTGGACGCCCTTAACTATTCCTTCAAATGCCATCTGGCTGTAACAACAAGCATAACCAGTGATCTAAATGACGCTGATGTTATTAAACTGACAAATTTTGAGTCACAAAATGACATCGGGAGTATATGAGGGTCAAAGAGCCCAATCCAGATTCATTACTTGTTCTCCTGAAATGGCACCCAGCCTGTTCCCACCCTTCATTAGTGATTAGCACACTTTTTACCTTTTTACAATTGCAGCCATAATTCTTGGAAAATACCTTTTAATGGCTCACCTCCGACGGCGAGACATTTTCCCTCTCCTCTTTTTTCCTCAAGACATGTACTCAGCCACTTAGTGATTCACGCCGAAGCTGGAAATGTCACCGAGACGCGCGGGGACCAAAAGGTGCTCCACCGTCCAATTTTGGGGGCCTGGAAGAAGCACCGCAGCCAATTAAAAGCCTCTAGCTCGGCGTGGATATAAGAGTGACTGAACATTAAAGCCAAGGTGGTGGTGTAACCTCATTAACTTTGTCGTACAATATTTTATTCCCATTCTGCCTGCGTCTTTAACACGTGACAGTCTGAAACACTGCCTCTGTGAAGCTCCTCCACCATTTTCCAACTTCAGCTGTGCAAACATTAGTAATAGGAACCCCGGATCATTTGTCCAATTCATTCCCTTTATGTCAATCCAATTTATGTGATGTTGCGAGAAGTCTGCAGCTGGTGTCAGCAGATTGGAGGTTAATCTAGTCTTACTGCTGAAATGATTAAAGAATTCAGAGAAGGATCATCTTAAATCATACAGTTAAAGAAAATATAGAACTAAGAGACCGTTATATAATATGATCGGGTCAGCTTGCATCCCTTTCTCTCATTACTTTTTAAAACACTTGAGAAACTAAGATGAAAACTTTGCCTCAGATGAAGCCTTTGGAAAGTGTTGACTGTGCCCCCTGTTGTTTTCTTGATGAATATTTGTTTCTAATTGTTGTAGGAATCAGTTTGATATAAAAGTTTGTGTAAATAAATAAATAAATAAAAGGCCAATTCCAATGAAGTTGGGACGTTATGTGAAATAGAAACAGTTTACAGACTTTTTTCTGAACTATATTCAGTTAAATACACATAAAGACAAAATATTTAATGTTCAATCTGATAAACTTGATTTTTTTTTGTAAGTATTAACTCATTTTGAATTTGATGCCTCCCACACTTTTCAACAAAGCTGGGACAGGGACAACAAAGACTGGGATATAGTCCAACAGTTTAAAATGACGTTTTTCAATGTACAGTTACAAGGAATTTAGGGATTTATCATTTACAGTCTTTCAGAGAATCAGAAGAAATGTATCAGCACGCAAGCAGCAAGTCTGAAAACCAACACTGAATGCCGTGACCTTCGATCACTTAGGCAGCACTGCCTCAAAAACCTACATCATTCTGTAAAGAATATTATCACGTGGGTTCAGGAACATTTCAGAAAACCATTGTCAGTTAAAACAGTTCATCTCTACATCTACAAGGTCAAGGTCAAACTCTACCATGCAAAGCCAAAGTTCCAAAAAAGCTGGGTCAGGCAATGAATTCTGGGAAAGTTGAGGAATGCTCAAATAACACCTGTTTGGACCTTTAGCCACGTTCATACAGATCCAGCTATGTCAATTTTTCCCCTCCAAGCCAGCTGCCTGCCAATGTCCTGCCAGTTACCAGCAAGTTACCAACCACTAGAAGTCCCTTTTACCTCTATTGGGGTGTGCCTAAGTTTAACTGAAAACATTCTTCCCTCACAAACACACATAGCCTCAACCTTTCGCCTGGTTATGGCTACTGGACTCCTGGAGCCATTTTGGGGACAGCCATCTTTGGTCCTCTAGGCATGGTGAATACTGAGACAGTTATACGGCATTTGTTGAGTGAAGTCGTGATTTGTTTGTTTAACATTCAGCATCACAAAACTATGTAAAGCCAAAGTTTACCTAAGTTTAGCATGCTACTCATGCATTAAGCGGGGTACACACATTGGGATTTTCTAAATCTGAAGAGATGTTTTATCTGTTAGAGACCCCACACATGAAGACAAAAAAACAGACATTGAACAGTTTTGATCGTACTGTGTGTGGTGTGTTGCGATAATCTCAACACAGCACACCACACACATAACCATTCTGTCCCACCACTGATCTAGACTCTAGTCCTCCAAGACAGAAATCTGATCAAACATAATCTAACGAAAATGAAGGAGAAACAGCAACAACCGGAAAACACAACACGCAACATGGGACAGGGCATACAAGAAGAGGGAATGATGGTGGTCTGGGGACTATTTTTGATGGAAAGATCCCAAACTAAAACAAAGAAAAGACTTGCTATATTTAGTCCTTGTTCCTCAGTCAGCTCACTTCTTGACTGGCTGCAGAGTCTGCAATTTACAGAGTCATGACTTGGGAGTCGTCTGCTTTCCCCGCACACATGAAGATTTTTGGTTGTAAATATTGAACAGGTTTAATTTTCATGATTGTCGGCCGACCTGTTTCAGAGCTGATTATTGGGACAAATTCACTCTTAACACACCTCAGACCTCAGGATAATCTTATAGGATAATCTTGTAAAATAATCTGGAGTTTGCCATCCTTGGTCGGGAAGGGGGAAAGTGGGGACAAAAACAGCCCGATAATCTTTACGTGTGTACCCCGTTTTACAGCTATGTTGGCGAAACTTTAAAATCAGTCAATAATTAGTCAAGAAACGTCATATTTGCACTTTTAGCAAAATTTCAATGCTCTCTCTTTACATTGGTGAACGTCAGCTAATATAATGTGTGAATGTGCTTTTCACTGCACTGTTGGACTTCATTAACATTTTTGTGTCAGTGCTTTAAATTGTTTCTTTCTCCTTTTACCATCAGTTTGTTCAGTTTTATAAGTTTGTGTTGTTTTTGAGTATCTAACCTCTTAAGTGTAAACTCATCTTTTGTTGTTGTGGTGGTTGTTATATTGTTTTTGTGTATATGTGTCTGTCTGTCTGTCCCCTCCACCAGACGCCCCCACAACCCCGCCTCCATCCACCACTCCCCCCCTACATCCCACCCCTCCAGATCCTACTGCTCTATTAGGCACCCACGCCTCAGACCCCACAGTCACTGGCAACAGAGGTACAGTACCAACCCACACATCTCCACAGCTCCCTGAGCATGCCACTGTTTCTTCCCTCTGTCCTGTTACTGCTCTCTCAGCTGTTCCTCTGGCTCCAGCTTCCTGTCCCGTGTAGTCATACTGGGACACTCACAGCTGGAAGACAAGTGGACAAACTCTTCCCCTTCCTCTGATGCTGTTCTTCATCTATCTTTTCTGTAAACTGATTTTCTTTCCAAAGGACCATGGGAGTACAAGCTCTTGAAGGACTTTATGCTGATTTCCAGAGTCTCGAAGACAATCTAGGCCATTTCATTCAAAACGAGTCTGGCTGTTCAAATACTCCGTCCACTGTCCCCTTGGCATTTCAAAGACTTCAGTACTGCTGTGCCTTGAAACCTCAAAGAAGCAAATGTCATGTCCAACTGAAAATGTCTCGCCACTGGAGAGTTACCGTCAGGACTCCTAATGCTGCGTCAAATCTCGGAGAATTTGGACTTGAAAAGCTCTTTTTCTGGGAGCTAACGCTGCTTTTTTTGTGTTCTTAGAGGATGTATTTCTGAGGAAAATGACTACGGCTGATATAATCTTTTATAACATTATGATATAAAATATGAATAATGGGGTGTCAAACTTAGAATGGATGAAAAGAAATATAAGGGAGCAATAAAATGCTTGGATTTCTGCCTGCCGAGGCTGATAGAATAAGAAGCCAAAGAATGAAGTTTTAAAGCTGTTATATACTGCAGGGACCTTCTGCTACCAGGTCAATCCATGGATCATATGGTAACGGGTCATGCAGAGGCATAAATAAAGAATACATTTCCCTTTTTATTTGACTAACAGGTTCTCCTGGGTGTTTTATTTTGAAAAATTCCCTAATTCTTGTAGATTAGTTTAGTTTATTAGTTGCTGTTGAGGCAGAGTTAGCTCGAGAGCCAATTGTTTATCCATGGTCTCTGGGCAGAAAGTCTAAAAATCATGTAATATGAGCAATTAAAACAGAGTAAACAAGTCAGACAATGTTCAGTACACTTAGCAAACACCAGGGCACATAAAACAACACACAGCAAATCAGATTTACATTATTTTCTCTTTAAAACTGGTGCATCAATTTGTTCAAGTCGGTACTTGGTTCTCCTTGAGCCATGGTTTCAGTTTTGCTGTGCAGTCACAGGTATGAGCAAGAATTGAGTTCCACTATTGTGGCATAACAAAGGATTGGAATTGACAAGGTTTTATTGATACCAAAGCCATTTTCCATTCTGCCTATCAGTTCAATTCTTTATAATAATAATAATAATAATAATAATAATAATAATAATAATAATAATAACAATAACTTTATTTGTATAGCACTTTTATAAGCATAGGTTTACAAAGTTCTTTGACAAACAGACAGCAAAGCACCAGAGTTAAATGGTAAAAATGGGCTTTAGCTTACGTAACGCTTTTCACCGCAGCTCACATCTACACATTCTCACTAATGGTTGGAGTTTCTATGTCAATCCTAAAAACTTTCACTCGGGACCCTGGTTTCGTAATTTTGCTAATAAAGGCACTCCGGGCACCATTCTCGTGTAAACGGAAGGCGCAAACGCAACCAAACTCTCCGTTTTCAACCGTTATCGATGTTGTGATGTCGGGCCCTAAGTTGGTGGCAGCAGCAAATGGCATCCTTAGGTGAAGCCAATGGTGAAGCTGAAAAACTACTAAAATGAGGCCTGAGAGTCCTTGTGTTGGTCCAGGTGTGCTTTAGCTCTTGTTTTGGGTAATTCAGTCTTCTGTCGTTTGACTGAACACTTTTACCCTGATAATTTTACTGATTTAATTACTCTGAAAATCTACTGTTGGTGCAAATATTCTACCTTGTGACCAGCCCTTTTTCAATCAAGTGTCAGTCTTGGTGACCTCAGGATCTGTATTTTCTTTGGTGATAAGCAATATTGTTTTTTTCGGCTTTTTACCTCCAACCCCAGTGATTGAGACTCCAAGCACTGGGATTCCCAATCCTGTTGCCAGTTCCAAATCCCGAGTGGTTATCATTTTTTGTTCTTAAGATGGCTGATTTGTGGAGTGTTTGGTCCAATCAGAAGAAGTTGTCTGAGTTTATGGACTCGTCTTAGAAGATCTTCCCGTCTGGTGAGCATTCCAGCACATCCGGCTGAGATGGCTTCATATTCAAAGAAGCCTGCTGCGTTCTTTCAGGCATCTGACCAAGAAAACCACCAGAACCTTCTCTACAGAGACGTTTTTGCACATCAAACTGAAATTAGAGCCTGTTGAGGATCCAGATTAAGGGATGGCACACTCTGACTGAGAGCATTAAGATCCTTTAAGGCTATATCGGGTGAAGGATGTTTCGTGAAGCGTTCCCATGTCCCAGTAAATGTATAGACGTTTCCAGAGAGGCTCCTTCAGCTGCCCTTAGAAACTTTGGACAGCGTTTTTACTTCCATTGTTTTGTTAAGAAGCACTTTCTTTAGTGCTGCAGCTTTTTTTGCATGATCCAACTAAAGCAGTATACTGCTGACACGGGTCCATGTCTCCTTCAATAAAGAGATATGTCAATCAAAGTTTTGAGTGGCAAGTCAATTTAAAACTATTGTGCTGTGATAGGCTGTGTATGCAAAACAGTGTTCTCACTCATATATCATTGTTATCATGGTTTCTCAAAGTCTAGACATGTTTTTTTTAAGGCTTTCTCACTTTTACTTGTGTCAGACTGAAGTTTATGCAGGAAAAACAGCCTCGTCCGTGGATTATAAACCAGTGTAAACCAATTTGCTTGCAGACTAGACTAGTGGCTGCTCTTCTGGTGGAAGGCCATTAAACTCAAGCAGACTTCTTGTCCTTGTCATGAGTTTACTGTTGTACCAAACAACTCGACTGTGCATCTAGTGCCACTCCACAGCTCATCACAGACCTTATTTCATGCATATATCAGAAAATGGTATTGGAAATCCTGTATAGTTTCACGCTTAGCAACCAAGAAGTGCTAAATGCTAACTGACTTTCGACATGTTTGGGCTAAATCCTGCACCACTCTTTTCACAGCCTGTAGCTGAATCTAGACTCATGCTGTATAACAGCACGCACTACTCATGAGATGACTGTGGCTAGATGCCAAACTTGCAAAGTACTATTGGCAGGTGATCAGGACACTTTGAAGGAGTAAAAAAGATGCCAAGATGTCTGTTCCTGCATCTAGATCAACTCCGAACTACTACATTAAGATAGTGAACTTACATATTGTTGCTTTCACTGATTGAAATTATAGTTTTGCCTGTGTTTGTTTGTTTGTTGGCAAGATTAAGAAAAAACTACTGGACGGATTTTGCTGAAATTTTCTGGAGATGTTGGTAATGGCCCAACTTAGAAATGACTAGATTTTGGTGGCGTTCCAGGTAACTGTCATTGGGGAACAATCGTTTTTGCTCAATAACTGTCTAACTAATAATGGTATAACATGATTCCAAGTGCTAGGTGTGGGTTTTCAGAGTCAGTGAATCATATTATGATGGTAACTTTATCATGGAACTATTGCTTGGAGATGTAAAAACATGTGAGCTACCTTGGTGGAGGTTTGTGCTCTCCAAGTGCTTTATAGTTGGATATGGTGCTGCAACCTAAATGGTATAAAATGTATTCCAAACATCTGTCTACTGTAGTGGACATGCATGAAAGGGTTAAATAGGAAATATTTGAAGGCTCAGGCTTCTCTGTTTACTATGTACTCTATATTTTCTGTACCTTATTTTCTCATAAACTAATCTATGCTCTCCATAGTTTCATTCACTCCTGTTTGAGTCGATTCAGTCAGTATACAGAGCTTACCTTCTCTCCAGTCTGTTTTTTCTCCCCTCTTCATTCCCCTCAGCTCCATCATGCTCCACAATCCCATTCATTCAGAATAATTTCCTCTCATCACAGTTACTTTCTCGAAATTACCATCTTTTAAGCCCTCCAGGAGTCTTGACTCCCCTTCTACCTTTCCTCTGCTGCCGTCAAAGCTTTTGTTTCAATTTCCCGTCACCCGCTCACTCTCCTCTCCCCTCACATCTCTCCGAAGACCCTCTTAGATAACAGTCTTCCACACGTTGTTGGATATTCCTCATCAGCGTGTCTCGGCTCTCCTCTGATGTCTGTTTGTGTAGTGGAGACGGAGGAGGAGCGGGGCCTTTCAGTGTATCTTCACTGAATCTAAATATCAGACTCTTCTGCTGCCTCCACGGTCACAGCGTACTACACTGTCTGCTTTCATGTGTTTACTTGATGTATTAGCAGGTCTTTTCACAGTTTGTGGATTAAAGGAAACAGCCATGGAGCCAAACCAGCCCCATGATGTTAAGTCTTTGAGATAAACTTGTCAGTGCACAGGGAAAATACAGAGGCTTTGCTCCATGATATAGTTTATTAGTCATTACAAATGATTTTTAAGGACCAAGGGTCTGACAGTGGAAGTAAACATCGGAGACATGCAGCCAGCATCCCCCAATTCCAATGAAGTAGGGAAGTTGATTAAAACAAAGACAGAATACAGCGATCTGACAATCTTTTCAACTATATTCAATTAAATGCACGAGGAAGACAAGATATTTAAAGTTCAAACTTAGAAACTCGATTATTTTTTGAGAATATTTACTCACTTCAAGTTTGATGCCAGCCACATGATTCAACAAAGCTGGGACAGGAGCAACAATCAACAGTTTAAGAACAACGTATCATCAAAAGATTCAGATTCATAAGCAGCAAGGACGAAACCAACATTGTATGCCTGTGACCTTCAATCCCTCAGGCAGCACTGCATTATAAACCAGCATCATTCTGTAAAGGATATCACCACATGGGCTCAGGAACACTTCAGAAAACCATTGTCAAGGTCAAACTCTACCATGGAAAGACAAAGTCATATATCAACAACATCCAGAAACACTGCTGGCGTCTCTGTGCCTGAGCTCATCTGAGATGGACTGAGGCAAAGTGGAAAAGTCTGCTGTGGTCTCAGTCCACATTTCAGACTGTTTTTGGACATCATGGACGTGGTGTCCTCCAGGCTAAAGAGGAAAAGGACCATCCAGACTGTTACCAGAGCAAAGGTCAGAAGAAAGCATCTGTGATGATATGGGGGGGTGTTAGTGCCCATGGCATGGGTAACTTGCACATCTTGCACATCATCATACATCAGGCAGGAATGGTAAAGAATTCCAATCCAGTGGTAAACATGCCCCTGTCCCAGCTTTTCTGGAACATGTTGTAAGCACCAAATTCAAAATGAGTGAATATTTGCAGAAAAGAAAGGCGTTTATCAGATTGAACGTTAAATATCTTCTTGTCTTTTAAGTTTATTAAATTAAATGTTTGCATTAGAGGCCCAAATCGGCCTCAAGGCTAAAAACAGCTGCACCATTTATGCCTCTCTGCACATACAGAACAAATGGGCTCTTCTCTCTTTTATGTTGCCTTTCCCAACCTGGTGACAGATAGTATTAATACAATAACAGACCATTCAATAGGAGCATTAACTCATGGCGGAGTTATTACTGGCCAAATCCTTTATATTGTGGACTCAGCAAATGTTTGAGAAAATATAAATTTCACTACCAAGCATGTCTTTTATTCTGTCAGTTCTTGGCCTTTGGAGAAAACCTAGAGCAACAGTATGCAAAATGAAATATTCAGTGTGTTTTACTCACACTGGGGAAGGAAAGGACTGATGCATAACTGCAGTCAGTGATTCACTTTATTAATGAAGCGCTGGCAGGTATGCACAACACCCACACAGCTCCAACAGCCCAGCCAGCCTTAATGGCTACAATAACTCTTTCACTAAGTATCAGAGGTCTATGCAATGTCATCACACCCCCCTCTCACCCAAACACTCACACACATGAGCCCCCCACCAACCCACCACCACCGAGTCCTCTCAAATTTGCCAAATGCTTTTTCAAGGCTTGCAAATTAGCTTTGACCTTGCGAAGCAGAAAGGTCGAGTCCTGCACACAGGTTTCTTTGGCGTTTAAAATATTTACTATTCTCATAATCAGCATTCGTGTGGCCAACCCGAGCCCCGAGCCTGATAGTGCTGCAGAAAACGGGCCTGCTGCCGAGAGGACAGTAATTATTCATGCCTCCAGTCTCTGCTGGTGGAGAGGACGGGAAACCTGAAATAATCCTGGACTCTCTCCTTTAAGAATAAAACTGCTCTGTACTTTCATCCATATGTTGATCCTGAAGAAGAGCAGAAGAAAAATGATGATGGATAAACCAGGATTTAATCAAAAAGAGCATCACTACAGGGAAGATACCTAAAGGTTTAACTGTCAGCAGGGACGAGTCGTGGTTGCGATGGTAATCCATACCATCATGTTTTTATGACCAGGACTCTTGAGCTAACAGACAAGATCTTTCCCCTCTCGTCTTGAAGTTAATAACAGTGATGGCACACTCAAGGAGCACTCAGGAGGAGAAGGGATAGTCAGAGATAGGATCATTCTGAGCTTTGCTCTTCTTAAAGGGATACACCAACATTTTTTTCTTTTCGTGTCTTGCCTCACTCCTGAGTCCATGACAAGCAGATAGGCTCCATTCTTTCAACTTTGCGTGCAGTAACAAGGAAGAGACGGGCAGAACTCGCTCGCTGCTAGTTAGCTTAGCTCAAACACTGGGAGTCAATGGGAAGTGTTAGCCTACCTCTTGTTTACGAGCCATTCTTAAATCCAAATTGCCTGACATTTAAGAATGGCTCACAAACGAATGGCTCACTCACAACTGCGAATCAGATCTCGTTCTCTTAAAAGAGCTGTTCAGAAGACTCGACTCATTCAGGAACGTCACATCTCTAGCACAAACCACCGCAGAAGTAGGTCAACAAAACAAAACCTCTGTTTACGAGTAGAAGAAGATAATACAATAATAGTAGAAGATAATGTAACATAACACAGTAAAAAATGAGTCACAACAAGCATACAGGATCATTTGGAGTTTTTGAAGAGTTTATCTGATGATTGGAGGCAGAGTCAGGCTAACACTACCCATTGACTTCCACTGTTTTTGCTAAGCTAATTAGCGGTGGGCGTTCTCTGCCCGTCTCTTCCTTGTCACTGCACACACAGACTAAAGAATAGTGTCTGTCTGTTTGTCATGGACTCAGAGGTGAGGCAAGACATGAAAACAAAACAAAAAAAATTGCTGTATCCCTTTAAACCTACCTTTGGTGTATCTGACTCAGTAAAACCAGTTCACTGAAGTTGGGTTGTATGAAAGGGCTCCTGGCAGCACCTTTGAGGAGAAAGACCTGAAACCATCGGTGAGATACACTGCTGCTGCAACAATGCAGAGATACCAGCTAATAAGAGTGTGAGACATAATCTGCTGCAGTCCTTTTCTCACTGTATTGGCTTTTCCTATGGAGCCCTGGAAGGAACATAATGGACAGACTTTTTCAAGATCTTGCAAAACTCAAGCAGGTTAAAAATAAATCAATAGATAGAAATAAAATTTGCAGATTGGGGTTCTCACAAGATGTCGAAAAACTTTACTTCTCGGTCAGTGTAACCAAAACAATGGAGCAAACACATTTGTGAATGAGGTTAAACAAATTTTACTTTAAAAATGGCCTAAAATGTTGTTCCTCCGCAATGTAGAGTCAGTGAAGATGAATTTCCCCCCGGGGATCAATAAATCAAAATCAAAATCAAGTCAGTCAAAATATTAAAAAACTAGATCAGCTTTTAGCACTAGATGTTGTGCTCTCATTTATGAAGCCCAGGAAATCGAGATGCAAGATATTATTGGTTTGATATTGGTATCAGCCAAAAAGTTAAGTATTGGTATGGACCGTTATTGACATTTTTGCAGATATTTACAGTCAATACATCAGCCACAAATATCAGCTGGAATATTGGCAGATTACACAAATGTACAATATTATGCACCTTCTCATCACTGCATGGGTACATGTAAAAATCACAGGTTTGTTTTTTGCAAGAGTTAAATGCTGTTTTTCTTGTTTTACATCTGTTCCTTGCAAAAATATACTGTAACACTGAAAGAAACAAGTCCATTTTTCTTAAGTACAGAGCTTGTGTTCCTGACTAGAAATATCAATATTGGGGATAATGAATTAAAAAATATCAGCATATCAGATATCATCAGCAAAAAATCCAATATTGTGCATTTGTCCAGGAAAGTAAATAAAAAATATTGTATAAAATATAGTGAGAAAAATATAGGTAAACGTATAAAAGGTGTAGGCTTTTGCAAGATCTCACAAAGTTAGTCTTGTACTTTTTTTCTTATAACTTTTTTCAGCTCTTGTTCCCTCCAGGGCTTCATCTTTTCCAAAGTTCCAGTGATGTTAAAGAATAATCTTTATAAGCAGTTGTGGTTGCAGTTTCTTTTTTTAACGTCTGCAGGCAATTACAACAGCAAACATAGCTTTTATTTCCCTACAAACACATTATTTATCCTTTGCCATCTGCAGAACGGACCAGAAGAGAAAAGGTAATGTTGTGAATGAGAGTTAAAATTACATGCACCAAAGTGATAAATTTCAATCTGAGCCTGGGGCTGATGCAGGGAGCGTTTTGCCACCTTCCATGGGGTGCCCGATCTTTCCATTGAGCTGAAAAGCAGCCCCTTGCATTTAATTTTCAAATGTTCCTCTATCAAAATGGAAAAAGCCAGAGGATAAGAGGCTTTTTGCTTCTGACGATGAGCCAAAGTGGATATCAAGATCAGACAGATTTTTCAAAGTCCATAATTATATGCTCTCCAAATGGACGGACACCACTGAAATTTCAATGCCCACTGTCTTACCTGCTGTTACACATTTACGGCGTTAAAATGGCAGCTTGCACCTCACAGGAAATTGTTTGTCTTTAACCCCACGGTCACTTATCCCTGCTGCTTTAGAGTGAGCACAAACCTTTTGTGAAAACTCAATAAGGAAGGAGATCATCTCCATTCCTCAGAGGGCATCGTAACAGCTTTATTCCATTGCTATCGATCTTTTTTTCACACGAAGGGCACAGGTTAGGCTGACCGGAAGACATATTTTTCCTGAGGGTGAGCATCAGGGCAGCTGATTGGTCACTGAGTTTAAAGCGGAAAGGCTAAGTTTGGGTTGTAGCATCCCTACGGGGGAGGGGGATGGTTAAATATTGAACAGGAGCGACCATCTTCTCCCCATTTCCTCCTTCCGCTCTCCAACATAAAGCCGAGGAACAGGGGAGGAATTAAAACATAATGCAAAGGTCTTTCCACTTATTGCGAGGCAATTATTATTGATGACCTGTCACATTAGCGCGCTTTGGTGAAGAATTATTGGAACAATTTGGCATAAAGTGTAGAGCAGAAAAAAGAGAAATCATTAGATCCTGGGGCGAGTGTTATGAATTACGTGTAATAGCCCTTCTATTCATTAAATCTCAATGGCAGGGGACACTTCCAGCAATCTTGAGAGGCGCGCACACACACTGTAGCAGGCAGTCTCATTTTCATTTGTTGACATTGACTATTATTTGGTCCCTTACTCATTTTTCTCAGCTTGTCTCCCTGAGGGTGGGGGGTTGTTAGGCTTGTTGTGGTAACCTGCCTCCATGGAGATCACTCATTTCAGTGTGGGCTTCTGCTCCTGCTGCTCTTGTGGCTCCCACGATGCACATCTTTCAATGGAGGTTGTGAAGGAAAAGCAGCAGCAGCTTACAGTAGATGCTGAGCTAACACAAGGTTAAAGGTTCTTTCCTAACACTCCTCAGACATAGGATTTTAGCAGCCTATAAACCCCTGTGTTTCAGCCCTGCTTAAAACAGATGTTTGGGTAACTGCAGTAAAAGTTTTACTGACTTTAGGTAAAGGACAGGTATGGAAAGCTGTTTGAGCATAAAGTTGACATCAGTGATATCAACAGTAGTTCAGCTCTACTAGTGCTCAAATCTGGAGTACATGTACTCAACTTTAGTCAACTAGTGCACGAGCAGACTTTACTAGTGAAGTAGAAAGTGTCACTAGTACTTACTAGTAGATTGAAAAATGTGCGGGCGGGGAAAAGCAAATTCAGGCTTCAGGCTTTCAAAATATAACAACCAATCAGGGTACTGGATTTGGTTATAATCCCTCCTACTTCAACTTTTGTTGCTCGCCTTATTTTGGTTTTAGGCAGAAGGAAGAAGATCAGATTCAGCAAACAGAGGGTGATCAGGGCAGTTCAGAATTTGTTGGGCCCCACTCATGATACGTAGATATCCTACAGCTGAGATTACTGCACTCCGATCAGCTCGCTCGCTATTTTGACCAGATTCATAAGTCTGTTTTTGCCAGACAAAGCAAGACAACCAAACCAAGCAACCACGCAGTACACGAGAACACTTTCTATAAAACACTGATAAAAAAGAGACATTATAACCTTACATCGTGTTCATCTTTCTCTGCTGGACCTCTACTAGTACTACTAGTGTTTCAAAAGCCTTTACTAGTAAAACAAAATTTTTGTTCACTAGTACTACTAGTAAACTCAAAATATCTCTCTAATAGTACTAGCAGACTGTTTTTAGTCTACTAGTACTACTAGTAAAGCCAAAACATTCACTAGTATTACTAGTAGACCTAATGCAAATGAAGTAGGGGATTATAACCAAATCCAGCACCCTGATTGGTTGTTTTATTTTGAAAGCCTGAAGCCTGAATTTGCTTTTCCCCACCTTCTTATTTGCATATGAGGCTTACTAGTTCTTATGAACATTTTTAAGTCTACTAGTAGTACTAGTGACACTTTTTGCTTCACTAGTAAAGTCTACTTGTGCACAAGTTGACCAAAATTGAGTACATGTACTCCAGATTTGAGTACTAGTAGAGCTGAACTACGGTTCATATCACTGATATCATTTTTTTTCTCAGACAGCTTCCATAGACAGGACCACACAGGGAAGCAATGAGATTCATGATAAGTGCAGGGCATTATTTCCTGTTCTAGTGGTTTTTGGGCACACCCACCGTTGCACTGCAGCTGAACTCATCTCTGTGTTGACGGCCACTTTGGCTTGTAGTATTGAGCTGGTCTGCAGAGGCACTGACCAATCAGCATCCCCTGAAGAAAAAGAGGCGGGAGCTGCAAGTGAAGAAGAGGAAGTAAACAATGACTGGTTGTACAGATTTTAGCATTGATGCTGCCTGCATTTGTAGCTTTTGTTTCTTTTGACTGTAATATAATCACACTACTTCTACTGAAAAAGCCCTATTATAACAGTGATAGACTTTAATACATAGACCTAACAGTGCCACTGAAAACATCCATCTGCCTGACTGAATCTCTCTGCTCATAACTTCATGGTGTTACCCCGCTGACCATGATTCTTTTCATCCTGAGAGCAGAGAAAAGCTTGTTGAATATGCATGATAGCGTCCAAGTCCATGTTTGGGCTTTATTGAATGATTAGCAGAAGTAATTTGTTTTCAGAATCTCATTAATCTACTCTGACCGAGCATGCAGTAATGTGCAAGGACAAACACACATTTAGCAGAAACTCTAACACTTTTGTGTCTCTAAAACTCTTTCTCCTGCATGGCTGCATGCATCGGAAAGAGTGCAGGGGTGTGAGCAGGTCTCTGCCGCACCCCCGGGAACGCTTTCATCTTGGCAGCAGGGCGGTTAATGCAGATTGGTGAATTTTCAGCCTAAGCCTAGAAAGTTGGACATAATTGAGCCATTGAAGGAGTAAAGTCTGCCGGCACTTTTCTCTTCATGACTTACTTTTCCTCCTGCTTGTGGGTGATCCCTTCACTGTCTCTGACTCTCAGGGCAGCAGGGTAAATACAAAGTGGCTCCTTCAGGTTTGACCTCTAAGAAAATTCAGGGATATTGTTGAACTGCAAACAGCACAAATAATAAACAAGAATAATTCATTCTCATCTACAATCCAAAAACTTTTTAGAGATCGAGATAGGGATTATAATTTAAGGAGAAATTTTCTAAAACAATGCTAAAACCTGATGAAATTTAAAATAATTTATAAAAGTATAATTTCAGTAAATATATGGATAAAACAGGAGGTATCGCACTAAATTAAAAAATGACTACTTTGTTTTGTTGGTTGTTTGTTATTATTTTGTCTTTGTTTTGTTTTCATTTTATTTTTTATTTTGTTAGATCACTAAATTATTGTGTAGAAACTGTTTTTCTGTTGTAAAATATGAAAGCATTTATGTTTAATTAAGTGATGGAGAACGGGTGGGACTTGACCAGTTTTACTTCCTCCCGCTCCTTTAATATATAATAATAATAATAATTTATTGTATGTAACAACTAAACTATATTTTTCTTCTATTCCTGTTTTTACCTCTCTTTTGAATGTATTTGTGATAATTAAGGTTCAATTCAATTCAAATGATTTTCAGATACTAAGGCAGCAGATGGCATGAGGAACTCATTTTTCAACTAGAAATGCACAAACCTCGAAGATACGTCTTTAAAAAGAAAAATGAACAATAGCGTTAACTTGGAAAAACAGTGAGAGACCAAGTATCAAACGATGGTTTAATGAAATGTCGGTGTTTCTACCCTTTGGAAAAAAAATCCCTTAAACACTTAAAGAAAAAGAAAGATCTACTCCACAGTATTTAGGAACCTTTCATTCAATATCTCTGTCTAGTTTGCTGGATGAGGATGGAGAAAAATACTCTCAAAGAATAATTATCTAGATATTCCTGCTTTTAGATAATTTATATATTTTATTTTATCTTATTTTAATTTTACTTTAATGTGTCTCTCTGTCACTGAGGATAACATTAATGTTGCCGACCCTGCAATAGAGCATACCAGAGCCTTAGGAGGAGAGAGTTGCGTCACTGAGAGGTCAGAACACGAGAGGGTCACGTGGTTCATGTAGCAGCTGAAAAGTTCCAAACAAAGCGGGTCATTTAAATGAACTGCTTAGCTGCGATTTCTAGTAATTACTGAACAATATTTTCTGTTTTTACATTAACATAATAATATAGATAAATTAAAACATGACCCATTTTCTGTGCACTTGCATAGGAACATTATTATTGCGATAATGCTTTTAAAATTACTGAAATTTTCTCTGAAAAAAAAGGATGTGGACAGTAAACTAACTGGCTTTACTTATGTTATTGACTAACAAACATTGCTCGACACTGTAACGTTACTAAACAACGTTGGCAATCTGTAAAATACCGACTTGTCTTGTTTAAAACTTTCAGATGAAGGAAGAAGAAGCCTGTGTGATCCTCCTGAGTAGGAAACCATGTTCAGATGTTTAAGGACAATGTCTATGCTGTTACTAAGCTTTATAAACTTAAAGCATGAAACTCTGGCTTGTGAAGTATAAAATATCTAATTTATCGTATCTATCTACTGTATGTATGACTACTTATCCACTTGTCTAATGCAAAAGAGTATTCATCAACGATGTAAGATGTAACAAGACGCAGACCAGTGATCACATTAAAATGTATATTTTGTTTAAAAATGATGAGCTATTGTGCTTTAAGTTAGATTGTTAATTTGATTCAAATGTGCTTGTAAAAATGGTCATCATTAAAATGTCAGTTGTAGCTTCCTACACATAAACTGACCTTCGATAAATGCAGAAACATACCTTCCTCATAGGAATCCTGTTGCCTCGGTCACATTGTTTTGAACTATCGAGGCTCCCATGGTCCACCATTGTTGTCAAATAATTGGCCCATTGGCGTCTACAGAGTTGATGTCACTCTTTCTTTCCACAGCTCTGGAGCATACCTAAGCCATGCTCTTCGTATACCTATGCTCACTATAGTTTGAGGCCCTCAGGCATTAGCCTACTTTTACTTAATGATAAAATCACCCGTACTTGAGTCCAATAACATGTAAGAACCACACTGAAGCTTCCATTTTCTTTTTAACACAAACTAATAAAATCTGTGTCAGCACTGACGAGAGCGTGGCCCACAGCGCAGACACAAGGACACTGCAGCTCCGAGCCAACGCTTAAGCCCGCTGCTGCCGTATTGATCCATGCAACTGAAACCACTGCATCACAGAGCTATATCTAAGATAGAGGGAGGAAGACATCTAATCCAGGAGACTGAAAAAGATGCCTGATGGGGATGAATTTTCATATTCACAAATCTGATACCAAGGGGAGTCAGGAGAAAGGGAGATGCCTGTTAATCTGTGGGATGGGGAAGTCATTTTTTGCATGTATGCTTAAGGATTCAAATCTGCTGCATAAGATAATTTTAGATAAATTTGGAAAATGAATTTAAGCAAATAACAGGAACACAGGACAATAAAAATTCCTGTGTGTTAGATTGAGGTAAGGAGGAGGCCACAAGAGTCATCGTACCAAATTCTAACAAATTACTGCTATAACTGAAAACTAGAAAAGCACTCAGAGAGATTGAAAGATACAATTCTGGATCACAAAATCCAGAATAGTGCCAGGATCCGGACAAAACTCAGCACATACATGGAGGTTGTTATCCTGTATGAACACAACAAGTTTTGGGAACATCACTTAATATTTTGATTTTATATGAATTATTGAATGTTGTCAATGGGATTTCCCATTATACAGTGCCATTTTTTTTACATCAATCTGGATCAGATCCAGCTGAAATTTACCTTGATGATAGACACATGGACCCCATATTATCCTGTAAAAATGGAAGCGAATCTCTTAAAAAATGGCAGTCTGTTAAAATTCTGCCCAATGTTACCTTATGGGATATTTTGTTTCTTTTTTCAATTTCTGTTTTTTTTTGCATCCAGGCAATTATACGTATCACCACCAAAATCTGAATAACCGACAGCTCCTGAAAGTTTCACCAAAATCTGTCCAGTAGGTTTTGCGTACTCTTGCTAACAAACAAACAAACATACCAAAAACATGACTTCTTTGGTGGAGGTAATAACTTCAGTGAGTTAGAGAGCAACAGTTCGTCTTCTGCTCTGAATTGAGTTTTCCTCCTTCATTCCCTTTGTCTTTATTTCCACCACATCTTTAACTAATCAAACCAGCTTCTCCAACCTCTCTGCTGTGCCCAGACTCCAGTTAGCCTCCACTCTCAAATGTTTAATAGATTTTTTAACTCATATTTTTATGCAGGGATGATGAAACTAGAGTTCTGCACTTGATGTTTGATTTTGCTGAAGTTAGACGGCCAGAACAGGCTGCTTTAAAATGGAGGTGATGACCCGGTGGAGGCCAAGGGCGGACTTCTCTCATCGGCTCATCAGTTGCCTCCTCTTGATGGAGTATTTGAGCTTTCGCTTGAACTGCTAAAGTTCATTTCTAATCTTTTTTTTTTTTTTTTTTACCTTTTTTGATTTAATGTAGGACTACAGGTGGCTCAGTGTAGTCACAGATGAAAGCTAACTTTCTGCATTGTGTTCCTTTAGTGCATGAATAGTGCCATTTAACTTTGAACAGCTAAAATAATCATAAATCATTTTTTCTCTTGAATTTTCCTCTCAAAACCACGTTTACTCCAAACATCCATCATAGTTTGTTCTTATGGGACACTTGGTTAAGTGAGGCCCTTAGCGGCAACACAGCCAAAGCTGTAAGACCAGAACATGTCTAAGTTTATGAAATGACCATGTTTGTCTCTCTGTGTGTTTATTTGTTTGATTTTCTGTTTGTTTGTTTGTCTGTTTGTTCTATTAGTTGTCTGTTAAATAGTGTGTTTGCATGTTTGTTTGTCTGTTTTTTCGCATGTCTGTTTGATTGTTTGTCTGTTTGGTTGTTTGTTTGTTTGTTTATTTGTGATTTTAATTGTTTGTTTTTTGTTTGTTTGATTAATTATTTGTTTGGTTGACCATTTGTTTGTGTGGCTGCCTGTGTTTGTTTATTTGTATATATGTATGTATGTTTGTTTATTTGTCATTTAAATTGTTTGTTTTTTGTTTGTTTGATTTATTGTTTGTTTGCCCGTCTGTCTGTCTGTCTGTCTTTCTGTCTGTCTGTTTTATATGACTGTGTGTTTACTTATTTGTTTGTCTGTCTTTCTGTTTGTCTGTTTGTTATTTGATATGGCTGTGTGTTTACTTATTTGTTTGTCTGTTTGTCTTTGTGACTTTGACTTTTGGTATGTCTGTTTCATGGGCACAGCGCTGTGATCTGAGATGATTCCTCCTGTATGTTCACAGGTTTTTTTCGGGGCAGTAAACTTTAGAGCAACACTTTTGCTTCAGTCCAGGTGATAGGAGCCTCCCAGAAACCCTGAACCCCTCTAATTTATTAAACAAGCCCAACTCACAAGGCTGGGCGACAAGGAGAGTGTTATAAATATTAAAAGAGGAGTTTGCTCTGCCACGCTCTCATATTAAATCACACAAAGATGAATGTATGTGCCCTTATTAAAAGATAATGTGTTTTGGCCCCATAAAAATGTATTACCCTCCTCTCCAGATCCCTCTCCTCCGTGTTGTCTTTACCCCTCCATCTGGCTCCGGCTGAAATTTTGTCTTTTTTTCCTGTCCATCAATCTCTATGTTTTCATTTCCTTTCTCTGTTTCTTCTGACGCCCCTGCTGTATTTTTCTCCTCTGTGAGCAGCGATGAACAAGCACTGAATATAAAGGAACACAGAGATGAAGCATGTTTTTAAAGTGCTCCTGAAAGTTTTTACATGCTGTTCAGGAGTGAATGTTTACATCTCGATATAGTCATCCTGAACGCTGCTTTTAAGGGACAGAATTTTCTGCTTTTTTATGTATCACATATTGGACTAATGTCAAAGAATTTATATACAGGTGACCAAATCAAAACATGATTTTAGTTGATTATTCTCCCCTTTAGTAATACCAATTGGTGTTGTATTTTATATCCTTGGAAAGCATGATTCACCTTTACAACAAGGTTTAATTTTAAAAGGATACGTCAGCATTTATATTGTTTTCCTGTCTTGTCTCACTCCCGAGGCCGTGACGAGCAGATAGACTCCATTCTTTTGACTGTGTGCAGTAACAAGGAAGAGACGGACAAACCTCGCCCACCACTAATTAGTTCAGCTCAAACACTGGGAGTCAGTGGGTGGTGTTAGCATGCCTCTGCCTACAGTCTTCAGATAAAAGCTTATTTTTTCATTAAGTGCAGAGAAAAAAAATATGCTTACAATAACTCATTCAAATAATGTTAATATTTATCTTTCCATTTTTAATAAACAGATGTTGACACTAAACACTAAAAGAATATAATTTACTTTGAATTCACTTCAATTAATTAAACAAAAAAGGAAGTTAACACTGACATTTTGAGGTTCCTGTATCAGCAGCTATTATTTATCATCCAGTTAATATTCATGTCACAGTCAGTCACTGAGATGTCGCTGCAGTTATGGTGGCTGCCACAGGATGGCAACACCTACAAATCAGATGTAAGATCTGCCTGTAGACGGGTAATGTATGTGTTTACAGCAGTGATTCTCAACTAGTGGGTCACGGACACTTTTTCAGTGGGCCGTGAGCCTTTGCCTCTATTCTGAAGGAGATTAAAGTGAATTTACATGAGACAGCTTATCAGACTTTGTACCAGTGACTGAAACCGTAGCAGTGTTCATTTTGTTGACTATTTATTTTCGTCATACTTTCCATCAACAACCTTTTTTTCCCTGACGAAAACTAGACAGTAACTTTTTAAAACAAGTGCACACGGACAAAACTCAAACTAAATTAACTGACATTTTCATCAACAAATAAAAACTAGACTAAAATGTTTGACAGAGACTTAATCCAATCAGACCTAATTTGGTCATGCAGAAAGTAGAGACAAGTTAGGAATATATCCAATCACAGCTGCCTTAGCTTGGTGGTGGTGGGATAAGTTGTGGAGCGATCCAATCAGAGCTCCTCTCTTTATGAATTGATATATTCATGTAGAGCAGGTTCACTGTTTGTTGTCAGTTCTGGTATTGTAACTGAGATGCTCTGCCAGGTAGCCTAAATAAAGGTGACTGCATTTCACACAAAAGTTCAATTTGTTTCTGTTCATTTATACATTCAGACTTTACTAGCATTCAATAAAGAGTTATTAGATGTTTCATTTATCCAAGTGTAAAACATGACTTCAGAAATTCAAGGAAACATAAAAAATGCCTTACCCTTTACACTTCATATTTTAGTCGACTAAATTTACAGTAGATTTCATCGACTGAAATGTTAAATTTCATCGACTGAAACTGGACTAAAAGAGCCCATATTTAGCTCTATATTCATATTTTTGATGATTGCTAGAGTTCGTTCACTATAGCTGTAGAACTAGAGATGTATTGAAAGGCTGCCTCTGCAGTCTTTTTTCATAGCAGGTTTCTCCAGAGGAATCTATTTCTGAGGAGGTGATGCAGCAGCAGCAGAATTAAAGGACATGTTGTGAAAGTGTCAGGAGGTTTGACATGCAGCCGCGCCTCTTAGACATGACACCAGCATATTGCTCACCCAGAGCGTGTCATACTCTGTGGACAGACATGGGACCACGGTCATGGCTTGTTTGTGTCTGCACTGGGCTGTGGCAGCCAGGCCGAGCAGGACGGAGAGCGTGTGCCATGGTTAAAAAAGAGAAAAGCGAGAAGCACTCCCTCTCCTGACAGATAGAGGTGAGGAGACACAGGCGTGTGTGTAACTGAACGCCCGAGTCGTCGCCCCGCTGGGCCATGGCGAGGGAACATTCCTCTGCTCTCTGCTCCACTGACCAAGCAGAACGGCCGCACGTCTTTGTGTATGAGCGCCTGTGTGCGTGAGAGTGTGTGTCCGTCCACCGGCAGGCGGTGGAGTGTGTCGGCCCCGGTCACTCGGACCGTGGAGAGTTATGGAGCGAGAGCGGGCCAGCTGTTCAATTTGGCCACATGGGCGGAGGCAGAAAGTAAAGGAGAATACTGGAGAGAGGCAGAGTCGGGACATGATGTGAGCTGTCTGTCTGAGCCTGCTCTCTCTTTTTTTAAAGATTATTTTTTTATTTTGTGCCTTTATTGACAGGAGAGAGAGAGATGGGCTTGTGAAAGGGGGCGAGAGAGAGTAGGGAAGGACACTCTGCGAACAGGCCACAGGCTGGATTCTAACACACTAGCCCAACGAGCATGCACGTATGTGGGTCGTGGAGTTGCTTACCACTCCACCAAACCAGCACCCCCAAACTTGCTTTTCGGTGAAGGTAATGAAGCCATGATATCACGGTGACTTTAACATTCCTCATTCCTTAGAGGTGCATTTGAGAAAAGAAAAGTATGTTTGTTTAAAAACACCGAAGTGACTTGGCGACCTGGATAGACCCCTCCCGCAATGTGACGGACGCGATCTGGGCAACTTGGGCCCCGTTAACATGAAAATGTTTTCACCAGAAACTGAAAGGTTTTTTTTAAAAATGATCCACGTTCACACGGATCCGCGAGGATGACTGAAAACGTTGTAGGGTGCATGCTAGGCCAGTAGTTGCCGATGTAAATTTGTAGAGAAACAGTGGTGTCAAGACATGCGTCTGTACACTAACGCTTTCCAATGAAGACAAACTTTTCACAGACAACAATGGCAAATGGACACACAAAAACACAGGAGTTTCTTGTCTGGACAGCAAATGTGTCTGGATAACAAACCAAGCACAGTAAGCAGCACACATGTTGTTCAGTAGACGGCCGAAACTGTTGTTGTTGTTCCTGGTATGCGTGCACAACCTTCATGTGAAAGAGTACTGCGCACTGGTGTCAGTGTTTCAGAGGAAAACGTTCAATCTCATCTGCACGGAGACGGATACGTTTCCAAAACTTTCCACTCTGGACCCTGGTTTGTGGAAACATTAGTTAGTGAGGACAAAATCGCCTCATTCAACAGAAGTGGCGGTTCTCTGCGGTCCTGTCCTTCCTCACCTGCATCAGCTGCAGTTTTGCGGTTAGTAGATGAGTGAAAGGATACAGTTGGAATAATGTCAGCTAATACGTACAAATATATATGATATGATCACGGTGACACTCGAGCTCTAGTCACTGAGCGACAGTGAGTAAATGAACTCTTTTATGGACAGGCAACGTGACTTGGTTGACCAAGGCATAATATGTCACCTTTTAAAATTCTATAAACAGTCTATTAGTATACTAGTGAGATATTCTGAGTTTACTAGTAGTACTAGTAAAAAAAATTTTGTTTTACTAGTGAAGGTTTTTGTGCATTAGTGCATGAATAGACCTTACTAGTAAAGCAAAATCTTTACTAGTAGACAGTTTTGTGTTAGGGGGAGTACTTGTAGACTTAAAATAATACTAGTAAAAAGTCAAAGCTTTACCAGTGGTATTAATGAGGATTTTTAAGTCTACTGGTAGTACAAGTAAAGCCAATAGATTCACTAGTAGTTTTATTAGACCTAATGCAAATGAAGTTAGGGGGATTTTTTTTTGGTTGTAATATTTTCAAAAGCCAATGAAAAGACTAAATTAGCTTTTCCCTTATTAGCATATAATGCTTACCAGTAGTATTAGTGACACATTTTGCTTCACTAGTAAAGTCTACTTGTGCACTAGATCCACACTTTTCTGTCTCCCTCTTCCTCAGACCGTCTTCCCCTCGGCTCGTGTCACGTCCACACTCTTACCTTGAATAGCCTGCGAGCCAGACTTCATAAAAGCAGGAGAGAAATAGGGGTGAATGAAGGATATATGCTATTGTTGAAGTCAGAGGAAGCCTTTGATGGGTCTTTGCATGAAGCGTGAACGGCCTCATTATGCAGATTCTTCACTCTTTCAAGACTCCACTATCACTCTGTCTGCTCCCTCCAACAGCTAGGAAACCTGTGGCAACTCTCTGACACCCAATTCATTTTCCCTGACAACAACTCTTCCTCTCTGAGAAACAGAAGAAGATCGATCTGCTCTTGTTATTTTCTGTTCAATGATGTATTTACTGTGTGTTGTTCTCTCCCCCTGTTCTCCTGCTCTGCATGTTTGGGACTCCTGCAGCTCCACGGGGGTGATCCTGAATTATTCACTCCTTTTTCCTCCCCTCTTTCCTCATTTTGCAGGCCGTGTGTGTGTGTCTGCTCTTTGCGTCGTCGTCCTGTCCTCTCCGCTTTCTCCCTCCCTGCGTTTTATTATTCTCAGAGCGAGAGGTGTCTCTGAAAAGAGGAATGACGGCAGCTCATTAGAGCTGGAAATAATCTGCTGTTTTTCCTTCAGTGCTCTGTTTTGTGCTTTTGGTCTTTTTTGCTGCCCCTCGCTCCCTCACCTCACCAAACGGCGCCTTCATCTGCTCTCTTTGTCCCTCTCTGTCTGTCTGTCCGTCCGTCTGCAGATCCCAACGCTGTGGGGCAGCACGGCACCGACCATGCCTTGATCGGAGGAGTGGTGGCTGTAGTGGTCTTCGTCACCTTGTGTTTAATCATCGTCTTGGGAAGATACCTGGCCAGGCATAAAGGTAAAACCGCAGTGGACCAGACCTGAGTCTTTTCAGGGGCTTTTGGAGCCAGTGGAGCGAGATGTGCTTGTACTGTTCGACCTCGGAGTCCCTCCACTACCCCCAAGTTACAGAAATACAACAAACCTGCAGCAGAGATTGACAATAAAAGGCCAGATCCTGCACTCAGAGATCTGGAGCAGGTATATGCTCCTCAAAGACAGTTTGGACACAGTTAATAATCAATCAATCAATCAATCAAACTTTATTTGTGTAGCACTTTTCATACAAAATCTTGTAGCACAAAGAGCTTTACTTAAAAATTAAATTAAAAGTAGAACATTAAATACAACTATCCACATACAGCACTCATACAAAGACATTAAGAGGAGATTCTAACAGAAAACAGAGTTAGACGACTGAGGAAATGCTATCTTGACTTAATAATGAGGAAACACAGGAGCTAAGACTAAAATGAAAAAAAATCATGATGAGAAATGAGCTAAAAATACTATAGGTATAAACAAAGAAAATAAAATTTTAAATAATTAAAAAAAATTATAAACATGACTGCGTTAGGAAAAGTAAACAAAAAATAAAAATTAAAAATAATAATGTAAATAATTGCATAGGGAAAAATACATAAATGAATAAAGTAAACATTTAAAAATAATTATGTAAAATGAGATGGCCCAACACCAAATGTGAATTAAAATCTGCTAAAGTAGGATAATTAAAAGAAAATAAAATTCTGTATGATGAATTTGAACTGAAATAAGTCGCAATAATGAAATATGAACAGTAGGTGGTACTAATTATGCAGTTTCTCCCTTCAATTCAAGTTAGTATTTTATTTTATATCACTGAAGAGTCTGAATAGTCAACTTTACAATGGGGTACAAATACAGATATATACACCTAAAAATGGATTGATTGATTAAAATAGATTTCATAAAATAAGTTTAACAAAGCAGAGCAGTCCAGCTGAATATGAGAAAAACCAAGAGGAAATGTGGTTCATTTAAGTTTATAATTATTATTATTATTATTATAATTATTATTATTACACTGGCACGGTAGTGCAGCAGATGGTTGCTGATTTGAACCCCGTTTCTGTGTGGAGGTTGCATGCTCTCTCCATGCGTATGATATGTATATATGTTAAAATTCAATAAAACAAATAAGAGTGTGAAGCAAAGAAAAAGAGATGTTAATGTTCATGCTCTCACACAGCTCTGAAAACTCTTTTCCAGAGAAATTCATGTCGCATTTCTGTACCTGAAAGTACATCTTCAAGCCTCATCTGCTGCTGCTGAGAAGAATAAATGTGTTTGTGGATGCAGAGACACACACTCCTACTCCGTCGTATTTACATATCCTGCTCCGTCCCTGCTCCTCAGCGCTCCGTTATGAATTATGTAGCATTACTGATGTTGTCTTCAGATGTCTTCTTCTGCCTCAGGCTGTGAACACCACGCAGGGCTGCTCCGTATTTGTTTTCCTTGATGTAAGTTTGTTTTCCATTTTTTATCTCCTCCTTCGCTTCTGCAGGAACGTACTTGACAAACGAGGCCAAAGGAGCGGACGATGCCCCCGACGCCGACACGGCCATCATCAACGCCGAGGGCAACCACGCGCACGCAGAGGAGAAGAAGGAGTACTTCATTTAGACTGCAGGGGGAGCTGTGCTGCGCGGCTCTCCCCTCCCCTCTTATTTCAGTCTCTGTATCTCTTCTTCTCTCTGTCTCTCTGTCACCCCCGGTCTCCTCCGCACCTCTCAACACTGCCCCCGCTGGTCAACGAGGAATCTGCAGGCAGTCCACAGACAGAGAGGTCCCCCGAGCGTTTCTGCCTTTATTTTTGTCGCCCATTTCTTTCTTTATTTTGTTTTTTTCAGCAGCCAGTGTTGACAGGCAGCTCGGACTTTCCCCCCTCTTTCTCACGTCTTCGTCCCCACCTCCGACATGAACGCCTGGAAGTCTGTATATCCACGTCGTCTGCTCCGCCCCTCCTCCCCGATATCGGACACCCAGACACGTATCAAACGCCCCCTTTTGTTCACACACGACCACAAACACATATCTCACATCAACACGGTGCCTAAAAAACACAGACGCCATTGAACTCTTGTCAATGCCTTCATGTATCGTCAGTCGGTTGCAATGTAAATGCTTCTTCTTCTTCTTCTTTGGTGGTTTACTGGACCATCGCTCATCGCTTAGCTCACTGCTTTCTTTGATTTTTTTATTATTTGAATGAAGATCTTCGCTGTTTGCGCCTTATACATGTCTATCACACTGAATACGGTACTATTAGAAGCCCCGCCTCCCCCAAACCCCGCCCCCTCTCTAAATAGACTTGTAATTATTGACCCTTGTAAGATAAGAAGAAGGTTTTTGTGTAACACTGTAGCAAGGTTTGTCAGAAACGTGTATAATATGATTTTTTTCCTTTTAGGGTAGAGGTAATTAAGGGTTGTGTGGTATTGTTTAGAGCAGAGAACACACACAGAAGCTTAGATCCATCAAATAAACTCAATCAAGTATATGAAATCCATTTGCTAAACCTGCCGTCACAGTGTACTTCTGTCTGTATATTCCTGCGACGTCCAGGCTGCAGTTTAGCAAAACACCACCGCCGCCGCCGCCAGCTAACAGTAGGTCGTGATTCACGTCAGAGGGTTCGGATGTAAAGAGAGAGTCGATCTCCTCGCTCTTAAAGTTGTACAAATTGTATTGAAATGACTTTTCACTTTAAAATATATTTGTTTTTGTCACATTGGGATCATTTTAAGGCTGAGAGACCACACAGAAATGTACCATAAGAGGTCAGACAGGATTTTAAAATGGTGGAGGGATACTGTATGTGATGTACGGAGCTCCCGAGGGGACATGGACAGAAAGACGAGTAATCAAGCAAACAGGAAAGTATCTGGTGCAGGAGAGAATGATACACATGTAGGAAAAAGCTCCTGGTCCTCCAGAGAAATGTTTGTCCACGGGGAAATTTATGGCACCAATAGAAACATCTTTTAACCAGTTTTATTTACAATCTCCAGAAGAGTGTTTCTCAACTGGTCTGGCTTCAGGACCCACCAGCACCCCTAAATGACAAGCTGCAGCCCAAATCGAGGAAAATTCTCAACTTCTCAAATGTATTTAATACAGAGAGGGGAATATACTATGTGACATTTAATTAGCTGCGTTTTAATTGAAAAAAGTGCATCTCAAGGACTAAAGGCTTCAGGACTAAAAATCTGACTGTAGCTGTGATGGCCCTGCATCAGTGGAAAATACTGAACTGCTCTGTTTTGATAATATTCAATCAGTAGCACTAAATAAACCTTTTTTAACAGAGTAAACAGAGCTTTCATGAGCTAAAACATTAACTAAAAAGTCCTGCTGCTAAGAAGTTGTTCCAAAACATCCTAAAAGATTCTGTGCCCACAAGAGAGCAGTGGAAAGATTTTTACAAGCATGAGTAATTTTGAAATGGACACTGAAAAGGTTTTTTCAAGATCACAAGAAAAGTTGAAGTGCAAACAAGAATCCTGTTTGTAATCACTCCAAAATCACACCTGCTCATTAGATCTTATTTTGCATTCACTGGAGAATTTTACGTTTCCAGGGGCTTTTTCTAATCACAAAAAACGTTCATGTGCACTCATTAAGAAACCAAATGAGCCCTTTAGAGAGTTGTTCAGGATCACATGAAATATGTTCTCAAGAAAGTTCTCAGCAATGACACGAAAATTTTCCATGATTTGTTGAAATGTAAAATGGTCTTGTGACCATAAAAAAATTAATCCTGTATACATAAAACTCTCTTTGACCATGTGAAATTTAATCATGACTGTATAAAATTAAATTTTATCCTGACAACCAAAAGTTGCGTAAACTGCATAAAGTCATAAGGACCATAAAACATACTGTGATCATGTAAAACTTTTTAGTGAAAGTATGAAGACAACATCATAATCATCTGAAATCATGTGGTGACCATGTGAAACCATATGGAATTTATTCAACAGCATAAGATTTAAAACTTTCTTTAGCAGGAAAACTTCGATTTTCATTATTTTGATCATAAAAACATGATCAGGACAACATAAAATTTCAGCATGACTACAGTTAACTTTCTTGCGACTATCAAATTTTGAAAGGACAACATACAATTTTATTTCAAACAGTTAAATTTATTTTACAATAACATCAACATAAAATGCCATCATGACCACGTAAAACTTTCCTGTGACTGTATAAAGTTTGGACAGGAGAAAATACATTTATGTCATGAACAGGTAAAACTTTCTTCTGTGTATAAAATCTTATCAGTACAACAACATTTTTTTTTAATGCTAAACAGGTTAGTTTTTGTTTGTGACCATAAAAATGTCATTAGAGCAACATAAAATGTCTCGATGACAACGGGAAACTTTCTTGTGACTGTATCAAACTTTAACAGGACAACATAAAATTTTATTTTGAACAGTTGAATTTATCTTACAATAACATCGACATAAAATGCCATCATGACCACATAAAACTTTCCTGTGACTGTATAAAGTTTGGACAGGACAACATACATTTTTATCATAAACAGGTAAAACTTTCTTGTGATCTTATAAAATTTCATCTAGACAACTTAAAATGTCACCATGACCACGTAAAACTTTCTTTTGACTATGAAAAATGTAAACAGGAAAACAGCTATTGCTACTGTGAGGATGTTTTAACAGGACAAGAACATTTTTTTTATCAAGACCATTAAAAAAATTTCTTGTGACCACAGAAACTTCAATCAGGACACATAAGATTTCAACATGACCACATTAATTTAAAATGTCACCATGGCCATGCAAAACTTGCCTCTGACTCTATAAAGTTTTAGCAGGACAAGATCAATTTTTGTTGTAAACAGGTAAAACTTTCTTGAGACTGTCTAAAATTGTATCAGTTCAACACAAAATTCTTTTATGTCTATCTTATCATTTTAATAGGACAAGGACAATTTTTTGTCAGGAAAAGGTAAAACTTTACTCGTGACCATAAAAATGTCATCAGCACATTAAAATTCATCTTTACCACATTAAACTTTCTTAGGACTTTAAAATTTTAATATGACAACATTATATGTCATCATGACCATATAAAACGTTGTTGTGACTGTCTAAGATTTTAACAAGACAGCAACAATTTTTATTGTGAACAGGTAAAACTTTCTTGTTCAGGTATATAACTTTATCAGAAATACATAAAATCTTAACATGACCATGAAAAACTTGTGACTGTTTAAAATGCTAAAAAGTTGAACAGAATTTTTTCTAAACCACATAAAACTTACTCGATGTTATCAGGAACATGTAACCTAATTGTGACCATGTAAAACCTTCATGCAATTGATTAATTATTCTTGTGAGATTTTATTAAAAAATGTGACTTGAACTTTAATTAAACTCTTTCTTGTCCTGGTAAAACTTTTTAGTGAATGTGTAGTGCTCTCTTGTAGCCTCTTAACACTTTCTGTGGACCATGTAAAATCTAAATTTTACCAAATAAAACTTTCCTTAGAGCAAAATAAATTTTATTTTCATGGTTTTGGTTCCTGCAAAAAACTTGATTACATGAGTTTTTTCAGTTCATGTCTCTTTTGGGGTTTCTTTGTTTATGAAATTTGATGTCTGATTATTTTTTTGCTCTGATTATGTTCATGATTGTAACCTCTTGTGTGTTTGAGGTCTAGGCAGCTTTTCTAAAGTGGTTTGTTATCATTTCTTTGCTAACGTCAAACATCCAATCATGTCATAACTTTCTGAAGACAGTGAAAACATCACCCCGGCATAAACCACTGTTTTTGTTTGTATCACCACCTTCAAAATTCAGTTTCTTTCACTGTATTTGAACTCCTGACACCACCCTGTGTGGTTCAGTCCGCCCTCAAACACTGCGTACCTGCCCATATTTTCAATTCCCATGACCTGGACTCTGGTTTCCAGTTCACAAGGTCTTAGAGCAAAAAGCAAAAGCAGAAGGTGTGATTTCTGGGTCGTAGATCTGCAGGAACCTCCTTTTCAGTAAGAGTAAAAACAGCAGACAAAAAGAGAAGCACAAACACGTCTGAATGAGAAACTCTGTTCCCTTGCCAACAAACCAGATCACCTTGTGATGGTTCCTCTATTCAAACTGGTCACAGAAAGACAACAAGGCTGTCTCTGATTCACTGCGAGGCTGAGAAATGAAGTCCATCCTTTTGAAAACATGTTTTATACAAAATGTTTTTGGTATTTTTGGTTTTATGGTTCCAAGCTCCCTGCTGTATTTGTGTCTAAATGCTAAAATGTGGTTGATTGTGAAAAATATGCTGTTAAATTCTGGATTTCTTCAAATTTGTATATTAGCCACTTTTAAATGTTTAGTTTTTATATTTTTTATTTCATCATTCTCATTAGGAATCTTTGAACCCGTGGCACAAGGCATGTATATAATGAAACTAAACTTTGGTTATCACATTAGCATGTTTATGTTTGGTTCTTTTTCATGTTTAATTTATTAAAAATGAAGAATTTAAAGAAAGAACCACGATGGCAGACATTTGGTGATTATTTAAAGGTTAAATAGTGTTTGTGGCGTGCTGTCTACGTTTGGACAACAGGACAAAATGTTAAAGAAAATGAAGAATCTGTGGTTTATTCCTAAAGAAATTACTAATATTAAAAGCATTTAATCGACTAATACTCCCACTTAAGAATCAATCTGCGTAATCTTTTCTCTTCTGTCTCCCCGCTGAACGTCTTTCATTATTTTTCAGGAAGCGTGATTTACCCGATGAGCGAGTGATAAACACTGTGGCCCCGCGAACTAAAGACTTAAAGGCACTAATATGCGAAGAGGGAGCAAATTATTACCAAGGGCAATAAAAAAACGTGGGCCCAGCTGTCTCCAATTCTACAGCCAATTTACATCATTATGCAAATAAGGTCAGCGAGTAAGGTCTTTCTCTGCGTCAGAACTGCTGAGGAGAGTTTGGGAATCACTCGATCCGTCTCTTTAGCTTGAGCCTGGAGGTCATACAGCACATTTTAACGGATGGATTCACTGTTGTCCCAAAAAGTGTACGAGATAAAACCATGTGGACTTGATAAGATAGTGTCATGGGACATCTCGTTGGAGGAGTCTTGAACATATAAGATAATCATGACAGGACACGTTATTATCTTATGGATTCAATATTTTATGTTTGGCTACATGTAAGTAAGTCATCATCCTGAAGTAAGATGGTCACAGAATTGTGGGAAGAAGTGATCCCATGGTTGCAAATCAGTTCTCCTTTCTTGTTATTAACTTGTAGACATTATGAAGTATTAACTGTCTCTAGTCTTTAACTTTTACCCTCGATGAAAGTAGCTGTTGGAGCAAGTTTGTGTCCCATGTGCACATTTTCACTACCCTGTAAAGATAACTCAAAGATGACTGATTATAATGTTGTGGCAACAACTTATTGTCTTGTACATGGAAGATAAACCCCAGTCACAGACTTTATTCCCTCACACCCACCTTGTTTTTTCCTACGTAAAGTTTGGGATGAGCCGATGTTTATATTGTTCATTTTGACAGCACTTTTTAATTTAGTTTTAGTTTAAGTCTTTTGCCTAAAATATATTTTAGTTTTAGTCATAATTTAGTCACCTAAATTGTTTTAATTTTAGTCTAGTTTTAGTTGATGAAATTTCACATTTTAGTCTATAAAATCTACTGTAAATTTAGTCGACTAAAATATGAAGTGTAAAGGGTAAGGCATTTTTTATGTTTCCTTGAATTTCTGAAGTCATGTTTTACACTTGGATAAAAACAAACATCTAATAACCCTTTACTTAATGCTAGTTACAAAACCAGAACTGACAACGAACAGTGAACCTGCTCTACATGAATATATCAATTCATAAAGAGAGGAGCTCTGATTGGATCGCTCCACAACTTATCCCACCACCACCAAGCTAAGGCAGCTGTGATTGGATATATTCCTAACTCATCCCTACTTTCTACATGACCAAATTAGGTCTGATTGGATTATGTCTCTGTCAGACATTTTAGTCTAGTTTTTATTTGTTGATGAAAATGTCAGTTAATTTAGTTTGAGTTTTTGTCCATGTGCACTTGTTTTTATTAGTTACTATCTAGTTTTCGTCAGGGGAAAAAGGTTGTTGACAGAAACTATGATGAAAATAATTAGTCAACAAAATTAACACTGGCTCAGATCATGTTGATATCATAATTTGTTATTAAGCAAAATGATCGTTTTGAAGAATTTCAGTGAAACACATCCAGTAGTTTTCACGTTGTCTTGCTAACAAACAAACTAAGATACGTTGGCAAAAACAAACCTCCTTGGGGGATATAAAAATATAAAACTGTGCTCACAACATAACTGGATTTTGTCTATAAGGTACAAACGTGTGCCCACATGGAGAAATTTCAAACTTTTTGGGACCTCAGCGCCTCCATAGCGTCATCTTTTGCTTTAAAACAGAAGTGTTGCCACAGTTTGACCATTTTAATGTTCTTCAGTCGTGACGGCACTCTGTACAGGTCTTATCATCCCCACAATCCTTCAGTAGGTCCAGACTAAAGGGTTCACGCCCGGCTCTGGTCTCTAGAAAAGTTCTGTATCACATGTGTGTATAGATGCAAATATCACGATGATGAAATGTCTTTTTACTTTTCTATAGTCCTTTTCATTGTGTCTTAAATCGTTGAAGGTGTCTATTTTTTGCTTTGTATGTGTCCATCTGAGAAATGAGCAAGTGTTCTGATCACTGTTGATGCTGAAGTCGGAGAAATGAGCTGTTTTTCTGTTTTGTATTAAATGAACACTGATAAATAACCAGGTCGTGTTGATGAGTCGGGTTCACGTTGGAAATGAAACAGGTGCCATTTACTGAATTATGCACTCTGATTAATTCGATGGATACTCCTTAGTAAATGGTGAGATGTGTTTTGTTGTTTTCCTTTCTGAGAACCACTGTAAATATCTGTTTTGACATAACAGTAATGAGCTAATTTGCTGCAAATGGCTTTGTATGATAGTTAGACCAAACCTGAACCTTTTTTTATTTGTTCTTTAACAGCCTGGCTCACACCGTCATGCACTATTTTACTATGATTGCCAGTCTCTGTGACAGCTTGGGGTCAGCTCGTAGTCATATTTTTCTTTAATTTTGTTTTTAATGGTTGAAACTAAGCTTTAAACTTGTTGCCTCTTTGCTCACTGATACATTTCTTTTTTGGTTAATATCTACCATATCATGGGCCTCTAATTTCATGATGATGTTTTATTTACTTACTGATGTCTTCACAGTCCAAACAACCCTTTTTTGAAGGCAGGAGCTGCAGAGGTACAAACACAGTTTCATCTTAAAATATGAGATCACAAACTCTCTGAGGAGGGTTTCTTGAATAAAACAGACAAACAGGAGCAGACAGGCAAACTTTCAGCTTCAGGCCATTACTATAAATCCTTGTAAATTCTGTTTAAATCCATTAACATGAATAAAAGTCATTTTTGGACATTTGATGCTCTCAAGTCCATCTCGTCCTTCTAGCCCATACTTAGGTATCCCTGAAGGCAACATGGCCAAAAAAAGATCCTCAATTTTTTCCACAAAACTCTATTTACAATTTTGATAGATTTTTTCTCTCTGTCTCAAAAACAAACTCCAAGTGACACAAAAATGACATGAATCAAGTTTTTTTATGTTATGAAAATATATTCCCAAACCAAACAGAATTTCCAACTTAAAGTTAAAGTGTGTGTCATAAAATGTTGATAATGTAGTTCAGACATAGGCTGGTTAGTCTACATAAACACTGAAAGCTGAGTTATTTTCACAGTATATTAACATGAAACAAAACTTAATCTAATTTTAAAAACAAGTACAAGCCTATAAAAGTGCTTGTGCAAAACCTGACAGGGCCTACCATCATGAAAACTGTAAATTTCCAGTATATATTTTTTACACGTTGCAATAACTTACAATTGGAGTAAGTGAAGAAAAAACATCTCGATTTTTAATTTTTAAATGTGCAGAAAATAATTTGAATTAATCAGTTTAATCAATATATTTCCCAGCCCTACTAGCGTCACTCTCTAAAAGCTTTTCTTCTTCATTCTGATTGAAACATGCTGTCAAACGCAATTTTAATACTGATTAAGTCGTCCTGTTGAGGCGGGACATGGCCATGATTTCTGGTGTTTCTAAGACCAGAAATCCTCAGTAAATCCTCAAAAGAAAAACAGCTGTGATATAAAACATTTTGCCCACAGTACAGTGAGAGCACATGGATGTTTTATATATTCAGGATGAAGAAGTTTTTGACCAGGCTGTAAAGATGTTTATGAAGATCGTAAAAAACATATTTTCCCTGCACACAATCATGAAAGTGTCAGGTTTCTGCAGCCGGCCTCGAGTGGACACTCGGGGTACTGCAGGGTTTGGCACTTCTGCATGGGCCCCCATTTTTAGTCTCGTAGGTTACCGCTTGGGAACTACAGGTCACATTTTGATGTGACCTCACAATCTGTTCAATCCAACTCAGAATGAAATATGATGCCATACACGAGGCTTTTAATGGACATTTATGCTAAAAAGATACAAATGTAGATGAATGGGGCGCACTAACAACATGCTAAGTTGCTAGATGTACTCTCTAAAAGCTTTTCTTCCTCATTTTGGGCAAAACATGCTATCAAACTAAATGGTACTTCACAATTTAGCGTAGTGACCGTTTGCACCATGCTCCATTCAGACTGGATGTCAAAAACGATGCCGTCCAGCGTGTTTCTTAATGGACGTCTGTGCTAATTAAGTAGAAAGCTGGGGAAGCTGCAGCTACACTGATGCATAAACAAACCATTCAGCAGTTGGAAATTATGTTTGACATATCTACTGACTAATCAGTGCTGCTCGCACAGTAAATTGTTTTGGTATCCAATTTCAGTTGATCAACATCAGATACCCAAATCTATTAGCATTTTTGGGATATTCATGGGGACCCTAAGGCCTGAAAATGGGACGGTCCTGGTTAAATAGGGATGTCTGGTCACCCTGTTGTATTCTCCAAGCACTTTGAAAGTTGGCAAAGTTGTGCCAATACATCTGACTTTTGTTTAGGAATTGTGGGCTGTAGCTGGCTTCATATAACAACAGCAAGCAAGCTAGTTTAGCATTAACGGAAAATGTCAAGCAGAGAGCAGCTACTACTTCAACTTTATTACTCAAAGCTTGTTTAAAATTTCCAACCAGACAGCAGGAACGAAGGCCGGAGCAACAGCACCATTAGTGACAGGAGGCTAGGTTACACAAGACAGGCTTTGGTGCAGTGTGAAAGCAAACCACGAGAAAAATGAAACAGTGCTGCAACTTTACCCTGAACCAAACTGATTCCTCCAATTTTAGGTGTTTCAATGTGACCTTAGTTGAGGAAAGGTAGCTAGCAGACTACTAAACTTAAGTCATGTGACTTCTCTGATCATTAACTTCCACTCTGAGCTTTTTTGGCCATGCTTGCAACAAGCAAGGCCATCCTGCAACAGCACTGAACCACAGTAATCAGACAGTTGGCTGGTATTTGGCTGGAACTCGACAGGCAGGTGGCTTAGAGGGGAAGCAGCTACATCTGTATGTTCATTATTGATACAGCTATGCAGCAATTTTTGAAGGAATTTGAACATATATTAGCACAATTGTGTGTATTTTTTGCAGCTTTTCAACCAGCTAGTCATCTCTATTATGAGGCAGTTTAGCACAACCAGTCTTAAAATGTATAATTCTGGGCAATCTGGTACAAATGTGGGAATTTCTCACACCCACTAAACTGAAAAATCTGATTTTTCAGAACATTTTCTGCTCTAAAGTTGATGCCACAAAGAGTACCAATAGTACAAAACTAAAAACGGATATCAAAGTCTCATTAAGTAACATCATGTCACCGTCTTGAATTCTGGGATGTCAAAAAATTAAATTTAGGATATGCAAATCTAAAAAAACGTGAATCAGTGTTTTTTTTAGCTGTGCCTTGCAGCTTCCTCTTGTCCTTGAAGCTTCTCCAGGAGAAACTTTCACAATCCATGAAGTACTATCACACCTTTTTCCTTAGTCTCCCGTTTCCATTTTCAGGAAATTAGAGGCCCATATCGACTAAAAATACACACTCTTTCTTAAACAGTTCATTTTTGACAGTTTTTCCTGGTTTATGTTCGTCACAGCAGTGATGATAGCATGACGCAGCTCGGTTCAGTCCCACCTGGCCTCCTCGGACCCCCTCCATGTCTCTGCTGTACAGTTTGGCTTTAGTGCACATCCTCTGCAATATTCAACACTAAAAATCAATCAGCCCAGTTTCCACGACAACCACGTGACACAAACTCATCTAGTGCTGATTTTTACTTTCTTTCTATCCTTTTCTTTTGTTTTGCATCTCAGGAATATGTTTCATTTAGGGATTTTGTGTGTGTGTTTTTCTTTGGTCTGTCTTAAAGCGGGGATGTGTGAGCACGACTCACTCTGCTTTGTCCCTGAATGCTGACACCATGTATTCTGTTGAGTTTAAGATGATCACAATGTTAATAAAATTATTCAGTGATTCTTCAGTAATTCTGTCATCTTGATGTCTTTGGGGGATCAGAGAGGAGTTGTTTGTTATGACTGCTGAGGGAAATATTACAGTGTAGAAAAATGCTGAAAATAATCAAGTTTAGAGGCCGACAGGAGGCGAGGCAGGGATATTAGATCAGCCTACAGTCTGGTGGCCCTCCTCCTCTTTCAGTGCAGCCCACCAGTCAATGTCAAATTTAAAAAATGCAACCTTATGGATAAAAAAACATCTACCATAATGTAGTTTAGCCTGATTTTCCACTATAGTATTACAGGCAAAATGTACAACAACATGGAGGATGGTAAAAATTAAATTTAGGTTTTAATAACTGGTTTTATTTTAATTTTTAAAAGGTATTAATGGATAAGAAACGTTTAAATGATTTCTGTAAAGGTCTTTTATGAAGAATTATTAAAAGTATGATTTTTATGCCAGGGGAGTTTGCTCCAAAAGGGTCAAAGGTGAATCAACATGATTAGAAACAGGCTCGAGAAAAACTGAGACTGAAGGGAAAGACTGTGGAGAAATGGTTTCATTCATCATTGAGACAACGCTCCAGCTCACACTGCGGTCTCGGTAAAGCAGATTCTGTCCTATAAACAGATCACAGAGCTGATCACCCTCCCTGTTCACCTGATCGAGCACCGTGTGACCTTTTCAAAGATCAGATCTGAGCTCAGAGGAGCATGTTTGGAGTCAGAAGTTAAGAGAAGAAACACAGAGGCTCTGAGACAACTGTCTGAAGAAGACCTGCTGCCCGGCTCTGATCAGTGAGACCTGAATGCAGAAGGAAGAGGCGACTGAAACACGAATAGGATCAAGCTACATGCAGATAAATACACGGATGACAAGGCAACTCGATGTATCTCACTATCAAAGAGATAGCCAATTAGTTTAGCAGGCCCTGATTGGCTGTTGCAACCACATGATCTACGCTCATCATCCAGACAAAAAACAAGAACAAACTGCACAAAGCTGACAAACTTTAAAGGAGAGTTGGTGCCTTAGATGACCAAAGATGACCGGCACTGTTTGCTTTATAAACCTTGATACAGTTGTAGATTTGCTGCCATCATCCATTTGTTTTTAATCATTAGTAAAGCAAAATCTATAAAGATTTTGCCTTAGATAGATAGATAGATTGATAGATAGATAGATAGATAGATAGATAGATAGATACTTTATTCTAGATTCAAATATTCATATCATCAAAAATATAAAAGTATAAATATTGATAATAAAATAAAATAAAATGATACACCAAAACACTCAATGTCATCTAAAATATAGGTATGAATATTGATAATGAAATTAAAGAAAGTAATGAAATCAATTAAAATATCCTAACATAATAAAATAAATAAAAAAATAAGATAACTAGAGCCATAGTTTGGAAACCTTTGTGCTTGGTCATAGTTATATCTGTATATACATGTATAAGGACAATGGTTGCCATTGTTCTAAAATTAAGCCAAACTTCCCCTGCTTTGTTCATCAGCAGAGTTCTAAATATAGACAAGGTTTTTATATTTTTATATTCTTTTAACTAGATTATCAATAGCTGGACTTCAGAGCATAAACTTAAAAATGTTAAATTTAATAACTAATCTAAAAAAAAATGTTGTTGGTCCTAATTTTGATTTTAAAAAAAGTTGGGCTGATGTTTCATCGTTCACAAAAAGGAGGCAGAGCTTATGCCTTGTACTTCAAATGTCCAAATGTTTTGGCTTCACTTTCGGGGAGCAGTGGTGCTGTCCATCGTTTATACAGATCAGTATTAAAGGTGCAGACATGTGTTAGTTCAGCCTCTAACGCACTTTGGTCAAACAATGAGCCTCATATGAACCTACACTGATTGATTCCAAATAAACAAGGCTGTAACAGAGGTGTTTCTCTACCATCATTCATGGGATTTCTTACATTTAATTAGAGATTCACTTTCATGAATGGCATTTAAACAGTTAAAAAAATAGTTGCCAAAAACGTCTTTACAAACCTGCTTCTTTGTTTTCTATCCTGGAGGTCTGTTATTGTCTCTAAGCCGGGAGATAAGCCGATAATTCACCAGTAATGCTGCTGGTTTGGTAGCAGATGAATGTGCTCTCAGTAGGATCCAGACTCCATGAAAAAACAAGCAAACACATGCACGGACACATGTTCATGAATTTTTATAAACAAGGGTAACACATGTTGAGTCTTTGCTCCCCCATTCACATGCTGTGGTGTTATTGTGCTGTTTATTTAGTCAGCTGATGAGTGTGATTATTTCCAGTGAGCCAATAATCTGCATAATGATAAAAATAACCCTAAAATATGGCCTGACCTGTGTGGTCAGAAATAAGTAAACAAAGCCGTCCCTGTATATGAGAAAACACGCTCACAGATGAGGGGAAAATTTTCTTTTCAGGTACTATATCATTCATTCATTCATCAACAACTGGGTGAGCAAATAATCCAACAGTTTAAGAGTTATATTTGGATTTCAAGATTTCATAATATCATCAAAAGATTCAGAGAGTCAGGAGAAATCTCTGCACGTAAGCAGAAAGGCTGACAATGAACACTGAATGCCTGTGACCTATAATCTCACTGGCATCCACTGCATTAAAACCAGCATCATCCTGTAAAGGATATCAGCACGTGGGCTCAGCAACACTTCAGAAAACCACTGTCAGTTAACACAGTTCATCTCTACATCTACAAGGTCAAGGTCAAACTCTACCATGCAAAGACAAAGACAAATATCAACAACACACAGAAACACCGCCGGCTTCTCTGGGCCGAGCTCATCTGAGATGGACTGAGGCAAAGTGGAAAAGTCTGCTGTGGTCTGAGTCCACATTTCAGACTGTTTTTGGACATCATGGACGTGGTGTCCTCCAGGGCTAAAGAGGAAAAGGACCATCCAGACTGTTATCAGAGCAAAGGTCAAAAGACAGCATCTGTGATGGTATGGGGGGTGTTAGTGCCCATGGCATGGGTAACCTGCACAGTTGTGAAGGCTCCATTAATGCTGAAAGGTACATACAGGTTTAGGAGCAACATGCTGGAGGACAATACAACGAGGCAACTGAAGTCGAACGTCAAGCAAGAACGTGAAAGAATTCCACCTACAAAGCTTCAACTATCAGTGTCCTCAGTTCACAAACACTTATTAAGTTTTTGTTAACAGGAAAGAGGATGTAACACAGTGATAAACATGCCCCATCTTTATTGGAAATATGGTTTTGTATCAGATAAACTTTAAAACTATTAATGTAAAGTAGACAGTTACATACTTTATATATAAATCTGTAAAAGTTCAGGTTGTTGTGCTGGAGTAAATGTTTCTGTTCAACTGTTCTTGTAGCTTCAGATTTCAGAAGTGTCTCCAATAAAACCTTTAGACTTGAGCATGCATCGTGTTATAGTCCACTAAGTGCATAAAATCTGCTGGTTTCCACTTGTTAGGGCCCTGAGTGCTTCAGATTTAGGGTATTGGCTCAGGATACGATGGTGATAGAAAGCAGAAATCCTCTAAATCATCGTTTCTGCCTCAGCAGCACCAGCAGAGTAAAAATGTGGGTAAATGTACAGGAAGATGGAGCACATAAAGAGGGATGAGAGGAGGGTGCGGATGTGACTGAGCCTGATGGACAGACGGGAGAGGTACCCGCCTGTTTCAGTGAGTCAGAGGATGATGACTGAGTGAGGGAATTAAGTTACAGCCATAAACTGTCATGTTAGGGCGAAGAAAGCAGCTGCAATAAGCCCACCTGTCAGGGGTAAATGCTGCCTGCAGGGTCTGCAGCTCAGGTGTGATGTTCACCAAAACGTGCTGAACTTTCCCAGGAACTTTTGAGAAACTCTGTGAACTTTGATAGCAGGAACAAGGATCTAAATTAAGTCCTGGAGTAGCTGATACATGCCTTGAAAAGTACTGCCTAAGGGGTTAAAAATCCAAAAGTTGGGGACTTTAGGGGGAGGAGCCTGCAGGGCTGAGCATCACTGATTGGTTCAACTATTGCAGCCCAAAATTTGCCATGTTCATTAACAGTTCATCATAGCAGACAATCTTCAACTGGACTGCACTTTTAGCATGCCTGCGCTTTTCCTTAATATTTCAGTGTTTCCTGAAGATGACAGGCGAACAGCTGTTAACGGGATTCACCAATTTATTTGCCTCAATCCTGAGTCCATGACAAGCAGATAGACTGCCGTCTTTCAACTGTGGGTAGCGTTAGCCTGCCTCTGCCTACAGTCATGAAATAAACTCTTCAGCAACTCCAAATGGTCCTGTGTGCTTGTTGTGACTCATTCTTTTACCAGGTTATGCTACATTATCTATTTTTACACTAAGATTAGCACTTTATGTAATTTTCCAAAGAAATGCATAAGCAAACCGCGGACGTGCTCGTAGGTAAGTCAACAGAACAAAGCCTCTGTTGAGTTGAAGGAGGCTGGTACTAAGGATTATGGCCGACTTTGTAAGAGAGGATGAGGATGACCTACCATATTTGTCTGGCTTTTAGCTGATTTTTGTTTTACTTAGTTTCGGAGTTACTGTATTGTGTCTTATCACCTCTTATTATTTATTTTCTTTCGTTGTTTGGTTTCAAGACTGTCTTATTTTAATTAACTTTTAAGGCTTTATTTCCTTTATTATATCTTTTCAGGGTTTTATTGCTTTAGTCTTAGGTCAATTTCCTCATTTTTAATTCAAAACAGCGTTTCCTCAGTCATCTGTGGCTGTTCGAAGAGTCCTCACTTAGTGTCCTTGTGTGTGCATCAGTGTGTGTGCGTGCATGAGTGATTGTGTGTGTTAAATGTGGGTTGCTGGCTGTTTTTTTTTTTTTTTTTTTAAATTTTGTACCCCCTGACACTTATCTACTTATGTTCTTGAATGTACAGCACTTTGTGCTACAAATTCTTTTTGTATGAAAAGTGCTTTATAAATAAAGTTTGATTGATCGATTGATTTCTTCAGGGTTTAGTTATTTCAAGGAAGTTATGTCTTTGCTGGCGTATGTTTGTTTTTTTGTTTGTTTGCAAGATTACGTAAAAAAAAAACTACCAGATGGATTCTTCTGAGATTTTCAGGAGATGTTGGTAATGGCCCAACTTAAACATGATTAGATTTTAGTGGTGATCCAGATAACCGCCATTAGCAACGATCGTTTTTGCTCAATAACTGTCAAAGTAATAATGATATCAACATGATTCTGAGTGCTAGGTGTGGGTTTTCAGGGTCATGAATCATATTATGATGGTAACCTTATCATGGAACGATTGCTTATAGATGTAACAGCAATATGTGAGCAACCTTGGTGGAGGTTTATGCTCTGCAAGTGCTCTCTAGTTTTGTCTGTATTTCCATCGAAAATTATATAAAGTGTTAATCTTAGTCTCTGTAAACTCCATTTAGAGTTGCTAAAGAGTTTATCAGATGACTGTAGGCAGAGGCAGGCTAACACTACCCATTTACTCCCAGTGTTTGAGCTAAGCTAATCGGCTCATGGACTTGGGAGTGAGGCAAGACACGAAAACAAAAAATGTTGGCATATCCGTTTAAGTGTTTTTCTCTGTCTAACAAAAGGCTCTAACTCCCCAAAATTTGCTGAAACTTCTCCCTTTTTGAATATCACTCCAGTTTTTGCAGAATGGGACAGATGGGAGAGACAGGTGTGATGACAGGCAACAACAAACCTGAAGCCATGTAAAGAGTGAAAGGCATGTAACGCACCTCGCTGAGCCATCAAAAAGCACACACTAACACTTTTCTTATCCTAACTGCTCAATCTAACGCCCCGTCAATATCCTGTCTCATGGACAATCACACCCTAAATGTGACGTAAAATGAATGATGCAGGTAAATTATCCACAGAAGCTGCATTTGTCTCCCTGAAACTGCATCAGTTACATCTCAAAGTCGTTACTGAAGGCTGAGGAGCCTTAAATAAGAGTTCTGCTGCAAAAACAAGCTGCTTTAACGTATTTCTCATTTCCTCGCTCTTGGTTATTTCACTTCCTGCAGTAAATAATTGATCTGCCAATACCTTCCTTGGTGGAGTTATTTCAGGGAAAGCTTTGCATTTTACTCATTTTTTCAAACAACTGAAGATTTATATCAATCCCAACACTCATGAATGACCTCCTCTTTGTATGCTCACAAATTGATTTGCTGACAGGACGAGTTTCACAGACGTTCTCAGCGCCCCCATGGCAAATAAGGACACAGACGTGTGGTATTAAATCCAGGTAAAATATACTACCTTTAACTTGCCAATTTGTGCCGCCTGTTTTAGATTTGCTGCTGTGTCGCCATCGCTGAAATGGCAGGGGAATAAAGCAGCGGGGAAAAAGAGGGGGAATACTGATTGATGCATTCATTTGGGTTTGTCGGAGCAGGAGTTCTGCAGAATGAAGAATAGCTCTCCTCTCGGCCATGCAGCAAGTTTAAGAGTCTGAAGATTTGGCTTTGAACTGTTAGAAAAAAGTCAAAGTTTAGAAGTAAAATAAGTATTCAAAGTCAACATGGAAATAAATGTTCAAAACTGTTCATACATGGCTCAGCTGAACAACTTCAAACCAAATAAAGAAGCAAAAGCAAATGACAGTCATGACATTACAGAATTTCTTTGCTCTCCAGAACTGCCAATTCTAAGGAAGTTAAAACAAGTAGTGCTTGAAGACTGTTTTTAGTCTACCTGTTGTACCAATAAAGCCAAAAGTTTCACTAGTACTAGTAGACCTGATGCAAATGAAAAAGGAGGGATTCTAACCAAATCCAGCACCCTGATTGGCTGTAATATTTTTGCAAGCCAATGGGCTTGACTGAATTAGCTTTTTCCCACCCCCTTATTGGTATATAAGGCTTACAAGTAGTACTAGTGAACATTTCTAAGTCTACTAGTAGTACTAGTTGACCCAAAACAGTCTACTTGTCGTACTAGTGAACATTTTTCAATCTACTAGTACTACTAATGACACTTTTTGCTTCGCTAGTGAAGTCTACCTGTGCACTAGTTGACCAAAATTAAGTACTTGAACTCCAAATTTGAGTACTAGTAGAGCTGAACTTTGGTTGATGTCACTGATATCAGTTTAATGCTCAAATGGCTTTACATATTATATAGAACCCAAAAAGAGGACCCTCAGCAGTATGTGATGCATGTGGTATACACGCTAAATATCTTGACAGTTGGGTACATTGGAATAATACCAGTGGTCCAGTGCAGCGCTTTATTATAAATATTAACCCCTTTTTTAACTATGAATATAAATGTGTCCCTGGTCCTTTTTTTTTTGCCTTTTTTGTCAATAAATGTGTCTGAAAATGCCCTTTGAGTAAATTATTTTGCACCTTTTGTCAGGTAAAAATAAAAAGGTCCCAAAAAGTGACTTTTTTTTTTTTTTTTTGCATATTTGTATGGTTGGCACAAAATGTCAAAAAAGTCATATGTTAGCATGTGGGATTTTCAAAGTCTGAGCTGAGGGAAAAGGAGGAGAAGAAGTTCATTTCTCAGGCAAATGTGACCACAACGTCTGCACCAACATGTTTTTCGGCCTGTTTAACACCCAAGAAGTTATGTTTGAGCATATTTTTTCTCAAAGTCTGAAATGGAAAAAAATCCTGAGCTGAGGGCAAAAGGCTTAAAAGCCCATTTGTAAGCCAAATATGACCAATCTGTCTGCACTAGCATGTTTTTCGGCCTCTGTAACACTCCAAAAGTCATGTTTGAGGATACTTTATTCGGAGTCCAAAATGAAAATAACTCATATGTTAGCATGAGGGTTTTTTTCAAATCCTGAGCCGAGGAAAAAAAGGCTTAAGAGTTCATTTTTAAGTCGATTATGACCAAACCGTCTGCACTAGCAATTTTTTTAGCCTATTTAACACCCCAAAAGTTATGTTTTAGCAGAGTTTTTTTCAGATTCCGAAGAGGAAAAAAAAGTCATATGTCAACATAAGGGATTTGTAAAATCCTGAGCATAGGAAAAAAGGCTTATAAGTTCATTTTTAAGCCAAATATAACCAAAAAGTCCCCAACAGCATGTTTTTCGGCCTGTGTAACACCCAAAAAGTCATATTTGAGCATATTTTTTTTCCAAGTCCGAAATGGAAAAAAACTGATATGTTAGCATTTTTTGTTTTGAGCCTGAGCGGACGGAAAAAAGCTTATATGTTCATTTTTAAGCCAGATATTACCAAAAAAGCCGAATATTACCCCACCAGCATAATTTTCAGCCCATTTAAGACCCAAAAGTCGTGTTTGAGCATATTTTTTTTTCCAGACTCCAAAATGGAAAAAAAGTCATATGTTAGCATTAGTGGTCTTCAAGCCTAAGCGGAGAAAAAAAGGCTTATAAGTCCATTTTTAAGCCAAAAATGACCAAACTGTCTGCACTAGCATGTTGTTCAACCTGTTTAACACCCCAAAAGTCATGTTTGAGTATTTTTATTTTTTCAGAGTCCGAAACGGAAAAAAACGTCACATGTTAGCATGTTGGTGTCTTCAAATCCTAAACTGAGGGAAAAAGCCTTATAAGTCAGTTTGTCAGCCAAATATGGCCAAACCATCTGCACTAGCATGGTTTTTGGCCTGTTTAACACCCAAAAAGTCATGTTTGAGTGTAGTTTTTTCGGAGTCCCCGATGCCAAAGAAGTCATTTGTTAGCATGTCGTTTTGTCAAAAATCTGACCTGAGGGGAAAATGCCTATAAGTCCATTTTTGAGTCAAATGTGACCAAACCTTTGTCATCAGCCTATTCTACTGCCTGAAATGGTCCCAAAAAGTCACTTTTAGTTTAGTTTTCTTCTGAGTCCAAAATGGCAAAAACATTATATGTTAGCATGTCACTTTTTTAAAAACCTGACCTGAGGGTAAATGCTACCTCATTATCCGGTAAAATATGCTCTTCTGCATGGAAAGGTTCCCAAAAGTCAGTTTTTACCATATTTTTATTATTGGTATTTAAAGACCAGTTGTGTGGGGACAGGGAGGTAACATAATACCAGGTGTTAGTGGTTAAATCTAAGTTATTTATTGGAATTTAAAAAAAAATAAAAAGCAAGGTGTTTGACAATAAAAGGAGGCAACTAAAAACTAAAGTAGAGTTTTACTGCTATCTAGTGTTGAAACAAAAGAGAAACAACAATCTAACTATACTGGTTAACCAAAGAAAACAAAATACAGTACAAAACAGTACCAAATCCCTATGTTTCTAGCAATAATTGTGTGCAGTGTGCCAAAAAAGAACAAGTCCCAAAACTAGTGCCTCAAACATTTCACAGAATTTGCAACAATTATCTACTGACAGGAAAGAGGCAGGGCTGGCTGCTGCTTGCTGATGAGCGTGTGGTTAAATCCTCCTTCTGCTCCTTTCTGCGCCAATAAAAGTTCCCCAGCACAGGTGGAAAGGATCGGTCTTTACTCCTGGGAGTGGCAGCGGTGGACACACACACCAGAAAACTCAGACACACTAAAAAGAGGGGAGGTAAAATCTCTTTTTAGGTCCAATCCTGTCCCTTGATTTCTTTGTGTGTAGAACAAGTAAAACCCGGACATTTGAGGGAATTTTATGAAATCCCCCTGGTAATAATTTCATGACCAACTAAAGGAGGACATGTCCGGGCAAAAGAGGACGTCTGGTCACCCTAATCTAAACTAGCATCCTAAGATAATACCCTATGCCCCCCAGTAAGAATATTTAAGACAAAATCCTCTTTTTGTTGCATTCTGGGAGCATAAATGACGATTGTTCACTCTGTCCACTTGTTTAACTTCTATGTGGGGTGAGCTAGAGTGAGACAGAGACACAGATGGACGTGCAGAGGGACGAGGAAGAGCTGATACAGTGTGTCTCTATTTTTGAAGCCTGCTGCACAAAGGGCTGTTTAAGATGAATGGCGCCCCCTCTGCACACACATGCACACACTCGTTAAGTGTCACTCCCCGTGAATGTGCCGCGGCGCCGATCCTCACACCTGCCCAGTGCTGTCAGTCTGCCAGCTGTGGGAGCCAGAGCTGTCTTGAAGGAATCATCCGCTCCAAATGCAAATACCCTCCTCCTCCTCCTCCTCCTCTTCCTCTTCGTCTTTATGCTCAGCATCTCTGGTCGCTTCCTTTCAGGCCTTCAATCGGAGCCGCTTCGCTCCATCCTCCCATCACCCCGTAATCGCTTTCCTCCTCCGTCTCACCTGCCCTCGACACGGCCCCCTTGACTCATCTTCCTCTTTCTTCTTCATCCCTCCTCCTCTGCGGCATGCTGTGTAGTTGGACGGCTGAGCTTACTTTGTTGGATGACTCACTGTTGAATGGTGGGGGGATCGAGCGAGGACAGCAGAGATGTTGCTATCCTTTGATGTCAGGTAATTGTGCTGACCTCTCGGCCGCCGCGCACACACCTGTGTATCACCTGTTTGCCGTGCTTGAAGATGCCATCAGGGAGAAATTGAGCAGAACAAGAGTCTCTGATGTCTGCAAACTTTTACTTTGAAGGAATTGTCCCCACATGAGCCTGTGAACATGGATCTTCAAGCAACGCCTCTTAGGCTTCTCTAAAGTTCAGACTCAGAGATAAGAAATGATCTGACGGGTGACCTGCGGCTCAGATGTTTAACAGACTCGGTCACCATCAGGTCAGAGGGCACACACTAGGGATGGGAATATCATACTCTGTATTGAAGCAATTATACTTTTAAAAGTGCTCTTTGGTATTGAGTATGTCCATAAATTATCAATACAACGCAAGTACTCCAGGAAAAAATGAATGGAAAATGAATTCCTCACATCTGGGCTACCCTCTAAAACATTAATATTTGACAGAGGAGTATGATAAAAACATATTTATGATCTGTGCATACATAAATTATCCTAACTTCAAATACTGCTTGGCTTTGAGCATTTTTATTTTTCATTTTCTTGCAAGAATTCTTGGCTCTGTTCGTAACTGCATGCATTAAACACATCAGACAGCCTGTTTCATTATGAGTATAATTATCAGTGAGGTTTAATAGCTTGTTTACACATTTTTAAAATGTAACTTCATGGGGCTCTGCAGAGGGGTAAGCAACCAGACATGTCCCATATATGCCTCCAGTCCAGATTTAATTCCCGTATTAGGCCCATTTGAAGAATATATGTCCCTGATCTCTCTCACAAGTCTATCCACTGTCACTCTCTTATCAATAAAGGCATATAATGCCCCAAAGATATACTTAAAAAAAAGAAATGTAGCTCCATGTTGCCTGAAAATCTTCAAGCATGTGTGTTTTTCCTTGTATCTGGGGGAATTATGTGCACTGGAGCGCACAGGAATAGCACACTGAGGAGCGCTGCCACAAAGTCACAGTAACAATCCACTGTCTCTCCTGTTGTGAACTTAAAACTGAATTTTTCTAACAAATGCTCTGATATTTAACAACAGAAGTGTGCTGTTGTGCAACCTTTAAGTGAAACAAGCCAAGTACAGTATAAGTACTCTTTCAGGATTGAGTACTTTCATAAACTATCAATACAAAGTCAGAACTTAATGAAATATAAATCTGTATTCCTCTAGATAAGGAGAGGAAGGACCTTAATGAAAAAGGGTGCCTCATACCAGAGGCTGACCTCTAAAACATTTATACTTAACAGAGAAATATGATAAAGACAAATGTATGGCCTGTGTATCCATAAATTATCTAAATATTAATACCAGTTGACTCTAAGTAGTTTATTTTTTTCAGTTTCCTGCAGGAACCCTTTTCACTGTTCTCTACTTTGTGCATAAAATGACACTGGACAGCCTATTTTATTATCTATGAATATAATTATCAGTGAGATTCAATAGCTTGTATATGCATTTTAGAAATGAAGCTTCATGGGGTGCTGAGTTTGCAGAGGGGTAAGCAACCAGGCTTATTTGGCTCTAATTTTCTAACTTACTGAACATCCTCTTGCTTGCAGGTAGAGGGTGTGGTGAAGGGAGGGGCTACTGTTAATTCTAACTCTGTTATCACTGAACAGTCTGTCTGACCTTGATTTTTGTAACCACACAGACATAGTGAGGCTTTTATTTAAATTTTATGATGAACCTCTACAGCTTTATTATGGTGAAAACAGTAATAGCTACATTGGAAATAAATTTGATTCTGGCCATAAGGATTTAATTTTGGTGGAAAATTCTGAGTTGAGATTATATTGGTAGTAGAGTGTGCATCAGATTCCTCCTGGGTTTGGGTACCCAACAAGCCCAAATGAGCAACTGCACTCTTGGAACAAGCCCAAAAAATAGGCAACCTACAACCGCCAACATTTACAAGCAACTTTTCAAAATAAGAAGCCCAGGGTGGCTTATACTAAGCAGACCGAGCAACTGAGCAAGCCACAACTTCAGGTGAATTTATTGCAGATGTTAGACATTTTCAGCAACAATTTGTGTTGTCTCTGCAACAGTTTTGTTGCATATTTTATGTCACCAGATTTGCTTTCAATGTATTTCAATTGTATGTCCAACCGAAATTCACAATTGATATGAACACAGCTTCAGGAAAATGAGAAGAGACAAGTCCATGCCGTTTTACGGGACAATGCCAGTAACATAACTAGAAAAGCACTCAGAGAGCGCAGACCTCCGCCAAGCAGCTTCGGTCCACTTTGGCAAAAATGGTCCCATCTGGCAGTGTTTAAGAATCCTTTAAAAAATTCCTGGATCCAGACGGTGATCCGGATCACCCCAAAATTTAATCAGTTCTTCCATACCCCATTTCAGACAATTCCTGAAAATTTCATCCAAATCCGTTCAGAACTTTAAGTTCTTTTGAGCATAAACAGACAGACAGACAGATAAATGCCAGCAAAAACATAACCTCCTTGGCGGAGGTAATTAGAAAGCACTTAGAGAGAGCAAACTTTCACCAAGGTAGCTCACATATTGCTGTTACATCTATAAGCAATAGTTCCATGATAAAGTTATAATAGGATCCCTGAGCCTGAGAACCCACACCTAGCACTCAGAATCATGTTAGCATTAGTTAGACAGTAACTGAGCAAAGCAATCCTTTGCTAATGATGGTTATCTGTATCACCACCAAAATCTAATCATTTTTAAGTTGGGACATTACCAACATCTCCTGAAAATTGCAGCAAAATCTGTCCTGCAGTTTTTATATAATCTTGCTAAGAAACAAACACACAGAGACAAAAACGTAATCTCCTTGGCGGAGGAAATAATTGCAATAAAGTGCCTTGAAGTTGCCAGTTTGGGATGCTTTGTGCACACATTGCAGGTTATTGTGAACGAAGGGCTGTCACAGTAACCAGGGTTTTGAAATTAGAGGTCCAGGATCTTGTCTCCAAAATACTGGATTCAAGGCAGTCCAGAGCATGTAGTATGATGCTTACACACCAGCTTTGATAATAATAAAACTCAAAAAAAAAAAAAAAGTACATGCCCCCAAAAATCACAGGAACCTGTGTAAATGTAAGAACGGACATTTCAGCCCTGCCTGTTTGTCATTTATTACTTCATATCCAACTGTGACAAAGCAGCGTTTTGGTGTAAAAATAGAAAAGTACCAACAACGCCACCGAAGGACTTACACCCCAGGAGGTAAATGGACTTAGGTCTGGACCAACCTCTTAAATCAAGGGTACACAAGTATTGAGGAGGCATGAGATGTGGTTCCAACATGTGATTTTATTTTGATTAAAGAAAAAAAGAAAGAGAACTGAAGCTGAAAGGGAAAAATAATTGTTAAAGCAACGAAAAACTCAACTAAGGAAGTGAATTAAAGTTATTCTTTATTCCAAGTTTTTTTAAAAAAGGGCCTAGTATAAAAGTGTTAAAATGTCAAGTTAAAATATGGCTACTGACTCAAAAAACTGAACCCAAATGTGGAGTTGACACCCCTAGCTGAGAGGCAGACTACACTAAGGTGTGGGGGTGCTCCCCATATCCTCACCCTTCGGTGAAACACAATCCTCCAACAAACAGGAGTAGTCTACACGTGACCCAGTGCTTTACACATGTGTGCAGTAGGTGGAGGACCCTCACCCTGAGTGCCTCACAGCTAAATGACGGCAACTCTGAAAGGACAAAATAGAATTAACAACAGAACAACTGAAACTCAGTGAGTACATAAAAAAATGAAATAACTAGAGAGGTGACGTAACTAAAGGGACTGAAGGAAACTAAAGGGGGACAAAACAGCAGCCACGTTCTGTGAATAAAAGAAAATAAGGTCAATAAAAGAATTTTAAAATGCCTTTAACAATTTAAGGAAGCCACCATACTTACCTCTATGGGTTGAGTTGTGGGCTACCAAGGTTTCCTATGGAGAGGCACCAATGGACCTACCAGGGACACTGGATAAACAGCATGAGTTAGATACCAGACTACATCTAAAACTCCCCGGAAAGACTCGGTCTTTACCTTCATCCAGCAGCAAAGTACAGCCAGGAGAAGCCAGACACCCTCCACATGCCAGGCAGGATCTGGAGGCCTGGCCTCAGCTCCAGGTGGATTTTATAGGTGGCTGATTGAAAGCAGGGGGGAGGGGGCAGAGTACCAGGCTGCATTCAGCAGCAGCAGCCTGTTCCTACCACATCACCATCAGACAACATTTGTTATGACGGTGTTTTCCAGGGGCTGTGACTAAAGATGACCAAAGAAGGAGAGAGACCTCTCAGCGGCTGCTTCGAACCAGCAGCCGGGCCTAGAGTCTGATGCTCTGATGATGCAGCAAAGAAATGAGAAAAGAGATCAGGACTGAGCAGTTTATCATTTAAAATCATTTCTGAATTTATAGAATTGTTGGGAAAAGGGCCTACGTAATTATGTAACATTATTACACACAGAAAGTTTAGTTTGATTGAATTTATATTTGTTAGTTAAGACGTAAGTGTGTCCTCTGTGGATGAAACATCTGAGGACCCCGTTTGTCATCACATAGGCTTTGTCTCTTTATTTTAAATAAATCTTATTAGGGAAAGAAATGTGCAAATCCTTTTTAACAAATGATTTGCATGTTTTGTGAATCCACTTACTCATAAGTGTAGAAAGTAGAAACTACTACTACCAATTTCTGTGCACGCCCTGTGAGTAAACTGAACAGCCATCTATATATGTAAATACATATATATATTTGGTATCTTTTTCATGTTATTTTTGTTCGTAGAAACAATATTGTGCTTACAAAGAGCAAAGAGCAGAGTCTAATTGTACTCATTACCTTGGCAAAAAATGTAGAAGCTACAGCTGTATTATTGCACATAAATACTTTAAAATAACTACAGATGCTTCTGGCAACAATTTTAAAATTCCAGTAAACATGATGTTTAAATGTAAGTTTTTTTACATCAAGGGATTGTTCAGTATTTTTGATGTTATTAGGTACCATCCACATCCACATCCTGGTTTGGATCATCAGCAAAATTTAATCACTTCTTCCTTGTTCGTTCACCAACATACTTTGAAAAAGTCTTGAAAATTTGTGAAGAATCTATTTAATTATTATTAGTGAAAATGCGGAAAACTGCCTTGTCTCGCAATGTACAGAAATCATTGAAAAACATCCCGGATCCACATCCAGATTCAGATCACCACCAAAATCATATCAGCTCTTCCTTCAACCATGGCCAAGGTTTCCTGAATATTTCATCTGAAACTATTCTTAAATATTCAAATTATCTTCCCAAATAACAGACTAAAAGGACAAAAACATCATATTCTTGGCAGAGGAACTAAATGTAAGCCGGACGACAAAATTGGCCATGAGAAGCAAAATGATTCAGCAGGAGTTCAGACAAAATTATTATTTCAGACATGTAAATAATAAATCGCCAGATTTAACCCTCATGCATAAACAGGGGCATTTTTTGTCCTTTCAGGTAATTTTTTGTTCAATTTTTGTCCATAACTTTGTTTGTGTTACTCCAAATGAAATGTTTTTTTTTAGGAAGGGTTTTTTTTTTTCATGAAAAATCTTAAAATTCAAATTTTATTTTTTCATAGGTCAACAGGACGATGGGGGCAATTTTATGACCCTTTGAGGTAATAAGAGGACTAAAATGTCCTCTCCCAAAAGCTGCCATAAAAACACAACAGATAAATATTTTTTTTGCTCAAATCTTTTAATCAACTTCAGTCCTAATCAAATATACCAAATATTAAATTCTTCTTTATTATAACCCTTCAAATGCCAATTTTTTAACATGATTTCACTGTTTTTATTTTGAAAAATCTACATGAACTCTCAGCTGACCTGGGAACGTCTCGGGATCCCCCGGGAGGAGCTGGACGAAGTAGCTGGGAAGAGGGAAGTCTGGGCTTCCCTGCTCAGGCTGCTGCCCCCGCGACCCGACTACAGATAAGCGAAAGAAGATGGATGGATGGATGGATACATGAACAATGTTTTTTTTCTATAAATAAATGTTGGAGGGCTGGGGATTTTTTTAAAGATCAGGCTTAAATATATATGAGATTATAAAAAAAAAAAAATATATATATATATATATATATATATATATATATATATATATATATATATATATGTGTGTATATTTTGATTCATTGCTATTTTTTTTGCAGTGTCAGATTCCAAACTTACTACCCTTTCAGGTAGAAAGGGATTAATGTAAATTACCAACTCACATCTATATTTAGTAAAGGCATAATCCGTCCTATCTGATCCCTGTATTTGGCTTTGGGTCGGGATTGAGCACCATCTAAATAACAATAAAATAAAATAAAATATTAACACTTGTTCATGCAGATGTTTCTGGGCTTTAATTCTTTTTTTTAAGATTGACGTCAAATGCCTGATCTGCTGTATCTGAACAAAATGAAAGCTTTCTGTGTCTGTCTCACAGAATGAAACTTAAGCAGTGATTTCTTAGCAACACTACGGCAACAGCAGAGAAGCCGGACCCCCGCTATGTCACTCACAGGCGGGGGTCTCCTGACAGAGACGGCAGCGTTTAGTCAGCTCAAAGAGGCAGCGACACTCTAATCCCCGCTGGTCTGCAGCATCTGCTCAATACTGACCCGAGTCCCGTCATAACAGCTGTTTAAAGGTGACCCCGACCCCTGTGCGGTACCTCGGTGTACAGTCCTACATTTCTCTTGGCATAGATCATTACCTTTGGCCGAGCCGCAGGGGGCAGCGAGTGCGAGCGAAGTCAGAGCTCAGAGAAAAACATCTGCTTCATTGTGACCCTTTCGCCCCCGACCTCTGATAGAGACGCAACTTTTTCATTCTTACTGCTGGATGGTGACAACCTGAGAGGTTTCTGTGCCGGGGAAATGTACCGTGATGGTTTAGTTCAGCCCGGTTCTTGTTTACGGTGATCCAGCTCTGTCATTGTCCAAACTCTTAAATATTTCTCTGAAGTTTTCAGTGAGCAAAGATCACACTATGTTTAATATTTGGTTGTTTCAGTTGCTCCTGTATACAATATATAGCAGTAGGCCTACAAATAACAGAGAAAGACATTAAAATAGATCAGAGATAAAAAAAAAAAAAAAAGTAAATAAATTAAAAGCACTCAGAGAGCGCAGACCACCAAGCAGCTTAGTTACAGCAGTGGCTTTTCCACAACCCCTGTTAAAGATACACTTCTGGATCACCGGATCCAGAATAGAGCCAGGATCCAGAATAGAGCTAGGATCCAGACCAAACTCAGCACATACATGGAGACTGTTATCCTGTATGAACACAACAAGTTTAGGGAACATCACTTACTATTTTGATTTTATGTAAACTATTGAATGTCGTCAATTGGATTTCCCAATTTAAAGTTTGATGGTTTCTTGTGACCTTGGGAATTTTTTGCATCCAGACAAATATACATATCACCACCAAAATCTAATCATTTCTTAGCTGGGCCAGTAACAACATTTCCTGAAAATTTCAGCAAAATCCGTCCAGCAGTTTCTGAGGAATCTTGCTAACAAACAAACAAACAAACAAAAATACGCCAGAAAAAACATAACCTCCTTGGTGGAGGTAAAAGGTTAAGTAGGTTGCAACATGGAGAATCTTCAAGCTATATAAACTTCCTTATAAATTAAAAAACTAAATAAAATAAGTAAAAGTAAGACTATGAATAAGGCCAAGGAGTTTACTCTGCAAACATTACCAATATTTACAGTATAAATATAAAAAAACAGTTAAAAAGTAAGGCCAAAGCACCTCAAATTTCAGCAAAATCTGCACAGTAGTTTTTATGATATATGAACACAACAAGTTGTGGGAACATCACTTAATATTTTGATTTTATTTGAGCTACTGAATATCATCAATGGGATTTCCCATTTTAAAGTTCAATGTTTTTTTTTTTGTGACGTCAATCTGGATCAAATCCAGATGACATTTATGTTGATGACTGAGACATGGACCCCATATTATCCTGTGAAACTGGAAGGGAATCTGTTGAAAAATGGCAGATATATATATATATATATATATATATATATATATATATATATATCTTTTTAAATTTTGCCCAGTGTTTACTTTTAGGATTTTTTGAAATTTCAGGAATTTTTTGCATCCAGACAAATATACGTATCATCATTACCAATATCTATTTTATAAAATTCCCCAAAACATGCTCGGCATGTTCTACAATCATTAACATCCCTATATCACAAAGCTGAGTCCAGTGACAGAAAAAAACATGCATGATTAAAATTACTGTAACTTCTCGAGCATCCAAGCTACCGAAATAATTCCAACGGATTCTTAAAGCTCAGAAGCAGAGCTTCAAACTGTACATTACGGTAAAGGCTGGAGCAGAGCGAGAGGCTTCAGGATGAAACTTGTCAGTGATTTATCAGTGGTTCATCATTATTTTATATGTAAATAATGTAAAAATATTGCAAATAATAGCATTAGTACGACGGCGAGTCAATAAGTAACCAGCCTATCCCATTTCCAATTGACCGAGATGATCACGATTTTCATGCCTTGTTTCAATACATGTTTTATACCTGGGTACAAAATTGCATGCTTATCGAGTCATTCTTTAATAAGATATTGAATGTCAAACATGGCTAGTGATACAAAGGCATGCTTTTTATCTAAAGTTGAGTACCGTGCTGTAATTCGGTACTTGTATTTAAAAGGTAAAACAGGCAAGGAAATACACGGCGAGTTAGCCGATGTTTATGGGTCATCTGTACCATCTTACGCTCAGGTTAAATTCTGGGTAGGGGAATTCCAACGCGGTAGAACGTCTTTAGAAGATGAAGCCAGGTCTGGATGCCACGGATGAAGAAATGTGTAACAAAGTTCAGGATCTGGTATATTCTGATAGGCGAATTCAGGTGGAAGAAATAATGCAGGCATTAGGCATTTCACATGGTAGCGTTTCAACAATCTTACATGATTGTTTAGGTATGCGCAAGCTAACAGCTCGTTGGGTTCCCAAATCACTTAGCAATGAGCAAATGGCAACCAGAGCATCAGTATGCAGCGCCTTGTTGAAGCGTTTTAGGTCAAAAGATGATTTTCTTTTGCGTCTGGTGACTGTAGATGAGACTTGGGTTCATTATTATGAGCCAGAGAATAAAGCTCAGAGTCGTCAGTGGGTAGGGCCGGGGTCCCCGAGGCCAAAGAAGTTCAAGACGCAACCATCTGCTGGCAAGGTGATGGCCACAGTATTTTGGGATGCAAAAGGCGTTATTATGTTGGACTTTTTACCCAAGAGAAGTACAATAACTGGAGTGTACTATGCAAACTTGCTAGACCAGCTGAGAACCGCCATCCATGAAAAACGCCGAGGTAAACTCTCTAAAGGTGTTTTGCTGCAACAGGACAAAGCGAGAGTCCACACTTGCATAGTTGCAATGGATGCTGTAGAGCGAAACAGGTATGAATTAATACCACATCCTGCCTATTCGCCTGACCTAGCTCCTAGCGACTTCTTCCTATTCCCAAACTTGAAAAAGGATATCCGTGGACGTCATTTCCGGTCTGAGGAAGAAGTCGTGACGGCAGTTGAGGAGTGGGTCAATGGAAAGGACCCTGACTTTTTCAGTTCTGGGCTGATGGCACTTGAACACCGTTGGTCTAAGTGCATCACACTAGAGGGCAATTACATCGAAAAGAAGAGGTGGATCTCAACCGGAAATAAGTTTGGCTGGTTACTTATCGACTCGCCCTCGTATCATTCTGGAGTGTTTTCTTGACGTTGTTTTACCATGGTTCACCGTCTTTTGCAGTAATTTTACAGTGTTTTGCCGTAATTTCGCCAAATTTCTGCTGAAATTTGTCCTTTTTGTCATTGATGGTCTTTTCATCATAATTTGTGTTTTATAGATTTAATAGATGGTAAATTTGCAATTATTGGAGGAAGACATTTCAAAGAGGGTGAGGAGAGTCCAGAGGAGATTCATGGAGGGGGTCCAAACAGGAGGAGGGTCAGGAGTGTCAACCAGCTCCTCTACAACAATGATACAGATAATACCGTAATACAGATACGGTGGATATGTTCTCCCAGCTTTATTACAGTCATGTAATGACAGACACTTGCTAGAATGCTTTGTTTTTGCTTTCCCTTATAAAAGGGTGTAAAATAATTTACTCAAAGGACATTTTCTGACACATTAATTGACAAAAACGGCAAATGTGTCAGTTGCAATAGAAGGTTCTGGAGATTTTGAAAACCACATCACCAACGATTTTTGCAGTATGTCCAGAGGCGGGGAAGGGTGTCGTCTTTTTGGGTTTTCAGAATATGGTCACCCTAACACATGAGCCTCTAGCAAACCCACTTCAACAATCTATACTTTAAAGATCTGAACTCAGCATAAATTCAGTTAGACAACAAAACAGGGTCTAACCTGTAACAGTGACGTTATCTCTGACATTTTAATCAGCAGTACTTTTAATTTAGAGGAAGCTTCCCCACAAGGTTCAGTAAGAGGGGTGTTTGTCTGTGAGGAGACCAAACGTGAAGCAGAAAGAGACATTTGGTTTGTCCAGTTAATCACACAACTCAAGCTGCTGATACCAACTTATGTGAGATTCTGAACTTCCAGAGCACGTGAAAGCAAACAGAGGGAGTTATCTTTTCTAATAAAGCATCAGAACTCTTCAGCTTTTAATGAGGCCACCCCAGCAAACACACACATAACCCAACAGGCACCAAACTCTCATTTAACTCTGAGCTTTCTCATCATTTGGAGTTGCGGTGGTGTCTGCAGCAGACAAACCTCAAGCCTTTTATACCCTCCATTAGCTGTGCAGCAGATATAAATTAGCAGGATTGCCACCACGCGGCATCCATGCCAAAGGCCGACTAATGCTTTACAGTCCTCCGTCAGGTCACACCGGACCATGATACACTCCTACAACACTGGTGTCGCACATAAAATGAGCTCCAGACTCATGGGGACAGACAGACAGACAGATGCACAGTGATCTCTGGGCTCTGTGCTGTTATTACTTTTGATGTGAAACAGCCCTGCTGCTATTAGACTCATGTCCACACTGTCAGCTTTAATGGATGTGTTCTCCCACATGAAATGAGAAGTTCAAACTTCTGCCACGTTTTTGTCAACTTAGTCCCCGAAGCAAACACGGAGCAGATTATAATGATTAAAACCTTCGATGACAGGATAATATTACAGTGTTAAGCCTGATAAATTAATTGGTTTCTTTAATCTGCTGTCACTTTTCTAAGATCTACTTTTAATGACTCTTGGACTGAGACCAGCATTGCCAGACTTTTCTGGTGAAATAAGCAATCATTTTCATCGACAATACATTTCAATTTCACAGTGCCATTTTTTTCTTGTCTGGCTTTTAATGTACTTATTTCATGATCCTTTTGTTTGGAGTTGAGGTGGTGAAGGGAGGCGCTACAGTAATTTATAACTCTGTTATCACTAAACAGTCTGTCTAACCTCGATATTTGTAACCAAACAGACATAGTCAGGCTTTTATCTAAGTTTAATGTTGATCCTCTACAGCTTTATCATGGTGAAAACACTAATAGCTTCATTAGAAATGAATTTAACTATAAGGATTTCTTTTTGATGGAGACACCACTCCTGCCCCTCTTTAAACAGTTCATTTTCATTTGTGTTTGGTGTGGGATCAGCCCATCATTCTGATTGTCTCCATTCTTGTAAGATTGTATTTTCTACTGTAATAGAGATTCACAGATGCCGTATTTGGTCCAAGATCCTTTATTTCACTTTTTTGGGGAACAAAAACAACTTTTTCCATAACATAACACAAAGTGACTTTGAGCCTCTCAAAGATGGATTTGTCTTCATTTAGCTCTGACAGTGTTGAATATGTGACATCAGTAGATCATTGCTTCAGTGGAGGTGTGTGTCCTCAGTGAACGAGGAGTGGACATTTAACCTGCTCCACATCTTCAGGGTTTGGATGAACTCAGAGCTTGTCTCTGGCTCTTGTCTTGTAGGTGGCCTGGGATCCTTGGTGGAGACTGCCTGCTGCTGTGGAGTCACGAAGCCTCAATAACTACAATTACAGACATAACACATATTTGGCCATCTCATTCCAGTTCATAATCATTATAGCTGTTAATGTTGATATTAACATGATCTTTCTATCCATGGTTGATACATCTATAGTAACTATCTTTAGCTCCACATGGACATGAGATCCCTCTTGAAAATGAGGTGTCACATCCCAAGAGGTCTACCACTAATACATTTATACTTAACGGAGACAAATATGGTAGGGATGCACTTGTGGTCTGGGCACCCATGAGTTCGTCACTACCATAAATTCTTATTTTCAGTAAGACTTTTATTGATTATACTTCTATAAAATTTTCACCACAACCACACAGACATGAGGACCCTCCTCTAATAAATTTGTTTGCAGCAGAAACAAATTTGACGACGACAGGTCTATGATTGGTTCATTGATCTGTCACTAGCTTTAGTTCTTACTTTAGTCCACTTGTCTCCACTTACCTCCCTCCCTTTGCCCACACACCCAACACAGCATCGTGTGGATTTGCTGTTCATCATGAGACTGGGGTCCACATTCAAGATTCCCTGCTGCTTAACAGAAGGTTTTTTCTTGCCTGCCATGATGGAGGGATTCATGATTGGCTATATGGATTCATGTTGGGTGTTGGATGTATATATTTGTATATATATGTATATGTGTATTTTATATATGTATATATGTATCTATGCATATATGTGTATCCATAATATGAAGAGCTTTGTGCTCTATTGTAAAGTGTTTTGAGATAACACTTGTTATGAATTGGCGCTATACAAATAAAGATTGATTGATTGATTGAGAGCTGTTTGACCTCAGGGCTCCTAAACAACCTCTAAAATCACATTTAAGGCTCTTTCAGAGCTTTTGAGGCCCCAGCAGAGAAGAGTTAGTGCTGTTCCTGCTCCACTAAACAAACAGTCCTCAGTCCAGCTGTGCTGTGTTCAGCTCTTTGTTCTATCAGGGGCCTCCATGCTGATCTGTTCAGGTCAGATTGTTCTTTAATGAAGACTCAACAAGTAGAACTGGGTTTAAAAAAATCGCTAAATCAATTTGAATCGATTTTCCATTGAATGGCCCAATATTGATTCATAAAATCCTTAAATCGATCTTCTAATACGTCTTTTCTCAGTGTGTAATGCGGCCTGCTGTTTAATACCGTACGAGTACTCTCGCGTGACCAGCCATTCATTTCCCATAATGCCATGTCACTTCTTGCGTGACGAGACCAGAGATCTCGCGAGATCTTGTCACTCAGCGAGGAGCATTGTTAAACAAAACATCATGGCTGGAGCACTGAAGGCACCGCCATCAAACTTTAAGGCAGATGTCTGGATGCATTTTGGATTTAACACGATGGCAGCAATGAACTGGACAGGAGTAAGACTATGTGTAAGATAGGCAGCATGCAGGTGACATATTGTGGAAACACAACGAATCTCCGAAATCATTTATCGAGACACCATCCGAAAACGCAGCTTGTGAAGGCATTTGTATGTCAGTTACCAGCAAACTCTCCTCGAGCCCAGAAAATATCCAAGGCTGTCGTAGCATTCATATGTAAGGACACACCACCACACAACGCTGTTTGTAGCCTCCTTATTTACACTGCCTGCCCTGTGGTTTTATTTAATTTAAATTATTACATTTTTGTTATGGTCAGGTTATGTTTAATAAGAAGTACATTCTTAATGTATGCATTAAAATTTTTAATGCACAAAGTTAGAGTTATTTTCTATTATTTACAGCATTAGTTCTCTGATAATCTCTTCCATATTCAAGTAAAATTGGTACTCTGGCTGAAATATCCTTAACCTAAGCATATCAATCAAATCAAATTAAATCGCGAATCGAATCGGGCCCTTGTGAAACGAATCGAATCAATTTGGGAAATCTGAATTGATACCCAGCTCTGACAACAAGTCAGGAGGCTGAATATCAGATCAATAAAAGGACACCAGGACACATTTTGAGCCACAGCAAGAAAAAGAAGAAGAGCTGAGAGACAGAGAGGTCTGAAATGCTCCCTGAACAAACATCATGTTGCTGCTGCAGTTTATTTCTGCTGTTTTCTGAAGAGCCTTTAAAAAAGACTCAGACAGGTCTGAGACAGGGGGTCTCCGTCAACGGGACGTCAGATGTTTGAGACGTCTCAGGAGGAAGAAGAAGACCGGCTGAGACTTTAGAAGGCCTCAGGGTTCAACAACTAAATGTGAGACTCTGTCAGACTGTTTGAGGATCTGCAGGGACCTGAACAGAGTCTGTGTGGACACGTCTCCAGAAGGAAACAGCTGCAGGACGTTACAGTGGCTGAGTTACTGACTGTTGATGAATTCAGACATGGTTAGACCCTCCATGTCAGTCAATCAATCAATCAATCAATCAGTCGATCAATCTTTATTTGTACAGCATCAATTCATAACAAGTGTTATCTCAAGACACTTTACAAGAGATCAGGCTGAAGACAAACTCTTCATTTACAGATACACATAGAAACATATATAAAGACACACATACACATATATACACATTCATATATCAAAACCCAACATGAATCCATCATGAGCAGCTCTGGGCCAACCAAACTACAGGAAGGTGTGTCTGTAGGGAGCTCACAGTAACGGCAGCAAGAAAAAACCTGTTTATCAGCTGGAGGTCTGGAGCAGATCCAGTCTCATGATGAACAGCCATCTACCAAAGCTGTGTTGGGTCTGTGGACCAAGGAAGTTAGGTGGGCAGAGACAAGTGGACTAAAGTAAGAACTGAAGATAGAGACAGATCCATGGACCAATCATAAATCTGTCCTCTTCATATTTGTCTCTGCTGAATATAAATGTATTAGAGGTTAGCCCCTTGAGATGCAGCATCTGGTTTTCAGGAGGGTCCTCATGTCTGTATGATTGTAGTGATAGTTTTTATAGAAGTATAATCAATAAAAATCATGAAAAGAGTCATTAATCTAATATTTACACCAACATCTATGATGATTATAAGGTAGAGATGATGCCATGAGGCAGATCGTCCTCTGAGGCTTCTGGTCAAACCGAAAATTCTGATGCTTGTTGGTCCTCTGGTTGAGATTTGTCAGCCTCCCAGGAACACACACACACACACACACACACACACACACACACACACACACACACACACACACACACACACACACACTGCTGCTCCGTCCTCCTCTCTGAGCAGCAGATGATTCTCTCCTCATACACGCCTCCACCTGTTGGAGTAAAAACAAAAACAGTGATTAGAGCCCAGAGAGCTGCTCAGCTGCTCAGCTGTGGTCAGAGCAGAAGAATGAATCAGGACAGCCCTCCAATAACTGAGCTCCATCAGTCTGAGAGCAGACAAAGTTCTGAGGACTCTCTTCAGTTCAGGCTGAAGCTGCAGCTTTGTTGGATCTTCATCTGTTTGCTGAGTTTTCACTCTGCTCTGAGTCCAGCAGACCAAAGCCTGTCACATGTTGGACTGTAGTGGTCCAGCTCTAGGGATGGACCATGATGGATTTTGGGGCCACAGTTCCAGTCACAGAAATAATCTGCTCTTCATGATCATACTGATTCTTCTGCTGAACTTCAGCAGGACCATGACTGCTTCATCAGCTTTATTTTTGCCTCTTCTGTCAGATCACAGCGTTCATGTTTGTTTTTAAAGGAAAAGAGAATAAAGGGATATTTTCATCAGTGGATTCACATGTTCAGCTCGTCAGCAGCAGCTGTTTCCTGTTCACAGGTTCAGAGGGGAGTTTGTCCTCCTCAGTGTTTTGGCGCTCGTGGTGTCCGTGTTGTCGGTGCAGACTTTTCTCTTCTCTTCAGTGGACACGGCGCCGACCTGCTGTGTCCCTCGGTGGTTGTGGAGCTAACTCAGTTTGGTGAATCTTATTCTGAATCTAAAACAACTCAAAGGAAAATGGTCTTTTTGGACACCTCTAGTGTTTGCACTTCACAACAATCCCCTTCAAGCTGAGAGCTCATCTACCGTAATATAAGAAGCAAAGGCTCAGCAGGTCACAGCAGGTGGACTAAAGAGCAACAGTTTCACAGAAACTGAACATTGAAGGTTTTGCTGAACGTCACAGAAATCATCAGGCAGGAAGACGGAGACTCATTTTCCCTCTGAGAGACTCAAAAAAGAGAGCAGCTGAGAAACCAAAGAGATTTATATTCTGGGATTTACGGTAAATTAAACTCTCTACTTACTCCAGAGTCTCCAGTCTGTAGTTTGGACTCTTCTGAAGATCTCGCAGCAGCTTCACTCCTGAATCATGAAGATCATTGCCGCTCAGGTCGAGCTCTGTCAGATGGGAGGGGTTGGACTTCAGAGCTGAGGCTAAAGAAGAACAGCTGATCTCTGACAAACTGCAGTAACTCAGTCTGAATAAAGAGGAGAGAATGAAGAGAAAAACTATTTAGGATCCAATCAGATGTGTCCACATCACACAGTCTGCTCAGCAGAGCCAATCAGCTGCTGCTCTGACTCCTGTACTTCAGTTTGTCTCAGCTGCTTTCACACACGTCTTGATCCGTTCCTCCGTTTCTCTAAAGTGTAAACAGCAGAGCTCAGATTTTTCTGTCAGGATCAAACCTTCACATCTAAACACTTCAATCTGAGCTCACAGTCAAAGTCTGCTGTCACATGGTCCACACTGCAGTCCACATGAACTTCATTAGAATCAATGATCAGAGAATGTTCCAGAACAAAGACTTGATCCCACCTGGACAGGTGAGAGGAGTCAACAAGACAAACACACAGAGACTCCTACACACTGTGGTCTACATCTGCATCTCCAGAACCTTCTTTGTTCCTTCAAACATGTTGGAGCTCAGACCTTCATCAGGTTGATGTGGATCAGACTGTAAATCAGCTGAGACGTTGTCCAACAATACAGTGAATGTTGGAGCTGGACTCTTTGTTCTGTTGGACACAAATATGATCCTCAACTGTGCGTGTCAATGAAGCCATGTGAGACAAATCAGTTATCTAAACTAGAAGCGTGTCTAAAGGACATTAGGAACTGGATGGTCAGAAATTATCTTCTTCTTAACTCAGACAATACAGAGGTCAGAGGTCATTGTGCCGGGCCCCCGACACCTTAGAGAAATGATTTAACTGCCCTAGATGGCATTAGCCTGACGCCAAGCACAACTGTTAGAAAACTTCATCCTTTAACTCTCACATAAAGCAAATTTCAACAACAGCCTTTTCACATCTTCGTAACATCGCTAAAATTAGGCCTATCCTGTCCCAGAGCGATGCTGAAAAGCTAGTCCATGCTTTTGTTACCTCTAGACTGGACTATTGTAATTCTCTTCTTTCATGCTGTCCCAGTAAGTCTCTTAAGATGCTTCAGCTGGTTCAAAATGCTGCAGCACGTGTACTGACTAGAACTAGGAGAAGAGACCACATTACTCCTGTATTAGCTTCTCTGTATTGGCTTCCCATTAAATCTAGAATAGAATTCAAGATTCTTCTTCTCACCTATAAAGCTCTCAGTGGACAGGCACCAGTTTACCTCAAAGAGCTTGTAGTGCCGTACAACCCCTCTAGAACATTATGCTCCCAAAATGCTGGCCTGCTCGTGGTGCCATCAGTCTCTAGAAGTAGTCTGGGAGGTAGAGCCTTCAGTTATCAGGCTCCTCTTCTCTGGAACCATTTACCGACCATGGTTCGGGAGGCAGACACCCTCTCTACCTTTAAGGCTAGACTTACAACATTCTTCTTTGATAAAGCTTTCAGTTAGGGACCAGCTCATAGTCCATAGTTTAGACACATAGTTAAGATGCAATAGGCTTAGACTGCCGGGGGGATCTGGCACACTGGGCTCTATCCCTCTCTCTCTCACACTCTGTCTCCATATCTGCCTCTGCCCCTTTCTGTTTGCTCCTGTACTCGTCTCTGGCTCTGGTCTTGTAGGTGGCCTGGGATCCTTGGTGGAGACTGCCTGCTGCTGTGGAGTCACGAAGTGTCAATAACTACAATTACAGACATAACACATATTTGTCCATCTCATTCCAGTTCATAATCATTATAGCTGTTAATGTAGATATTAGCATGATCTTTCTATCCATGGTTGATACATCTATAGTAACTATCTATAGCTCCACATGGACATGAGATCCCTCTTGAAAATGAGGTGTCACATCTCAAGAGGTCTACCATTAATACATTTATACTTAACTGGGACAAATATGCATAAAGTCTTCTTTTCAGTATGACTATTAATGATTATACTTCTATAAAATTAGCACTACAACCACACAGACATGAGGACCCTCCTGAAAACAAGATGTTGCATCTCAAGAGGCTAACCTCTAATAAATTTGTTTGCAGCAGAAACAAATTTGACGACGACAGGTCTATGATTGGTCCATTGATCTGTCACTAGCTTTAGTTCTTAATTTAGTCCACTTGTCTCCACTTACCTCCCTCCCTTTGCCCACACACCCAACACAGCATCGTGTGGATTTGCTGTTCATCATGAGACTGGGGTCCACATTCAAGATTTCCTGCTGCTTCACAGAAGGTTCTTTGGCCATATGGATTCATGTTGGGTGTTGGATGTATATATTTGTGTATATATATGTATATGTGTATTTTATATATGTTTACACACAATATTGCCAACAGTATTGGCTCACCTGCCTTGACTCGTATATGAACTTAAAGGATAAGTTTGGTTTCTACAGCTTTCACATAGTTTATAGAATGAAGTAGAACAATATACTCACCCAGAAGGCTTTCCTGATCCAAACAGTGCTTCGGGAGATATTTAGATCCAAAATCGAGCGGCGGTCATCCGTAAAATGGTAGCAGACGGGGCATGTATAGCGCCGCTCCTAAACTGCATTAATCGTCCAAAAACTCATTAGTTTCACCAACATTTTATCATGGTCCGCTCGCGCTACTCCTCCACGACAGGTTGGTGTCGCTCCACCCATGTTTTTGTGACTGTGCTGACCTCTGAACTGAAAAGTTTCTTGCCTCCGTGTCCTCCTTTCGATGAGCTTCTCATCTGTATACTCTGGCTCGAAACTGTAAGGACACCCATCATATTCAAAGTTCTCGTCCACAACATCTTCATCCGATAGATATTCGTCAATTTTGCACAAAACTGGAAGAAGAAAGTTATTGTATAGCCACCGCTCGCCACTGAAACAATGAGCTGTACTGCGCATGCGCGCGCAACCGGAAAGAAACTTTTCAGTTCAGAGGTCAGCACAGTCACAAAAACATGGATGGAGTGACACCGGACTGTCGTGGAGGAGTAGCGCGAGCGGACCATGATGAAATGTTGGTGAAACTAATGAGTTTTTGGACGATTAATGCAGTTTTAGGAGCGGCGCTATACATGCCCCGTCTGCTACCATTTTATGGATGTCCGCCGCTCGATTTTGGATCTAAATATCTCCCGAAGCACTGTTTGGATCAGGAAAGCCTTCTGGGTGAGTGTATTGGTCTACTTCATTCTATAAACTATGTGAAAGCTGTAGAAACTGAACTTATCCGTTAAGTGACATCCCATTCCTAATCCATAGGGTTCAATATGACATCGGTCCACCCTTTGCAGCTATAACAGCTTCAACTCTTCTGGGAAGGCTGTCCACAAGGTTTAGGAGTGTGTTTATGGGAATTTTTGCGCTTCTTCCAGAAGTGCATTTGTGAGGTCACACACTGATGTTGGACGAGAAGGCCTGGCTCTCAGTCTCCACTCTAATTCATCCCAAAGGTGTTCAGAGTCCTGTTGAGGTCAGGACTCTGTGCAGGCCAATCATGTTCATCCACACCAGACTCTGTCATCCATGTCTCTATGGACCTTGCTTTGTGCACTGGTGCACAGTCATGTTGGAAGAGGAAGGGGCCAGCTCCAAACTGTTCCCACAAAGTTGGGAGCATGGAATTGTCCAAAATGTCTTGGTGTGCTGAAGCATTCAGAGTTCCTTTGACTGGGACTAAGGGGCCAAGCCCAGCTCCTGAAAAACCTCACACCATAATCCCCCCTCAGCCAAACTTTACACTTGGCAAAATGCAGTCCGACAAGTATCGTTCTCCTGGCAACCGCCAAAACCTGACTCATCCATCAGATTGCCAGATGGCGAAGCACGATTTGTCACTCCAGAGAACACATCTCCACTGCTCTAGAGTCCAGTGGCGGCGTGCTTTACACCACTGCATCCGACGCTTTACATTGCACTTGGTGATTTATGGCTTGGATGCAGCTGCTCGGCCATGGAAACCCATTCCATGAAGCTCTCTGTGCACTGTTCTTGAGCTAATCTGAAGTCCACATGAAGTTTGGAGGTCTGCAGCGATCGACTCTGCAGAAAGTTGGCGACCTCGTCTCACTATGCGCCTCAGCATCCGCTGACCCCGCTCCATCAGTTTACGTGGCCTACCACTTCGTGGCTAAGTTGCTGTCGTTCCCAAACACTTCCACGTTCTTATAATACAGCAGACAGTTGACTGTGGAATATTTACGAGCAATGAAATTTCACGACTGGATTTGTTGCACAGGTGGCATCCTATCACAGCTCCACGCTGGAATTCACTGAGCTCCTGAGAGCGACCCATTCTTTCACAAATGTTTGTAAAAGCAGTCTGCATGCCTAGGTGCTTGATTTTATACACCTGTGGCCATGGAAGTGATTGGAACACCTGATTCTGATTATTTGGATGGGTGAGAGAATACTTTTGGCAAGATAGTGTAAGTAGGGGTGTCCAGTATCTTCATCATCATGTTGGTGTTGGCAGATATGAGCTCAAGAGTTCATCATCAGGATCACAGATCTGAACATTTCTGCCTAAATGTTGGGCCCATATATCAGCCGGACATCTCAGCAGGATGTGAAGGAGCTGAATCATGAAGATGATGAAGCTTGAATCAGAACCATCAGACCTTCATCACATCAAGACTTTGACTTCTTCATCCTCATCCTTTAAACTCTCCAGTGAGCTCTAAAGGCTGAAGTTTGAGCTCTAAACTACAGATAGTTTCATGTGTCCCACTTGAGAAGAATGTGTTTGGATGTTATTTGAAGCTCTTTGTCAGGATGTTCTCAGAGGACCACCCTGCTGTTTCATCACAATGATTTCACTCTGTTCACTTCACACTCATGTCTGTGCGTGGTCCTCACTGCTCTGATGATCATCTACTATAAAGCCCTCATATAAACCACGTCTGTCTCTGTCAGCTTTGTCCTGTTTTATTGACACTTCTTCCAAAACAGACTAAATCAGGAATCAAATCTGTTTGTGCTCAACACAAAGTCTGACTTTAGCTCTAAAAACATTTGTGTCTAAACTCAAACTGATGACTGTCATGTCTTTGCAGAGGTGCTGTTTCTGACTCTGATTACATCTGTTTCAGTGTCATTTATTTATTGAAGTTTGTATAAAACAAACTTAACACGATCTGCATCCCTTTCAAAATATGAGCCTCCTACTGTTTCAGTGGGCAGACACCATTCATTTCTTAATAATGATTTTATTGTGAATCATCTGCAGGAAGGTGTTGTGGGAAAACTCATTAACTTGCAAGGTTCAGGTTAGAACTTGATATTAAGCGAGTGTTACACGTCACACGAAGAAGAAGGAGTAGAAGAAGAACATGGACTCCCCTCCCATCCCAATCTATCAGGGGGTCCTCAGGGTAGATCTAAAAAGATGCAGAGGGTCCAGGACCCCAAAAAGGTTGAGAACCGCTGCTGTAGGTGACAGAGATGAAGAGATGTCAGATGAAAATGTGACTTTATCTTGTTGAGAACATGGTGGGAGAAACCAGGAGGGGGGTGGGGGGGTGGGGGGTGGGGGTCACTGAGGTGACTGTGTTTAGAGGGGTCAAGGGGTCATGTCCTCATGGTGGTCTAACTGTCCATCCATGTAAAGTCTGTCTACAGAGATGACGGCCTTCTCTCCCTCAAGCATCATCTGTTTCCTGATGGGGTGGAGTTGTTTGTGGTGGTCCCTGATTTCTCTGGGATCCTGATCATTGAGTCCATCGTCTGTTCCTGTGAGCTGTCCACCCTGCTGTTGAACCTGGAGCTTCTGCTTCAGATGTTCACATTTGGAGACTATTGGACGTGGTGGGTTGTTGGTGTTTCTCTGGCCCATTGGGTGAAGGTGTTGAAATGTGATGGTGTTGATGGTCTCAGAGGGAAGTTTGAGCTGCTGAGTCATGAAATCCTCGTCTGTTTTTCTGGGTCTTCTGTGGGGTGTTCAGGGGTGCTGGTAAAAACGAGATTGTCCCTCATGATGCATGATTATAAGTCCAAGATTATTTTTTCATCTCCTTTTTCTTTGCCATGATGGAGGTGATCTGGCGGCTCAGTGTGTTGAAGTGAGTTGTTTTCCTGAGTCAGTGTTTCAATCTGCTCCTGACTTAATTCCGGGCTCTCCACAGAATTCCCAGCGTGTGTGTGTGTGTAGGTGTGTGTGTGTGTGTGTGTGGTGTGTGTGTGTGGGGGGGGGGGGGGGGGGGGGGCATCATGGTGGCTCACAGTCTGATGAGAACTCACAACTGCCAGTATGTTTTTGTTATCTTTTGCTTGTTGGTCTGTTTGTCTGTCCATGAGAGATAGATAACTCAGTCATTTCTCAACAGATTTGGATGAATTTGGACGCAGAGCCAGGATTGTTTTCAAGGGTTTGTTAACATTGTGAGGCAGTTTTCCACAGTTTGATAAAAACTCGCCCAACAAGGTTGGAAATGCTTTGGGGAGGTTTGAGCTCAAGAGCTCATCTAGTTGTTGAGTCAGATGTTGTTTGTCTTGTCTCCTGTTTCTAAAACAGACTGTCACAATAAGAGGAACACATCAGTTCCCCTACAGGACACACTTGGTCTGATTTACAATAGAAGATGAGTGGAGATATATCAGGAGGAGCTCAAAGAAGGTTGAAATGTCAGCATATCAGATATCAGCAAAAATCCACCATCATGCATCCCTACATATGATCAGTCAAACATCTGGACATGAAGATGCTTCAGTTAATAATCACACACAGAAGATCTACAATAGAAACAGAGAAAACATGAACTTACTTCAGAATCTCCAGTCTACAGTTTGGACTCTGCAGAAAATCACACAGCAGCTTCACTCCTGAATCATGAAGTTTGTTGTAGCTCAGGTCCAGCTCTGTCAGATGGGAGGGGTTGGACTTCAGAGCTGAGGCTAAAGAAGAACAGCTGATCTCTGACAACCTGCAGCTCCTCATTCTGAATAAAGAAGAGAGAATGAAGAGAAAAACTATTTAGGATCCAATCAGATGTCCTCATCCTTTAAACTCTCCAGTGAGCTCTAAAGACTGAAGTTTGAGCTCTAAACTACAGATAGTTTCATGTGTCCCACTTGAGAAGAATGTGTTTGGATGTTATTTGAAGCTCTTTGTCAGGATGTTCTCAGAGGACCACCCTGCTGTTTCATCACAATGATTTCACTCTGTTCACTTCACACTCATGTCTGTGCGTGGTCCTCACTGCTCTGATGATCATCAACTATAAAGCCCTCATATAAACCACGTCTGTCTCTGTCAGCTTTGTCCTGTTTTATTGACACTTCTTCCAAAATCAGCTGCCCATCTGCCTCTGCTAAAACTTGAAGTACTATCTTCCTAAACAGACTAAATCAGGAATCAAATCTGTTTGTGCTCAACACAAAGTCTGACTTTAGCTCTAAAAACATTTGTGTCTAAACTCAAACTGATGACTGTCATGTCTTTGCAGAGGTGCTGTTTCTGAATCTGATTACATCTGTTTCAGTGTCATTTATTTATTGAAGTTTGTATAAAACAAACTTAACATGATCTGCATCCCTTTCAAAACATGAGCCTCCTACTGTTTCAGTGGGCAGACACCATTCACTTCCTTATAAAGTTTTTTTTTTCAATCATCTGCAGGAAGGTGTTGTGGGAAAACTCATGAACTTGCAAGGTTCAGGTTAGAACTTGATATTAAGCGAGTGTTACAAACAAACAAAGAACGAGATGATGAGCACAGTTACAGGAAGAAAAAGAAGAAGAACGTGGACATCCCCCCACCCCCGTCCCAGTCCAGCAGGGAGGTCCTCAGGGTAAATCATAAAATATGCAGGGGGTCCAGGACCCCAAAAAGGTTGAAAACCACTGCTGTAGGTGACAGAGATGAAGAGACGTCAGATGGAAAACGTGATTTTGTCTTGTTGAGGACACGGTGGGGGGTGGGGGGGTCATTGAGGTGACTGTGTTTAGAGGAGCCAAGGGGTCACACTCTGGTGAGAGGTCACAACTGCCATTATGATTTTGTTACCATCTGTCTGTTGGTCTGTTTGTCTGTCCATGAGAGATAGATAACTCAGTCATTTCTCAACAGATTTGGATGAATTTGGACGCAGAGCCAGGATTGTTTTCAAGGGTTTGTGAACATTGTGGGACAGTTTTCCACAGTTTGATAAGAACTCGCCCAACAATGTTGGAAATGCTTTGGGGAGGTTTGAGCTCAAGAGCTCATCTCATTGATGAATCAGATGTTGTTTGTCTTGTTTCCTGTTTCTAAAACAAATAGACTGTCACAATAAGAGGAACACATCAGTCCTCCTACAGGACACACTTGGTCTGATTTACAACAGAAGATGAGTGGAGATATATCAGGAGGAGCTCAAAGATAGTTGAAATGTCAGCATATCAGATATCAGCAAAAATCCACCATCATGCACCCCTACATATGATCAGTCAAACATCTGGACATGAAGATGCTTCAGTTAATAATCACACACAGAAGATCTACAATAGAAACAGAGAAACATGAACTTACCTCAGAATCTCCAGTCTACAGTTTGGACTCTGCAGAAAATCACACAGCAGCTTCACTCCTGAATCATGAAGATTGTTGCCACTCAGGTCGAGCTCTGTCAGATGGGAGGGGTTGGACTTCAGAGCTGAGGCTAAAGAAGAACAGCTGATCTCTGACAAACTGCAGAGCCACAGTCTGAATAAAGAAGAGAGAATGAAGAGAAAAACTATTTAGGATCCAATCAGATGTGTCCACATCACACAGTCTGCTCAGCAGAGCCAATCAGCTGCTGCTCTGACTCCTGTCATAACATTACACATAAGTAGGGATGTCCAATATCTTCATCATGTTGGTGTTGGCAGATATGAGCTCAAGAGTTCATCATCAGGATCACAGATCTGAACATCTCTGCCTAAATGTTGGGCCCATATATCAGCCGGACATCTCAGCAGGATGTGAAGGAGCTGAATCATGAAGATGATGAAGTCTGAATCAGAACCATCAGACCTTCATCACATCAAGACTTTGACTTCTTCATCCTCATCCTTTAAACTCTCCAGTGAGCTCTAAAGACTGAAGTTTGAGCTCTAAACTACAGATAGTTTCATGTGTCCCACTTGAGAAGAATGTGTTTGGATGTTATTTGAAGCTCTTTGTCAGGATGTTCTCAGAGGACCACCCTGCTGTTTCATCACAATGATTTCACTCTGTTCACTTCACACTCATGTCTGTGCGTGGTCCTCACTGCTCTGATGATCATCAACTATAAAGCCCTCATATAAACCACGTCTGTCTCTGTCAGCTTTGTCCTGTTTTTTTGACACTTCTTCCAAAATCAGCTGCCCATCAGCCTCTGCTAAAACTTGAAGTATTATCTTCCTAAACAGACTAAATCAGGAATCAAATCTGTTTGTGCTCAACACAAAGTCTGACTTCAGCTCTGAAAACATTTGTGTCTAAACTCAAACTGATGACTGTCATGTCTTTGCAGAGGTGCTGTTTCTGACTCTGATTACATCTGTTTCAGTGTCATTTATTTATTTAAGTTTGTATAAAACAAACTTAACACGATCTGCATCCCTTTCAAAACATGAGCCTCCTACTGTTTCAGTGGGCAGACACCATTCATTTTTTAATAATGATTTTATTGTGAATCATCTGCAGGAAGGTGTTGTGGGAAAACTTTTTAAAACGGACGGTTCAGGTTAGCACTTGAAATTAAGCGAGTGTTACAAACAAACAAAGAACGAGATGAGAAGCACAGTTACAGGAAGAAAAAGAAGAACATGGACACCCCCCCCAATCAAGGATTGTTTTCATGGGTTTGTTTACATGGTGAGACAGTTTTCCACAGTATAATAAGATCTCACCAAACAATGTTGGAAATGCTTTGGGGAGGTTTGAGCTCTAGAGCTCATCTAGTTGTTGGATCAGATGTTGTTTGTCTTGTTTCTTGTTTCTAAAACAAATAGACTGTCACAATAAGAGGAACACATCAGTTCTCCCACAGGACACACTTGGTCTGATTTACAACAGAAGATGAGTGGAGATATATCAGGAGGAGCTCAAAGATAGTTGAAATGTCAGCATATCAGATATCAGCAAAAATCCACCATCATGCATCCCTACATATGATCAGTCAAACATCTGGACATGAAGATGCTTCAGTTCATAATCACACACAGAAGATCTACAATAGAAACAGAGAAACATGAACTTACCTCAGAATCTCCAGTCTACAGTTTGGACTCTGCAGAAAATAACACAGCAGCTTCACTCCTGAATCATGAAGTTTGTTGTTGCTCAGGTCGAGCTCTGTCAGATGGGAGGGGTTGGACTTCAGAGCTGAGGCTAAAGAAGAACAGCTGGTCTCTGACAACCTGCAGCTCCTCATTCTGAATAAAGAAGAGAGAATGAAGAGAAAAACTGTTTAGGATCCAATCAGATGTGTCCACATCACACAGTCTGCTCAGCAGAGCCAATCAGCTGCTGCTCTGACTCCTGGTCAGTCCGTCTGTGATCACAGTGTCTGTAGGTGTGCTGGAGAAAATCTGAACCCAATTCATAAATGATTCCTCAAAGACAAAGTTTGACATCCCGGACAGAAGAAATGAGCAGGTGACTCTATCCCAGCTTCTTCTGTGTCTAATGTGACTCTGGTGGATTTGGTTTGATGGTGTGAAGAAGAGTCCATCATATTGAAAAGTCTGCCTGTGTTATTGGAGGAACGTCGACCTTTGAGGAAGCCGCTCTGATCAGGATGGATGATGGATGAGAAGACTTTTTCACTTCTGTGTTCAAGTGTTTTGGGAGGATTTTTACATCTACATTGAGGAGTGAGATGGGACGGTCCAGACCAGGCAGCCATTTATATTTGTAGAAGTAAAAGAGTTCAAGTCTGGAAACCTTTGCTCACTTATTTTAAACAAAATGTTGCATCCAAGATTGCGAGGGGGCGCTGTTTCCGCTTGATGGAGTAGGTAAGGAAAGAGGTGAACTCCGCGGAAAAAAGTCATTAATACATTCATCTGAGCCTTAAATAGACAACAAAGTGCATTGAAGTCCATGTTAAAGTAACGTCGTAGCAATTTGGGGGATATGAGGAGGAGTCTGCGGAGGAAAAATATAATACAAGCTCAAACTCAAAGAACCATTACTCCATTCACACGCTACAGGCCAAAGATAGCGTTTCCTGCTACGGAGACTACCACCGAAACAACACCTGAGGCCATGCTGTCCCTTCAGATGCTGAGAGAGGAATTGCAGGTATCCAGAGAGACTGTGCTTGTCCAAATAAAAGCCGAGATAGCGACATCTTTTAAGGACATAAAAACAGACCTAACCTCTCTCCGCGAAGAAACTAAAGCCGATATACGAGCGCTAAATGATAAGCTAGCTGGTGAGCTAGCACGGCTTAGCTCAGTACAGGCGGAAACAACTCGTAATGTCGAAGAGATGGGAAGCTCACTGAGTGACACCATGGACAGGGTAACCGAGCTGGAGAACGCGCAGCAGATGATGATGAAGGAATATAAGAGACTTCAGGACAAATGTCTGGATTTAAAAAATAGAAGCCGGAGACAAAACCTTCGGTTGGTCGGGATTAAAGAAGGAGCGGAAGGTGGGAATATGATAAACTTTTTAAAAGACTTTTTCCCCACGGTGCTAGGGGAAGAAAACTTCGACTCCCCCCTGATAATAGACCGAGCCAATCGTACTCTAGCCCCGAGGCCAACCCGAGGAGAGAGACCCCGGGCCATACTGGTTCGGCTACATTACTACGCTGACAAACAAAAGATTCTGGACATCGGGAAAAACAAAGGCAAACTCGTTTACAAAGGAGAGCAGATACACATCTTTCCAGACATGAGTCCGGAGGTCAGCAAACAACGCGCTGCCTTCAACCCTCTGAAAAGGAAGCTTCGAGAAGCCGGCGTTACCTACGGCTTATTCTTCCCTGCCAAGCTCATCATCTCCGTGAATGGGACCAGACACTCATTCGACACTCCACAGGCCGCCGAGGACTTCAAGCAGAAAATCGCCAAAGGAAACTGACTTTAAGTGCAAGTATATATGCAAATGGCAATTCATAACTTACAATAACTGACTGTTATACCTCACCAAAATAGGTAAATGTCTCCGACTATGTGTGGCTGATAATTTGAAATACAAGTAATGACAGTGTACATGCAACATGATAAAGTATTGTAATGGGCAGTAATAACAGGCCCACAAACAGTTATATAATTATTGGAAGATGTAGAGCATAGAAATTTTTCAACACAGTTGTTTTGAATCTGAAAGAAACTTAGAACTGTGATACTTGTTTATTATTATTATTATTATTTTTATTGATTTCATTTTACTTATCTTTAACTATTTCTTAAAATTTGTTGAAACAATACCTGCATCTACAGAGTTGAATTAGTGACTGCTGGGAATGTTCAGTATAACAGATGGGATGTTATTCTACCTGATAGGTTCGGTACAACAATGTAGGAATGTGATTGATATCAACTACAACCTAGTTTCCTGATTTTGATTATTCCTTTACCATGTTTAATATCAGCTAGGATATATAAGGAAGGCTCAGGTGTTCTTTACTAATTATTTCTCTGAAGGAGCCCCAAACGAAGGAATAACTCTTCTCTTGCTGTAAGATACAGCAATGTGCTTTTGGGAAAACTCTTTTTTCCCCAACTGCTTGTTTGGGAAGTGGTGGGGGGTGGGTGTAGGGGTGGGAGGTGGGAATGTTGAAAAGTTTTATGTTCATAGTTGGTTATATGTTAGAGCATACACACACGCACATCTGTTTGTATCTGTTTTATCCTTCTCTCCTCTTTTTATTACTTATTTATTATTATTATTATATACTTCTTTCTTTCTTTCCTTTTGTGGTTGCATGGACTCTTGTCCTTGAATATTTATTTCAAGACTAGTTAATGGAAAGAAACATGAGTGATTCTTTTAAGACGGTTGAATCTAGTGTGGTGAAATTTGTTACTTGGAATTGCAAAGGTTTAAATGGTACAGTGAAGCGCAATAATGTACTCTCTCATCTGAAAAAGTTGGGGGCAGATGTTGCTTTTTTACAAGAAACGCATCTCAAGAACCAAGCCCATAAACATTTATACAAACCTTGGATTGGACATGTATTTCATTCACATTTTAACTCAAAATCGCGTGGAACAGCCATTTTAATCAATAAAAATATTTCATTTTCACCTACAGATATAATTTCTGATGTAAATGGTAAATATTATAGTTACAGGTAAAATCTATAATACTTCAGTGATATTGGCAAACATCTATGCCCCCAATTATGATGATGAAAAGTTTATAGGATCAGTACTTGCTTCCCTACCTAACCTTCATACCCATAACTTAATTCTAGCAGGTGATTTCAATTTGGTAATGGATCTAGTGTTTGATAGATCACCAAAAAAGCAATATCCCCTGTCCAAATCAGCTAAAATACTCCAGAATTTTATGAAATGTGCTAACGTTCTAGATGCTTGGAGACACATGTATCCTACGCAACGGAAATACTCCTTTTTTTCTCAACCACACAATTCCTTTTCTCAGATAGGTTATTTTTTCATAGATTCTAAGTTACTCTCTTCAGTAAAATATGTTGATTATGAAGCCATGGTCTTGTCTGATCACGCCCCATTAAAGCTACATCTTGATTTCCCCAACAGGCATACATCTAGAACCTGGCGAATGGATAATAATTTACTGGCAGATGAAGCCCATATAGAGTTTATAAGATCACAGATAGCTTTCTATATGCAAACAAATGATACCTCAGATGTCTCTCATAGTATTTTGTGGGAGGCCTTAAAGGCATTTGTTTGGGGCCAAATTATATCTTACAGTGCACAATTAAATAAAAAACAGGATGAAAAAAGAAAAAAAATAGCTGATGAAATTACAAACATAGATTATGAATATGCAGCAGCACCCAGAGCTGAACTGCTTTCAAAGAGGATATTGCTGCAAACAGAGATTAATCTCCTTTATACGTCAGAAAAATTAATTTATCGCTCCAAACATAAATATTATGAACATGGAGAGAAAATAGGAAAGTATCTGTCCCATCAGATAAGAGCATATGAGGCATCTAGAATAATAACTGAAATTCGCACAGGTTCTGGCCATGTGACTAAAGATCAGACAGAAATTAATGAGGAATTTAAACAATTCCATGATAAACTGTATACAACAGAATCAAAAAAGGAAGCCAATCTTTTAAAAGATTTTTTTGACAACCTGACTATCTCTTCTATCAGTGTCGAAGATAAAAAAACATCTAGAGGAGCCTATTACATTAGAGGAGATTATAGCAGCAATACGTAGCCTACAAAGTTCTAAAGCGCCTGGCCCAGATGGGTACACACCTGAATTCTATAAGACATTTGTAGCACAGATCTCACCCATCCTTCTAAGAGTTTTTAATGACTCTTTTCAAAGGGGCCTTCTTCCAGAAACATTTTACCAGGCTTCAATTTCTTTACTACATAAAAAAGGGAAAGATCCATTAGAACCAGCTTCTTATAGGCCAATAAGTCTGTTAAATGTTGACACCAAGATTTTAGCAAAAATATTTGCTATTAGACTAGAGAATGTCCTTCCAGTTATAGTTCATGAAGATCAGACTGGATTTATTAAAAATAGACAAATGGTCCATAATATTCATAGACTTTTTAATACTATATATTCTTCAGACCCGAATCCCCAAACCGAAGTACTAATATCCCTCGATGCGGAGAAGGCCTTTGACAGGGTCGAGTGGGATTATCTCTTCTCGGCCCTGTCAAGGTTTGGTTTTGGCTCCAGATTTATTTCGTGGATTAGGCATCAGTGCAGACAAATAAACTTAAATCAGATTACTTTACATTAACACGTTCAACGAGACAAGGCTGCCCACTGTCACCACTGCTTTTTGCGTTAGCGATCGAACCCCTTGCTATTTATTTACGTTCCTTCTCTATCTACACTGGTATCTTTAGAGGGAATGAGGAGCACAAGGTCTCACTGTATGCGGATGATTTATTGTTGTACATTTCTAAACCCTCTAAATCAATACCTGTTATAATGTCTACATTAAAAACATTCGGGCAAATATCAGGATATAAGCTCAATATTAAAAAAAGTGTTCTGTTCCCCATTAAAATTTTAGAAGACCAACAACTTCTAGATACATTACCTTTTAAAATTTCAACTCAATTTCAACTCTATTTACAAGTGCGTAATTTTGTAAAACAAAATAATCCTTCCTACCCTAAATTACCAAGCCATTCTTCAATGGATTCAATACTTTTACAAGATCCTTCTAGTAAAGGGTACATATCTAAAATATATGTAAAACTTTCACAGCTAGCGGGAGGCCTTACTATGGATCATCTGAGATTGGCCTGGGAGGATGATTTGAGAAGGGAGATCACTGAGGAGCAGTGGCTGACAGCCTTGGAGCAAATCCATAGTGTTTCAGTATGCGCAAGACATGGTCTCTTGCAATTTAAAATAATACACCGATTGCACTGGTCTAAAGAAAAGCTTCATAAAATATTTACAGAAGTAGAACTATCATGTGATCGCTGTGGAATGGCACCAGCTTCACTGGGCCATATGTTCTGGTACTGCCCAAGGATAACAGGTTATTGGAACAGTATCTTTCAGACATTATCCAAAACGTTGAATAGACCCGTTGACTTAGATCCCTTAACCGCAATCCTGGGAATCGTCGACCCTGGTGTAATAAAAAATTCTGCAGAAAACAGTATGGTTTCATTTACTTGCTTGATTGCAAGAAGATTGATCCTTCTTAATTGGAAGCAGAAGACTGCACCAACATATTTAAGTCTTATGAGAGATGTGATGGCACACTTGGATCTAGAGAAAATAAAATTCTCCTTAAAAAAACAGGAAAAGAAATTTTACAAGATCTGGCAACCCTTTATCAATTATTTTAATCAAATGAAGACAAGTTAGTTGGGCTCTTGTGTGTTGTGCGGGGCGGGCAGGAGCATGGAAGGGAGGGGGAGGAAGGGGGAAATGGGGGGAAGAGAGGAAAAATAAGGAAAAAATCATACATGAATGTCTTGTGCAGCCCCCCCCCCCCCTTTTTTTTTTTAAATTTTAAATCTAGTTTTCTTTTCCTTCTGCCTCCTCTGTTTATATAGTATGTATTTATATATTTATATATATATATTATTTATGTCTTATTTCACTGTAATTTTTCTTGCCAACATTAGACGTCTACATTTCCTTGTCTTTTGTTTAAGATTTACCATTAGTGTACTGTATATTTTGTGGGATATCAGGTGACAGTGTGTGTGACTGTGTGTGTAGGTTTGTTTGACCATTGTTGTATGCTGTTATGTTTAAAAGGATAATAAAAACAGTTTAAAAAAAAAAATGTTGCATCCAAACCCTGAATATATTGTCTTTGGTCCCTGAACCTCTGCTCTTCAATCCCAGTGTCTGACACCCCTGTGATGATATGGCTAGTTCTGTGTTATTCTGCATCATGGTCCTGATTTAGACCTCTTGTGTTTCCTTGTTTACTCAAAATCCTGTTTTTTGATCTTACTTAAGTTCCCTGTTTTGTGTCTTTTTTCCCTTGTCTCTCATGTTTCCTGTTTTATTTTGAAATCCCTGTGTTCCTTGTGGTGTTTTCTTGCCCTCCCTTCTGTGTCTACCTGATGATGAGTCCCTCCACCTGTGTGATTGTCTCACCTGTGCTTGATGTTTCCCAGTGTATTTATTCTCTGTGTTCCCTGTTCTCATTGTTGGCTCATTGGTCTTCCTTCTCACCATGTCTCCAGTGTTCTCCTGTGTTTTCTCCAGAGTTCTCCAGTGAGTTTGTAGTTTTCAGAGACTTTGATTTGAACTTTGTTAGTGATTTGGTTTGGTACTTTGACTTTTCTGATGTGCTACTTTGTTAAGGATTGTTTTGTGTTTGGACTTCTTTTGTTAAGGATTTGTTTTTGGTTTTTTGATCCCTATTTTAATTTAAAATAAAGCCTTTTGTTATATTTGCAGTTGGGTCCTTCACTTTGTTTTTTGTTAGTTTTCTTTGGGTTTCATCCCTTGACAACCCCCACTTAATTATTGTTATTATTATTATTATTATTATTATTATTATTATGTTTATTACCATTATTGTTATTATTACTATTATCATTAGTATTATTATTGTAGTTTTTCAATGTGTGCTGCTGTATGTTATATTTACTTTTTGTATCTATGTATGTGTATTTGTGGTTGAGCTCTGCGATCTTCTTGACCTGTGATTTTTGTGACGTTTGTTGTGATACATTTTGGAAAAAGTTTGATAAAAAGATTCAAATATACCTAAGATGATGCTGGTGCATCTCTAAGCAGCCTAATTGTCTCTGATGCTGAATGATGGAGGTGGGACTCTGCAGCTTCTATTTCATCAGAGGTTCAGACAAAGATGTTACAGAGCAGTGAGTATTGCAGATATATCTGTTTCTTTGTCCATCATGCTTTTTAAAGTGACACCACAGGACTCAAACAGTGACCTGTTGTTGTGTTAAAGGTTCAGGGGCCTCATGTACAAAGGGTGCGTACGCACAAAAACGTGGCGTACGCTCTTTTTCACAGCAAAAGTTCAGATGTATCAAGAGTGGAAGTGTGTGGTGCCTCACGACAACTTCATGGCTGGCGTACGCACGTTTCTACAGCATTTGTTCCTTTGGCAACACTTAGAGGTGATGCTGGGAAACTGTTATAATAAATAAATGTGAAAACAATTAGTCCTCAGACTGAGCGATGTGCACATCAGAGACAAAACAGTTAACACTGATGAACAATTAACACACCCACGTGTCTGCAGTTACATGAAAGTATATAAAAGCACGCGCAAAGAGGTGCAAAAATACCGTTAAACACAATGGCTGCTTTAGCAGTATGAGAAGACATTGTAAATGGTGCAATACGAAGAGAGCGTGTGTTCAGAGATAGAAAAGATTTACTGGCATATGATGACAACTGGATCATCCGCCGCTTTAGGTTCCCGAGGATGATCCTCCTGAAACTGTGTGCAGAGCCGCGGCCGGGATTCAACATTAAAGCACAATTTGCAGCAAGAGCCGGTTTTCCTAATGTGATCAGAGCTATGGACTGCACACACACTGCTTAAAAAAACGCCATCACATGATGAATTTGTGTCAACAGGACACATTTTCATTTGATCAATATACAGATCATTTGTGATGCTCAAATGTAGTTAACCAACATTGTGGCGAGGTGGCCTGGTTCAACGCACGGTTCATACATTCTGAGTAACAGCGTGAGTGGGAACAGACTACAAGCTGACACTGTGCATGATAGGGGCTTCTTGGTCTGTAAATTTATTTGTGTAATTGTCCTAAAATAATCCCTGTGCATGCGCATTGAGCATGTGCGCCCCCAATTCTATCCCGTCTTCACAGCATCATTAATAATCAGTGGTTGAAGTCAGTGACTTGCTGTTTTTGGCTGATTAAACTACAGCTGAAGATCTTTTTAACAAGCCCCTGATTGTCTCTGTGTGTAGTGTAGTCACTTTAATAACCCCGTGTCTTAATCAGCCTTTTCCCTGGAGCACTTCTGCACTGATTTGCAACAACAGTGTTTGATTCATGTTAGTAGTGTGTAAAATTAACGAATGGAAACTGTAAGTCAAGTTTACTGTGATATCCTCTTTGATATGCTGGCATGTTAAAATTTTAATTCAGAAGATTTCAAACCAAATAATACCATAAATACAGCATTTACACATGAACCTCTATCCAAGGGGTCGGCAATTAAGTCCTTCTCCTGACCCCCCGCCTGTTACTGCCACACTTTGGGGGGGGGGGCGTCCTCCGCTTCACATCCACTTTGATGTCGGACCACTTCTTTTTAAAATCTGCTTGTGTGCCCTCTGACCCCATGGCACTAACAGCCTCACACACTCTCCCACTAGCTCCTCTTGTGTTTGTTGCTTATGTCAGAGGACAGCGTGCCAAAGAGCACGTTTTTACGCACCTCCATTTCAGTGCACAGTGCCTCAAATGCGCTTTTCATGAAATTCTTTTTTTTAAACCATCTCACTCATTGTTTTTAATTTTCTGATGGTGCAGAGAGGAGAATCTCAGGCGCAGGGCTCATCTAAATATGATTTGTGTATGTAAATGGGGGCGTGGACAGGGAGGGGTCGGGTACTCCAACATGTGCGCTCAATTCCACGCTGATTGGGATGTACAAAGGAAACATGCTTGGATTCACGCACAGATTCGTACAGCTGGATATTTTTGGGCGTACAATATTTTCTGGATTTGATCAAACACCATGTTTTCGTAGGAAATCCACACAAGTCTTTGTACATGAGGCCCTTGATGTTTTCTCACCTGAGATCTTCCAGTCTGCAGTTTGGACTCTTCAGTCCAGCACACAGTCGGCTCACTCCTGAATCCTGCAGGACGTTGTCACTCAGGTCCAGGATTCTCAGACCAGAGGACTGTGAGCTGAGGACTGAGGACAGAGCTTCACAGCTTCTCTCTGACAGTCCACATCCACTCAGCCTGAGAAAGAAATCAGAGGAACATAAAGAGCAGACAGATGATGATCATTCTAATAAAAATACAGAAACCTGATGTAACCTGTGCAGGTAAGTGCACCTACAGAGCTTTGCTGGAGGCTTTGACCACTGGCAGCAGCCTCAGAAGAGCCTCCTCTGAAGCAGAGTATTTCTTCAGGTCAAACTCGTCCAGGTCCTTCTCTGATGACAGTAAGATGAAGACCAGAGCAGACCACTGAGCAGGAGACAGTCTACCTGTGGAGAGACGTCCTGATGTCAGGGCCTGCTGGATCTCCTCCACCAGAGAACGATCATTCAGTTCATTCAGACAGTGGAACAGATTGATGCTCTTCTCTGCAGACACGTCCTCACTGATCTTTGACTTAATGTACTCAACTGTTCCCTCATTGGTCTGTGAGCTACTTCCTGTTTGTGTCATCAGACCTCGTAGAAGGTTTTGATTGGTCTGCAGAGAAAGACCCAGGAGGAAGCGCAGGAACAGGTCCAGGTGTCCGTTTGGACTCTGTAAGGCCTGGTCCACAGCTCTCTGGTACAGCTGTGTTATTGTGGATGTGTTGGGAGTTTTCTGTTCTTCTGCCATCAGATTGACTCCAGAGTTGATGAAGGTCAGATGGACATGAAGAGCAGCCAGGAACTCCTGAACGCTCAGATGGATGAAGCAGAACACCTTGTCCAGGTACAGTCCCCTCTCCTCTTTAAAGATCTGTGTGAACACTCCAGAGTACACTGAGGCTGCTCTGATGTTGATGCCACACTCTGTCAGGTCTGGTTCATAGAAGATCAGGTTTCCTCTCTGCAGCTGCTCAAAAGCCAGTTTACCCAGAGACCGGATCATCTCCCTGCTCTCTGGACTCCAGTGTGGATCAGTCTCTGCTCCTCCATCATACTTGATGATCTTCACTTTGGACTGAACCACCAGGAAGTGGATGTACATCTCAGTCAGGGTCTTGGGCAGCTCTCCTTCCTCTCTGGTCTTCTGCACGTGGTCCAGGACTGTGGCAGTGATCCAGCAGAAGACCGGGATGTGGCACATGATGTGAAGACTTCTGGACTTCTTGATGTGGGAGATGATTGTTTTGGCCTGCTCCTCATCTCTGAACCGTTTCCTGAAGTACTCCTCCTTCTGCTGGTCAGTGAACCCTCTGACCTCTGTCACCAGGTCAACACATCCAGGAGGGATCTGATTGGCTGCTGCAGGGCGTGTGGTTATCCAGAGGTGAGCAGATGGGAGCAGGTTCCCCCTGATGAGGTTGGTCAGCAGCACATCCACTGAGGTGGACTCTGTGACATCAGTCAGGATTCTTGTTTGGTGGAAGTCCAGAGGAGGCCGACACTCATCCAGACCATCAAAGATGAACAAGACCTGGAACTCCTCAAACCTGCAGATTCCTGCTTCTTTGGTTTCACTGAAGAAGTGATGAACAAGCTCCACCAAACTGAACTTCTGCTCCTTCAGCAGATTCAGCTCTCTGAAGGTGAACGGAAACATGAACTGAATGTCCTGGTGGACTTTGTCTTCAGCCCAGTCCAGGGTGAACTTCTGAGTGAGGACTGTTTTACCAATGCCAGCCACGCCCTTCGTCATCACTGTTCTGATTGGTCCATCTTCTCCAGGTGGTCTTTTAAAGATGTCTTCTCCTCTGATGGTCTTCTCTGGTCTGTGTGGTCTCCTGGATGCGGTCTCGATCTGTCGGACCTCATGTTCCTCATTGACCCCTCCAGCCTCTCCCTCTGTGATGTAGAGCTCTGTGTAGATCTGGTTCAGCAGGGTCAGGGTTCCTGCTTTAGAGATCCCCTCAAACATGGTCTGGAACTTCTGCTTCAGGTTGGACTTGAGTTTGCGTCGGCACACTGAGGCTTCAGATCCTGAAGGAAGACCAACAAATGACATTAAAGTCTGGATCCTGGACAAAGTCCTGCTTTCACAGAGGGGCTGCTCACATCTTCTCATTTTACCAAAAGTATATTTTTAAAATATTTAAATCTCTCACAGACCTGGTCCATCATTATATCCAAAGAGACAACACGCTCAGAATCAGAATTCAATCATATTCATCTCCTACTATCAGACTTTATGATGATCAGAAGACTAAACAACAAGGCTGCATGTCTATGGAAACATCCACATCCACCATAAAAGCCCAACTACACCCTCCTGTTATCAAGATTTGACCGAGCAACTCAAATAAGGAGTTCTATCCAAATATCAGGAAGAGCATCAAATTTAACAACAACAGTGGAGCTCCATACAACATCTCCTCCATCCTGATGAAACATCCTCCCCAGAGTTCAGTCTGATCTTATCCATCAGCACTAAATCAGAGTTTAGTCAGGAGAGAAAAATCAGTCCTGAAGAACTTCACGGTCTTTGTAAAATCGTCCACGCCTCTGTCTTAATCCAGATTCTGAAACAGTAATCCTGAAACCTTTTCTTAGTCTCAGTCCTCTGCACAGTTACACATTCACCGTTTCATCATGTTCCCTAATCAACAAAGTGCTGAGGTCAGCAAATACAAAAATAATATCCTGTTAGAACTAAAGAAATCATTAAACAGAGTTTAAACAGAAGAGTGAGAGCACATGAGAATGCCTCCATCCTCAGACTGAATGATGATCATGTGAGGAGACAGTTTGGTCAGTGTTTGATCAGCTCAGAGGAGCTGCACTCTAAATGTGTGAGAGGATCTGCTCACAGAGATGTTGGTCCACAGACTCAGTAAAGCCCGTTCATGTTTGGAGCTTCAGAGCCCTGATCTTGAGGAAAACTGTCCTGCAGGTAAAGCAGCAGCTCCTGTCATGATGCTCTGCTGTGGTTTCACTGACTCTGTGAACTTTGACCCCACTGTGTTGAACTTTTGGCGAGTGGGGCTGTGGTCTTCCAGGAAGCCAGCTCCGGTCACTTAGGGCTCGTCCCTCCCTCCACCTGCACTCTGGGTCGACTACGAGCATCTGCTGACCTCAGGCAGAGTGCGGCTCAACCAGATGCATTTAGGGCAGCTGGGAAAAATGAGTTGATGACTATGACTGGGCTAACAGGAGGGTTTTCAAGAAAAGGAAAATTCTTACTCGTTAACAAGTCAGCGTTTAGGTCCAGGGACACGAGACCTTAGTGCTCTGGGCTGCAGACCCCCCCCATCATAGTTGACCTTCAGAATAAAGCTCTTACCTCTCCTTATACGCTCAGCCAGCTCGTCCTGATTCATCCTCCTCAGGAAGCCCACTGAGATCTTCACAAATGCCTCTCTGCAGCTCCTCTGCTCCTCATCCTCGCTCTGAACCTCTAAGCATCCTGGGTAATCTGGACCTAACCCTCTCTTGATTCTCTTCAGCTGGTCCTTCACAAAGGTGATGATGTTCTCCTCCAGCAGCTGGACAACAGAAGACAGTGGAGATTCAAAGAGAAAGAGAAGAACATCTGGATCATGGTGGAGCAGCAGACTTGTAGATCATGGACTTCACTGTTAAAGTGTGATGTTCTCACCAGAAATATGGAGTCCAGCTCTGATTCAGACTGTTTGGAGACACTGGAGGGTCCAGATGTTTCCATCTGATCTCTGTAGATCAGAACAGGCCACATTAAAGAGATCAATGACTCAGCATTAATTATCATCAGGATGACTCAGCGTTATAGACCATCAGGATGACTCAGCAGGACAGACCATCAGGATGACTCAGCATTAATTATCATCAGGATGACTCAGCATTAACTATCATCAGGATGACTCAGCATTAATTATCATCAGGATGACTCAGCATTAACTATCATCAGGATGACTCAGCATTAATTACCATCAGGATGACTCAGCATGACAGACCATCAGGATGACTCAGCATTAACTAGCATCAGGATGACTCAGCATTAATTATCATCAGGGAGACTCAGCATTAATTACCATCAGGATGACTCAGCATGACAGACCATCAGGATGACTCAGCATTAATTAGCATCACGATGACTCAGCATTAGTTATCATCAGGATGACTCAGCATTACCTATCATCAGGATGACTCAGCTTTAACTATCATCAGGATGACTCAGCATTAATTATCATCAGGATGATTCAGCATTAATTACCATCAGGATGACTCAGCATTAACTATCATCAGGATGACTCAGCATTAATTATCATCAGGATGACTCAGCATAAATTGGAGCTGTTTTAAAGTGTTGGGACAGTTTTTAGTGGGCGGGGTCATGGAGCTCTGATGTGATGCTGCTTCCTTCTGGCTGCTAAACCAAAGTCCTTGATCTTCTGGCCTTCAGAATTGAGAGGCAGTCGCAAACACAGCGATAGATAAGGTGCTAATCACGACCCAAAACAGGGATGATATACATCAAATTAAACAGTAGAACCTGGGCAACAAGACGACATAAACCTTTTTTAGACACCCTTAACACAACTCGAATAACAACTAAATGGAAAACATATCAAACTCCGTACAGCTCCACTGTGTGAACCCACTCACCATATTACGCGTTCTACCGCAACAAAGCTAAATGTAGGACAGACAAGCTTCACTTCACATGATAGCTTAGAATTCAAGGAATCCAACGATGTATTGCATACCTATCTAGACACACTATCAGGGAGATAGAGGCCAGCGAATCACAAACACAGAAATCACTTTTCCAAACAATAGTCGTAAAATTTCTTTTACCTTGTCTGGCTGAGAAAAGTTTATTTTTTCGGTAAATCCACACTTGATTCTGGTAGACCTATTTCCTGTCTTGCATTCCAGAGCTTTTGGGTTTTCCCTGACGGGTTCTAGGATGTGAGGGAAGCCTTACAATATCTCTTGAACCCAGGAGGCTATTACGACACACCAATGTTTTTTCTGATTCTGACTGGCAGACAGTACTGTCAATCTCATTTAGGTCAGTGTAGCCTCACTCTATTGGCTCTAATGATTCCAACAAGGTGTCATCCATCCAAATTGACCAGTCCATGATGGAGATAGGGCTATGCGTATTGACATGCATGTACCTTGGAGCTAATAAATTTATGTACTAGTGCGCACAATAAGCAAAGATACGGGGAACGCATGTAGTCGACTTTGTTCTTGGTAGTTTGAGTCATTTTTCTGTGAGAAATATGGCCAAGCAGGCTCCCAAGAAACATTTTACAACAAATGAGGTTTTAAAAATGTTGGAGGAGGACGTTGGGAGCACTGTGTGTGTGGATGACTCTTCATAGTACGACGAGGGTCTTATTCACCAAGACAGCACAGACAGAAATGATTCTGATTACTGTCCCGCTTCTTTGGATAGATACGAAATGTCTTATGTTGTACTGAAAGATTTATGGCTGTCAAAATGTCAATATACACAGAGCCAGCTGCTCTTTCAGCCAAAATGCCGACATAGTGGTGCAGTAATCCTATAGATAAGTACAGATTAAGGAGATTTGGCTTCCATCTTTATGTACGCTGGTTATAAAGGTGACCAGTAAACCCCTTTGAGGGCCATTAGGACAATAACGTACATAGTGTAAATAGTTTTATTAGTTATAGTGTAAATAGTTTTATTAGTTATAGTTTTATTAGTTATAGTGTAAATAGTTTTATTAGTTATAGTGTAAATAGTTTTATTTATCAGAGTCAGCCTCAGCAGAGATAATGTTCATAGATGTACTATGGTCTGATAAAGGGTTAGAGCTTCAGCTGCATCATTTTCATGTTCAGATTCATCCTGAAAATGCTTTTCTTAGATGCAGCTAGTTTTTGTTTTTACATTTTTGCAGTGTGCTGTCTTCATTTACTCTTCACCCAAATCACATATACTCATATTAACATGTCTCAACAACTCTCACAAGTGTCCCTCTTTACTAGGACACAAAAAGTATTCAAATAGACCTCGTGGTTGCAGAGACATACCCATTTTATTCTGGGTATGCAATATCCAGGCAGAAATCTAAAAGGGTTTAACCACACTGAGGAGGGTCTCTGCTGAACACGTGGTCTCACCTCTCAAAGGTCAGCAGGTCAGAGCCCACATGTTAACAGACATGTTTACATTTCTGAGCTCCTGATTGGAGGGAGACTGTGAGGCCTCACTCTTTCTTAGATAAAGGGACAGATGATGGTTCATCTCAGCGTGATGGAGCACAGACACGTGGAGGAGAAGAACCATCAGGCTGCTCCACCTTCAGCACACTGAGGGCTCAGAGAGTGGTCTACCAAACAGCTGAGCCGGGAGCTAAAGGGTTAAGACAGTCTGAGGGCAAAGGGAGCTGACCTGACCTCAGCAGGTCCATCAAACAAACATCTTCATTATCTTCATCACCTCTGAGGGACTCAAACATGGAGGTCAAAGGTCATTTTTCTGAATTCTCACCTGTCCTCAGGTGGGTCCACCTTAAAGTCAACAGGAAAAACCATAGAGTCGTCACTCTTCATGGACACACCACTGGGCTCAGGAGGGTCTGATCTCTCCATCCTGATAAAACAAACATCATCTTCATCTTCATCACCTATGAGGGACTCAAAGATGGAGGTCAGAGTTCATTTTTCTGAATTCTCACCTGTCCTCAGGTGGGTCCACCTTAAAGTCAACAGGAAAAACCATAGAGTCGTCACTCTTCATGGACACACCACTGGGCTCAGGAGGGTCTGATCTCTTCATCCTGATAAAACAAACATCATCTTCATCTTCATCACCTATGAGGGACTCAAACATGGAGGTCAGAGTTCATTTTTCTGAATTCTCACCTGTCCTCAGGTGGGTCCACCTTAAAGTCAACAGGAAAAACCATAGAGTGGTCACTCTTCATGGACACACCACTGGGCTCAGGAGGGTCTGATCTCTTCATCCTGATAAAACAAACATCATCATCATCATCATCATCAGATACTGTGAGCTGTTACTACAGGATGAAGATGCAGACGTACAGAGAGACAGATGAAGATGTAGTGATGATGATGATGAAATAATGAAGAGTATGGCATTGAGCTGCTCTTCTGTCAAGTGTCTTCAGATAACACCTGTCATGGTTTGACACTATTGTAATAAAGACTGATGAAGATGATGATGATGATGATGGTGTCAGAGTGTGATGGCTGCAGATCTTCATCTCACCTCAGACCCTGGTCTTCTTCACTCAGAGGTTTTAGATGGTCTGGTTCTCTGGTTCTTCAGTCTGATCCACAGCAGAGCGCCCCCTGCTGTCTGTCAGCTGTGATGAAGGAGTCAGAGAGCAGAGCGTCAACAACAGACTCTGATGGACTGAAGACATGACCTCATATCTATGGTCACATTTCTATAATCACATTTCTATAACTGTATTTCTTTGACCATACATCTATGATCTTATTTGTATGGACTTATTACTATGATCTTATTTCTTTTATTAAATTTCTATAATCTTGTCATTGTGTCTCTATGTCCTCGTCCTCACTGGTCTCTGAGGTCTCTTCTGACCTGTGTGCTTCTGATAAAAGCTGCTCAGGTCACAGGTCACAGGCCACACACCTGAACACACCTGAACACAGCCTGCTGCGGTCTGACATTTGTCCATCATTGATTTTAATGAGGGCGGCACGGTGGCGCAGCAGGTAGTGCACGTGCCTCACAGCAAGAAGGTCCCCGGTTCGATTCCCGGGTCCGGCAGGGCCTTTCTGTGTGAAGTTTGCATGTTCTTCCCGTGCATGCGTGGGTTCTCTCCGGGCACTCCGGCTTCCTCCCACAGACCAAAAATATGCTCATTAGGTTAATTGGTCACTCTAAATTGCCCAGGTATGAGTGTGAGCGTGAGTGGTTGTCTGTCTCTATATGTTGTCCTGCAATCGACTGGCGACCGGTTCAGGGTGTACCCCGCCTCTCGCCCAATGACAGCTGGGATAGGCTCCAGCCCCCCCCCCCACAACCCCGAAAGGGATAGTCGGTATAGAAAATGAATGAATGATTTTAATGAAGCTGCTCTGTAACAGCATCACAAAGCATTGAAATCACCAGTACCATTAACCTTACATATATAAAATTGACAAAGGAAAAAAAGGCAGACTTAGTCTGTATTTTAATGGTACTATTTTATGTGTGAGGACACACAAGTGATGTCAACACTGGTTGTGACAGGACAGGAAGAAGTCTGTGGGTAGTCGGATTACGCAGCAGAAGTAGTTCATGTATGGTCCAGTTAGTCTCAGTCCAGTGTTATGTTATGACTCATGTCAATAAAGTCAACAGAGACTGATACCACGTCCTGACGATATTTCTAAGTAACACTGCACTGTCCACACTTTTAGTTTTCTGTTTACTCTGTTGTTCGTCAGTCTGTCTCAGCAGTAGTGGTCACCATCACTCATATGTTAGTTTTTGGACTTTTTATTCAGAGGACAGACAGCTCCCCGTCAGCTCAGACTGGATTATGGGACACCCTGACACATCCAATCTGAAACCGACTTCACTGAAACACCCAACCAGTCAATGTGACAAATGTTCATGTCTATTAGCATTAGCATTCTCAGCATTAGCACTGTTATCATTTGAATTGTTAGCATTAGCACTGTTAGCCAGGGCTCTCAAGTCTCACGCATTCAGCATGTGACACACACATTTTAAGCTTTTCACACACTCACATGCCAAACCTGGAATTTCTCACACATGAAACTTAATTGTCTAACGCCCACCAAGTTACAACACTATATATGCATTCATGGAGCGTGGAGCAGGATGCTCTGAGCATCATAGAGCTGAAAGAAAGCTTGACACAACACAGCCATAAGATCAATATCATTCAGTGAAAAGCTTTATTTTTATTTGCTGAACAGTTTAAATCTGATATCACTTTTTTTCAAGAATCTCATGTTATTTCAGATGATGCAAACTTTTGGAAATCTGAGTGGGGTAATACCTTTTGGCTCTCTCGTGGTACAGAACGCTCAGCTGGAGTGGCTGCAATTAAAAACAGGTTTGAGGGTGATGTGCTCCTAACAAACTGTGACCCACTTGGACATTTCATCTGTCAAGTGATTCAGTTCAACGATCTGATATTCATAATAACCAATATCTACGGTTATAGTTTCAAAAAAAGAAAATGAGGATCTTGACTTGAATTGATTTTTGGTTAATTTCAAAAGACTTTAATGAAAATGACACTGAGGTGGATATTTGCTCCACGCCTCTCACAGATCATTAAGCCATTTACATTAAACTTAACCTTGCCACCACGGAAAAATGTGCTGCTCAATCAGTACACTGGAAATTTAATAGCTCTTTATTGTCAAATCAAACCGTCAAAAAAGAGGTCAGCAATCTTATTTCATACTTTTGGTCCGATGCACAAAAAGATAAACAGTTTGGTCTTAATTGGGAACGTTTAAATTTGAGGTAGGTCAGTTTTTAAGGAATTCAGCAGTGATTTGGCAAAATCCAGAAGAGCCGAAGAAGTTCACGTAGCGACAAGGATCACTCATTTATCTAGAAGTCCAGATACCCCACCAGAAGAAGGAAAAATAGAACTTTCTAATTAAAAATTAAATGAGAGGAGTTATACAACCAGAAAGCAAAAGGGCCTTTCATGAGGTCCAGACCAAGATGGCTTGAAAAAGGTGAACAGAATTCACACTACTTCTTAGCTTAGAAAAGCATCACTCCAAAAAGAGCAATATTGACCAACTTATCGTGGATGGGGTTCTGACAAAGGACTTCAATGTAATATCGAATCACTGGAGCTATACACTTCAGAATTTTGTCAAGCTTCAGCAGACTCCTTTCTGAATTCCCTGACAGTAAAAACTATTACTCAGAACGAAATGAAGAGTTGTGACAACTATATTTCACTTGAAGAGCTTTCAAATGCAATTAATCACTTAAAAAAACAACAAATCACCAGGTACAGATGGTCTGAACTCAGAATTTTATAAGTCATTTGCTGATGCTATTTCTCCCTTTTTATTGGAAGTCTTTTTGGAGAGCAGAGTTAATGGATGTCTCCCTACAGCCATGACTCAAGGTCTGATGACTTTAATTCCCAAATCCAATGAAGACACTTCTTTTCTTGATAACTGCTGCCCAATAACCTTGCTTAATAATGTTTATATTTGTTTTATCACTGGCTAAAAGACCTAAGAAGGTACTGGACTCAATAATTGCAGAAACACAATCAGAGTTTATGTCTAAAAGGCACATAACAAACAATATCAGACTGGTCATGGATGTGTTGGACTACCCAGAGATTATTCACGATAATGCGTTTATACTATTGCTGGATTTCTACAAGGCTTTCGACACAGTTGAGCATCATTTCATTTTGAAATCTCTAAACAAGTTTGGCTTTGGTGACCATTTCTCCTCAGCAATAAAAACTCTTTTTAAGAACAGTAACAGCTCTTCTGAATTAATGGGTGGTACATCCTGTAGATTTAATCTATCTAGAGGCATTAGACAGGGCTGTCCTGCCTCACCTTACCTTTTCCTTATAGTTGTTCAGCTCTTAACAGACCACATTAAGTCCACTGAGATAAACGTGTCTCTCTTCTTGGTAAAGAATTAATTATCACTCAACCAGCAGATGACACCTCACTGTTCTTGAAAGATGAAACTCAAGTCGCTGTAGCAATCGATGTGATCAGGGAATTCTCTAAGGCGTCTGGTTTGTGCTTGAACTTACAAAAATGTGAACTTGTGGCTGTAAAGGATTGAGCAACTTCTACATTTTGTAACATTCCTGTGAAAACTGAGGTCCAATACTTCAGAATACCAACCACCAAAGATCAAAATCTTAGAACAACCATAAACTTTAATACAATTATACTAAAAACTCAAAGAAAATTAAACCAGTGGCTCGCTAAGGATCTGTCCATGAGAGGCAGAATTTTACTCACTAAAGCAGAAGGAATCTCTCGTCTAACTTATGCAGCTCTGGCTCTTCATCTTGATGATAAACTTCTGAAAGAAACTGACAAGATGCTCTTCAATTTTATATGAAAAAATAAAACTCATCGCCTGAAGAAATCAGTTCTTATGAACCCATATGAAAGTGGTGGCTGAGATTTTCTAGATTTTTACTCACTAAACAATACTTTTAAAATTAATTAGTTAAAGTAATTATTAAAGAACCCTACCTCAATTTGGAATATTATTCCTCTCCATATACTATCCAAACTTGGTGGTACTGATTTTTTTCTTGTCTGTAACTTTGATACTGGTAAAATTCCTGTAAAAATGTCGGCTTTTTATCACCAAGCCTTCTTATCACGGTCACTCATCTACAAGCACAACTTTTCTCCTCACAACTATTACATCTGGAATAACAAGGACATCTTATATAAACACAAGTCTCTCTTCATGAAAAACTGCTTTGACAACAATATTTTACTGGGTAACCAACTTTTTAATGGGCAGGGTCTTCTTGTTACATATGAAGAATTCTTATCACATTATAGATTACCTGTAACACCTGGGATTTCACTGAAGGTTTTGGGGCCGTACCCTCTGGAGTGTGTATGCTTCTTAAATCTCACCTTAGGTCTGGTGGCCAACACCCACCCCTATTATCACCAGTAAATACTCCAACAGGCAAAATTTGCTTTACCAGTCACTCTATTAGCAAAAATAGATCTATAAGGAGACTGTTCCAAAAGGATATAACATCTTTACCTTGTGTCTTTTCTTACTGGAATATGTTTGTGGATGATGGGGAATGGAGGAAGGTTTGGCTCTTACCAAATAAATATCTGATCACCAATAAGGTCAAGGAAGTTTCCTTCAAGCTCATTCACAGGTTTTACCCATCAAAACTTTACATTAAGAACAGATTTAAAACTAATATTGACTCCAGCTGTAGCTTCTGTAATCTATATCCTGAAAATGTTGTGCATTTATTTTGGTATTGCTCTGTTGTAAAGAGACTCTGGCAAAATCTGTGTGATTTCGTTCACAATAAAATAGATAAACATTTTCTTTTCCTATGGAAGAATGTGTTGTTCAGTCTCAAGGATAACAGTACGAGTGATAACTGTGTATTCTTGATAAATCTTATAATTTTATTGGCTTAATTCCATATTCATAGATGTTAATTTTCTTGCAAAAGTCCACATTTCAATACCTTTCTAAATGAGTTAAACAATATATAAATTCCACCAAATATTCTGAAAAACAAAAAGCAATTAAATCTGTTTCAGCTTGTGATATGTTTGGCATTTTCATACAGACCTTCATTTACCCCTAGCATCCTACTTGTTTATCTGCACTGTAATTACTTATTTCTTCCATTTTTATTTTATTGTATTTTATTTTTCTTGTTTATTTTATTCAACTAACAGTGCATCTGAAATTTATACAAATGTTACAGGACTGTATATTTCAACTGTTAAATGTGAAAATTTGTAATGTACTTGAAATATGCAATAAAAATTGTGAAGAGAAAAAAAATAATGTTGGAGCTATTCACAGGATATTGCCTAATTTAAATGTAGTTATTTATTTAGCCTAGTTGTTATCTTGTTTAAATATGAGTAGAGAATTATGTTTATTATTTCCAGTTTTATTATTTAGAATATTTGGGCATATATGTAGGCTTTTATTTTGATGGGTTTGGTTACTGGGCAGGGGTGACATGGATATAGAGGGGCAGGTAAGACAGGACAGGCGGGCACCTGGGAAGGTGAATGGTTTTTTACCAGGAAGTAAGGAAGACGGGAAGGCATGAGTGCACGAGGACGCCAATTTGTTTGCAAGCATTAATAAACCAAAGGAAACTGTATCTTGTGGCTTGGACATTGATATTTTTGATCCTGCGTAAGATCCACTCTCCCTGTGCCACAGTGGCCATTTTGAGTTTTGAGATTTTCTGCTGTTTTGGAGTTGACAAAGACAAATGGCCGCAACAAATAAGATCAACTACCCATCAGCCAATCAAAAAATAACAAACATGTATATCAGCCAATCAGATAATAGCACTGCTGTTCTAGGTAACATTTTTAGTTTGAAAGAGGATGGCCAAATGTTGGAGGTAAATATAAAAAAAACAATAATATATTATTATGTTTCATCATTACTTGATATCCTTACATCACGAAGTAACAATAAGACCCATTAGAGAATTGTGGGGGCAAAAAAACAGCACCTGACTATAATTAGCCCAACACACACACACACACACACACACACACACACACACACACATTAGCTCTGTTGTCATGTCTCAATAAAGCCTGAGCCCCCTCCCTGCACTGATCTCGTCTGATTGAACTTTAAAGTTCTGAAAACAGTAAAAAAGTTTCTCGTCAAACCTTCAACAGCGAGGACAGGTCTGTGACGCAGCAGCTTTATGGTGAGCAGACGTCCCTGATTTCCGGGTCCAGAACAGTCCCTGTTTGGGCTCACCTGTCCCGGTTAAAGCTGTCCCCGAAAATGTCCCTGATGTCAAATGTCCCCCAGCTCCCCACAACAGAGCAAGACACGAGTGCAGCAGGTCGTTTGTCCTTTCCTCACCCCGTTTCCTGGTTCTCGTGTCAGCCCGAGTCAGCCCGCCAAACACTCAAACAAACTCACACAGGTGAGGCAGGTACACCTACACCGGAGCCACAGTTGCCAGGTCTGATTATTATAAGCGACTTTGGCCTTCTCTTTGTGAAAAGTTGCTTGTAAATATTTGCAGTTGTTGGTTGTGTTTTTTTGGGCTTGTTTCAAAAGTACAGATGCTCATTTGGACTTATTGTTCCCACAAACCAGGAGGGATCTGATGCTCACTCTATTACCAATGTAAACTCAATCCAGGAGTTACATAAACTATTTTGTCCCACTTTAAACACAAATGTAAATTTAACTGTAAAAAGAGGCAAAAATCATGTTTCTACCAAAAAGAAATCCTTATAGTCAGAATTAAATGTATTTCTAATGTAGCTGTTCCTGTTTCCATCATAAAGCTGCAGAGGATCAACAGAAAACTTTGATAAAAGCCTGAACATGTCTGCTTGGTAGTGTTGGGCAAATTACTTTAAAAAGTAATTAATGATAGTTACTTTCCCAAAAAGTAACTCAATTACTAACAGAATTACTCCTTCATAAAGGTAATAAGTAACCAGGGAAAGTATTTGCTGCGTTACTTTGTTGAGAAAGCTGTTGCTGCTTGAGCGGCGTGGCTCTGTCTCTGTCCTTCCTTGTTGTTACCTGGTCTGCTGCGGCAGCGCTGCCATTATCAACGGTGTTATCTGTGTTTTTGGTCTCTAGCTTTTAAGAGTTACTCCCAACAAACACACACTTTGCTTTAGGACATAATGTACACTTCACATGTATGTTCTGGCCTTTTACTTCTTGTACTTCCATCCTTAAAACGCCAGTTTTAACTCCACAGACCGATCCGGACTCGCCATTGCAGCACCTAGCTGTGTTGCCAGATTTTGCGACTGAAATAAGTACCAGGTCGTTAAAACAAACCCAAAACAAGCGACCTCCAGCTGTATTTTTGCTAATGCGACATATTACATTTTTAAAAAGACAAATCTACCCGAAGCATGTTTTAATTTCCATTTACATTACATTTCAGTCTCACAGAGACATTTCTTCTTATTTTGATCTTAATTGACTTTTTTAATATCCTATTATTTGGAGGTGGAGCATCCTTTTCTTTACACAGAAGTGAAGGGAGAGGCTACTGTCATATATAACTCTGTTACTGCTAAACAGTCTGTCTAACTTTGATTTCTGTAACCAAACAGACATAGTCAGGCTTTTATCTAAGTTTTATGTTGATCCTCTGCAGCTTTATTATGGTGATAACAGTAATAGCTGCATTAGAAAAAAAAAATATTCTGGCTATAAGATTTTCTTTTTGGTGGAAACATCATTTTTGCCTCTTTCTACAGTAAAATTTACGCTTGTGTGTAAAGTGGGAGAAAATAATTTGTGCAGCTTCTGAATTGAGTTTATATTGATAATGGAGTGAACATCAGATCCCTCCTGGGTTTGAGGGAACAACAAGCCCAAAAAACACAACCCGCAACTGCCAATATTTACAAGCAATACAAAAAAAAAGGAGCCAAAAGTTGCTTATAATAAGCAGACCTGGCAACTCTGGCATCTCGTTGTCTTGTGTGTCTGTTTGCGGTGCAGCTCCTGTCCTGTGTCTGTCTGAGTGAGGCAGCTGCTAGACATCAGTGGATAATAACACACCACGTTTCACTGTCTGTAACAGTAACAGTGCTGTAACATTTGAAATAGTCATTAATTAGATTACCTGTTACTGGGAATTAATTTGATCACCATTAGGGAAGACCGGGGACAGTTGCAACACTTTTTTTCATTTGACTCTGTTACTCAGACATAGTTTGGATTAGACAAACCAAATGTTTATACAATAAACTTACATCTGTCTGTTAATAGTCAAACCCATCTAAATATGATTACAGAAAGTACTTTCTCCATAATTTGCATTTTGGAAGCAAAAAGTCAGATGGTGCAACCACTGTTTGGGGATGGTTGCAACATGTTATAAATACAATATATTCAAGTGTTATAAGACATTATATTCCAGTGTTAATGAAAGGATTATTATCAAAAATGTAAGTTTGAATATATTACAGTGTTATTATGTTGAAATGCTTATTCAGCACTTCAACATATAATTCTTCTACTTCATTTATTTATCAGCGTTGATCTGGTGACAATTATAGATTAGTTAAGGTCAATACGCCTAATGTGCAGATGACAAAGATTCAAATATATAACATACAGTAGGCTTTTATGACATAGGAAGAATGGAAAAATTTATAAGGCAATTAGTGTAAATCATTAATACTTAATTAATCCTAATTAATTTAATTCCCCCACCGTGGGACTCATCTTTCTTCTTTTTGTTATTTTATTGAGCCTATTGTCAGTAAATGCATTCATAATGCAAATTTGAGAAAACTGGCCCTCCAAAAGCAATGTGGAAAAACACAACTGTAGAAGATGCATCTTGGTCTGTTTTTATATTGATGCACTGAACAGGGACAGTTGCAACAACTGTTTCAACTGTCCCCGCACCTGTCAGCTGTGATAAAACCACATGTGCTAGCTAAACAATATGACTTGATGCATGCTAACTGATTTTAGTTAAAAGTTAACATATCACTTGTTTAAGCCATATAAGTTTGAGCTATATCACAAAAGCAGTGACAACAGTTTAATGAAAACAAAGTTCAAGAAAAAAACTACTGTCATACCTCAAAAACAGTTTTTTTTACAATAAATCCTGGAGCAGCTCTCAAATCTTCTCTCTTTTTCTCTGCAAGAGGGAGCAGCCAACTGAGCATGTGCAGTGTGAGTGACATCACTCTAGCTTTTTTCTGATTGGAGGAAAATGACATGTTGCAACCATACCCTGTTGCAACTGTCCCCGGTCTCCCCTACTCCAAACACTGGTCCTCAGTGAACGAGGAGTGGACTTTAACCTGCTCCACATCTTCAGGGTTTGGATGAACTCAGAGCTGTTTGACCTCAGGGCTCCTAAACAACCTCTAAAATCACATTTAAGGCTCTTTCAGAGCTTTTGAGGCCCCAGCAGAGAAGAGTTAGGGCTGTTCCTGCTCCTCAGTCCAGCTGTGCTGTGTTCAGCTCTTTGGTCTATCAGGGGCCTCCATGCTGATCTGTTCAGGTCAGATTGTTCTTTAATGAAGACTCAACATGTCAGGAGGCTGAATATCAGATCAATAAAAGGACACCAGGACACATTTTGAGTCACAGCAGGAAAAAGAAGAAGAGCTGAGAGACAGAGAGGTCTGAAATGCTCCCTGAACAAACATCATGTTGCTGCTGCAGCTTATTTCTGCTGTTTTCTGAAGAGCCTTTAAAAAAGACTCAGACAGGTCTGAGACAGGGGGTCTCCGTCAACGGGACGTCAGATGTTTGAGACGTCTCAGGAGGAAGAAGAAGACCGGCTGAGACTTTAGAAGGCCTCAGGGTTCAACAACCAAATGTGAGACTCTGTCAGACTGTTTGAGGATCTGCAGGGACCTGAACAGAGTCTGTGTGGACACGTCTCCAGAAGGAAACAGCTGCAGGACCTTACAGTGGCTGAGTTACTGACTGTTGATGAATTCAGACATGGTTAGACCCTCCATGTCAGCCAATCAATCAATCAATCAATCAATCAGTCAATCAATCTTTATTTGTACAGCATCAATTCATCACAAGTGTTATCTCAAGACACTTTACAAGAGATCAGGCTGAAGACAAACTCTTCATTTACAGATACACATAGAAACATATATAAAGACACACATACACATATATACACATTCATATATCAAAACCCAACATGAATCCATCATGAGCAGCTCTGGGCCAACCAAACTACAGGAAGGTGTGTCTGTAGGGAGCTCACAGTAACGGCAGCAAGAAAAAACCTGTTTATCAGCTGAAGGTCTGGAGCAGATCCAGTCTCATGATGAACAGCCATCTACCAAAGCTGTGTTGGGTCTGTGGACCAAGGAAGTTAGGTGGGCAGAGACAAGTGGACTAAAGTAAGAACTGAAGATAGAGACAGATCCATGGACCAATCATAAATCTGTCCTCTTCATATTTGTCTCTGCTGAATATAAATGTATTAGAGGTTAGCCCCTTGAGATGCAGCATCTGGTTTTCAGGAGGGTCCTCATGTCTGTATGATTGTAGTGATAGTTTTTATAGAAGTATAATCAATAATAATCATGAAAAGAGTCATTAATCTAATATTTACACCAACATCTATGATGATTATAAGGTAGAGATGATGCCATGAGGCAGATCGTCCTCTGAGGCTTCTGGTCAAACCGAAAATTCTGGTGCTTGTTGGTCCTCTGGTTGAGATTTGTCAGCCTCCCAGGAACACACACACACACACACACACACACCCCCACACACACACACACTGTTTCTGCTGTGTCCTCCTCTCTGAGCAGCAGATGATCCTCTCCTCATACACAGATATCTTCACCTGTTGGTGTAAAATCAAAAACAGTGATTAGAGCCCAGAGAGCTGCTCAGCTGCTCAGCTGTGGTCAGAGCAGAAGAATGAATCAGGACAGCCCTCCAATAACTGAGCTCCATCAGTCTGAGAGCAGACAAAGTTCTGAGGACTCTCTTCAGTTCAGGCTGAAGCTGCAGCTTTGTTGGATCTTCATCTGTTTGCTGAGTTTTCACTCTGCTCTGAGTCCAGCAGACCAAAGCCTGTCACATGTTGGACTGTAGTGGTCCAGCTCTAGGGATGGACCATGTTGGATTTTGGGGCCACAGTTCCAGTCACAGAAATAATCTGCTCTTCATGATCATATTGATTCTTCTGCTGAACTTCAGCAGGACCATGACTGCTTCATCAGCTTTATTTTTGCCTCTTCTGTCAGATCACAGCGTTCATGTTTGTTTTTAAAGGAAAAGAGAATAAAGGGATATTTTCATCAGTGGATTCACATGTTTAGCTCGTCAGCAGCAGCTGTTTCCTGTTCACAGGTTCAGAGGGGAGTTTGTCCTCCTCAGTGTTTTGGTGCTCGTGGTGTCCGTGTTGTCGGTGCAGACTTTTCTCTTCTCTTCAGTGGACACGGCGCCGACCTGCTGTGTCCCTCGGTGGTTGTGGAGCTAACTCAGTTTGGTGAATCTTATTCTGAATCTAAAACAACTCAAAGGAAAATGGTCTTTTTGGACACCTCTAGTGTTTGCACTTCACAACAATCCCCTTCAAGCTGAGAGCTCAGCTACCGTAATATAAGAAGCAAAGGCTCAGCAGGTCACAGCAGGTGGACTAAAGAGCAACAGTTTCACAGAAACTGAACATTGAAGGTTTTGCTGAACGTCACAGAAATCATCAGGCAGGAAGACGGAGAAACTCATTTTCCCTCTGAGAGACTCAAAGAAGACAGCAGCTGAGAAACCAGAGAGATTTATATTCTGGGATTTACGGTAAATTAAACTCTCTACTTACTTCAGAGTCTCCAGTCTGTAGTTTGGACTCTTCTGAAGATCTCGCAGCAGCTTCACTCCTGAATCATGAAGTTTGTTCCAGCCCAGGTTCAGCTCTCTCAGATGGGAGGGGTTGGACTTCAGAGCTGAGGCTAAAGAAGAACAGCTGATCTCTGACAAACTGCAGCTCCACAGTCTGAATAAAGAAGAGAGAATGAAGAGAAAAACTATTTAGGATCCAATCAGATGAGTCCACATCACACAGTCTGCTCAGCAGAGCCAATCAGCTGCTGCTCTGACTCCTGTCATAACATTACACATAAGTAGGGATGTCCAATATCTTCATCATCATGTTGGTGTTGGCAGATATGAGCTCAAGAGTGGTATAAAAAATATTAAACCTTCAACCCTGCTATCAAATTAAACTCTTGTCATATGCATTACGTGTGTGGGCTCAAGAACAGGAACTCTGATAAAATTGGATTGCTGCATAATGGCCATATGCCCAGCAGGTCTTCGCTGAATTGAATTACTGCATTACCGTCATATGCACTGCATGTGCGTATGTGTACTTAGGAAGTCATTCATAGGTTGACCTAACGAACTCTGGGCATATATACTGTGTGTGTGTGTGCTCAAGAAGCCAGAGATAAACCAATCATGGTCCACATGTGTTTTCCTACATAACTTGTTTAGAAAGTAATGCAATTTAACTCTGGTCATTAGTCAACATGTTAGAGCAGGGGGAAGAGCTAAAGTCTCTAACAAATCATTGTCTGTCACACTGTATATATATCTTGTGTTTTCCTGAAATAAACCGAGAGAAAGGACTGACTCTACTACGCACTGGTTTGCTGTGTCTTCCTTCTCTCCCCTTGATCAAGGATGCAGGCCGGGCCTGCACTGAATATGTGGGCTAGGCCCACACCCAATATGTGAGCTAGGCTCACACCTATTTAGGCTAGGCCTAACGGAGGATTAATATAATTAATCCAAAGAGTTCATCATCAGGATCACAGATCTGAACATTTCTGCCTAAATGTTGGGCCCATATATCAGCCGGACATCTCAGCAGGATGTGAAGGAGCTGAATCATGAAGATGATGAAGTCTGAATCAGAACCATCAGACCTTCATCACATCAAGACTTTGACTTCTTCATCCTCATCCTTTAAACTCTCCAGTGAGCTCTAAAGACTGAAGTTTGAGCTCTAAACTACAGATAGTTTCATGTGTCCCACTTGAGAAGAATGTGTTTGGATGTTATTTGAAGCTCTTTGTCAGGATGTTCTCAGAGGACCACCCTGCTGTTTCATCACAATGATTTCACTCTGTTCACTTCACACTCATGTCTGTGCGTGGTCCTCACTGCTCTGATGATCATCAACTATAAAGCCCTCAAGTATAAAGCCAGGTGGAGTCGCCCAGGAGCTCTGTCTGGGTCTTTTTCCTGGGTGCATTCAGCACCGTCAGGCCGGCCATCCTGAGGGACAAGCTGGAGCTCTCCAGTGTGGACCAACACCTCACATGCTGGATTATGGACTACATCACCAACTGCCCACAGTATGTGAGGACCTGGGACTGTCTGTCAGAGACTGCCCTCTGTGGTATGCGGTCCCTCAGGAAAAGGTGCTGCCACCGTTCCTCTTCACCCTCTATACTGCAGACTTGTCCCACCTGTCACCCACCTGCCACCTACAGAAGTTCTCTGACGACTCTGCCATCGTCGGCCTCATCACAGATGGGGACGACTGGTCGTACAAGAGAACTCATCCAGGACTTTGTGGACTGGTGCCAGCAGAACCAGCTGCATATTAATTCTGGAAAGACCAAGGAGCTGGTTGTGGTGTCCCCACTCCCCCCCATCACCAGTGAACATCCAGGGAAGGGACATTGAGATGGGGACATCTTATAAGTACCTGGGTGTTCATCTAAACAATAAACTGGACTGGACTCATAACACCACCACACTTTCTAAAAGAGGACAGAGCAGACTCTATCTGCTGAGGAGGCTGAGGTCTTTTGGGGTGCAGGGGGCACTCCTGAAGACCGTCTATGACTCTGTTGTGGCCTCTGCAGTCTTCTATGGAGTGGTCTGCTGGGGGAGCAGCATCACAGCAGCTGACAGGAAGAGACTGGACAAACTGATAAAGAAGGCCAGCTCGGTCCTGGGATGCCCTCTGGAACCGGTGAAGGAGGTGATGGAGAAGAGGACTATAGCCAAGCTGTCCTCCATGATGGACAAATACCACTTTCAGACTGGCCAAAAAAACCCGTTTAAACCCGGTAACAATCGTCTCCTGTCGGCAGTTTGAAAGGGTCTAATCGGCATTTCGACCCGGGTCGACCGACCCTGCAAGCGACACAGGTTTTTATCGGCTCGCCTCCGATCGGCTTCAGTGGGAACATCACACCCAGGTCGACCTGCTAATTTACGTCATGACGTCGGCGTAACGTGCCCACGGCATAACATCGCTCCGTCAGTAACTTACGGGACTATTTGCCATCTCAGCAACAAATTCCATCCACCTCTGTAACATCAGCACCGAGTTTGTACATTTTTAAAGAGGGACAAAAGTACAAAGGACAGAAAACCGTGTCTATGGCCTCCATGCTCCTTTCCATTGTTTAAATGGACGTGCTTCGCCGTGTGGATGATGTCATCAACGTGATGACATCAGCTTGACGCACCAGAGGAAAAAAAACAGCCACGCAGCTCGTCTGCTGCCGATTACACTCGGGTCTGCTGGCAGTGGTAAAGGAGTCACTTGCCGATTGTTAGCGGGTTAACCTGCGTTGAAAAAACCTGCGTTGACTCGCTAATTTTAGTGTAAAAGCGGTAAAAGACTTCCACCTCCTCCAACACACACTCACTGCACTAAGGAGGTCTATGAGTGACAGGATGCTCCACCTGAAGTGTGTGACGGAGAGGTATCACAGGTCCTTCCCTCCTGCAGCTGTTAGACTTTACAACAAAAACCTCCCCAGTGTGCAATGAACCATATTTATATTTATAATATCTCAAATTTTCCACTTGTAGAATATAACATGTACATATCCACCATATTTATATTTATAATATCTCAAATCTCCATCTGTAAAATATCAGCATGTAAATAATTACTGTAAACATACCACTTACTATATACTATATATTTTTTTATTTGGTTTTATTTTATTTTATTTGGTTTTATTTTATTTTATTTTATTTTTCAACTGTAAGTTTCTTTCTTATATTTCTTCTTGTATCCTGCAGCTGCTGTAAATCTGGAATTTCCCCCTGTGGGACTAATAAAGGAATATCTAATCTAATCTAATCTAACCAAAGTCAGTTTTCTCCTGTTTTGATGGTATGATGAAGATAATACTATTGTGGTCTGAAAGAGTTCTTGAGTTGGTTTTGCTGTTTCCATGAACTGCTTCCAGAAAAGTTTGGTGCGAGAGCTTGAGACAAAAACATGCTCTGTTGTCTCAATGTTGTTTTACTAAAAGTGAAGTCATTGTTTTCAAATGTCAAATGTTTACACCCCCCCAGGTTAACATCCCAATGATCCAAGAGCTATGTTGTCAGGGGCTTTATGCTGAAGGCAAACAGGTCCTGAGGGGTCAGACAAAGCGTGGTGCGAAGACCAAATGGAGAAGAAAATGAATGGCTTCCAGTTTCCGTTACCTGGGCGTGGGACATTAGGGCCCCCACCTGGAGCCCAGAGGTTGAGAGATTCTGACTGGATATAGTCAGACTCACCTCGACACAAAGCTTGGGCTCTGGAACAAGTCCTCTCCAGAGGAGTTGGACTCTCTTCCACTCTGGAGTTGCCTGTCCCTCTGGAGAGGGTAGCCTCTTGTCCACCGAAAGTTCGAACTGAAGTTTTGTCCAAACTCTAAAAGCCTCTAACTGGACCAGATAAATCAAGACAGTGTCTCATCAAAATGGAATAGTTATTCTCCTGCAAGTAGAGCTCATCCTCTTGTTTTATAAGAACAGAGATGGAGAAAATGCAGATGACTTTTAAAAGAACCGTTACTCTTCATATTTGTGTGCAGTAAGAACTTCAAGGTACTTTTACTGTCTTCTTTAATATCTATAAGTAGAGTGGATTTAAATGGTTAACTAAGTACTGTTCTGAAATGTGAACGCCATTTTACTGAACTACAAGGAACTAGATACTGGGTCAGCCCAAATGTTCCTTGCTCAGATGATTGGTCAAAGTTTCAGATAAGTTACAGTGATTGGACAAAACAGTGAGGCTGCAGAGTTCACAGGGATTGGCTGCATTTGTATTTACTGGTTCTGAACACAGAACCACAATTCCCTGAAAAGACTGAGTTATACACCAGATTTTAAGGTCATTTTAAGAGTTAAGTACACTGTAAAAAATGAAGGGTGACATTTACTTTGGTCTCTACTCTGTTTACTGTCAGCAGGTTGTAACAGTTCGGTTTGTACATCTGAGGAAGTTTAATTCTACTGTGACAATTAAATCTGAGATTACATGAACATGTGAAGAAGAAAAGACCTGAAGATTTCATGAATAAGTCTATATTTGAAAAGAATATGTGTCATTTATTGTTGAATCAGATGTTGTTTGTCTTGATTCCTGTTTCTAAAACAAACAGACTGTCACAATAAGAGGAACACATCAGTTCTCCAACAGGACACACTTGGTCTGATTAACAATAGGAGATGAGTAAAGATATATCAGGAGGAGCTCAAAGAAGGTTGAAATGTCAGATGGTTCAGTTAATAATCACACAAAAGATCTACAATAGAAACAGAGAAACATGAACTTACCTCAGAATCTCCAGTCTACAGTTTGGACTCTGCAGAAAATCACACAGCAGCTTCACTCCTGAATCATGAAGATTGTTGTTGCTCAGGTCCAGCTCTCTCAGATGGGAGGGGTTGGACTTCAGAGCTGAGGCTAAAGAAGAACAGCTGATCTCTGACAAACTGCAGCGCACCAGTCTGAATAAAGAAGAGAGAATGAAGAGAAAAACTATTTAGGATCCAATCAGATGTGTCCACATCACACAGTCTGCTCAGCAGAGCCAATCAGCTGCTGCTCTGACTCCTGTCATAACATTACACATAAGTAGGGATGTCCAATATCTTCATCATCATGTTGGTGTTGGCAGATATGAGCTCAAGAGTTCATCATCAGGATCACAGATCTGAACATTTCTGCCTAAATGTTGGGCCCATATATCAGCCGGACATCTCAGCAGGATGTGAAGGAGCTGAATCATGAAGATGATGAAGTCTGAATCAGAACCATCAGACCTTCATCACATCAAGACTTTGACTTCTTCATCCTCATCCTTTAAACTCTCCAGTGAGCTCTAAAGACTGAAGTTTGAGCTCTAAACTACAGATAGTTTCATGTGTCCCACTTGAGAAGAATGTGTTTGGATGTTATTTGAAGCTCTTTGTCAGGATGTTCTCAGAGGACCACCCTGCTGTTTCATCACAATGATTTCACTCTGTTCACTTCACACTCATGTCTGTGCGTGGTCCTCACTGCTCTGATGATCATCAACTATAAAGCCCTCATATAAACCACGTCTGTCTCTGTCAGCTTTGTCCTGTTTTATTGACACTTCTTCCAAAATCAGCTGCCCATCAGCCTCTGCTAAAACTTGAAGTATTAGTCTTCCTAAACAGACTAAATCGGGAATCAAATCTGTTTGTGCTCAACACAAAGTCTGACTTTAGCTCTAAAAACATTTGTGTCTAAACTCAAACTGATGACTGTCACGTCTTTGCAGAGGTGCTGTTTCTGACTCTGATTACATCTGTTTCAGTGTCATTTATTTATTTAAGTTTGCATAAAACAAACTTAACATGATCTGCATCCCTTTCAAAATATGAGCCTCCTACTGTTTCAGTGGGCAGACACCATTCATTTTTTAATAATGATTTTATTGTGAATCATCTGCAGGAAGGTGTTGTGGGAAAACTCATGAACTTCCAAGGTTCAAGTTAGAACTTGATTTTGACCGAGTGTGTTACGTGCGGCCCTGTTTTTCTCTCTGTCTCTCCCTGGTTCTCCTCCTTCCTCTCCTCTGCTGTACACCTGAGAGCAATCTGTGCTCAGGGAGGGGAGGGCTATTTGGAGGAGCTGAGAGAGGAGCAATAGTTGGGCACACACACAGACCTGAGGAGCAGGAGGTTTCTGTGTACTCCTCCTTTGTTTTTCTGGATTCACAGGTATTTTTATTTCTCCTTTTCCCTTGTTGCTCCTCAGCAGCACTAGGTTGCTGGGTTTTGTTTTTTTAGTTTGGGCTGGAGATTGTCGGTGGTCCTGTTTTCTCGGTTTTGATTATTACTTGGTTTAGTCAGTTTTTGGTCAGGCGGTGTTAGGTGCGACGGCCCCTTATGGGTTGGCCTGATCATTTTCTTCTGTTTTGTTCATTTTTGCCGACAACTCCAGCCCCTTTTGTTTCATTTAGTTTGTTCCTCATTTGAATATTTTTACTTCAATAAAAAAAAACATCAACTTTCTCCTTTGTGTGGCGTCCTTTTAATATGTTTCTGGTCTCCTTTGGTTAACATTGAGCCAGGTACTTTTCCAGTGGTATAGAGGCCGTAACAGAGTGTTACAAACAAAGGACAAGATGATGAGCACAGTTGCACAAAGAAGAAGAACATGGACCCCCCTCCCGTCCTGACTGATTGAGCAGGGGGGGTCATCACGGTACATCCAAAAATATGCAGGGGGTCATTCATCATTTCATCAGTCATTTCTCAACAGATTTGGATGGATTTGGATGCAGAACCAGGATTGATTTCAAGGGTTTGTGAACATTGTGAGGCAGTTTTCCACAGTTTGATAAGAACTCACCCAGCAATGGTTGAAATGCTTTGGGGAGGTTTGAGCTCTAGAGCTCATCTAGTTGATGAATCAGATGTTGTTTGTCTTGTTTCCTGTTTCTAAAACAAATAGACTGTCACAATAAGAGGAACATAACAGTTCTCCTACAGCAGTGATTCCCCGAGCACATTGCAGGGGAAATTTAAATTAAATTTATTTCCAATTTATAAGTACTGAGATAAGTACGTCAATGAAATGGTACGTGTGCGCTACAACTTGTTTCCCTGGGGAGGGAATAAACCGCAGCACAACCGAGCCAAAATCCACTTACCTGCAGCTAGGTAACATGGATAAATGGCTGAAACGTCCAGTTGCTCGTGATTCAGGAGAGGGTTCAGAGGAGCCCACCGAGAAACACAAGAAAGATGCCAAAACTAAACCAAGGCAGTACCATGAAAACTATATTTTATATGGATTTACTTCTACGTCAGCGGACCCACTGCAGCCTCAGTCTTCTTTTGCGGTGAAGTCCTGGCAAATAATTCAATGAAGCCAGTCCATTTACAGCAACACCAGAGCACCAAACACTCGGGAAGTGACGGTAAAACTGAAGAATTTTACAAACGAAAGCTGTTGGAATTTAAGTCAGGTCAGACTGTAATGATGAAAGCCACGAGTGTGTCAAACAAAGCACTGGAGGCATCTTACGCCGTATCACTGCTTGTGGCTAAATCCAAAAAGCCTCACTCAATACTTGAAGAGCTCATTCTCCCTGCAGCGACTGTGATGGCTGAAATTATGACTGACAAGAAAGCAGCCAACGCTCTCAAAAGAGTTCCCCTGTCAAACAACACCGTGTCCCGTTAAATTAACGATACGTCGGATAATATTACTGGACAAGTGGTGAACAAAATAAAACAAGCCGGTGAGTTCGCTTTGCAGCTGGATGAAATGACAGATGTGAGTGGAGATGCTCAGCTCCTGGCCTTCACTCGTTACAAAGATGTGTCGGACATGAAAGAGCATATTTTATTTTGCAAAAGACTGCCAACAAAGACAACCGGGGAAGAAATGTTCCAGGTTATAGACAGCTTCTTTAAAGAACATGATCTGCGTTGGAAAACTTGCAGCCACATCTGTACCGATGGTGCAGCTGCGATGACGGGAAGCATGAAGGGGCTGTTTGAACAGGTAAAAAAGGTAAATCCTGACATTAAATGGATGCACTGTATTATTCATCATGAAGCACTGGCTAGTAAGAGACTGAGCCCTGATTTAAGTGCTGTTATGGATGATGCTGTGAAGATGATAAATTTCATCCAATCCCAGCCATTGAACCACAGACTGTTTGAAACTCTTTGTCATGGGAGCGGCACAGAGCATGAACAGCTATTGCTTCACACAGATGTCCACTGGCTGTCTCGTGGGAAAACACTACTGAGACTTTATGAACTTCCCAGTGAAGTTTTTGTGTCTTTGACGGAGCATCTGCATCCTCTTGCTGTGGTGTTTGAGGATGCCAAGTGGGTGGTGCGCCTGGCATATCTCACTGATGTGTTTACCAAACTTAACCACCTCAACCTATCACTTCAGGGGAAGGAGTTACACATCCTGAAAATGTATGACAAAATTAAAGGATTCACAAAAAAGCTCAAACTATGGGAGGCGCAATGTGATGAGGGGACTGTGAGCTGTTTCCCACTACTCAGTGCCCATCTTGCCACCACTGATGTTGCCAGGGGTCCAGTGGTAAAACTGGTGCAAGCACATCCGTCCACACTCAGCACTGATTTCAGCCTGTATTTTCAGGACATTGAAGAAAAATCACAAAGACTGGATTGGGTTAGGAACCCATTTATTGTGAGTGAGATCATTAACAACCTTCCTGCAAGGCTGCAGGAGTATCTGATGGATTTATCATCTGACAGTGGGCTGAAAATGGCATATGCTCAGAAGACATGGACTGAGTTTTGGTGTGAGGTGGAGAAGGAATATCCTGAACTGGGAAAACGTGCGCTGATTGAACTTTTGCCTTTTGGTTCTACTTATAAGTGTGAGGTGACCTTCTCATCTTAGACACATATCAAAACCAAGCAGAGGAACAGACTGGATGTGGAGAACAGCCTGGTAAAAGCTGTTTCCACGCTGCCCCCAGAACTATCAAAGCTTATGAAAGACAAGCTCAAGTGTCTCATTAAAGCTCAGATGACTGATGAAAAGAAAGTAAAACTGCCATAGTGGGTCTGAAGGTCTGTTCACACCGAACGCGACTTGGGCGACCTCGGAGGCCACTCTCCATGCAGAGTCAATGTACAGCCACGATCAGCCACGACCACGTGCGACCAGATCTCACGCGATGCAACGGACACGTTCTGGGCGACTTGGTCGCATCTTTGGAGACATGGGGGCGGCGTCCCCTGTTGCTGCAGATGGGAACTCTGGAGTCACTTTGGATGTGGAGCAGGTCGCCGTGCTCCGTCGCCAAGGTTGAAATATTTGAACTTTTCAGGCGATGTCGCGCCGTGAGAGCCAATCAGCGTTATATGGGTGCGTGATTGACACCAGTGACAGACTGTTTTTATTCAGGTCCACAGAGTGACAATCTATGTCCGTGTGGGGAACTTTAGTTATTGAGGACATTAGTTCAGCCTAGACGGACCACAGAGAACTCACAGAAGATGCTGCTGCAGCGCCATCAGCTGCAGTGTTTTGTGGTTGGTAGGTGAGTGAAAAGGATACAGTTGGAATAATGTCAGCTAATACGTCCTATTATATGATATATGATATGATCGCGGGGTGAAACACGACCAGGCGTGACGTCACTGTGCAACGGTGACGGTGACAAAATGAGCTATGAACAGGCGACAGGACTTGGGTTTGTGACGCAATCTTGGTCGCCAAAGTCAAGTTCGGTGTGAGCGCACCTTAAATATTATTTTGTTACGTGGTTTGTTCCTGATTTTTAAAGTTTAAATGTTTACAAGGGACTTTTTCAAAGGAGCTCCAGGTTTTGAGGTAAATGTTTCAAGAGGTGAATATAACAAAGGCAGGTTGATTATTTTGATTATTTGTTGACTTATTTATATTACTTATTTATTTTCAAGGCAACATATTATTTATTTTATATTTATTTTGAGTTAAAAAGAAGAAAATGCCGGAAAATTAAATGTTCAAATTACGGAGATAAAATAAAATGATTTTCATTTAATAATTAATGTTGCTACGTATTACTTTTAAAGAACCATCAACATGTATGAGTGAGGGGGGACTCATGGTATGACAAAAAGGCTCAGGGGGTTCACAAGACAGAAAAGGTTGGGAACCACTGTCCTACAGGACACACTTTGTGTTATTAACAACAGAAGAAAATAATCACACACAGAAGATCTACAACAGAAACAGAGAAACAGATAAAACTTACCCCAGAATCTCCAGTCTACAGTTTGGACTCTGCAGAAAATCACACAGCAGCTTCACTCCTGAATCATGAAGATTGTTGTTCCTCAGGTTCAGCTCTCTCAGATGGGAGGGGTTGGACTTCAGAGCTGAGGCTAAAGAAGAACAGCTGATCTCTGACAAACTGCAGCGCACCAGTCTGAATAAAGAAGAGAGAATGAAGAGAAAAACTATTTAGGATCCAATCAGATGTGTCCACATCACACAGTCTGCTCAGCAGAGCCAATCAGCTGCTGCTCTGACTCCTGTCATAACATTACACATAAGTAGGGATGTCCAATATCTTCATCATCATGTTGGTGTTGGCAGATATGAGCTCAAGAGTTCATCATCAGGATCACAGATCTGAACATCTCTGCCTAAATGTTGGGCCCATATATCAGCCAGACATCTCAGCAGGATGTGAAGGAGCTGAATCATGAAGATGATGAAGTTTGAATCAGAACCATCAGACCTTCATCACATCAAGACTTTGACTTCTTCATCCTCATCCTTTAAACTCTCCAGTGAGCTCTAAAGACTGAAGTTTGAGCTCTAAACTACAGATAGTTTCATGTGTCCCACTTGAGAAGAATGTGTTTGGATGTTATTTGAAGCTCTTTGTCAGGATGTTCTCAGAGGACCACCCTGCTGTTTCATCACAATGATTTCACTCTGTTGACTTCACACTCATGTCTGTGCGTGGTTGTTGTGAGATAACTTAGTGTTCATATGAGGCTACCGTAGCCAGCGCGTAGCGGGACGTAAGGATGTCACTGGAGCCAGAAGGGGAGTCTAGAGTTGGAACTGTATGTTCTGTGGCTGTTCAATAAAAGCCGAGTTAAGAAGAACTTGTGTCTCACCCCTTTTCATGACATGGTGTCAGAAGTGAGGACTTAACGCTAACATCGGAGACGAGATGGCTAAGTTTGGTCCCCCGGAGCCGTTCGATTTTTCTCACCTGGCGGAGCGGCCGGTTTGGAGGCAGAGGTTTTCCCGCTTTCGTGTGGCATCGAAGCTGGATAAAGAGAGCGGTAAGGTTCAAGTGAATTCATTCCTCTATTCAATGGGGAGAGATGCGGAGCCTATCTACAGTTCATTCGTGTTTCCTGCTGCCACAGAGGCTATTCCACACCCCGAGTTTGACTTTAAAATTGTGGTGGAAAAGTTTGATGAACACTTTGTTCCCAGATGTAACGTCATCCATGACAGTGCCTGCTTTCACAAGCGGACCCAACGGGCTGGTGAGACCGTAGAAGCTTTCGTCCGGAGCCTGTATGAGCTCGCGCAGCACTGTGAGTTCGGCAACAGCAAGGATGAACAAATTTGGGACCGCATTGTAATTGGAATATTGGACAAAGAGGTCTCACAGAGGCTGCAGCTCGAGGTGGACCTAACGCTGGAGAGGGTGATCCAGCTCGCGCGCCAGAGTGAGCAGGTCAAACGGCAGAGCGCGGAGCGCGTGGAAACTAGAGTGAATGAGGTGAGACACAAACAGTACGGCAACACGAGACGGAGCCATGATAAACCACGACAGCTACACAGACAAAAACACAGCGACGCCAGGCAGAACTGCCAACGATGCAATAGAATGCACGATAAAACAGAGAGCTGTCCTGCCCGCAATAAAAGATGCAGGAAGTGTAATAAGGTGGGCCATTTTGAAGTTGTATGCAAAACCAGGATGCTAAAAGAAGTCAGAACAGAGGCCGTGGCGGATTCAGAGGATGATTCATTTTTCATAGGAGGACTTTTTCTTGGAACTGTAACCGAGTCAAAACCAACCATCATAGTTGAACCAGACTCAGACACCGATTGGGACGTTGAGCTGATGGTGAATGGCAACCCAGTTGATTTTAAAATTGATACTGGGGCTGACACAACTGTTGTGACAGAAGAGACATTCAGCAGGTTACGGCAGAGGCCCAGACTGATAATTTCCAGGCCGACAGTGTACAGTCCAGGTGGGAAAGTTTTGTGTATGGGAAAATTCCTTGCCACTACCATGTACAAGGGGCAGAAATATCAGTACTGGATCACGGTCATTAAAGGGCAATATGCAAGTAACCTACTGGGCAAGTCTGTGGCAAAGCGAATGGGACTGGTTGCAAGAGTGAATGAAATTAACAGCAGCCTAACAAAGGATGCGTTTGGGGAAATAGGATTACTGAACTGTGAGCCGGTTAAAATAGAGCTGACAAATGATGCGGTACCATACAGTATAAACACACCACGCAGAGTCCCCTTTCCACTTCTCCCCAAAGTTGAAAAAGAGTTAAAGCACATGCTCAGCCTGGGGATCATAGAGGACGTCACTGAACCCACAGATTGGTGTGCACCAATGGTGTCTGCCCCAAAGTGCAACAAGGATGAGGTCAGAGTGTGTATGGATTTAAAACGGCTGAACAAGGGAGTAAAGCGGGAGCGCTACATTCTGCCCACACTGGACGATATAATGCCCAAGCTTGCTGGAGCTAAGGTCTTCTCCACTTTGGACGCCTCAAGTGGGTTCTGGCAGATCCCATTGGATCCCAGCTGCCAGAAATTAACCACGTTCATAACCCCCATGGGCAGATTTTGCTTCAAACGCTTGCCATTTGGGATTACATCAGCGTCCGAGATTTTCCAGAGGCTGATGAGCACACTGCTCAAGGGCCTGGAGGAGACCGCCGTCGTGATGGACGACATTCTAGTCTACAGGTCAAATGAGGAGGAACACGACCGCCGCCTGGATGTGGTGCTACGCACAATTAAAGCTTCAGGCCTCAAGCTCAACAGAGCAAAGTGCCACTTCAGACAGACTGAGCTACAGTTCTTTGGGCACATAGTTAGCGCTGATGGGGTGAAACCGGATAACAGCAAGGTGGAGGCTATCATCAAACTGCCCAGCCCTACGAACGTGGTGCAACTTCGCCAGGTGCTAGGACTGATAAACTATGTGGGCAAATTCCTTCCTGGCCTGTCCGCCATGCTACACCCGCTCACAAGTCTACTCAGAAAAGAGACTGCATGGGCTTGGGGTGAGCCTCAGGAGCAGGCATTCAGCAAAGTGAAAGCTACACTTGTAGCAGCACCAGCATTATGTTATTATGAGGCAGGCCGGCCAACTGTGATCAGCGCAGACGCCAGCAGCTATGGCCTGGGCGCTGCCCTGTTACAGGACCACGAGGGGGAGTTGCGGGCCGTCGCCTTCTGCTCTCGCACCCTCACGGATGCGGAAAAAAGATATTCCCAGATCGCGAAGGAGTGCTTGGCATGTGTGTGGGCCTGTGAGCGCTTCACCCGCTACATCCAGGGGATGGGCAGGGTCCGCCTTCAAACAGACCATAAGCCTCTGGTGCCATTAATTAACACCTATGACAAAACCCCATTGAGGTGTCAGAGGCTGCTCATGCGCTTAATGCGGTTTGATGTCATCGCGGAGCACGTCCCAGGTAAACAGCTGGTGGTAGCTGATGCACTCTCGAGGAACCCCTGGATGGAGACCACAAGTCAGACACTGATGGTCAGGTCAGAGCATATGTGAACAATATGGTGGCTAGCAAGCCAATCACATCACCCAAGCTGGAGGAGATCCGTACAGCCACACACGATGATGTCGAACTTCAAAAAGTGATTGCCTTCATCAAAAAAGGGTGGCCACAGAGGATGGCAGAGTTCTCACCCCTGCGAGGATTTCACACAGCCAGAGCTCACCTTTCTGAATCAGATGGCCTAGTACTTTACCATTGTCGCATCGTAATCCCCACAGCACTCAGATCCAATGTTCTAAACCAGCTGCACAAAGGTCACCAGGGACTCACCAAGTGTCGTGAGCGAGCCTGGTCAACGGTCTGGTGGCCCAGCATTGGGGCCCAGATCACCAAGAAGGTGAGATCATGTGACTTTTGTGCAGAACATAAACCCACACAGAGATGAGAACCACTGGTAACAACCCCCCTGCCCAGTGGCCCGTGGCAAAGGATTGCAGCTGATCTGTGCGAGCTGGAGGGTAAGAATTACCTCATTGTAGTGGACTATTGTTCACGAGACATTGAAATTGCTCCTCTCACGACTACTACAAACAGACAGGTTATTGGCAAGCTCAAACACGTTTGTGAGGTGGGGAATTCCATCAGAACTAGTCAGTGACAACGCCACTCAGTTCACATCGGCTGAGTTCCAGGAGTTCAAACAGAGCTATGGGTTTACCCACATAACCTTCAGTCCCCATTATCCACAAGGCAACGGGGCCGCTGAGAGAGCCGTCCAAACAGCTAAACACATTCTCAAACAGCCTGACCCCTGCCTAGCCTTAATGAGTTATCGCTCTACACCAGTCGCCGCGACTGGAGTGAGTCCTGCTCAGGTGATGACTGGACGACAAATCCGTACCACTGTCCCAGCGCTAGAGAAGTCATCACTGTAACAGCCAGCCAACTGGGACCTCGTCTACCAGAAAGACGCCGCAGCTAAGGAAGCTTACAGGTTCTTTTACAACCGCAGACATTCAGCTCGTCCTCTCCCTAAGCTGCGCCCAGGTCAAAATGTCAGGGTGAAGCTCGACGGGGACAAAGGTTGGAAGACACCTGCTACAGTCATCAGCAGGTCTCAGGAGCTGAGATACCTATGCGGTACGGTGACCCGTCACAACAGACGACATCTTCAGGCTGTCCCTGAGGCTGCCAATCCAGTGGCACAACAGCAGTGTGCTTCTCCTGTCCCACCGCAGCAGGACTGCAGTTCCCCAGCTACGATGGCAGCGACTCCACATGAGCCGTCGCAGGGCCAGCCATCGTCAGGTTCCACCCCGCGGTCTCCTCCCCAGTCCACCACTCCTCGGAGACTGACCTCCAGAGGCCGCGAGATTAAGCTGCCTCTCAGATTTAGAGACTGATAGACATTGACTTTAAAGTTCTCTTTATTGGAGCTGTGTTGTGTTCGTTTTACAGGGAAACACAGACGTTTAGAGGACTGAATTTAAAGGGAGTTCCTCCTCCTCTCTCATAAGGGCAGAATAATCCCTTCTCAGGACGGAGGGTAGTCTACCCCGATGATGTCCAGTGTTCAGTTAAGGAGAGCGAGAGTGTTATTTAAATTAAAAAAAAAAAAAAAAAAAAAAAAAGTTATGTTTTATACTGTCAAATGGAAACAAGTACTGTTTTTGCATGTTACTGTTTATTTACAATATTTACAGTGGAATAGTTTCAGATGTTGTCTATCCTGCAAGTTGTAGGTTCAGATGTAAGAAAAGATGGTTTGCATTTCAGTGGTAAGGAGTAATCTCACTGAGTCCTTATGATTATTTTTCTTCTAAAAGGGAAGATGTTGTGAGATAACTTAGTGTTCATATGAGGCTACTGTAGCCAGTGCGTAGCGGGACGTAAGGACGTAAGGACGTCACTGGAGCCGGAAGGGGAGTCTAGAGTTGGAACTGTATGTTCTGTGGCTATTCAATAAAAGCTGAGTTAAGAAGAACTTGTGTCTCACCCCTTTTCATGACAGTGGTCCTCACTGCTCTGAGGATCATCAACTATAAAGCCCTCATATAAACCACGTCTGTCTCTGTCAGCTTTGTCCTGTTTTATTGACACTTCTTCCAAAATCAGCTGCCCATCAGACTCTGCTAAAACTTGAAGTATTTGTCTTCCTAAACAGACTAAATCAGGAATCAAATCTGTTTGTGCTCAACACAAAGTCTGACTTTAGCTCTAAAAACATTTGTGTCTAAACTCAAACTGATGACTGTCATGTCTTTGCAGAGGTGCTGTTTCTGACTCTGATTACATCTGTTTCAGTGTCATTTATTTATTTAAGTTTGTATAAAACAAACTTAACACGATCTGCATCCCTTTCAAAATATGAGCCTCCTACTGTTTCAGTGGGCAGACACCATTCATTTCTTAATAATGATTTTGTTGTGAATCATCTGCAGGAAGGTGTTGTGGGAAAACTCATGAACTTCCAAGGTTCAGGTTAGAACTTGATATTGACCAGGGTGTGTTACGTGCGGCCCTGTTTTTCTCTCTGTCTCTCCCTGGTTCTCCTCCTTCCTCTCCTCTGATGCACACCTGAGAGCAATCTGCGCTCAGGGAGGGGAGGGCTATTTGGAGGAGCTGAGAGAGGAGCAATAGTTGGGCACACACACAGACCTGAGGAGCAGGAGGTTTCTGTGTACTCCTCCTTTGTTTTTCTGGATTCACAGGTATTTTTATTTCTCCTTTTCCCTTGTTGCTCCTCAGCAGCACTAGGTTGCTGGGTTTTGTTTTTTTAGTTTGGGCTGGAGATTGTTGGTGGTCCTGTTTTCTCGGTTTTGATTATTCCTTGGTTTAGTCAGTTTTTGGTCAGGCGGTGTTAGGTGCGACGGCCCCTTATGGGTCGGCCTGATCATTTTCTCCTGTTTTGTTCATTTTTGCCGACAACTCCAGCCCCTTTTGTTTCATTTAGTTTGTTCCTCATTTGAATATTTTTTACTTCAATAAAAAAAAACATCAACTTTCTCCTTTGTGTGGCGTCCTTTTAATATGTTTCTGGTGTTCTTTGGTTAACATTGAGCCAGGTACTTTTCCAGTGGTATAGAGGCCGTAACAGAGTGTTACAAACAAAGGACAAGATGATGAGCACAGTTACACCAAGAAGAAGAACATGGACCCCCCTCCCGTACCGACTGATTGAGCAGGGGGGGTCATCACGGTACATCCAAAAATATGCAGGGGGTCATTCATCATTTCATCAGTCATTTCTCAACAGATTTGGATGAATTTGGATGCAGAACCAGGATTGATTTCAAGGGTTTGTGAACATTGTGAGGCAGTTTTCCACAGTTTGATAAGAACTCACCCAGCAATGGTTGAAATGCTTTGGGGAGGTTTGAGCTCTAGAGCTCATCTAGTTGATGAATCAGATGTTGTTTGTCTTGTTTCCTGTTTCTAAAACAAATAGACTGTCACAATAAGAGGAACATATCAGTTCTCCTACAGCAGTGATTCCCCGAGCACATTGCAGGAGAAATTTAAATTAAATTTATTTCCAATTTATAAGTACTGAGATAAGCACGTCAATGAAATGGTACGTGTGCGCTACAACTTGTTTCCCTGGGGAGGGAATAAACCGCGGCACAACCGAGCCAAAATCCACTTACCTGCAGCTAGGTAACATGGATAAATGGCTGAAACGTCCAGTTGCTCGTGATTCAGGAGAGGATTCAGAGGAGCCCACCGAGAAACACAAGAAAGATGCCAAAACTAAACCAAGGCAGTACCATGAGAACTATATTTTATATGGATTTACTTCTACGTCAGCAGACCCACTGCAGCCTCAGTCTTCTTTTGCGGTGAAGTCCTGGTAAATAATTCAATGAAGCCAGTCCATTTACAGCAACACCAGAGCACCAAACACTCGGGAAGTGACGGTAAAACTGAAGAATTTTACAAACCAAAGCTGTTGGAATTTAAGTCAGGTCAGACTGTAATGATGAAAGCCACGAGTGTGTCAAACAAAGCACTGGAGGCATCTTACGCCGTATCACTGCTTGTGGCTAAATCCAAAAAGCCTCACTCAATACTTGAAGAGCTCATTCTCCCTGCAGCGACTGTGATGGCTGAAATTATGATTGACAAGAAAGCAGCCAACGCTCTCAAAAGAGTTCCCCCTGTCGAACAACCCCGTGTCCCGTCGGATTAACGATATGTGGGATAATATTACTGGACAAGTGGTGAACAGATTAAAACAAGCCGGTGAGTTCACTTTGCAGCTGGATGAAATGACAGATGTGAGTGGAGATGCTCAGCTCCTGGCCTTCGCTCGTTACAAAGATGTGTCGGACATGAAAAAGCATATTTTATTTTGCAAAAGACTGCCAACAAAGACAACCAGGGAAGAAATGTTCCAGGTTATAGACAGCTTCTTTAAAGAACATGATCTGCGATGGAAAACTTGCAGCCACATCTGTACCGATGGTGCAGCTGCGATGACGGGAAGCATGAAGCATGTTTAGACAGGTAAAAAAGGTAAATCCCGACATTAAATGGATGCACTGTATTATTCATCGTGAAGCACTGGCTAGTAAGAGACTGAGCCCTGATTTAAGTGCCACCAGCACCGTCCTGCAGTCTCTGAGTCACTTATCAGAATACATAACACCTCATGCAAAGAACCTTGGAGTAATATTTGATTATAACTTAAAGTTCGACAAACAAATTAGCTCTGTGATCAAATCTAGTTTCTTTCAGCTCAGGATCATATCAAAAATCAGACCATTTCTGTCACATAAAGATTTGGAGAAAGTCATCCATGCCCTGATATCCTCCAGACTCGACTACTGTAATTCCTTGTATTTTGGAATCAACCAGGCATCAATACAGCGATTACAGCTTGTTCAAAATGCCGCAGCACGATTGCTTTGCAGGCGTAAAAAAAGGGATCATATTACACCCATACTAGCATCTCTGCATTGGCTTCCTGTTCAGTTTAGAATACCCTACAAAATTCTTCTGTTCATTTTTAAGGCTTATCACAACACTGCTCCCAGCTACATCACTGAACTAATATCACCCTACAACACCGTAAGGCCCCTCAGGTCATCACATCAAGGACTCCTTACTGTACCAAGGTCCCATAGAAAAACCCTTGGAGACAGGGCCTTTTCAGTCGCTGCACTGAGGCTGTGGACACCCTCCCACTTTATATTAGATCTGCAGGCTCTCTGGACTGTTTTAAAAAACACCTAAAAACTCACTTTTATTCTCTTGCTTTCTCATGAGGTGATTTCTTACCTGAATGAAGTTGTCACCTTTTCTTCTTTTTTTGCTAACGTGTCACTTGTGGAAGAACTTGTGTGTATGTATGCATCTGTGTCTGTCTGTCTATGAGTGTATGTTGTTGGCTGTTGCAGCTGCTGCCATGCTGCTGTCTGTGGTCGTTTGGGTTCCCAGCCATGACTCCATCCAACAATGGCTGTGGAAGTCTGTGTGTAATGTGCTTGTGCTGTCCAGACACAATTGTGTTCTACTTTGTTGATCTGTCTTCATTTTTTCTGCAACATTTTTAACTCATCTTTTGGTGTGCTCAAAATGTTCTTAGCTCTTATCGGGTTTTTTTCCTGTTGTACAGCACTTTGCCTCAAACTCTGTTTGTATTTAAAGTGCTCTATAAATAAAGTTGACTTGACTTGACTTGACTTATGGATGATGCTGTGAAGATGATAAATTTCATCCAATCCCAGCCATTGAACCACAGACTGTTTGAAACTCTTTGTCATGGGAGCGGCACAGAGCATGAACAGCTATTGCTTCACACAGATGTCCACTAGCTGTCTCGTGGGAAAACACTACTGAGACTTTAGGAACTTCGCAGTGAAGTTTTTGTGTTTTTGACGGAGCATCTGCATCCTCTTGCTGTGGTGTTGGAGGATGCCAAGTGGGTGGTGCGCCTGGCATATCTCACTGATGTGTTTACCAAACTTAACCACCTCAACCTATCACTTCAGGGGAAGGAGTCACACATCCTGAAAATGTATGACAAAATTAAAGGATTCACAAAAAAGCTCAAACTATGGGAGGCACAATGTGATGAGGGGACTGTGAGCTGTTTCCCACTACTCAGTGCCCATCTTGCCACTACTGATGTTGCCAGGGGTCCAGTGGTAAAACTGGTGCAAGCACATCCGTCCACACTCAGCACTGATTTCAGCCTGTATTTTCAGGACATTGAAGAAAAATCACAAAGACTGGATTGGGTTAGGAACCCATTTATTGTGAGTGAGATCAGTAACAACCTTCCTGCAAGGCTGCAGGAGTATCTGATGGATTTATCATCTGACAGTGGGCTGAAAATGGCATATGCTCAGAAGACATCCACTGAGTTTTGGTGTGAGGTGGAGAAGGAATATCCTGAACTGGGAAAACGTGCGCTGATTGAACTTTTGCCTTTTGGTTCTACTTATATGTGTGAGGTGACCTTCTCATCTTAGACACATATCAAAACCAAGCAGAGGAACAGACTGGATGTGGAGAACAGCCTGGTAAAAGCTGTTTCCACACTGCCCCCAGAACTATCAAAGCTTATGAAAGACAAGCTCAAGTGTCTCATTAAAGCTCAGATGACTGATGAAAAGAAAGTAAAACTGCCATAGTGGGTCTGAAGGTCTGTTCACACCGAGCGTGACTTGGGCGACCTCGGCGGCCACTCTCCATGCAGAGTCAATGTAGAGCCACGATCAGCCACGACCACGTGCGACCAGATCTCACGCGATGCAACGGGCGCGTTCTGGGCGACTTGGTCGCATCTTTGGAGACATGGGGGCGGCGCCCCTGTTGCTGCAGATGGGAACTCTGGAGTCGCTTTGGATGTGGAGCAGGTCGCCGTGCTCCGTCGCCAAGGTTGAAATATTTGAACTTTTCAGGCGATGTCACGCCGTGAGAGCCAATCAGCGTTATATCGGTGCGTGATTGACACCAGCGACAGACTGTTTTTACTCCAGTCCACAGAGTGACAATCTAAAGCGCCTTGCCAAAGTATTCACCCCCCTTTGCTTTTTATCTATTTTGTTAGATTCCAACCTGTAATTTTAATGTTTTTCATCTGAAAATTTCATGTGATGGATCTGCACAAAGTAATCTAAGTTGGTGAAGTGAAATGAGAAAAAAAATATATATATATGTAAGAATAATTTTATGAAATAAGAAAGTGAAAATTGGCATGTGTATATGTATTCACTCCCTTTGCTATGAAGCCCCTTAAAAGGTGGTGGAGCAATCTATTGCCTTCACAAGTCACAGAATTAGTTAAATGAAGTCCACCTGTGTTCAATCTAAGTGTCACATGATGTGTCAGTATAAACACACCTTTTCTGAGAGGCCCCAATGGGCTGCAACTCCACTTAGCAAGAAGCATCACATCATGAAGACCAAGGAGCTCTCCAAACAAGTCAGGGACAAAGTTATAGAGACATACAAGTCAGGACTGGGTTATAAAAAAAATATCTACATCTTTGATGATCCCCGGAGCACCATCAAATCCATAATCGACAAATGGAAAGAACACGGGACCACAACAAACCTGCCAAGACAGGCCCGACCACCAAAACTCACAGACCGGGCAAAGAGGGCATTGATCAGAGGCAACAGAGAGACCAAAGGTAACCCTGAAGGAGCTGCAGAGTTCCACAGCAAACACTGGTGGGTCTGTCCTTAGAACCACAATAAGCCGTACACTCCATAGAGCTGGGCTTTATGGAAGAGTGGCCAGAAAAAAAGTCTTTACTTAGTGTTAAAAATAAGAAGGCACGTTTTGAGTTTGCCAAAAAGCATGTGGCTGACCCCCTAACTTTATGGCGGAAGGTGATCTGGTCAGATGAGACTAAAATTGAACTTTTTGGCCACAAAGGGAAATGCTATGTCTGGCGGCAATCCAACACATCCCATCACCGCAAGAACACCGTCCCCACGGTGAAACATGGTGGTGGCAGCATCATGCTGTGGGGATGTTTTGCAGCAGCAGGGACTGGGAAACTGGTCCGCATAGAGGGAAAGATGGATGGTGCTAAATACAGGGACATTCTGGAGCAAAGCCTGTTTCAGTCTGCCTGTGATTTGCTACTGGGACGGAGGTTCACCTTCCAGCAGGACGATGACCCGAAGCATACTGCTAAAGCTACGCTTGAATGGTTTAAGGAGAAGAAGTTAAATGTGTTAGAATGGCCTAGTCAAAGCCCCGACCTCAATCCAATTGAAAATCTCTGGTTTGACTTGAAGACTGCCGTTCACAAGTGGAAACCATCCAACTTGGAGGAGCTGGAGAAGTTTTGCCATGAGGAATGGGCAAAAATCCCGGTTGCAAGATGTGGCAAGCTCATAGAGACTTATCAGAAGAGACTTACAGCTGTAACTGCTGCAAAAGGTGGCTCTACAAAGTACTGACTTCAGGGGGGTGAATAATGATGCACACTGAAGTTTTTTGATTTTTGGCCTTTTCGTTGTTTGCTTCACAATAAAAAATTTTTTTTCACATCTTCAAAGTTGTGGGCATGTTCTGTACATGAAATGATGCAAATGCTCAAACAATACATTTTAATTCCAGGTTGTGAGGTATTAAAACGTGAAAAATTCCTAGGGGGCTGAATACTTTTGCAAGGTGCTGTATGTCAGCAAGGGGAACATTAGTTATTGAGGACATTAGTTCAGCCTAGACGGACCACAGAGAACTCACAGAAGATGCTTATTTGTTGACTTATTTATTTACTTATTTATTTTCAAGGCAACATATTTTTGATTTTATATTTATTTTGAGTTAAAAAAAGGAAAATGCCAGAAAAATCAATGTTCAAATTACATAGATAAAAAAAATTGATTTTCATTTAATAATTAATGTTGCTACATTCTACTTTTAAAGAACCATCAACATGTATGAGTGAGGGGGGACTGATGGTATGACAATGGTATGTCCGTGTGGGGAACTTTAGTTATTGAGTACATTAGTTCAGCCTAGACGGACCACAGAGAACTCACAGAAGATGCTGCTGCAGCGCCATCAGCTGCAGTGTTTTGTGGTTGGTAGGTGAGTGAAAAGGATACAGTTGGAATAATGTCAGCTAATACATCCTATTATATGATATATGATATGATCGCGGGGTGAAACACGACCAGGCGTGATGTCACTGTGCAACGGTGACGGTGACAAAATGAGCTATGAACAGGCGACAGGACTTGGGTTTGTGACGCAATCTTGGTCGCCAAAGTCAAGTTCGGTGTGAGCGCACCTTAAATATTATTTTGTTAAGTGGTTTGTTCCTGATTTTTAAAGTTTAAATGTTTACAAGGGACTTTTTCAAAGGAGCTCCAGGTTTTGAGGTAAATGTTTCAAGAGGTGAATATAACAAAGGCAGGTTGATTATTTTGATTATTTGTTGACTTATTTATATTACTTATTTATTTTCAAGGCAACATATTATTTATTTTATATTTATTTTGAGTAAAAAAGAAGAAAATGCCGGAAAATTAAATGTTCAAATTACGGAGATAAAATAAAAATAATTTTCATTTAATAATTAATGTTGCTACGTTCTACTTTTAAAGAACCATCAACATGTATGAGTGAGGGGGGACTCATGGTATGACAAAAAGGCTCAGGGGGTTCACAAGACAGAAAAGGTTGGGAACCACTGTCCTACAGGACACACTTTGTGTTATTAACAACAGAAGAAAATAATCACACACAGAAGATCTACAAATTCCATCCACCTCTGTAACTTCAGCACCGAGTTTGTACATTTTTAAAGAGGGACAAAAGTACAAAGGACAGAAAACCATGTCTATGGCCTCCATGCTGCTTTTCATTGTTTAAATGGAGGTGCTTCGCCGCGTGGATGATGTCATCAACGTGATGACATCAGCTTGATGCACCAGAGGAAAAAAAAACAGCGACGCAGCTCGTCTGCTGCCGATTACACCCGGGTCTGCTGGCAGTGGTAAAGGAGTCACTTGCCGATTGTTAGCGGGTTAACCTGCGTTGAAAAAACCCGCCTTGACTCGCCAATTTTAGTGTGAAAGCGGTAAAAGACTCCCACCCCCTCCAACACACACTCACTGCACTAAGGAGGTCTATGAGTGACAGGATGCTCCACCTGAAGTGTGTGACGGAGAGGTATCACAGGTCCTTCCCTCCTGCAGCTGTTAGACTTTACAACAAAAACCTCTCCAGTGTGCAATGAACCTTATTTATATTTATAATATCTCAAATTTTCCACTTGTAGAATATAACATGTACATATCCACCGTATTTATACTTATAATATCTCAAATCTCCATCTGTAAAATATCAGCATGTAAATAATTACTGTAAACATACCACTTACTATATACTATATATTTTTTTATTTTGCTTTATTTTATTTTATTTTATTTTTCAATTGTAAGTTTCTTTCTTATATTTCTTCTTGTATCCTGCAGCTGCTGTAAATCTGGAATTTCCCCCTGTGGGACTAATAAAGGAATATCTAATCTAATCTAATCTAACCAAAGTCAGTTTTCTCCTGTTTTGATGGTATGATGAAGATAATACTATTGTGGTCTAAAAGAGTTCTTGAGTTGGTTTTGCTGTTTCCATGAACTGCTTCCAGAAAAGTTTGGTGCGAGAGCTTGAGACAAAAACATGCTCTGTTGTCTCAATGTTGTTTTACTAAAAGTGAAGTCATTGTTTTCAAATGTCAAATGTTTACACCCCCCCAGGTTAACATCCCAATGGTCCAAGAGCTATGTTGTCAGGGGCTTTATGCTGAAGGCAAACAGGTCCTGAGGGGTCAGACAAAGCGTGGTGCGAAGACCAAATGGAGAAGAAAATGAATGGCTTCCAGTTTCTGTTACCTGGGCGTGGGACATTAGGGCCCCCACCTGGAGCCCAGAGGTTGAGAGATTCTGACTAGATATAGTCAGACTCACCTCGACACAAAGCTTGGGCTCTGGAACAAGTCCTCTCCAGAGGAGTTGGACTCTCTTCCACTCTGGAGTTGCCTGTCCCTCTGGAGAGGGTAGCCTCTTGTCCACTGAAAGTTCCAACTGAAGTTTTGTCCAAACTCTAAAAGCCTCTAACTGGACTAGATAAATCAAGACAGTGTCTCATCAAAATGGAATAGTTATTCTCCTGCAAGTAGAGCTCATCCTCTTGTTTTATAAGAACAGAGATGGAGAAAATGCAGATGACTTTTAAAAGAACCGTTACTCTTCATATTTGTGTCCAGTAAGAACTTCAAGGTACATTTACCGTCTTCTTTAATATCTATAAGTAGAGTGGATTTAAATGGTTAACTAAGTACTGTTCTGAAATGTGAATGCCATTTTACTGAACTACAAGGAACTAGATACTGGGTCAGCCCAAATGTTCCTTGCTCAGATGATTGGTCAAAGTTTCAGGTAAGTTACAGTGATTGGACAAAACAGTGAGGCTGCAGAGTTCACAGGGATTGGCTGCATCTGTATTTACTGGTTCTGAACACAGAACCACAATTCCCTGAAAAGACTGAGTTATACACCAGATTTTAAGGTCATTTTAAGAGTTAAGTACACTGTAAAAAATGAAGGGTGACATTTACTTTGGTCTCTACTCTTTTTACTGTCAGCAGGTTGTAACAGTTCGGTTTGTACATCTGAGGAAGTTTAATTCTACTGTGACAATTAAATCTGAGATTACATGAACATGTGAAGAAGAAAAGACCTGAAGATTTCATGAATAAGTCTATATTTGAAAAGAATATGTGTCATTTATTGTTGAATCAGATGTTGTTTGTCTTGATTCCTGTTTCTAAAACAAATAGACTGTCACAATAAGAGGAACACATCAGTTCTCCAACAGGACACACTTGGTCTGATTAACAATAGGAGAAGAGTAAAGATATATCAGGAGGAGCTCAAAGAAGGTTGAAATGTCAGATGGTTCAGTTAATAATCACACACAGAAGATCTACAAAAGAAACAGAGAAACATGAACTTACCTCAGAATCTCCAGTCTACAGTCTGGACTCTGCAGAAAATCACACAGCAGCTTCACTCCTGAATCATGAAGATTGTTGTTGCTCAGGTCCAGCTCTCTCAGATGGGAGGGGTTGGATTTCAGAGCTGAGGCTAAAGAAGAACAGCTGGTCTCTGACAACCTGCAGCTCCTCATTCTGAATAAAGAAGAGGGAATGAAGAGAAAAACTATTTAGGATCCAATCAGATGTGTCCACATCACACAGTCTGCTCAGCAGAGCCAATCAGCTGCTGCTCTGACTCCTGGTCAGTCCGTCTGTGATCACAGTGTCTGTAGGTGTGCTGGAGAAAATCTGAACCCAATTCATAAATGATTCCCCAAAGACAAAGTTTGACATCCTGGACAGAAGAAATGAGCAGGTGACTCTATCCCAGCTTCTTCTGTGTCTAATGTGACTCTGGTGGATTTGGTTTGATGGTGTGAAGAAGAGTCCATCATATTGAAAAGTCTGCCTGTGTTATTGGAGGAACGTCGACCTTTGAGGAAGCCGCTCTGATCAGGATGGATGATGGAGGAGAAGACTTTTTCACTTCTGTGTTCAAGTGTTTTGGGAGGATTTTTACATCTACATTGAGGAGTGAGATGGGACAGTCCAGACCAGGCAGCCATTTATATACGTAAAAGGAAAAGAGTTCAAGTCTGGAAACCTTTGCTCACTTATTGAAAACAAAATGTTGCATCCAAACCCTGAATATATTGTCTTTGGTCCCTGAACCTCTGCTCTTCAATCCCAGTGTCTGACACCCCTGTGATGATATGGCTAGTTCTGTGTTATTCTGCATCATGGTCCTGATTTAGACCTCTTGTGTTTCCTTGTTTACTCAAGATCCTGTTTTTCGATCTTACTTAAGTTCCCTGTTTTGTGTCTTTTTCCCTTGTCTCTCATGTTTCCTGTTTTATTTTGAAATCCCTGTGTTCCTTGTGGTGTTTTCCTGCCCTCCCTTCTGTGTCTACCTGATGATGAGTCCCTCCACCTGTGTGATTGTCTCACCTGTGCTTGATGTTTCCCAGTGTATTTATTCTCTGTGTTCCCTGTTCTCATTGTTGGCTCATTGGTCTTCCTTCTCACCATGTCTCCAGTGTTCTCCTGTGTTTTCTCCAGAGTTCTCCAGTGAGTTTGTAGTTTTCAGAGACTTTGATTTGAACTTTGTTAGTGATTTGGTTTGGTACTTTGACTTTTCTGATGTGCTACTTTGTTAAGGATTGTTTTGTGTTTGGACTTCTTTTGTTAAGGATTTGTTTTTGGTTTTTTGATCCCTCTTTTAATTTAAAATAAATCCTTTTGTTATATTTGTAGTTGGGTCCTTCACTTTGTTTTTTCTTAGTTTTCTTTGGGTTTCATCCCTTCACCAAATTGTTGTTGTTATTATTATTATTATTATTATTATTATTATTATTATTATTATTATTATTACTACTACTACTACTACTATTATCATTAATATTATTTTTGTAGTTTTTCAATGTGTGCTGCTGTATGTTATATTTACTTTTTGTATCTATGTATGTGTATTTGTGGTTGAGCTCTGCGATCTTCTTGACCTGTGATTTTTGTGACGTTTGTTGTGATAAATTTTGGAAAAAGTTTGATAAAAAGATTCAAATATACCTAAGATGATGCTGGTGCATCTCTAAGCAGCCTAATTGTCTCTGATGCTGAATGATGGAGGTGGGACTCTGCAGCTTCTATTTCATCAGAGGTTGAGACAAAGATGTTACAGAGCAGTGAGTATTGCAGATATATCTGTTTCTTTGTCCATCATGCTTTTTAAAGTGACACCACAGGACTCAAACAGTGACCTGTTGTTGTGTTAAAGGTTCAGGGGCCTCATGTACAAAGGGTGTGTACGCACAAAAACGTGGCGTACGCTCTTTTTCACAGCAAAAGTTCAGATGTATCAAGAGTGAAATGACCGTGGAAATGTGCGGTGCCTCACCACAACTTCATGGCTGGCGTACGCACGTTTCTATAGCATTTGTTCCTTTGGCGACACTTAGAGGTGATGCTGGGAAACTGTTATAATAAATAAATGTAAAAACAATTAGTCCTCAGACTGAGCGATGTGCACATCAGAGACAAAACAGTTAACACTGATGAACAATTAACACACCCACGTGTCTGCAGTTACATGAAAGTATATAAAAGCACGCGCAAAGAGGTGCAAAAATACCGTTAAACACATTGGCTGCTTTAGCAGTATGAGAAGACATTGTAAATGGTGCAATACGAAGAGAGCATGTGTTCAGAGATAGAAAAGATTTACTGGCACATGATGACAACTGGATCATCAGCCGCTTTAGGTTCCCGAGGATGATCCTCCTGAAACTGTGTGCAGAGCCGCAGCCGGGATTCAACATTAAAGCACAATTTGCAGCAAGAGCCGGTTTTCCTAATGTGATCAGAGCTATGGACTGCACACACACTGCTAAATAAAAGCAGCTTCACATCCACTTTGATGTCGGACCACTTCTTTTTAAAATCTGCTTGTGTGCCCTCTGACCCCATGGCACTAACAGCCTCACACACTCTCCCACTAGCTCCTCTTGTGTTTGTTGCTTATGTCAGAGGACAGCGTGCCAAAGAGCACGTTTTTACGCACCTCCATTTCAGTGCACAGTGCCTCAAATGTGCTTTTCATGAAATTCTTTTTTTTAAACCATCTCACTCATTGTTTTTAATTTTCTGATGGTGCAGAGAGGAGAATCTCAGGCGCAGGGCTCATCTAAATATGATTACTGTATGTAAATGGGGGCGTGGACAGGGAGGGGTCGGGTACTCCAACATGTGCGCTCAATTCCACGCTGATTGGGATGTACAAAGGAAACATGCTTGGATTCATGCGCACGCACAGATTCGCACAGCTGGATATTTTTGGGCGTACAATATTTTCTGGATTTGATCAAACACCATGTTTTCGTAGGAAATCCACACAAGTCTTTGTACATGAGGCCCTTGATGTTTTCTCACCTGAGAGCTTCCAGTCTGCAGTCTGGACTCTTCAGTCCAGCACACAGTCGGCTCACTCCTGAATCCTGCAGGCGGTTGTAACTCAGGTCCAGGACTCTCAGACCAGAGGACTGTGAGCTGAGGACTGAGGACAGAGCTTCACAGCTTCTCTCTGACAGTTTACATCCTCTCAGCCTGAGAAAGAAATCAGACAGCAGACAGATGATGATCATTCTAATAAAAACACAGAAACCTGATGTAACCTGTGCAGGTAAGTGCACCTACAGAGCTTTGCTGGAGGCTTTGACCACTGGCAACAGCCTCAGAAGAGCCTCCTCTGAAGCAGAGTATTTCTGCAGGTCAAACTCGTGCAGGTCCTTCTCTGATGACAGTAAGATGAAGACCAGAGCAGACCACTGAGCAGGAGACAGTCTATCTGTGGAGAGACGTCCTGATGTCAGGGCCTGTTGGATCTCCTCCACCAGAGAACGATCATTCAGTTCATTCAGACAGTGGAACAGATTGATGCTCTTCTCTGCAGACACGTCCTCACTGATCTTTGACTTAATGTACTCAACTGTTCCCTGATTGGTCTGTGAGCTACTTCCTGTTTGTGTCATCAGACCTCGTAGAAGGTTTTGATTGGTCTGCAGAGAAAGACCCAGGAGGAAGCGCAGGAACAGGTCCAGGTGTCCGTTTGGACTCTGTAAGGCCTGGTCCACAGCTCTCTGGTGGAGGTGTTTCAGATCAGGTTTGACATTAAAGACTTTAAGGATCTTGGATGTTCTCTGTTCTTCTGCCATCAGATTGACTCCAGAGTTGATGAAGGTCAGATGGACATAAAGAGCAGCCAGGAACTCCTGAACGCTCAGATGGATGAAGCAGAACACCTTGTCCTGGTACAGTCCCCTCTCCTCTTTAAAGATCTGTGTGAACACTCCAGAGTACACTGAGGCTGCTCTGATGTCCATGCCACACTCTGTCAGGTCTGGTTCATAGAAGATCAGGTTTCCTCTCTGCAGCTGCTCAAAAGCCAGTTTACCCAGAGACTGGATCATCTTCCTGCTCTCTGGACTCCAGTGAGGATCAGTCTCTGCTCCTCCATCATACTTGATGCTCTTCAGTTTGGACTGAACCACCAGGAAGTGGATGTACATCTCAGTCAGGGTCTTGGGCAGCTCTCCTTCCTCTCTGGTCTTCAGCACATGGTCCAGGACTGTGGCAGTGATCCAGCAGAAGACCGGGATGTGGCACATGATGTGAAGGCTTCTGGACTTCTTGATGTGGGAGATGATTCTTTTGGCCTGCTCCTCATCTCTGAACCGTTTCCTGAAGTACTCCTCCTTCTGCTGGTCCGTGAACCCTCTGACCTCTGTCACCAGGTCAACACATCCAGGAGGGATCTGATTGGCTGCTGCAGGGCGTGTGGTTATCCAGAGGCGAGCAGATGGGAGCAGGTTCCCCCTGATGAGGTTGGTCAGCAGCACATCCACTGAGGTGGACTCTGTGACATCAGTCAGGGTTCTTGTTTGGTGGAAGTCCAGAGGAGGCCGACACTCATCCAGACCATCAAAGATGAACAAGACCTGGAACTCCTCAAACCTGCAGATTCCTGCTTCTTTGGTTTCTCTGAAGAAGTGATGAACAAGCTCCACCAAACTGAACTTCTGCTCCTTCAGCAGATTCAGCTCTCTGAAGGTGAACGGAAACATCAACTGTATGTCCTGGTGGACTTTGTCTTCAGCCCAGTCCAGGGTGAACTTCTGAGTGAGGACTGTTTTACCAATGCCAGCCACGCCCTTCGTCATCACTGTTCTGATTGGTCCATCTTCTCCAGGTGGTCTTTTAAAGATGTCTTCTCCTCTGATGGTCTTCTCTGGTCTGTGTGGTCTCCTGGATGTGGTCTCGATCTGTCGGACCTCATGTTCCTCATTGACCCCTCCAGCCTCTCCCTCTGTGATGTAGAGCTCTGTGTAGATCTGGTTCAGCAGGGTCAGGGTTCCTGCTTTAGAGATCCCCTCAAACACGGTCTGGAACTTCTGCTTCAGGTTGGACTTGAGTTTGCGTCGGCACACTGAGGCTTCAGATCCTGAGGGAAGACCAACAAATGACATTAAAGTCTGGATCCTGGACAAAGTCCTGCTTCCACAGAGGGGCTGCTCACATCTTCTCATTTTACCAAAAGTATATTTTTATTCAAACATTGTGGTTATGAATATCATATTAGAGGAGATCTCATAAATCAGGGGTCATGACCTTTGTGCCGTGAAGATCCATTTTTAAATGTTCCTGTTGCCCAGTGAACCACCTCACCATCCAGGTCCATCAAGTTTAATCAGAAACTACAACAACGTTTAAATCTCTCACAGACCTGGTCCATCATTATATCCACAGAGACAACACGCTCAGAATCAGAATTCAATCATATTCATCTCCTACTATCAGACTTTATGATGATCAGAGGACTAAACAACAAGGCTGCATGTCTATGGAAACATCCACATCCACCATAAAAGCCCAACTACACCCTCCTGTTATCAAGATTTGACTGAGCAACTCAAATAAGGAGTTCTATCCAAATATCAGGAAGAGCATCAAGTTTAACAACAACAGTGGAGCTCCATACAACATCTCCTCCATCCTGATGAAACATCCTCCCCAGAGTTCAGTCTGATCTTATCCATCCAGGGGCGCCAAGAAGGGGAAAATAAGGAGAAGGATTCTAGGGGCCCATGATTGACAGCCGCAGAGAGAGGCCCCAAATACAATTATAATACTGACAAAAAATGATTGCACTGCATAATAAAATTACAATTACATATATATTTTATATACAATGTACTGGTGACACTAAGTTAATTTGTTTTGCAAAACATTTCTCATTTATTTTATTTCATTTTAATTGTTTGCTTGTTGCATCTTTTTCTATAAAAGATAATGTTCAAATTATAATAAATCATAATAGGCAATTGGCCATTTTGTTTTGATGGTGTTTTCTCCATGGATTATATGTCAAGGTTTGTAAAAATAAACTAAAAAATAAACAAGGTGAAGGAGCCAAGAGCAGATTAAACACAAAAAGGCTTTAATTAAAACTCACAAAAAGGGATCCAAAGTCCAAAACCTACTTCGTAACAAAAGGTCCAAAATACAAAAACAAAATCTTTTACAAAGTAACAAATTAAACAATTAAAAAACACTGACGGTAAAACTCAAAATGGTAATCCAAATTTCTCCACAAAAATGTTCAACAAAAAACATAAACTACCTCCAAAACAGGAGGAACACTGGAGGATCACTGGAGGAAACACTGAGGAAAGCTGCACATGGAGTGAGACTGGGAAGACCAATGACCCAACAAAGACAAAGGGGAACACAGAGACTAAGGCTGAATCCCAATTGTACCCCTTAGCCCTTCCCCTTCGTCTACCCCTTCCCCTTGGCCCTCTGTTTTGAGGACCAAGGGGAAAGGGTGAAAACACACTCCTGAAAAATGAGATGCCATTCTGTCATTTTCTCCTACCCATTGAAAAATGCCACTTTGTGGTTCTGCACATGCGCCTTACGGCATCACTCTCTCTTGGTTAGGTTTAGGATAAGCGTTGGGCCGAGGGTAGCAAAATCTGTCAAGGTAGTGTAACAGAGTTAAAATGAACCTCTTTTGAATTTCTATAAAATTGATGTGTCTGTCATTTTTATGTTACTTTGTTGCCCCCTGGTGGTTTGAAAGCGTAACTGTAGGGCTCCTAGCTGGTCACCGTACATACTTCAGCAAAGGAGTCTCTCCTGAGCTGAAGGTGAGCGAGTGTATTTTGTGCTGTGACTAACGTGTCTTTGTTTAAAATGCTAAAACTGTTTCTAAGACTGATAACATGTATTTTGTCTATGAACCTGTTTAGAATTTAATGCTAGCGTTCAAGACATAGAGAGAAGGATTGATATTTTTATTTTAGGAGTTCCAGTTTCTTTTACGCCGAGCTAATGCTAGTTAGCTTATAAGTTAGCTGCTCCCACATGGTCGTGATGCTCACGTTAATGCTTTTGTGTGCGTGTGTTTGTGTTATGCAGAACGGAGCCCATGTGGTTGAATACTGAAAGCAGAGTGTGTGCTTTTTGATTATACACCAGGTAGGCATGGTTAAGCAGTTTTACATTAAAAATGAACAATAAATTCATTTAATGCATTTCATTAAAGGTTATTTGTTAAAAAAAAGTTTTGACATGTTTATATGCAGATAAAATGGAAAATGCTCTTATTCTGGTACTTAAAAACAATGTAAAACTCCACTATACGATCACTAAAATTGTATTGGATATGTTTTCATGATATGTAAAAGTACATACTTCAGCAAAGGAATCTCTCCTGAGCTGAAGAACGGAGCCCATGCAGTTGAATATTGAAAGCTGAGTGTGTGCTTTTTGATTATACACCAGATACCAAAATAAAAGGGAATGAGATCCTGAGAGCAACTCCTGTTTTTGTGGCATTCTTCATGCACCCTAAGACATCGAGACAGACGCACACCCTCCACAGTCCAGCAAGGAAATTCAACCCTGTTACAGCAGCAAAATCTGTCAGAACAATGCCACTCGATTCCCGCTACGTCATCACTCAGAGCCGCTCACTGGCTGTGCTGTAGGCAGATGCGACAATAGCCGTAGCTACAGCTGGGAAAGCTAGGTGATTATAAGGAGAAATTTTAAAATACGACCAACAATTCAAAACATGATTAATATCTACTTGATGATTTAATAATTACTTATAATTATGCACTTCCTTCGGTCTCCGCTCTGCCTTCTTGTCAGCGGGCACAGTGTATTATGGGAAATTCTCATACCCCTTCCTGTCAAGTGAGGTCCCATTCTGTCTTTGTTTCAAGGGCTGTGTAGCCCTTCGTCTTAACCCTTGTCATTGGCCCTATGGAGAATTGGCACAGTCCTTCACTAGACGTTAACGGGCAAAATCAAGGGGTAAGGGGTAAGACAAGGGCCAAGGGGTAGAACTGGGACCGACCCTAAATACACTGGGGAAACATCAAGCACAGGTGAGAACCACACAGGTGGAGGGACTCACAATCATAGGCACACAGTAGGAAGGGCAGGAAAACACCATGAGGAACAAAAGGATTTCAAAATAAAACAGGAAACACGAGACAAGGGGAACAAGAGGTCTAAACAGGGAAAAACATACTAAGTAAAACAGAAAAAACCAGATCATAACATTATAATTGCATTTCATTTTAATGGAAGAGATTATTTTGTTTTTAAGTTTTGTATTTTCAGGTAATTTATTCTTAAGAGAATTTTATGTTTGAGTATTTAAAGGAAGACATGGGCTTTTGGAAAATAGAGTGTCAGTCTTGCAGCAAATAATTGAATCTAAATGAATTTCATTATATTTTCACTGCTTCCCCTATCAAGTAACTGTCATATTGTTCTTTTCACAAATATGGTAACGATAGTCAAAAATGTCGTTAAAATGCAGTTTTATGTAAAACAGTATCAAAATTTTCCACCGTCCTCACAGCCTTCAGCTATGGGAGGCCCAGTAAGATTTCTTTTCATGGGGCCCAAAATCCCTGGCATTACCCCTGTCCACCAGCACTAAATCAGAGTTTAGTGAGAAGAGAAAAATCAGTCCTGAAGAACTTCACGGTCTTTGTAAAATCATCCATGTCTCTGTCTTAATCCAGATTTTGAAACAGTAATCCTGAAACCTTTTCTTAGTCTCAGTCCTCTGCACAGTTACACATTCACCGTTTCATCATGTTCCCTGATCAACAAAGTGCTGAGGTCAGCAAATACAGAATTAATATCATGTTTGGGGCCCGACCGATATGGATTTGTTGAGGCTGATGCTGATATTTGACAGAAAAAAATACCAATTACCAATTAATTTTAAAAATAGATATAAAGTGAATTTTTTAAAAATGTGGTCCCAAAACACTTACAACAATGAATATATGAATTACAGGCAGAACATTTTACTGTTTTACAATACTTTGTCACTAAGTATTTGTTTAGCTGTACAACAGAGTAATTTTCAGGTACAAAAACATGCAAAAAATCATCAAACTGCTGGGAAATTAATTATATAACCTTAAAAAGAGTCATTCATTATCTTTTACTTCTTGTTGATGAAAATAAGAGGTAGGTTATAGTTCAGGTAGGACACGTTTTAAAAAGTTATAAACAGGTCACTGAGAGGAAAGAAACAACATTTTTATCATAAGCCTCTTTTATTTTTTCAAGAGCAAAGAACCTTCAAGTACAAAATAAAATAGTGGGCAGAACTGTAGTCAATTCCTGAAAAATAAAATAAATAACCTTATTTAAAATGTAAATATATAGACGAATTATGAACTCTGTCTTGTCACATCTGCCTTTCAGTCCCAGAGTGCATCAGAAGTAGGTTTTAGTGCAGGAAGAACCACTTTTTTATTGTAAACATGAGGAAATATCTGTGAGGAAATCAAACTATTTTGTGGGACACTGCACATATGGCACAAACTTCTTTAAACAGGACTAATTAAAGTTCCTAGCTATGATGAAGGCTCCCCCTGGATGAGCTGATCACGTCGTAGAGCTCCGGGGGAGCTAAGCTAACACTAGCATAGTTAGCTAGCTAGCATAGTTAGCTAGCTAGCATAGTTAGCTAGCTAGCTAGTTAGCTCAACTGCAGCGTCGGGGACAAGCAGGTAAAGCCAGGTTTCCGTAATAATCATCATAGAACAGTCACGAATAAACCGATCCCCCCTGCCATCAGAAGGTCCAATTTGTCAGTTTTGTGAACGACAGATGGTCAGGAAAATGTTCGGCAGGGCCAGTCTGTGAGGCTGCTTCTGTAGCCAAGCTAGCAGAGAGCCCAGTGCTCTGCTATGTCCAGCGATATATTGTGCGACCACTGAAAGTCGCTCGCAATGTCGGACTTGTAGGCAAAAACATCACTCAGCAACTCCGTGTGAGTGTAGGCGAGTTTTGCCCCATACACTCCATCATCCATACATACGGCATCAGTAGAGAGCTCAGAGCCGCTGCAACAACGCGCACCGCCATCTTTCACAACGTCATCATTCTGCGCAGCTTGGACACGGAACAGCGTTTTACTGTTTTATGAGAAATTAAGAATATATCGGCGTTACATCGGCAAAACTCTGGCCGATGTTGAATACTTTGAAAAGGGCTATAATCAGCCGATTTAATCGGCCGGCCGATAAATCAGTCGGGCCCTAATCATGTTAGAACCAAAGAAATCATTAAACAGAGTTTAAACAGAAGAGTGAGAGCACATGAGAATGCCTCCATCCTCAGACTGAATGATGATCATGTGAGGAGACAGTTTGGTCAGTGTTTGATCAGCTCAGAGGAGCTGCACTCTTCATGTGTGAGAGGATCTGCTCACAGAGATGTTGGTCCACAGACTCAGTAAAGCCCGTTCATGTTTGGAGCTTCAGAGCCCTGATCTTCAGGAAAACTGTCCTGCAGGTAAAGCAGCAGCTCCTGTCATGATGCTCTGCTGTGGTTTCACTGACTCTGTGAACTTTGACCCCCACTGTGTTGAACTTTTGGCGAGTGGGGCTGTGGTCTTCCAGGACGCCAGCTCCGGTCACTAAGGGCTCGTCCCTCCCTCCACCTGCACTCTGGGTCGACTACGAGCATCTGCTGACCTCAGGCAGAGTGCGGCTCAACCAGATGCATTCAGGGCAGCTGGGAAAAATGAGCTGATGACTGTGACTGGCTGCTCATAGGAGAGTTTTTAAGAAAAGGAAAATTCTTACTCATTAGCAAGTCAGCGTTTAGGTCCAGGGACACGAGGCCTTGGTGCTCTGGGCTGCAGACACCCCCCATCATAGTTGACCTTCAGAATAAAGCTCTTACCTCTCCTTATACGCTCAGCCAGCTCGTCCTGATTCATCCTCCTCAGGAAGCCTTCTGAGATCTTCACAAATGCCTCTCTGCAGCTCCTCTGCTCCTCATCCTCACTCTGAGCCTCTAAGCATCCTGGGTAATCTGGACCTAACCCTCTCTTGATTCTCTTCAGCTGGTCCTTCACAAAGGTGATGATGTTCTCCTCCAGCAGCTGGACAACAGAAGACAGTGGAGATTCAAAGAGAAAGAGAAGAACATCTGGATCATGGTGGAGCAGCAGACTTGTAGATCATGGACTTCACTGTTAAAGTGTGATGTTCTCACCAGAAATATGGAGTCCAGCTCTGATTCAGACTGTTTGGAGACACTGGAGGGTCCAGATGTTTCCATCTGATCTCTGTAGATCAGAACAGGCCGCATTAAAGAGATCAATGACTCAGCATTAATTATCATCAGGATGACTCAGCATTAACTATCATCAGGATGACTCAGCATGACAGACCATCAGGATGACTCAGCATTGCCGTATTTTCCGGACCATAAGTTGCACCTTTTTTTCATAGTTTGGCTGGTCCTGCGACTTGTGTATCAAAATATGCATCATTTAACATGTTTTTAAACATTAACCAACAGACATGAACCAAGGGGTAAATATTACAGTTTACAGCCGCGAGAGGGCACTCTAGGCAAGACATAAACAAAATGCCTCCAAAATGAAAATCTCGTTCTAACAAACTGCAGGTAGTAAAATATGCAGCAGTAATCGAGGAAAAACGTTAAAGACGGATACGGATACGGACGGAGCCTCCTGCTTGTGCTCTGCATTCATTTTGTCCATATGTAACAGATAAGGAAAATAACACTGCATAAAAATATTGTATTTTTATTTATTTTTTTAGTTATTAATATGTTTTGTTGGTGTATTGAAGGTTAATTTCACCCAAAATCCTTTGTTTTATTGATGTATTTTTCAAGTTTTTATTTTTGAAGAGCTGTGTTTAATGGTGTGACGATGCCCTCTGCTGGCAGTAAAGGGGTTTATCGCATCACTTCCTCCCTCTCGTCAGTCTGCTTAGAGCTCGACTGAGAGAGGTATTTATTCACTGTTGCTCGTTCATAAAGTGCAATATAAAAGTTCACAGTTTGAGTTAACTGTTAAAAACTGTTTAGTTGTTATAAATGTCTGTACAGGAGATGCAGTGAGAGACTTTTTCTTGTGTGTTTAGCCTGTAAATCAGAGTTACAGAGAGCTAGTTTAACACGTTTGCCATGTATGTGTGTGTGTGTATGCTGTCGCTGCCTTTACATCTTCTATGAGACACGTTTTGAGTGGTTCGTTTTCTCATATTAGGCGTGTTGTGAAGAAAGACCCCATGTTGACAGCATTGTTGCTCTCTCTAAATTCACTCAGGTATGTTTATCTTGCTGTACATTTATTATTGTGTTCTGAAAAAGGTCAATTTAATATTTGTTGTTGTAAAACTGTGGTTACTATGCACAACACTGGAAGAATTTGCAGACATTTTTGTTTAAATATGTAATTTTTATTTATTTGCATCATATTTTGTATTAACTTTGAAAGAGTCGGCTTAGAGCTTGACTGAGAGAGGCGTGTTGTGAAGAAAGAACCCATGTTGACAGTATTTTTGCTCTCTCTAAATTCACTCAGATTAAAGATCGAGCTTGATGTGACCATTCTGTGTCTTTGTTTCTGTGAGCACCTGAACACAAGGCAGCAAAGCTGGAGTGCGCAGCCATGTCCTGGCTACACATATTTCTGCAGGTTTCCATAAAGCTTACGGATACGGGCCAAACGGAGGAGTGCCACTGGAAACCATTGAGCAGTGTTGCTGTTACTACCCATTATGTAGCTCGAGTGAGACACGAAGTAGAAATAATAATGGCAGAACTTAATGAAGAGAAGCTCTGCAAGTTAGTTAGAAATTTCAAATGTCTGTACGATGTTACTTCGCCTGGACACCAAGACCAACAAATGAAAAAAAACCAGCTGGGAGGAGACTGGAGAGCAATTATATATTAGATGGTCGATAGCGAAGGGAAGTGGAGGTGTGTGCGAGACAGATTTGTTGGAGCCCCACCTGGTGGATGTATTGGTTAACAGCGATGCCAACGGAAAGGACGCAGTGGGCTTTCTTGGTGTTACCGCTTCATACAAGGCAACCACCTCTCCATCAGAGCACTGAGACTAATAGTCCGGTGCGACATATATATGCTTTTTTTGTCTTCATGACAGAGTGACTTGTAGTCCAGAAAATACGGTAATTATCATCAGGATGACTCAGCACTGACTAGAGCTGTTTTAAAGTGTTGGGACAGTTTTAAGGGGGTCATGGAGCTCTGGTGTCATGTGGCTCATCTTCTGGCTGCTAAACCAAAGTCCTGGTTCTTCTGGCCTTCAGATACTGACCCACACTGGTGAGGGTCTCTGCTGAACACGTGGTCTCACCTCTCAAAGGTCAGCAGGTCAGAGCCCACATGTTAACAGACATGTTTACATTTCTGAGCTCCTGATTGGAGGGAGACTGTGACGCCTCACTCTTTCTTAGATAAAGGGACAGATGATGGTTCATCTCAGCGTGATGGAGCATAGACACGTGGAGGAGAAGAACCATCAGGCTGCTCCACCTTCAGCACACTGAGGGCTCAGAGAGTGGTCTACCAAACAGCTGAGCCGGGAGCTAAAGGGTTAAGACAGTCTGAGGGCAAAGGGAGCTGACCTGACCTCAGCAGGTCCATCAAACAAACATCTTCATCAACTCTGAGTGAGTCTAACATGGAGGTCAAAGGTCATTTTTCTGAGTTCTCACCTGTCCATAGCAGCTGAGTCCGTCTTAAAGTTAATGGAACGACCTTGAGAGTCGTCACTCCTCATGGACACACCGTGGGGCTTAGGGGACTCTGATCTCTTCATCCTGATACAACAAACATCATCATCTTCATCAGTAACTAAAACATGGAGGTCAAAGGTCATTTTTCTGAATTCTCACCTGTCCATAGCAGCTGAGTCCGTCTTGAAGTTAATGAAACGACCTTGAGAGTCGTCACTCCTCATGGACACACCGCTGGGCTCAGGGGACTCGGATCTCTTCATCCTGATAAAACAAACATCATCATCATCATCAGATACTGTGAGCTGTTACTACAGGATGAAGATGCAGACATACAGAGGAGCAAGATGCTCTGAGCATCTTAGAGCTGAAAGGAAGCTTGACACAACCCAGCCATAAGATCAATATCATTCAGCGAAAAGCTTTATTTTTATTTGCTGAACAGTTTAAATCTGATTTTACTTTATTTTCAAGAATCTCATGTTATTTCAGATGATGCAAACTTTTGGAAATCTGAGTGGGGTAATACCTTTTGGCTCTCTCGTGGTACAGAACGCTCAGCTGGAGCGGCTGCATTTAAAAACAGGTTTGAGGGTGATGTGCTCCGAACAAACTGTGACCCACTTGGACATTTCATCTGTCAAGTGATTCAGTTCAACGATCTGATATTCATAATAACCAATATCTACGGCTATAATACAAAAAAAGAAAATGATGCTCTTCTTGTTTTGATAGAGAAAGTATTGTTAAGTTGGTTGGTTAAATTTCCAAATGCCACTTTATTACTAGGAGGTGATTTTAATTTTATATTGGACAGCACAATAGATAGACGGCCTCCTGCACAACCAAACAGGGGCAATGTAAATCTCAAAAAACATCCTAATGATAAAGTTTTCACATTGAGTAATAAAACTGGTTCTAATCAATCAAGAATTGATTTTTGGTTCATTTCAAAAGACTTTAATGAAAATGACACTGAGGTGGATAATTGCTCCACGCCTCTCACAGATCATAAAGCCATTTACATTAAACTTAACCTTGCCACCATGGAAAAATGTGCTGCTCAATCAGCATATTGGAAATTTAATAGCTCTTTATTATCAAATCAAACCGTCAAAAAAGAGGTCAGCAATCTTATTTCATACTTCTGGTCCGATGCACAAAAAGATCAACAGTTTGGTCTTAATTGGGAACGTTTAAATTTGAGGTAGGTCAGTTTTTAAGGAAATTCAACAGTGATTTAGCAAAATCCAGAAGAGCCGAAGAAGTTCATGTAGCACCAAGGATCACTCATTTATCTAGAAGTCCAGATACCCCACCAGAAGAAGGAAAAATAGAACTTTCTAATTAAAAATTAAATGAGAGGAGTTATACAACCAGAAAGCAAAAGGGCCTTTCATTAGGTCCAGATCAAGATGGATTGAAAAAGGTGAACAGAATTCACACCACTTCTTAGCTTAGAAAAGCATCATCCCAAAAAGAGCAATATTGACCAACTTATCGTGGATGGGGTTCTGACAAAGGACTTCAATGTAATATCGAATCACTGGAGCTTTACACTTCAAAATTTTGTCAAGCTTCAGCAGACTCCTTTCTGAATTCCCTGACAGTAAAAACTATTACTCAGAACGAAATGAAGAGCTGTGACAACTATATTTCACTTGAAGAGGTTTCAAATGCAATAAATCACTTAAAAAACAACAAATCACCAGGTACAGATGGTCTGAATTTAGAATTTTACAAGTCATTTGCTGATGCTATTTCTCCCTTTTTATTGGAGGTCTTTTTGGAGAGCAGAGTTAATGGATATCTCCCTACAGCCATGACTCAAGGTCTGATGACTTTAATTCCCAAATCCAATGAAGACACTTCTTTTCTTGATAACTGCTGCCCAATAACCTTGCTTAATAATGTATATATTTGCTTTATTACTGGCTAAAAGACTTAAGAAGGTACTGGACTCAATAATTGCAGAAACACAATCAGAGTTTATGTCTAAAAGGCACATAACAAACAATATCAGACTGGTCATGGATGTGTTGGACTACCCAGAGATTATTCACGATAATGCGTTTATACTATTTCTGGATTTCTACAAGGCTTTCGACACAGATGAGCATCACTTCATTTTGAAATCTCTAAACAATTTGGCTTTAGTGACCATTTCTCCTCAGCAATAAAAACTCTTTTTAAGAACAGTAATAGCTCTTCTGAATTAATGGGTGGTACATCCCGTAGATTTAATCTATCTAGAGGCATTAGACAGGGCTGTCCTGCCTCACCTTACCTTTTCCTTATAGTTGTTCAGCTCTTAACAGACCACATTAAGTCCACTGAGATAAACGTGTCTCTCTTCTTGGTAAAGAATTAATTATCACTCAACCAGCAGATGACACCTCACTGTTCTTAAAAGATGAAACTCAAGTCGCTGTAGCAATCGATGTGATCAGGGAATTCTCTAAGGCGTCTGGTTTGTGCTTTAACTTACAAAAATGTGAACTTGTGGCTGTAAAGGATTGAGCAACTTCTACATTTTGTAACATTCCTGTGAAAACTGAGGTCCAATACTTCAGAATACTAATCACCAAAGATCAAAATCTTAGAACAACCATAAACTTTAATACAATTAAAAAATTAAACCAGTGGCTCGCTAAGGATCCGTCCATGAGAGGCAGAATTTTACTCACTAAAGCAGAAGGAATCTCTCGTCTAACTTATGCAGCTCTGGCTCTTCATCTTGATGAGAAACTTCTGAAAGAAACTGACAAGATGCTCTTCAATTTTATATGGATAAAAAAACTCATCGCCTGAAGAAATCAGTTCTTATGAACCCATATGAAAGTGGTGGCTGAGATTTTCTAGATTTTTACTAACTTAACAATACTTTTAAAATTAATTAGTTAAAGTAATTATTAAAGAACCCTACCTCAATTTGGAACATTATTCCTCTCCATACACTATCCAAACTTGGTGGTACTGATTTTCTTCTTGTCTGTAACTTTGATACTGGTAAAATTCCTGTAAAAATGTCAGCTTTTTATCACCAAGCCTTCTTATCACGGTCACTCATCTACAAGCACAACTTTTCTCCTCACAACTATTACATCTGGAATAACAAGGACATCTTATATAAACACAAGTCTCTCTTCATGAAAAACTGCTTTGACAACAATATTTTACTGGGTAACCAACTTTTTAATGGGCAGGGTCTTCTTGTTACATATGAAGAATTCTTATCACATTATAGATTACCTGTAACACCTGGGATTTCACTGAAGGTTTTGGGGCCGTACCCTCTGGAGTGTGTATGCTTCTTAAATCTCACCTTAGGTCTGGTGGCCAACACCCACCCCTATTATCACCAGTAAATACTCCAACAGGCAAAATTTGCTTTACCAGTCACTCTATTAGCAAAAATAGATCTATAAGGAGACTGTTCCAAAAGGATATAACATCTTTACCTTGTGTCTTTTCTTACTGGAATATGTTTGTGGATGATGGGGAATGGAGGAAGGTTTGGCTCTCACCAAATAAATATCTGATCGTCAATAAGGTCAAGGAAGTTTCCTTCAAGCTCATTCACAGGTTTTACCCATCAAAACTTTACATTAAGAACAGATTTAAAACTAATATTGACTCCAGCTGTAGCTTCTGTAATCTATATCCTGAAAATGTTGTGCATTTAATTTGGTATTGCTCTGTTGTAAAGAGACTCTGGCAAAATCTGTGTGATTTCGTTCACAATAAAATAGATAAACATTTTGTTTTACTATGGAAGAATGTGTTGTTTAGTCTCGAGGATAACAGTACGAGTGGTAACTGTGTATTCTTTATAAATCTTATAATTTTGTTGGCTTAATTCCATATCCATAGATGTTAATTTTCTTGCAAAAGTCCACATTTCAATACCTTTCTGAATGAGTTAAACAATATAAAAATTCCATCAAATATTCTGGAAAACAAAAAGCAATTAAATCTGTTTGAGCTTGTGATATGTGTGGCATTTTCATACAGACCTTCATTCACCCCGAGCATCCTACTTGTTTATCTGCACTATAATTACTTATGTTTTCTATTTTTATTTTATTGTATTTTATTTTTCTTTTTTTCTTTTATTATTTTTTTAATGTTACAGAACTGTATATTTCAACTGTTAAATGTGAAAATTTGTAATGTACTTGAAATATGCAATAAAAATTGAGGAGAGAAAAAAAATAAGATCAACTACCCATCAGCCAATCAAAAAATAACATACAGCTGTATATCAGCCAATCAGATAATAGTACTGCTGTATCCGGGTAAGATACGGTTGGTCTGAGGCAGACACGTTGGGACATGCGGATGTACACTTCACACTCACGGGGGAGAGCCTTATCCAAGAGTGCAGTAAGTTATCTCATAGTGTGATTTTGTAGCCTGCTGAATCATGAAATTACTTACTGTACAAAAGGAAAACGAGAGCTTATTCTTATTCTTCCTCCACATTAAACAGTAAAGCAAAGTCAAATCACATTTACATCCAAACTGTGGTTGCCAGGCATCATATTGAAACAAAATCATCAAAATCATCAATGTTAAGTTAGTGAAGTTATTGGCTATACTTAGAACTTGAGAATTTTTTGCCTATAATTAAAATAAAAACTGCACGTTTCATCATTACTTGATATCCTTACATCACAAAGTAACAATAAGACCCATTAGAGAATTGTGGGGGCAAGAAAACAGCACCTGACTATAATTAGCCCAACACACACACACACACACACACACACACATTAGCTCTGTTGTCATGTCTCAATAAAGCCTGAGCCCCCTCCCTGCACTGATCTCGTCTGATTGAACTTTAAAGTTCTGAAAACAGTAAGAAAGTTTCTCGTCAAACCTTCAACAGCGAGGACAGGTCTGTGACGCAGCAGCTTTATGGTGAGCAGACGTCCCTGATTTCCGGGTCCAGAACAGTCCCTGTTTGGGCTCACCTGTCCCGGTTAAAGCTGTCCCCGAAAATGTCCCTGATGTCAAATGTCCCCCAGCTCCCCACAACAGAGCAAGACACGAGTGCAGCAGGTCGTTTGTCCTTTCCTCACCCCGTTTCCTGGTTCTCGTGTCAGCCCGAGTCAGCCCGCCACACACTCAAACTAGAGTGCCTGGAGAGAGAGAGTGACGACAACGGAAGTTCAAAAACGGGCTGATCACGTGGTCCATGTAGCCTCAAAAAGTTCCCGGAAGTGGTTGGCGGGCAATACAAAACTAACAGGAAAACCACGATAATCGGCAAATAATGTCAAATAAATGCTTTTCTTTGTAATTTTTTCCCTTTTTATGTTAATTGCTTTGAACTCTGCTAAGTTTACTAAACCTGTATATTCGTTGAGAGCAATAAAATCGTAATCTTTCTTTGGGGCCAAATGAAAAGTTATCAGTTTGAGCCCTATTTACAACCCAATTTCTCAGAACAAGCATCTTTGGAGCAAATTTTTAATAGATACGACGATACATACTTTTTTTAATACACGACTATCAATTATGATAATTATTACAGTCCATTTATGTTGTTTGAAGACATAAATAAGTTCCAAACAGTGGAGAAAACACTCTTAAATTAAAACTATAGGATAAATGGTGAATGAAACTAAATCTAAAAAGAACTTTCTGGCATTTGGACCATTTTAAGCATTTAAAATATATTTGTGTATCATATAATCAGTCTTTAAAAGACTTAAAACTTCTGAAGATCATACATTTGTCTCACTGTATAACCTGTTTTCTTCTAAACTGCAGACTAGTTTAACATGCTGTTTGGTAAAACTAAAACATGGATTTAACTAATATCCTCTAATTAATCTTCAGAGGGACTTTTTTTTAAAAAAGATAATTGTTATTTTATGAGTGTTCACAGAAGCAAAAGATGCCAGAATTTTACATTTATTTGCAATTACAGACAATGATGCCTGTTTTTATTGTATGTGAGAGAAGAGATCCAAAGCTATGGCAAACATTTACAGATTTGTTCAGTAATAAATTATGATAACATAATATGAACTAAAACCCATCATGTTAATTAGATATGATGAAATATAAACACAATGTTTTGTTTTGTTTTGTATATATTGCATTCTAGGCAGGATTAGTTAATCCTGCCTAGAATGGGGATTAAGTCAGGATTTTCTAGTTATCCTGGATGAATTTAGCTGTGATCTGGTTTCACGAAAGCGAAGGCACATAAGTTATTCTGAGCAGCTAGCCTACTCCTGATCAGGCTAAGAGGCAGGATTAACTAATCCTGCTGTTCAGTCAGCAGCGCTCTCCTCTGAAATTAGGATGTTTCTGACTGTTATGATAATGATAATGACTTTAACAGGTATAGGAGTGATGTTAATAATACATTTAATTTAAAAATGCTTTTCAAAGAACTCAGAGACAATTTAAAATGAGGATAAAACAGAAAAATAGGACTTAAACCAAAAGCAAACACAAATCACATGAGTTTAAGCAAATTATTAAAATATCCCATATTTTCGTGTAGCCTATTTTGTTAAGGTTTATATATATATATATATATATATATATATATATATTTTTTTTTAAGAATTAATACAAGTTAGTTTAGTTTCTATTTTTAACAACAAGGATAAATATTCTGAAGACTTTGAATCATGCTTTTATTAGAATAGGAATATTTTACAATAATTAACAAAGCACATTATAAAATGTCCTCACTTTCCTCTATTAGAAAATAAGATTTAATTTACACTTTAACAGACAAAGATTACATAAAATGAACCTTACACCCCTATACAAAACAAAACAAAACAAAACATTGTGTTCATATTTCATCATATCTAATTAACATGATGGGTTTTAGTTCATATTATGTTATCATAATTTATTACTGAACAAATCTGTAAATGTTTGCCATAGCTTTGGATCTCTTCTCTCACATACAATAATAAAAAAAACAGGCATCATTGTTTGTAATTGCAAATAAATGTAAAATTCAGGCATCTTTTGCTTCTGTGAACACTCATAAAATAACAATTATCTTAAAAAAAGTCCCTCTGAAGATTAATTAGAGGATATTAGTTTAATCCATGTTTTAGTTTTACCAAACAGCATGTTAAAATAGTCTGCAGTTTAGAAGAAAACAGGTTATACAGTGAGACAAATGTATGATCTTCAGAAGTTTTAAGTCTTTTAAAGACTGATTATATGATACACAAATATATTTTAAATGCTAAAAATGGTCCAAATGCCAGAAAGTTCTTTTTAGATTTAGTTTCATTCACCATTTATCCTATAATTTTAATTTGAGTGTTTTCTCCACTGTTTGGAACTTATTTATGTCTTCAAACAACATAAATGGACTGTAATAATTATAAGTTGTGTATTAAAAAAAAGTATGTATCGTCGTATCTATTAAAAATTTGCTCCAAAGATGCTTGTTCTGAGAAATTGGGCTGTAAATAGGGCTCAATCTGATAACTATTCATTTGGTCCCAAGTTCTAGGACCGGCCCTGTACATTATCAGTATATGTGTGCATATACGTTTGTGTGTGTGTATAAGTATATGTATAGAGAGAGAGAGAGAAATAAATGATAAGCTGATGTGTATAAATGTACACGTTTGCCAACGTCATGAAACTCCTGTAATCATTAGGACGCTTCCTTTCTTCCTCTCACTATAGGCTGTATTTAATTGTTATACTAATGTATGTTCTTTCATCTCTCATTGGTTCTTTTCAAAGACAAATATGGATTTGAGCTGTAAATACACTTTGACGGGTTAGTGAATGTATGTTTTAGGCTGCTCACACATTCAGGATTTTATCTGCCACCCTTTCTCGCTTCTTATTGCAGCGGCTATATTTCTATTCTTGTGGAAATTTAATGTGTTTGACTTCGCTTGAAGTATGTGCATACGTCTTCCGTGTTTCGATCAGTATATTTGTGATCTACCTCACGGTCTTTTGAAGAAAGCCGTGAACAAGCAGTTATCTGAAATAGTTTCATCTGGATTGACGAAGCTGCTCCTTCTCATCCTGGATTGGCCTTTGTGAAACACATTAAGCCAGCATGCTCAGAAGGGACTTGATCAAGCCTGGCTTAAGTTGGTTATCCTGGATGTCTTAATTCCACTTTGTTGAAATACCCCTCAGGACACATTTTGAGTCACAGCAGGAAAAAGAAGAAGAGCTGAGAGACAGAGAGGTCTGAAATGCTCCCTGAACAAACATCATGTTGCTGCTGCAGTTTATTTCTGCTGTTTTCTGAAGAGCCTTTAAAAAAGACTCAGACAGGTCTGAGACAGGGGGTCTCTGTCAACGGGACGTCAGGTGTTTGAGACGTCTCAGGAGGAAGAAGAAGACCGGCTGAGACTTTAGAAGACCTCAGGGTTCAACAACCAAATGTGAGACTCTGTCAGACTGTTTGAGGATCTGCAGGGACCTGAACAGAGTCTGTGTGGACACGTCTCCAGAAGGAAACAGCTGCAGGACGTTACAGTGGCTGAGTTACTGACTGTTGATGAAGTCAGACATGGTTAGACCCTCCATGTCAGTCAATCAATCAATCAATCAGTCAATCAATCAATCAATCTTTATTTGTACAGCATCAATTCATAACAAGTGTTATCTCAAGACACTTTACAAGAGATCAGGCTGAAGACAAACTCTTCATTTACAGATACACATAGAAACATATATAAAGACACACATACACATATATACACATTCATATATCAAAACCCAACATGAATCCATCATGAGCAGCTCTGGGCCAACCAAACTACAGGAAGGTGTGTCTGTAGGGAGCTCACAGTAACGGCAGCAAGAAAAAACCTGTTTATCAGCTGGAGGTCTGGAGCAGATCCAGTCTCATGATGAACAGCCATCTACCAAAGCTGTGTTGGGTCTGTGGACCAAGGAAGTTAGGTGGGCAGAGACAAGTGGACTAAAGTAAGAACTGAAGATAGAGACAGATCCATGGACCAATCATAAATCTGTCCTCTTCATATTTGTCTCTGCTGAATATAAATGTATTAGAGGTTAGCCCCTTGAGATGCAGCATCTGGTTTTCAGGAGGGTCCTCATGTCTGTATGATTGTAGTGATAGTTTTTATAGAAGTATAATCAATAATAATCATGAAAAGAGTCATTAATCTAATATTTACACCAACATCTATGATGATTATAAGGTAGAGATGATGCCATGAGGCAGATCGTCCTCTGAGGCTTCTGGTCAAACCGAAAATTCTGGTGCTTGTTGGTCCTCTGGTTGAGATTTGTCAGCCTCCCAGGAACACACACACACACACACACACACACACACACTCCCACGCCCACACACACACACACCCACACACACACACCCCACACACACACACACACACACACAAACTGTTTCGGTTGTGTCCTCCTCTCTGAGCAGCAGATGATCCTCTCCTCATACACAGATATCACCACCTGTTGGTGTAAAAACAAAAACAGTGATTAGAGCCCAGAGAGCTGCTGAGCTGCTGAGCTGTGGTCAGAGCAGAAGAATGAATCAGGACAGCCCTCCAATAACTGAGCTCCATCAGTCTGAGAGCAGACAAAGTTCTGAGGACTCTTCAGTTCAGGCTGAAGCTGCAGCTTTGTTGGATCTTCATCTGTTTGCTGAGTTTTCACTCTGCTCTGAGTCCAGCAGACCAAAGCCTGTCACATGTTGGACTGTAGTGGTCCAGCTCTAGGGATGGACCATGATGGATTTTGGGGCCACAGTTCCAGTCACAGAAATAATCTGCTCTTCATGATCATATTGATTCTTCTGCTGAACTTCAGCAGGACCATGACTGCTTCATCAGCTTTATTTTTGCCTCTTCTGTCAGATCACAGCGTTCATGTTTGTTTTTAAAGGAAAAGAGAATAAAGGGATATTTTCATCAGTGGATTCACATGTTCAGCTCGTCAGCAGCAGCTGTTTCCTGTTCACAGGTTCAGAGGGGAGTTTGTCCTCCTCAGTGTTTTGGTGCTCGTGGTGTCCGTGTTGTCGGTGCAGACTTTTCTCTTCTCTTCAGTGGACACGGCGCCGACCTGCTGTGTCCCTCGGTGGTTGTGGAGCTAACTCAGTTTGGTGAATCTTATTCTGAATCTAAAACAACTCAAAGGAAAATGGTCTTTTTGGACACCTCTAGTGTTTGAACTTCACAACAATCCCCTTCAAGCTGAGAGCTCAGCTACCGTAATATAAGAAGCAAAGGCTCAGCAGGTCACAGCAGGTGGACTAAAGAGCAACAGTTTCACAGAAACTGAACATTGAAGGTTTTGCTGAACGTCACAGAAATCATCAGGCAGGAAGACGGAGACTCATTTTCCCTCTGAGAGACTCAAAGAAGAGAGCAGCTGAGAAACCAGAGAGATTTATATTCTGGGATTTACGGTAAATTAAACTCTCTACTTACTTCAGAGTCTCCAGTCTACAGTTTGGACTCTTCTGAAGATCTCGCAGCAGCTTCACTCCTGAATCATGAAGATTGTTGTTCCTCAGGTCCAGCTCTCTCAGATGGGAGGGGTTGGACTTCAGAGCTGAGGCTAAAGAAGAACAGCTGATCTCTGACAAACTGCAGCTCCTCAGTCTGAATAAAGAAGAGAGAATGAAGAGAAAAACTATTTAGGATCCAATCAGATGTGTCCACATCACACAGTCTGCTCAGCAGAGCCAATCAGCTGCTGCTCTGACTCCTGTCATAACATCACACATAAGTAGGGATGTCCAATATCTTCATCATCATGTTGGTGTTGGCAGATATGAGCTCAAGAGTTCACCATCAGGATCACAGATCTGAACATTTCTGCCTAAATGTTGGGCCCATATATCAGCCGGACATCTCAGCAGGATGTGAAGGAGCTGAATCATGAAGATGATGAAGTCTGAATCAGAACCATCAGAGCTTCATCACATCAAGACTTTGACTTCTTCATCCTCATCCTTTAAACTCTCCAGTGAGCTCTAAAGACTGAAGTTTGAGCTCTAAACTACAGATAGTTTCATGTGTCCCACTTGAGAAGAATGTGTTTGGATGTTAATTGAAGCTCTTTGTCAGGATGTTCTCAGAGGACCACCCTGCTGTTTCATCACAATGATTTCACTCTGTTCACTTCACACTCATGTCTGTGCGTGGTCCTCACTGCTCTGATGATCATCAACTATAAAGCCCTCATATAAACCACGTCTGTCTCTGTCAGCTTTGTCCTGTTTTATTGACACTTCTTCCAAAATCAGCTGCCCATCAGCCTCTGCTAAAACTTGAAGTATTAGTCTTCCTAAACAGACTAAATCAGGAATTAAATCTGTTTGTGCTCAACACAAAGTCTGACTTTAGCTCTAAAAACATTTGTGTCTAAACTCAAACTGATGACTGTCACGTCTTTGCAGAGGTGCTGTTTCTGACTCTGATTACATCTGTTTCAGTGTCATTTATTTATTTAAGTTTGTATAAAACAAACTTAACACGATCTGCATCCCTTTCAAAATATGAGCCTCCTACTGTTTCAGTGGGCAGACACCATTCATTTCTTAATAATGATTTTATTGTGAATCATCTGCAGGAAGGTGTTGTGGGAAAACTCATGAACTTCCAAGGTTCAGGTTAGAACTTGATATTGACCGAGTGTGTTACGTGCAGCCCTGTTTCTCTCTCTGTCTCTCCCTGGTTCTCCTCCTTCCTCTCCTCTGCTGCACACCTGAGAGCAATCTGCGCTCAGGGAGGGGAGGGCTATTTGGAGGAGCTGAGAGAGGAGCAATAGTTGGGCACACACACAGACCTGAGGAGCAGGAGGTTTCTGTGTACTCCTCCTTTGTTTTTCTGGATTCACAGGTATTTTTATTTCTCCTTTTCCCTTGTTGCTCCTCAGCAGCACTAGGTTGCTGGGTTTTGTTTTTTTAGTTTGGGCTGGAGATTGTCGGTGGTCCTGTTTTCTCAGTTTTGATTATTCCTTGGTTTAGTCAGTTTTTGGTCAGGCACCGTATGGAGAGGTTTTAGGTGCGACGGCCCCTTATGGGTTGGCCTGATCATTTTCTCCTGTTTTGTTCATTTTTGCCGACAACTCCAGCCCCTTTTGTTTCATTTAGTTTGTTCCTCATTTGAATATTTTTACTTCAATAAAAAAAAAAAAAACATCAACTTTCTCCTTTGTGTGGCGTCCTTTTAATATGTTTCTGGTGTTCTTTGGTTAACATTGAGCCAGGTACTTTTCCAGTGGTATAGAGGCCGTAACAGAGTGTTACAAACAAAGGACAAGATGATCAGCACAGTTACACCAAGAAGAAGAACATGGACCCCCCTCCCGTCCAGACTGATTGAGCATGGGGGGTCATCACGGTACATCCAAAAATATGCAGGGGGTCATTCATCATTTCATCAGTCATTTCTCAACAGATTTGGATGGATTTGGATGCAGAACCAGGATTGATTTCAAGGGTTTGTGAACATTGTGAGGCAGTTTTCCACAGTTTGGTAAGAACTCACCCAGCAATGGTTGAAATGCTTTGGGGAGGTTTGAGCTCTAGAGCTCATCTAGTTGATGAATCAGATGTTGTTTGTCTTGTTTCCTGTTTCTAAAACAAATAGACTGTCACAATAAGAGGAACATATCAGTTCTCCTACAGCAGTGATTCCCCAAGCACATTGCAGGGGGTACGTGGAAACATTTAATACATTTATTACCAATTTATAACTACTGAGATAAGCACGTCAATGAAATGGTATGTGCGCACTACAACTTGTTTCCCCGGGGAGGCAATAAACTGTGGCACAACCGAGCCAAAATCCACTTACCTGCAGCTAGGTAACATGGATAAATGGCTGAAACGTCCAGTTGCTCGTGATTCAGGAGAGGGTTCAGAGGAGCCCACCGAGAAACACAAGAAAGATGCCAAAACTAAACCAAGGCAGTACCATGAAAACGAGAGTTACGAATGTAACTACGGTTCTATGAATCCCGAATGACCGCCAGAGGGCGGTGCTGAAAGCACTGAATGACTTATCCCAGCTTAGTCACGAGGAATCCTAGCTACCAACCTCAATGAGAAGCCTCTGAAGACTGAAGGACCACACCAAGTGGATGGGGAGTGGCGACATTCACATTATAGAATCTGGAAAATGTGCCAGGCGATGTCCAAGAGGCAGCAGCACATATTTCCTGCAGGGGGACTCCCTTCAGGGCAGCCCAAGATGTAGACACACTCCTGGTAGAGTGAGAGCGCACACCTGTTGGTAGGGGGCGGTCTGACGCCTGATAACAGTGCCAAATGACATTTAAGATCCAGTGGGACAGGCGCTGCTTGGAGAGAGCAGAGCCCTTGTTTGGGCCTCCATAACAAACAAAAAGCTGATCACACCTACGAATGCCTGCAGTAGCAGCAATATAACATCTCAGAGCCCTCACTGGGCACAAGAGTTCTGGTCTGTTTCCACCCTCACCTAATGGAGGTTCGTATCGTGCAAGCCTTTTAGGCTGATTAAAATGTGAATTTGACAGCACTTTCGGAATAAAAGCAACATTTGGCCACAATGTGACGCCCATACCATCAGGGTGCCACTTCAGGCATGATGGGCTGATCGACAATGCGTGCAGCTCACTGACACGTTTTGCTGAGGTAATGGCCAGCAAGAACGCAGTCTTACGCGATACCCACTGTGGCTCCGCTCTGTCCAGAGGCTCAAAGGGAGGCTGACACAAGCCATCCAACACTAAGTGTAGGTCCCATGCCGGGGCACCGGGAGCTCTAGGGGGGTGAAGTCTCAGAGCCCCCTTAAGAAATAAAGACACCAGATTGTGGCTCCCCACTGTGCCATTGTCGACTCTGACATGTCGGGCTGATATTGCTGCCACATACACCCTCAGAGTGGATGGAGTTCGACCTTCATCCAAGAGTGACTGCAGAAACTCTAGAACCGTGGGAACTGGGCATAGCACTGGGTCCTCCCCGCGGTTGCCGCACCACTTCACAAACAATCTCCACCTATTGTCGTATTGTAGCCAAGTGGATGGCGCCCTGGCATTCAGAATGGTCCGCCTGACAGGTTCCACACAGCTGCTCAGCAGCGGGTCGGACCTTTCGGGAGCCAAACATATAAGCGGAGGCGGTGAGGATTGGGATGCAAAACCTGACCGCTTTGTTGGGATAACAGATCTTTCTTGTTGGGGAGAAACCACGGTTCGCTGCAACTGAGCTTGCGCAGTAGGGGGAACCATGTTCGAGCCGGCCAGAAGGGGGCCACCAGCAACAGCCTGTGGCCCTCCTGAAGGACTCTCTGAAGTGTTGGCCAAATCAGAGGAAGCGGTGGAAAGGCATAAAGGAGACTCTCTGGCCAAGGGTGCGCCAGCGCATCTTGGCCGAGAGGGCTGGTGGTTTCCCTCAGGGAAAACCAAAGGGGACAGTGGGTCGATTCCTCTGAGGCAAAGAGATCGACCCCCACCCTGCCGAAAAGACCCCAAATTGTGTGCACCACCTCTGGGTGGAGGCGCCACTCCCCTGGTGGAGGATTCTGGCGGGAGAGGGAGTCCGCGAGATGGTTCAGAGTCCCTGGCAGATACATGGCCCGCAGACTGGCTAGACAGGGGGCAGCCCACCTGAGAAGGCGCTGAGACACCTCTAGGAGCCGTGCTGACTTGGTGCCTCCCTGGTGGTTGATGTGGAAAACAGTCGAGGTGTTGTCTGACCGTACCAGCACATGCCGTCCCCTGAGGTGTGGTAAAAAATGCTGGAGAGCCAGGTGCACTGCCCGGAGTTCCAGCACATTGATGTGATCGGTGCCGTCTTGCACAGACCACAGTCCCCGAACTGTCCTGTGTTTCCAGACAGCCCCCCACCCTAAGAGGCTGGCATCTGTAGTAACAGTTTCGCGGCGGGCTGGGGCCACATCCAATGGAACGCCTCTTGACAGGAAGGCCTTGTCTCTCCAGGGGGCCAAGGCAAGGAGACACTGCCGTGACACTCTTAGCTTCCGGTGTCGATGCCACTTGGCGTCCAAATGGAAGCTGTTCAGCCACCTCTACAGGGGGTGCAATGACAGCAGACCCAGCGGGACCACAGCCGTCATGGATGTCAGTTTGCCCAAAAGCCGCAGGAAAGTGACATATGGTAATAGTCTGCTCCCCTGGAAGAGTGCGAGGAGACGAAGAACATCGTCCACCCGGTGAGAGGATGGCTGAGCCCTTATGTCTGAGGTGTCCAAGGTCACCCCAATAAAGGTCGTACTTTGGGTGGGGTTCAGACAAGACTTCTGGAAATTGACCCTGAGGCCCAATCGGGCCACATGGACAAGGAGCCTGGTGGTATCCTGGGCCACCTGGGCTTGTGATGGTGCACAAAGTAGCCAGTCCTCTAGATACGGCAACACTTTCATGCCGCCTGACTGTCGGGGTGCAAGAGCTGCTTTCACGCACCGAGAGAAGACCCTCGGGGAGAGGGAGAGCCCGAAAGGGAGAACTCGGAACTGCCAGTGGTGGCCTTTGTAAGCAAAACGAAGTGTTGAGGTGCTATGGGAATGTGGAAGTAGGCATCTGCCGGATCGACAGACGTGAACCATTCCCCCTGGGCGACAGTTCTTAGGACATCTGCCGTAGTCAGCATGTGGAATGGTAATACCTTCAAATATTGATTGAGTCCCCTCAGGTCCAGTATCGGGCGATATCCACCAGTCTTTTTCAGCATGAGGAAATATTTTGAATAGAAGCCTCTTGGGTGTACTAGAGGATCTACAGCCTCGATCGCCTTCTTTGCCAGGAGGGAAGACAGTTCCTGGTCCAGGGCCAAGGCCTTTGCCGGGTCGCTGATGACAGTCACTTTGACCCGGCTGGAGACAGGGGGCCGGCGTCGGAACTGGAGCTTGTACCCATGGGTCAAGGTTGAGACCACCCAGGGGTCCGAAGCAATAGCAGCCCAGTAACTGAGCTGCTGGTGGGAAAAGTAACCGACGACCGGCCCACAGGCCTCAGTCTCTGGCCCTCCAGCCCCTAGGGGCCCCAGAGGGACGGTGGGAAGGACCCGAAGCTCGGGGTTGAGTGGGTGGCAAGCGGGGGGGGGGGGGGGGGGGGCGAAAGTCCCTGGCTGATCTATGTGAGGGTCGCCGGGGACCATAACTCCCCATGGGATGAACATGTGGTGGAGGTCAAGGAACAGCAGAGGGGCCCCTAGGTCTACTCGGGGGTGCCATGCTCCTACTAGGCCTGAAAGCTGCTGCCTGGTTTCACGAGCCCTCACGGTTCTCTCCAGTGCATCCACTGCAGCTGAACCGAAAAGCTCTCCTGATTCCACAGGAACGCTTCGGAGTGTCCTCCTGGATGCCTCTGTCAGGGGGGACTGCACCAGCCACACTTGGCGGCGTGTCTGAACAAGCAATGACATCATGCGCCCAAGCTCTCTTGACATGAGTGCAAAAGCAAGTAAAGCTGCGTCACTAAAGCTCACGGCAGAAGGGTCTACGCTGTTATCCTGCAAAGTAGCAGAGAGCGCGAACATAAGATGGGCCAAGGAGTTTCCAATACGCCCAGCCCGTGCACCAGCATTATAGGTTCTTGTGAGAGGATCATCTGTTACTCGACATTGTGGTCGTGGGCATCTCACAGCTGGCCGGAGAGACTCCTCCGGGGACACAATGAGAGATGCTATGGCTGGCTCCACATCAGGCATCCGCTTCAGGCCGGCTCCAGCTGCATTATGCATGGCCACCAGAGTCCGGCCATCCGCTGAAAGCCGGGAGAGAGCCCCAGTATCTCTCCAGCAAGCATGTAGTTCTCTCAGATAGTCCCCCGAAGGGGGAATAGAGAAAGCAGATGAGGGCCGCCTGCGTCAGAAGAAGGCACTCTCAGGAGCAGAGTGAGTCTGCTATGGCAAATCCAGGTGCAGACGTCTCAAAGCTGTGCGCATGATAGTCTGCATTGAGCTATCCATTGTCTCACTTGACGAGCTCCGAGCCGAGGATGGGGAGCCCTGTTCTGAAATCATGGAGGCCTAGCCAACTTCATCATCTTGGAAGTGAGAGGCTGAAGCCGCCAGAGAAATAACATCATCCTCTGGGGCAAGCACTGGCATAAGCGGGGTGAAGTCTTAATTTATCACGACTGTGAATGGAGTTCACGAGAGAATCAAATTCAAATGTGTTGGACATAAAAGAGCATATTTTATTTTGCAAGAGACAGCAAACAAAGACAACTGGGGAAGAAATGTTCCAGGTTATAGACAGCTTCTTTAAAGAACATGATCTGCGTTGGAAAACTTGCAGCCACATCTGTACCGATGGTGCAGCTGCCATGACAGGAAGCATGAAGGGGCTGTTTGGACAGGTAAAAAAGGTAAATCCCGACATTAAATGGATGCACTGTATTATTCATCGTGAAGCACTGGCTAGTAAGAGACTGAGCCCTGATTTAAGTGCTGTTATGGATGATGCTGTGAAGATGATAAATTTCATCCAATCCCAGCCATTGAACCACAGACTGTTTGAAACTCTTTGTCATGGGAGCGGCACAGAGCATGAACAGCTATTGCTTCACACAGATGTCCGCTGGCTGTCTTGTGGGAAAACACTACTGAGACTTTATGAACTTCGCAGTGAAGTTTTTGTGTTTTTGACGGAGCATCTGCATCCTCTTGCTGTGGTGTTTGAGGATGCCAAGGGGTGGCGCGCCTGGCATATCTCGTTGATGTGTTTACCAAACTTAACCACCTCAACCTATCACTTCAGGGGAAGGAGTCACACATCCTGAAAATGTATGACAAAATTAAAGGATTCACAAAAAGCTCAAACGATGGGAGGTGCAATGTGATGAGGGGACTGGGAGCTGTTTCCCACTACTCAGTGCCCATCTTGCCACCACTGATGTTGCCAGGGGTCCAGTGGTAAAACTGGTGCAAGCACATCCGTCCACACTCAGCACTGATTTCAGCCTGTATTTTCAGGACATTGAAGAAAAATCACAAAGACTGGATTGGGTTAGGAACCCATTTATTGTGAGTGAGATCAGTAACAACCTTCCTGCAAGGCTGCAGGAGTATCTGATGGATTTATCATCTGACAGTGGGCTGAAAATGGCATATGCTCAGAAGACATCCACTGAGTTTTGGTGTGAGGTGGAGAAGGAATATCCTGAACTGGGAAAACGTGCACTGATTGAACTTTTGCCTTTTGGTTCTACTTACATGTGTGAGGTGACCTTCTCATCTTAGACACATATCAAAACCAAGCAGAGGAACAGACTGGATGTGGAGAACAGCCTGGTAAAAGCTGTTTCCACACTGCCCCCAGAACTATCAAAGCTTATGAAAGACAAGCTCAAGTGTCTCATTAAAGCTCAGATGACTGATGAAAAGAAAGTAAAACTGCCATAGTGGGTCTGAAGGTCTGTTCTCACCGAACGCGACAGAGAACTCACAGAAGATGCTGCTGCAGCGCCATCAGCTGCAGTGTTTTGTGGTTGGTAGGTGAGTGAAAAGGATACAGTTGGAATAATGTCAGCTAATACGTCCTATTATATGATATATGATATGATCGCGGGGTGAAACACGAGCAGGCGTGACGTCACTGAGCAACGGTGACGGTGACAAAATGAGCTATGAACAGGCGACAGGACTTGGGTTTGCGACGCAATCTGGGTCGCCAAAGTCCTGTTTGCTGTGAACGCTCCATAAATATTATTTTGTCAAGTGGTTTGTTCCTGTTTTTTATAGTTTAAATGTTTACAGGGGACTTTTTCAAAGGAGCTCCAGGTTTTGAGGTAAATGTTTCAAGAGGTGAATATAACAAAGGCAGGTTGATTATTTTGATTATTTGTTGACTTATTTATATTACTTATTTATTGTAAAGGCAACATATTTATTTTATATTTATTTTGAGTTAAAAAGAAGAAAATGCCGGAAAATTAAATGTTCAAATTACTGAGATAAAATAAAATGATTTTCATTAAATAATTAATGTTGCTACGTTCTACTTTTAAAGAACCATCAACATGTATGAGTGAGGGGGGACTCATGGTATGACAAAAAGGCTCAGGGGGTTCACAAGACAGAAAAGGTTGGAAACCACTGTCCTACAGGACACACTTTGTGTTATTAACAACAGAAGAAAATAATCACACACAGAAGATCTACAACAGAAACAGAGAAACATGAACTTACCTCAGAATCTCCAGTCTACAGTTTGGACTCTGCAGAAAATCACACAGCAGCTTCACTCCTGAATCATGAAGATTGTTGATGCTCAGGTCCAGCTCTCTCAGATGGGAGGGGTTGGACTTCAGAGCTGAGGCTAAAGAAGAACAGCTGATCTCTGACAAACTGCAGCTCCACAGTCTGAATAAAGAAGAGAGAATGAGGAGAAAAACTATTTAGGATCCAATCAGATGTGTCCACATCACACAGTCTGCTCAGCAGAGCCAATCAGCTGCTGCTCTGACTCCTGTCATAACATTACACATAAGTAGGGATGTCCAATATCTTGATCATCATGTTGGTGTTGGCAGATATGAGCTCAAGAGTTCATCATCAGAATCACAGATCTGAACATTTCTGCCTAAATGTTGGGCCCATATATCAGCCGGACATCTCAGCAGGATGTGAAGGAGCTGAATCATGAAGATGATGAAGTCTGAATCAGAACCATCAGAGCTTCATCACATCAAGACTTTGACTTCTTCATCCTCATCCTTTAAACTCTCCAGTGAGCTCTAAAGACTGAAGTTTGAGCTCTAAACTACAGATAGTTTCATGTGTCCCACTTGAGAAGAATGTGTTTGGATGTTATTTGAAGCTCTTTGTCAGGATGTTCTCAGAGGACCACCCTGCTGTTTCATCACAATGATTTCACTCTGTTCACTTCACACTCATGTCTGTGCGTGGTCCTCACTGCTCTGATGATCATCAACTATAAAGCCCTCATATAAACCACTTCTGTCTCTGTCAGCTTTGTCCTGTTTTATTGACACTTCTTCCAAAATCAGCTGCCCATCAGCCTCTGCTAAAACTTGAAGTATTAGTCTTCCTAAACAGACTAAATCAAGAATCAGATCCGTTTGTGCTCAACACAAAGTCTGACTTTAGCTCTAAAAACATCTGTGTCTAAACTCAAACTGATGACTGTCATGTCTTTGCAGAGGTGCTGTTTCTGACTCTGATTACATCTGTTTCAGTGTCATTTATTTATTTAAGTTTGTATAAAACAAACTTAACACGATCTGCATCCCTTTCAAAATATGAGCCTCCTACTGTTTCAGTGTGCAGACACCATTCATTTCTTAATAATGATTTTATTGTGAATCATCTGCAGGAAGGTGTTGTGGGGAAACTCATGAACTTCCAAGGTTCAGGTTAGAACTTGAAATTAAGTGAGTGGATTGTTTTCAAGGGTTTGTTTACATTGTGAGACAGTTTTCGACAGTATAATAAGATCTCATCCAACAATGTTGGAAATGCTTTGGGGAGGTTTGAGCTCTAGAGCTCATCTAGTTGTTGAATCAGATGTTGTTTGTCTTGTTTCCTGTTTCTAAAACAAATAGACTGTCACAATAAGAGGAACACATCAGTTCCCCTACAGGACACACTTGGTCTGATTTACAACAGAAGATGAGTGGAGATATATCAGGAGGAGCTCAAAGAAGGTTAAAATGTCAGCATATCAGATATCAGCAAAAATCCACCATCATGCATCCCTACATATGATCAGTCAAACATCTGGACATGAAGATGCTTCAGTTAATAATCACACACAGAAGATCTACAATAGAAACAGAGAAAACATGAACTTACCTCAGAATCTCCAGTCTACAGTTTGGACTCTGCAGAAAATCACACAGCAGCTTCACTCCTGAATCATGAAGATTGTTGTTGCTCAGGTCCAGCTCTCTCAGATGGGAGGGGTTGGACTTCAGAGCTGAGGCTAAAGAAGAACAGCTGATCTCTGACAACCTGCAGCTCCACAGTCTGAATAAAGAAGAGAGAATGAAGAGAAAAACTATTTAGGATCCAATCAGATGTGTCCACATCACACAGTCTGCTCAGCAGAGCCAATCAGCTGCTGCTCTGACTCCTGGTCAGTCCGTCTGTGATCACAGTGTCTGTAGGTGTGCTGGAGAAAATCTGAACCCAATTCATAAATGATTCCCCAAAGACAAAGTTTGACATCCTGGACAGAAGAAATGAGCAGGTGACTCTATCCCAGCTTCTTCTGTGTCTAATGTGACTCTGGTGGATTTGGTTTGATGGTGTGAAGAAGAGTCCATCATATTGAAAAGTCTGCCTGTGTTATTGGAGGAACGTCGACCTTTGAGGAAGCCGCTCTGATCAGGATGGATGATGGATGAGAAGACTTTTTCACTTCTGTGTTCAAGTGTTTTGGGAGGATTTTTACATCTACATTGAGGAGTGAGATGGGACGGTCCAGACCAGGCAGCCATTTATATACGTAGAGGTAAAAGAGTTAAAGTCTGGAAACCTTTGTTCACTTATTTAAAACAAAATGTTGCATCCAAACCCTGAATATATTGTCTTTGGTCCCTGAACCTCTGCTCTTCAATCCCAGTGTCTGACACCCCTGTGATGATATGGCTAGTTCTGTTATTCTGCATCATGGTCCTGATTTAGACCTCTTGTGTTTCCTTGTTTACTCAAAATCCTGTTTTTTGATCTTACTTAAGTTCCCTGTTTTGTGTCTTTTTTCCCTTGTCTCTCATGTTTCCTGTTTTATTTTGAAATCCCTGTGTTCCTTGTGGTGTTTTCCTGCCCCCCTTCTGTGTCTTCCTGATGATGATTCCCTCCACCTGTGTGATTGTCTCACCTGTGCTTGATGTTTCCCAGTGTATTTATTCTCTGTGTTCCCTGTTCTCATTGTTGGCTCATTGGTCTTCCTTCTCACCATGTCTCCAGTGTTCTCCTGTGTTTTCTCCAGAGTTCTCCAGTGAGTTTGTAGTTTTCACAGACTTTGATTTGAACTTTGTTAGTGATTTGGTTTGGTACTTTGACTTTTCTGATGTGCTACTTTGTTAAGGATTGTTTTGTGTTTGGACTTCTTTTGTTAAGGATTTGTTTTTGGTTTTTTGATCCCTCTTTTAGTTTAAAATAAAGCCTTTTGTTATATTTGTAGTTGGGTCCTTCACTTTGTTTTTTGTTTGTTTTCTTTGGGTTTCGTCCCTTCACCTAATTGTTGTTATTATTATTATTATTATTATTATTATTATTATTATTATTATTATTATTATTGTTATTATTATTGTTATTATTATTATTATAACTACTACTTCTATTATCATTAATATTATTTTTGTAGTTTTTCAATGTGTGCTGCTGTATGTTATATTTACTTTTTGTATCTATGTATGTGTATTTGTGGTTGAGCTCTGCGATCTTCTTGACCTGTGATTTTTGTGACGTTTGTTGTGATACATTTTGGAAAAAGTTTGATAAAAAGATTCAAATATACCTAAGATGATGCTGGTGCATCTATAAGCAGCCTAATTGTCTCTGATGCTGAACGATGGAGGTGGGACTCTGCAGCTTCTATTTCATCAGAGGTTGAGACAAAGATGTTACAGAGCAGTGAGTATTGCAGATATATCTGTTTCTTTGTCCATCATGCTTTTTAAAGTGACACCACAGGACTCAAACAGTGACCTGTTGTTGTGTTAAAGGTTCAGGGGCCTCATGTACAAAGGGTGCGTACGCACAAAAACGTGGCGTACGCTCTTTTTCACAGCAAAAGTTCAGATGTATCAAGAGTGAAATGACCGTGGAAGTGTGCGGTGCCTCACGACAACTTCATGGCTGGCGTACGCACGTTTCTACAGCATTTGTTCCTTTGGCAACACTTAGAGGTGATGCTGGGAAACTGTTATAATAAATAAATGCGAAAACAATTAGTCCTTAGACTGAGCGATGTGCACATCAGAGACAAAACAGTTAACACTGATGAACAATTAACACACCCACGTGTCTGCAGTTACATGAAAGTATATAAAAGCACGCGCAAAGAGGTGCAAAAATACCGTTAAACACAATGGCTGCTTTAGCAGTATGAGAAGACATTGTAAATGGTGCAATACGAAGAGAGCGTGTGTTCAGAGATGGAAAAGATTTACTGGCACATGATGACGACTGGATCATCAGCCGCTTTAGGTTCCCGAGGGCGATCCTCCTGAAACTGTGCGCAGAGCCGCAGCCGGGATTCAACATTAAAGCACAATTTGCAGCAAGAGCCAGTTTTCCTAATGTGATCAGAGCTATGGACTGCACACACACTGCTAAAAAAACGCCATCACATGATGAATTTGTGTCAGCAGGACACATTTTCATTTGATCAATATACAGATCGTATGTGATGCTCAAATGTAGTTAACCAACATTGTGGCGAGGTGGCCTGGTTCAACGCGCAGTTCATACATTCTGAGTAACAGCGTGAGTGGGAACAGACTACAAGCTGACACTGTGCATGATAGGGGCTTCTTGGTCTGTAAATTTATTGGTGTAATTGTCCTAAAATAATCCCTGTGCATGCGCATTGAGCATGTGCACCCCCAATTCTATCCCGTCTTCACAGCATCATTAATAATCAGTGGTTGAAGTTAGTGACTTGCTGTTTTTGGCTGATTAAACTACAGCTGAAGATCTTTTTAACAAGCCCCTGGTTGTCTCTGTGTGTAGTGTAGTCACTTTAATAACCCCGTGTCTTAATCAGCCTTTTCCCTGACGCACTTCTGCACTGATTTGCAACAACAGTGTTTGATTCATGTCAGTAGTGTGTAAAATTAACGAATGGAAACTGTAAGTCAAGTTTACTGTGATATCCTCTTTGATATGCTGGCATGTTAAAATTTTAATTCAGAAGATTTCAAACCAAATAATACCATAAATACAGCATTTACACATGAACCTCTATCCAAGGGGTCGGCAATTAAGTCCTTCTCCTGACCCCCCGCCTGTTACTGCCACACTTTGGGGGGGGGCGTCCTCCGCTTCACATCCACTTTGATGTCGGACCACTTCTTTTTAATATCTGCTTGTGTGCCCTCTGACCCCATGGCACTAACAGCCTCACACACTCTCCCACTAGCTCCTCTTGTGTTTGTTGCTTATGTCAGAGGACAGCGTGCCAAAGAGCACGTTTTTATGCACCTCCATTTCAGTGCACAGTGCCTCAAATGCGCTTTTCATGAAATTCTTTTTTTTAAACCATCTCACTCATTGTTTTTAATTTTCTGATGGTGCAGAGAGGAGAATCTCAGGCTCAGGGCTCATCTAAATATGATTTGTGTATGTAAATGGGGGCGTGGACAGGGAGGGGTCGGGTACTCCAGCATCACCTCTCAATTCCACGCTGATTGGGATGTACAAAGGAAACATGCTTGGATTCATGCGCACGCACAGATTCGTACAGCTGGATATTTTTGGGCGTACAATATTTTCTGGATTTGATCAAACGCCATGTTTTCGTAGGAAATCCACACAAGTCTTTGTACATGAGGCCCTTGATGTTTTCTCACCTGAGAGCTTCCAGTCTGCAGTTTGGACTCTTCAGTCCAGCACACAGTCGGCTCACTCCTGAATCCTGCAGGACGTTGTTACTCAGGTCCAGGACTCTCAGACCAGAGGACTGTGAGCTGAGGACTGAGGACAGAGCTTCACAGCTTCTCTCTGACAGTTTACATCCTCTCAGCCTGAGAAAGAAATCAGACAGCAGACAGATGATGATCATTCTAATAAAAACACAGAAACCTGATGTAACCTGTGCAGGTAGGTGCACCTACAGAGCTTTGCTGGAGGCTTTGACCACTGGCAACAGCCTCAGAAGAGCCTCCTCTGAAGCAGAGTATTTCTGCAGGTCAAACTCGTCCAGGTCCTCCTCTGATGACAGTAAGATGAAGACCAGAGCAGACCACTGAGCAGGAGACAGTCTATCTGTGGAGAGATGTCCTGATCTCAGGGCCTGTTGGATCTCCTCCACCAGAGAACGATCATTCAGTTCATTCAGACAGTGGAACAGATTGATGCTCTTCTCTGCAGACACGTCCTCACTGATCTTTGACTTAATGTACTCAACTGTTCCCTGATTGGTCTGTGAGCTACTTCCTGTTTGTGCCATCAGACCTTGTAGAAGGTTTTGATTGGTCTGCAGAGAAAGACCCAGGAGGAAGCGCAGGAACAGGTCCAGGTGTCCGTTTGGACTCTGTAAGGCCTGGTCCACAGCTCTCTGGTGGAGGTGTTTCAGATCAGATTTGACATTAAAGATTTTAAGGATCTTGGATGTTTTCTGTTCTTCTGCCATCAGATTGACTCCAGAGTTGATGAAGGTCAGATGGACATGAAGAGCAGCCAGGAACTCCTGAACGCTCAGATGGATGAAGCAGAACACCTTGTCCTGGTGCAGTCCCCTCTCCTCTTTAAAGATCTGTGTGAACACTCCAGAGTACACTGAGGCTGCTCTGATGTCCATGCCACACTCTGTCAGGTCTGGTTCATAGAAGATCAGGTTTCCTCTCTGCAGCTGCTCAAAAGCCAGTTTACCCAGAGACCGGATCATCTCCCTGCTCTCTGGACTCCAGTGAGGATCAGTCTCTGCTCCTCCATCATACTTGATGCTCTTCAGTTTGGACTGAACCACCAGGAAGTGGATGTACATCTCAGTCAGGGTCTTGGGCAGCTCTCCGTCCTCTCTGGTCTTCTGCACGTGGTCCAGGACTGTGGCAGTGATCCAGCAGAAGACCGGGATGTGGCACATGATGTGAAGGCTTCTGGACTTCTTGATGTGGGAGATGATTCTTTTGGCCTGCTCCTCATCTCTGAACCGTTTCTTGAAGTACTCCTCCTTCTGCGGGTCAGTGAACCCTCTGACCTCTGTCACCAGGTCAACACATCCAGGAGGGATCTGATTGGCTGCTGCAGGGCGTGTGGTTATCCAGAGGTGAGCAGATGGGAGCAGGTTCCCCCTGATGAGGTTGGTCAGCAGCACATTCACTGAGGTGGACTCTGCGACATCAGTCAGGATTCTTGTTTGGTGGAAGTCCAGAGGAGGCCGACACTCATCCAGACCATCAAAGATGAACAAGACCTGGAACTCCTCAAACCTGCAGATTCCTGCTTCTTTGGTTTCTCTGAAGAAGTGATGAACAAGCTCCACCAAACTGAACTTCTGCTCCTTCAGCAGATTCAGCTCTCTGAAGGTGAACGGAAACATGAACTGAATGTCCTGGTGGACTTTGTCTTCAGCCCAGTCCAGGGTGAACTTCTGAGTGAGGACTGTTTTACCAATGCCAGCCACGCCCTTCGTCATCACTGTTCTGATTGGTCCATCTTCTCCAGGTGGTCTTTTAAAGATGTCTTCTCCTCTGATGGTCTTCTCTGGTCTGTGTGGTCTCCTGGATGTGGTCTCGATCTGTCGGACCTCATGTTCCTCATTGACCCCTCCAGCCTCTCCCTCTGTGATGTAGAGCTCTGTGTAGATCTGGTTCAGCAGGGTCTGGGTTCCTGCTTTAGCAATCCCCTCAAACACGGTCTGGAACTTCTGCTTCAGGTTGGACTTGAGTTTGCGTCGGCACACTGAGGCTTCAGATCCTGAAGGAAGACCAACAAATGACATTAAAGTCTGGATCCTGGACAAAGTCCTGCTTTCACAGAGGGGCTGCTCACATCTTCTCATTTTACCAAAAGTATATTTTTATTCAAACATTGTGGTTATGAATATCATATTAGAGGAGATCTCATAAATCAGGGGTCGGTGACCTTTGTGCCGTGAAGATCCATTTTTAAATGTTCCTGTTGCCCAGTGAACCACCTCACCATCCAGGTCAATCAAGTTTAATCAGAAACTACAACAACGTTTAAATCTCTCACAGACCTGGTCCATCATTATATCCACAGAGACAACACGCTCAGAATCAGAATTCAATCATATTCATCTCCTACTATCAGACTTTATGATGATCAGAGGACTAAACAACAAGGCTGCATGTCTATGGAAACATCCACATCCACCATAACAGCCCAACTACACCCTCCTGTTATCAAGATTTGACTGAGCAACTCAAATAAGGAGTTCTATCCAAATATCAGGAAGAGCATCAAGTTTAACAACAACAGTGGAGCTCCATACAACATCTCCTCCATCCTGATGAAACATCCTCCCCAGAGTTCAGTCTGATCTTATCCATCCAGGGGCGCCAAGAAGGGGAAAATAAGGAGAAGGATTCTAGGGGCCCATGATTGACAGCCGCAGAGAGAGGCCCCAAATACAATTATAATACTGACAAAAAATTATCGCACTGCGTAATAAAATTACAATTACATATATATTTTATATACAATGTATTGGTGAAACTAAGTTAATTTGTTTTGCAAAACATTTGTCATTTATTTTATTTTATTTTTATTGTTTGCTTGTTGCATCTTTTTCTATAAAAGATAATGTTCAAATTATAATAAATCATAATAGGCCATTTTGTTTTGATGGTGTTTTCTCCATGGATTATATGTCAAGGCTTGTAAAAATAAACTAACAAATAAACAAGGTGAAGGAGCCAAGAGCAGATTAAACACAAAAAAGCTTTAATTAAAACTCACAAAAAGGGATCCAAAGTCCAAAACCTACTTCGTAACAAAAGGTCCAAAATACAAAAACAAAATCTTTTACAAAGTAACAAATTAAACAATTAAAAAACACTGAAGGTAAAACTCAAAATGGTAATCCAAATTTCTCTACAAAAATGTTCAACAAAAAACATAAACTACCTCCAAAACAGGAGGAACACTGGAGGATCACTGGAGGAAACACTGAGGAAAGCTGCACATGGAGTGAGACTGGGAAGACCAATGACCCAACAAAGACAAAGGGGAACACAGAGACTAAGGCTGAATCCCAATTGTACCCCTTAGCCCTTCCCCTTCGTCTACCCCTTCCCCTTGGCCCTCTGTTTTGAGGACCAAGGGGAAGGCGTGAAAACACACTCCTGAAAAGCGAGATGCCATTCTGTCATTTTCTCCTACCCATTGAAATATGCCACTTTGTGGTTCTGCACATGTGCCTTACGGCATCACTCTCTTGGTTAGGTTTAGGATAAGCGTTGGGCCGAGGGTAGAAAAATCTGACAAGTTAGTGTAACAGAGTTAAAATGAACCTCTTTTGAATTTCTATAAAATTGATGTGTCTGTCATTTTTATGTTACTTTGTTGCCCCCTGGTGGTTTGAAAGCGTAACTGTAGGGCTCCTAGCTGGTCACCGTACATACTTCAGCAAAGGAGTCTCTCCTGAGCTGAAGGTGAGCGAGTGTATTTTGTGCTGTGATGCTAGCGTTCAAGACATTGTGAGAAGGATCATTATTTTTATTTTAGGAGTTCCAGTTTCTTTTATGCCGAGCTAATGCTAGTTAGCTTATAAGTTAGCTGCTCCCACATGGTGGTGATGCTCACGTTAATGCTTTTATGTGCGTGTGTTTGTGTTATGCAGAACGGAGCCCATGTGGTTGAATATTGAAAGCTGAGTGTGTGCTTTTTGATTATACACCAGGTAGGCATGGTTAAGCAGTTTTACATTAAAAATGAACAATAAATTCATTTAATGCATTTCATTAAAGGTTATTTGTTAAAAAAAAATTGATATGTTTATATGCAGATAAAATGGAAAATGCTCTTATTTTGGTACTTAAAAACAATGTAAAACTCCACTATACGATCACTAAAATTGTATTGGATATGTTTTCATGATATGTAAAAGTACATACTTCAGCAAAGGAATCTCTCCTGAGCTGAAGAACGGAGCCCATGCAGTTGAATATTGAAAGCTGAGTGTGTGCTTTTTGATTATACACCAGATACCAAAACAGGGCTGCCAACTTTTCAAAAAACCTTGGAGTGAGATTTGGTGGAGTCAACCAAAATTTTGCTGCATACATGGCAGGACAACATTCGACACAGAATGTCTCATTTTGTGTAGGTTGAATCAAACTATATAGCACTCAGAAGTAACAAGGTGCAAGTGCAATTAACTCAGGTACATGTAAAAAATACAATAAAAATAAATGCCATATTTTTTGCTGTGTTGTCTGATATTCCCTCATATCCTACATAGTGATATTAAACAATAACTGTATTTATGTCACTGTTTTTTATAAGCCTGTATCCTACCTGTCTACAGGTCTGTTTATGCACAACCAATAATTCTAAGACCAGTATTTTGTTCACCAAAAACACCGGTCTAATCACCACTACAGCAGCTTTACGAGAACTAAAAGCTCAATACAAGTTCTAAAACTAGAAGAAATACTTTAATGAATAACCAAACTAAATCAAACTGTACTTCAATTATGTTTTTTTTTTTATCAAACTGTCAACAAGCAGCAACAAAACAAAACCTGAATATGTCACAAAACTTAAAAATGCACAAACCTTAGGCCTATGCAATTAAATTATGAAGTACAACTGAATATGCATAATTAGCCTAGATTTAGTTTTCCTTTAGTAAATGAAAAATGTTTTGGCATCAATGTGTTGGCTACAAGTCCACAACACGATGAACTATCCAGTATAAAAGCATCTGACTTGAAAATTAATGTAAACCGAGGTGATTTTCATTGGAGGACAATAAGGAGTGGAATTAACAGTCAAGATGTCATTAGAAACTGGATCTGTTCAAAGTGAACATCTGAGTCAAAGTTATCAATACTTTATTTTTAAATTAATAAATCTATAATAGAAAATCAAACTAAAAGTAATAATAGCCTACATAAATCATTTTATCAATCTAGGCAGGAATATTTCACTAGAGAAATCTAAAACAGTATAATATTGGTGTCATAAATGAGAGGATGAGGATGTCAGACCCTCTGACCGTCACAGCCAGGCAGAGGAGATGCTGCTTGCAGCATCAGTGAAAAACTCCGGACCCACTTATGGGCCTCCACCCACAGGTTGAGAACCACTGTACTAGTAGACTGTATTTGAAGCTTGATCCTTGACAGGTTGTACTTATATCACAGGGAATAAGTGATGGAGGATACCTTAGGATGAACTTATTTAGAAAACAGTGAGTGAGTGAAAACAAGAGCTGGACTGATGAAGCATGTTGAGTTTTGATTCACCAAAAGGCTGACTAGTCATTTTTTAAGTCTTTGTGTTCACTTAGACCGTGCACACGAACTAAGACACAGTTTGAATCATAAAAACACACAGAGTGACCATGGTGATCCTTCACTGTCCCTGCGATGAGCGTCTATCTATGTCTTTACGCTCACAGGCACATGGAGGAGTGCACAAAAGACGCTGAGTGATAGTGAAAGTTAAAGTCACACAACCGTGATATACCTATCTTTGCGCATTTTGTAGCGGTTATACGGTATTGTGGGGCGTTTCGCATATACCTGCATATCACTACCCCTGCGTCCCCCCTGGGATTTGTGCCTATACTTAAGTGTGAGAAATCGGAGGTGTGGCGTGAGAGCGTGTGGAGCCAATCCAATGCGTGAGAGTTGGCAGCCCTGCCAAAATAAAAGGGAATGAGATCCTGAGAGCAACTCCTGTTTTTGTGGCATTCTTCATGCACCCTAAGACATCGAGACAGACGCACACCCTCCACAGTCCAGCAAGGAAATTCAACCCTATTACAGTAGCAAAATCTGTCAGAACAATGCCACTTGATTCCCGCTACGTCATCACTCAGAGCCGCTCACTGGCTGTGCTGTAGGCAGATGCGACAATAGCCGTAGCTACAGCTAGGTGATTATAAGGAGAAATTTTAAAATACCACCAACAATTCAAAACATGATTAATATTTACTTGATGATTTAATAATTACTTATAATTATGCACTTCCTTCGGTCTCCGCTCTGCCTTCTTGTCAGCGGGCACAGTGTGTTATGGGAAATTCTCATACCCCTTCCTGTCAAGTGAGGTCCCGTTCTGTCTTTGTTTCAAGGGCTGTGTAGCCCTTCGTCTTAACCCTTGTCATTGGCCCTATGGAGAATTGGCACAGTCCTTCACTAGACGTGAACGGGCAAAACCAAGGGGTAAGGGGTAAGACAAGGGCCAAGGGGTAGAACTGGGACCGACCCTAAATACACTGGGGAAACATCAAGCACAGGTGAGAACCACACAGGTGGAGGGACTCACAATCATAGGCACACAGTAGAGAGGGCAGGAAAACACCATGAGGAACAAAAGGATTTCAAAATAAAACAGGACACACGAGACAAGGGGAACAAGAGGTCTAAACAGGGAAAAACATACGAACTAAAACAGAAAAAGCCATATCATAACATTATAATTGCATTTCATTTTAATGGAAGAGATTATTTTGTATTTAGGTTTTGTATTTTCAGGTAATTTATTCTTAAGAGAATTTTATGTTTGAGTATTTAAAGGAAGACATGGGCTTTTGGAAAATAGAGTGTCAGTCTTGCAGCAAATAATTTAATCTAAATGAATTTCATTGTATTTTCACTGCTTCCCCTATCAAGTAACTGTCATACTGTTCTTTTCACAAATATGGGAACGATAGTCAAAAATGTCGTTAAAATGCAGTTTTATGTAAAACAGTATCAAAATTTTCCACCGTCCTCACAGCCTTCAGCTATGGGAGGCACAGTAAGATTTCTTTTCATGGGGCCCAAAATCCCTGGCATTACCCCTGTCCACCAGCACTAAATCAGAGTTTAGTGAGAAGAGAAAAATCAGTCCTGAAGAACTTCATGGTCTTTGTAAAATCATCCATGTCTCTGTCTTAATCCAGATTCTGAAACAGTAATCCTGAAACCTTTTCTTAGTCTCAGTCCTCTGCACAGTTACACATTCACCGTTTCATCATGATCCCTCATCAACAAAGTGCTGAGGTCAGCAAATACAAAAATAATATCATGTTAGAACTAAAGAAATCATTAAACAGAGTTTAAACAGAAGAGTGAGAGCACATGAGAATGCCTCCATCCTCAGACTGAATGATGATCATGTGAGGAGACAGTTTGGTCAGTGTTTGATCAGCTCAGAGGAGCTGCACTCTTCATGTGTGAGAGGATCTGCTCACAGAGATGTTGGTCCACAGACTCAGTAAAGCCCGTTCATGTTTGGAGCTTCAGAGCCCTGATCTTCAGGAAAACTGTCCTGCAGGTAAAGCAGCAGCTCCTGTCATGATGCTCTGCTGTGGTTTCACTGACTCTGTGAACTTTGACCCCCACTGTGTTGAACTTTTGGCCAGTGGGGCTGTGGTCTTCCAGGACACCAGCTCCAGTCGCTAAGCAATCGCTACGAGCATCTGCTGACCTCAGGCAGAGTGCGGCTCAACCAGATGCATTCAGGGCAGCTGGGAAAAATGAGTTGATGACTGTGACTGGCTGCTAATGGGAGGGTTTTTAAGAAAAGGAAAATTCTTACTCGTTAACAAGTCAGCGTTTAGGTCCAGGGACACGAGGCCTTGGTGCTCTGGGCTGCAGACCCCCCCCATCATAGTTGACCTTCAGAATAAAGCTCTTACCTCTCCTTATACGCTCAGCCAGCTCGTCCTGATTCATCCTCCTCAGGAAGCCCACTGAGATCTTCACAAATGCCTCTCTGCAGCTCCTCTGCTCCTCATCCTCGCTCTGAGCCTCTAAGCATCCTGGGTAATCTGGACCTAACCCTCTCTTGATTCTCTTCAGCTGGTCCTTCACAAAGGTGATGATGTTCTCCTCCAGCAGCTGGAGAACAGAAGACAGTGGAGATTCAAAGAGAAAGAGAAGAACATCTGGATCATGGTGGAGCAGCAGACTTGTAGATCATGGACTTCACTGTTAAAGTGTGATGTTCTCACCAGAAATATGGAGTCCAGCTCTGATTCAGACTGTTTGGAGACACTGGAGGGTCCAGATGTTTCCATCTGATCTCTGTAGATCAGAACAGGCCGCATTAAAGAGATCAATGACTCAGCATTAATTATCATCAGGATGACTCAGCATGAATTATCATCAGGATGACTCAGCATTAATTATCATCAGGATGACTGATGTGATGTGGCTCATCTTCTGGCTGCTAAACCAAAGTCCTGGTTCTTCTGGCCTTCAGATACTGACTCACACTGAGGAGGGTCTCTGCTGAACACGTGGTCTCACCTCTCAAAGGTCAGCAGGTCAGAGCCCACATGTTAACAGACATGTTTACATTTCTGAGCTCCTGATTGGAGGGAGACTGTGAGGCCTCACTCTTTCTTAGATAAAGGGACAGATGATGGTTCATCTCAGCGTGATGGAGCACAGACACGTGGAGGAGAAGAACCATCAGAGTGCTCCACCTTCAGCACACTTGTAACACTCAACTTATTTTTAAGTTAGCGTTAAAACACAGAAGGGGCTCTTTTAAGGAAAATAGAAAACCCTTTCTTTTTTCTAATAAGAAAAAAAAATATATTTATCAAGGCAAAACAACTACAGTCAGTAAAAAAAATGAATGAAACTCTTCCAGGGTGTATTAAATCCAAAGCATCACACCTTTAATTAATCCCTCCCCCAGCACTGGTGCGCACGACATGTCTAATTTACATAAAAAGTAGGTCAAATCAAAATCAGATAGACAATCTCAGTTTTTTATACTACCAAAATAAATTTGCAGTCCCAACCTAATGAAAAATGCAATACGGTCCACTTTGAAACATTTTCCGGTGCCTTTTAATTATTTCTCAGTCTGTGACGCGCGCACACGGAAGAGTCCATAATCCACTGGAATCCGGGCCAAAAAAGAGCGTCAATCTTCCAGGCAAAAGAGGAAAAAAAACCCAAAGGAACATGCGATCGATCGCTATAGGCGTACTTCTGGTATACCAGGTATCAGTACAAAAAAAACGATCTCACCCGAGTCCCGCGTACTCCAACAGGGAAAGCAATCCGTTTGGTTTGCCCCCAGGCGCACGCTCCATAGTCCGGGCAGAGAAGAAACTGTCAGGATACCGGGTCAGGTAAAATTCTAGACGTAACTGCTGTGTTTTTTTTCCTTGGTTTAACGATCTTTTGTTGTATACGGCTTGTTACTTTTATTGTTTTTACACTCAGGTCCTATTTCTCCAGGTCCACCTGCTCTAATGTCTGTTTTCCCGGTTCTCTCTTCTCCACCTCTTCCTTCCTGACACTTCCTCCTCTTATAAGACAGTCTGAGGGGAAAGGGAGCTGACATGACCTCAGCAGGTCCAGAAGACAAACATCTTCATCACCTCTTAGTGTCCAAAACATGGAGGTCAAAGGTCATTTTTTTGAATTCTCACCTGTACTCAGCAGATCTTTTCTTCCTAAAGTTCATGGGACGACCTTTAGAGTTGTCACTCTTCATGGACACACCGCTGGGCTCAGGAGGGTCTGACCTCTTCATCCTGATACAAACAAACATCATCTTCATCTTCGTCAACTCTGAGTAATTAATACATGGAGGTCAAAGTTCATTTTTCCCTGAAGAAATTAACCCTGTATTTAAGAAATTTTACCAAGACCTATACACATCGTACCATAACCCAAACATCAATGATATTCATAACTTCCTAAACAACCTAAATTTACCACACCTATCAGAAGAACAAACCAACTACCTCAACCAGCCTCTACTCCCAGAAGAATTCTACAGAGCACTCAATAACATACCAAATCATAAGGCACCCGGTCCAGATCGCTCCCCTGCTGAGTTCTACAAACATTTCTGGTCTACCATCTCCCCTCTGTTTTTAAGAATGGTCAGCAAATTCTCATCCAGCTACAGTATACCTCCTGACATGAACACTGATAACACTTCTCTTCAAACCAGATAAAGATCCCACTTCTCCATCGAGCTGCCGCCCTCTGTCTCTTATCAATACAGATGTAAAAATCATCAGTAAAGTCCGAGCTGCCAGAATAGAAAATGTGATTCCATCTCTCATACACCCCGATCAGACAGGCTTCATCCAAGGTCAAAAGTCATCATACGGTACTCAAAAATTATTAACCTCATGCAGATCTCCGCCTCCAAAAAATCTGACATCATAATTTTATCATTAGACGCAGAAAAAGCATTTGATGGTGTTAACTGGTCATTTTTATTCACCACACTATAGAAATTATGGTTTGGAGAGTCAAATTCATTCATTATTAAATGAATTTGGGCACTTTACACGCCATGACCATATGGCTGCCACAAACGATTATTTTAATTATCGACTAGTCACTGATTATTTTTTTGCGATTAGTCGACTAATCGAATCATGCATGAATTGCAGCATATCCCACCAGCATGCAGCTGCTCTTGTAATATCTAAATTTTGTAGGTGTATTGAAATTTGCTTTCTCACAGAGATGTAGCCTGGTTTATTCTAGTTGGTATACTCTGAATCTAAAAAGATCAAATGCCTTCATTTGTTTAATGAAAAAATGTGCAGTTTGGACCTTGTATGGATGAAAATATATTTTTTCAGCAAAGAGACAGGACAAAAAAAGGGTTATAAACATTACAAGAGCCCTGGGAGATCATACATCCATAAATCTTAATCACTTTGTTTCTGATCATAACATTTATATGTTGGATGTTTTCTAGATATCTCAAGTCAAAAGTTTACCAAAGAAAACACAAATTTTTTATAGTAAGATAACAGGATATGTCGAGATCCTGAGGGAATAACTAATATTTACTTGTTACAACACAACAGAGTAAAATAAAACATATATGTTTGTCTGCTTAGGGCCTCCTTACATTGAAGACAATTTTGCCACATTTTTATCTGATTTATACATCGTCTACTAAAAACAGCTCTGACACCCACATTTGGGCCTCAACTCACAGGTTGAGAACTACTGCACTAGTAGATTGTATTTGAAGCTTGATCCTTCAAAGATTTTTTCTTAGAACATGGAGAATAAGTGATCCAGGATACCTCAGGATGGATTTATCATTTAGAAAACAGTGAGTGAGTGAAAACAGCAGCTCAGAACTACTTAAACCGGGCACATGAGCTATCAAGACACCGTTTGAATAATAAAATGATGATCCCTCACTGTCCCTGCACTGTGCATCTATTCACTCACCGGCACACGGAGGAGCACACACAAAGACGCTGAGCGATTCAGGAGGTATTTAGATCAAATGTTCACATGTACATCGGCTTCACCGAAAAAGGACATAACTGACAGACAACATGGGTCATAGCCACACTTTAAATGAAAAATATCCGGCCTGTAGTCCACAGAGCGGATGGTGGCTGCATCGCTTTAGACATGACGAGAATGAAGATGTCTTATTCTTCACCTTTTCCTTCCTTTCTCTGCTCTGTGTGAAAGCATTGCTTAAATCAGAGAACGTTTCATTCATGTTATGCGCTGTTTAATTGAAGATAGTGTTTGTTTTGCTGAATGTTTTACGTGAATGATCAGACTTTGTGCGGGAGGGAGTAGATGGCTTGTGCAGCGAGCAGCCTAACTGGTCGGACGTCGAGTCGTGCTTGAATTTAATTCACACTGTTCAACATCGAAAACTTTTTGGTCCAAGGTCGTATGTTAAAAAAAGTGCCCGCTTCGTAACACAGAAAAGCCGAATTATGAATGGGAAAGTTAAAGTCGCACAACCATGCTATACATGTTTTTGCACATTTTGTAGTGGTTATATGGTAATTCTGGACATTTTCTAGAGGGCATTCGGCATGTACCCACATATCAAGTAGACGACACCACTGCTTTCTCAACTTCTAGAATTTTGATTCGAGGGGGCAAAACATTATCTTGAGGGCTCTTGCTCCTGCGTGAAGCCGGCCTCGTGGCTGACCCTGATTACCACGACTGCACATGTGCGTCAAGGACAGAAAGGTAGACAAGACAGCGGAAGGTACAGCGGCAGTTTTAAGAGAAAAACAAAGCTTTCAATACAACAACAGCAACAAATGACGTGGATTATTAAATTAGTTACTGACGATTTTGGTCGTCAACGTCGTCATGACTAGTTGATTAATCTTGGCAGCCCTACATGGCCACAGTCATCACTAATGGGTTCACATCACATAGTTTCACTCTTAACAATGGCACCAGGCAAGGATGTCTGCTCTCTCCTTCATCCTTCGCCATATTCATTGAACCCCTGGCAGCTGCCATACGTCAGAACTAGGGCCCAATTGATTTATCAGCCAGCCGATTAAATCGGCCAATTTTAGCCCTTTTCAAAGGATTCAACATCAGCCAGAGTTTTGCCAATATAACGCCGATATATGCTTAATTTCTCATAAAACAGTAAACACTGTTCAGTGTCCAAGCTGCGCAGAATGATGAGGTTGCAAAAGATGGCGGCGCGTTGTTTAAGCGGCTCTGAGCTCTGCTGTGTGTATGGATCGATCAATCAATCAATCAATCAATCTTTATTTGCATAGCGCCAATTCATAACAAGTGTTATCTCAAGACACTTTACAATAGAGCACAAAGCTCTTCATATTTTGGATACACATATATGCATAGATACATATATACATATATAAAATATACATATACATATATATACAAATATATACATCCAACACCCAACATGAATCCATATAGCCAATCATGAATCCCTCCATCATGGCGGCAAGAAAAAACCTTCTGTTAAGCAGCAGGAAATCTTGAATGTGGACCCCAGTCTCATGATGAACAGCAAATCCACACCATGCTGTGTTGGGTGTGTGGGCAAAGGGAGGGAGGTAAGTGGAGACAAGTGGACTAAAGTAAGAACTAAAGTTAGTGACAGATCAATGGACCAATCATAGACCTGTCGCCGTCAAATTTGTTTCTGCTGGAAACGAATTTATTAGAGGATGGTCCTCATGTCTGTGTGGTTGTGGTGATAATTTTATAGAAGTATAATCAATAAAAGTCTTACTGAAAATAAGAATTTATGGTAGCGACGAACTCATGGGTGCCCAGACCACAAGTGCATCCCTACCATATTTGTCTCCGTTAAGTATAAATGTATTAATGGTAGACCTCTTGAGATGTGACACCTCATTTTCAAGAGGGATCTCATGTCCATGTGGAGCTAGAGATAGTTACTATAGATGTATCAACCATGGATAGAAAGATAATGTTAATATCAACATTAACAGCTATAATGATTATGAACTGGAGTGAGATGGCCAAATATGTGTTATGTCTGTAATTGTAGTTATTGAGGCTTCGTGACTCCACAGCAGCAGGCAGTCTCCACCAAGGATCCCAGACCACCTAAAAGACCAGAGCCAGAGACGAGTACAGGAGCAAACAGAAAGGGACAGAGGCAGATATGGAGAGAGAGTGTGAGAGAGAGAGAGGGATAGAGCCCAATGTGCCAGATCCCCCCGGCAGTCTAAGCCTATTGCATCTTAACTATGTGTCTAAACTATGGACTATGAGCTGGTCCCTAACTGAAAGCTTTATCACAGAGGAATGTTTTAAGTCTAACCTTAAAGGTAGAGAGGGTGTCTGCCTCCTGAACCGTGGTCGGTAAATGGTTCCAGAGAAGAGGAGCCTGATAACTGAAGGCTCTACCTCCCAGACTACTTCTAGAGACTGATGGAACCACGAGCAGGCCAGCATTTTGGGAGCGTAATGTTCTAGAGGGGTTGTACGGCACTACAAGCTCTTTGAGGTAAACTGGTGCCTGTCCACTGAGAGCTTTATAGGTGAGAAGAAGAATCTTGAATTCTATTCTATATTTAATGGGAAGCCAATGCAAAGAGGCTAATACAGGAGTAATGTGGTCTCTTCTCCTAGTTCTAGTCAGTACACGTGCTGCAGTATTTTGAACCAGCTGAAGTGTCTTAAGCGACTTACTGGGACAGCCTGAAAGAAGAGTGTTCTGGCTGTTGTTGCTCTCAAAAAACAAGACGTCAAAAAAGTCTGATTCGTCTTTGAGGAGGAGGTTTATGACTCACTAAATAATAAGCGCACGCGGAGATCTATTTCCATTCAGAAGGTTGGAGTTTTATTTACATAAAAAACAAACAAAGTATTCTCCGTGGTTGACTTTCCAAACAAAATATATCTATTGGTTTTTAGTGGTTGAAAAACTGTCTCACTCCTCACACCTTCCACACAAAAGGCAAAAACTCCAAAGCAGCTGAACGCTCTCCCCTAATCATAGGAGTGGGATGTCTCAACAAGGAGGAGGCAGGTGAGCGGTTAATAATAATTAGAATTAGCAATATAATTTAAATAATATTAATTTTCCTCATCATCTAAATAATAATTTGATACATCCTCAAATAATAGAAATAGGCTCCAACATTCCGGCCCCTAATTGTTAGCCTTAGCGAAACAATTACACAAACAAAATTCAAAAGGAGCCAAACAAATAATAACAATATGTAAACTCAAATTATTCTTAATGTTCAAAGTCCATTCACTTGATGACCATCTTTCTTTTCACAGTCCATGACTATGTTAACAGTCTGTGGTGGAAGTAGAGAATTGCATCCCCATTTTCAGTTCATCATGCTGCCTCCATTAGGAGACAGAGCTTATCTATTGGTCGTTGAACCACATTGTTTTTGGTTTTAACCAAAACACTTCTCACAAAGCCTTTGGCATCAGGAAATGTCTTCACCACACGTCCCATAATCCATGAGTTTCCTGGTGCTGTGTCGTCAACAATGATGACCAGATCTCCAAGGCTCAAATTCCTTTTTATGTTGTGCCATTTCTTTCTTTCTTGCAGCAGTGGAAGATACTCTTTTGGCCATCGCTTCCAAAAGAGATCAGCGAGATATTGGGCTTGTCTCCATCTCTTTCTGGAATATTCATCCTTTATCTCAAATAGTCCTGGTGGCATGATTGTCTTTGCCTTCAGCTGGAGCAGATGGTTTGGGGTTAATGGCTCTAAATCATTGGGGTCATTTGACACTGTGGGTATAGGTCTGTCATTTAGGATGGCTTCGACTTCACATAGTGCAGTTGACAGGGTTTCATCGTCCAGTGTTTGTTCTTTTCAAACAGATGTGAGAATCTTTTTGACTAACCTGATTAATCTTTCCCAGACTCCGCCATGGTGGGGTCTAAAAGGTGGGTTAAAGATCCATTTCACTCCTTCAGTTAAAAATGTGTTTTAAATTTTGTGATGATCCAGCTCTTTCAATGCTTCCTTTAGTTCTTTCTGAGCTCCAATAAAGTTGGTTCCACAGTCTGTTCTGATACTTAGAACTGGTCCTCTTCTGCATACAAATCTGCGTATTGCATTTATGCATGAGTCTGTAGTTAGGAAGTTTGCCATTTCCAGGTGGACAGCTCGACTCACCATGCAGGTGAAGATGACACCCCAGCGTTTCACCATGGCTCGACCTCTCTTCACTTCGATGGGACCAAAGTAGTCAATACCAACATGACTAAAGGGTGGCAGATCTGGATACAAACGCTCCTCAGGAAGATCCGCCATTTTTTGTTCTCCAGGTTTTGCCTGCATGCGTCTGCAAAAAACACAGCTTCTGATAATTTTTCTGGCTGAGGAGTTTGCATGAGGGAGCCAATACCTTTGATGTAACTTGGAAAGCATGTGACTCCTTCCTGAATGTCCAACTTGGTGATGGATATGCTGCAGAATTAGATGGGATATGTGAGAACCTTTAGGAAGAATGATTGGATTCTTCTGGTGCACTGGCATGGCACTTTTGTTTACTCTGCCTCCTACTCTCAGGATGCCATGATCAATGATTGGATCCAGCTTGTTAAGAGTGCTTTTTACACTGAGCTTTTTGCAGTTTGCCAGACTTGTAAACTCACTGTTATAATAGCGCCTTTGCTCAAAACAAATGAGAGCGTTTTCTGCTTCTTGCATATCCTCTGCTGATACATTTTGTAGCCCAAGATCGCTTTTGAGTTTTCTCATCTTCTCTGTGGACACATGCATCTGATTCTTTCGCTGCTGACTTAGAAGTTGGAGCAATTTTTTTCACCTTTAATATCCAGGCAACAGCTCTCTGCAGTCGTTTCCATGAGGAGTAATGTTTGATCAGGTTACATACAGGGTCGTCTTGTTTATCAGTACTGACACTATGAACTGTGATTTCCTTTCTCACTTCAGGGTCTTGTGCTGATATTTCTCCCAGATCTTGTGAGCTCTTTGGCCATTTCTTCTTTTCTTTACCCAGGAATTCAGGACCTTTCAGCCATCTTGATCTTAAAAAAGATTCTACGTGCAACCCTCGTGATGCATCGTCGGCTGGGTTATCTCTTGATTGAACATATTTCCACTGACTTGTTCGAGATAAATCATGGATAATTGCAACTCTGTTTGATACGAATGTATGAAATCTCTTGGTTTTGTTGTGGATATATTTTAACACAGATGTGCTGTCTGTCCAAAAAGTGGAATCAGTAAGTGGGAGCTGTAACTCCTTTCTCAGCATCCGATCCACTTTCACAGCTAGTGTTGCTGCAGTGAGTTCAAGCCTGGGTATTGTGATCTGCTTGAGAGGTGACACTCTGGCTTTTCCAAATACAAAGGAAATATGGATTTTTCCTTGGTGATTTGTGAGTCTGAGGTAGCTTGCTGTGCCATAACCTGACTCACTTGCATCACAGAAGTGATGTAGTTCAACAGCCTCTACTGGATCAAAGTTTTCAGGCTTGATGCATCTTCCTAATTGAAATCCACTTAATTGATTCAATTCCCTGACCCATCTCTGCCAGGGCTTTGCAACTTCCTGTGGAATAACTTGATCCCATCCACACCTGGATCGGCAGAGCTCTTGGAGAATCTGTTTTGCTGTTAGGATGAATGGAGACAGAAAACCTAATGGGTCATAAATTGAGCTTACTGTCGAGAGTATACCTCTTCTTGTTGCAGGACGGCTCTTGACAGCTACTTTAAAGCTGAAGGTGTCACTGTGAATGCTCCACTGGATTCCAAGTGCTGGCTCGACTGAGGCTTGACCTTTTATTTCATCATCATCCAGGTCCAATTCTTTGACTGTCTTTGCTCTGTGTGGTTCAGGAACGCTTGCTAAAACTTCACAGTTGTTACTGACCCATTTTGTCAATGTGAAACCTCCCTGGTAGCAGGCTTCTGTTAGATCTTTTATGAGTTTAATTGCTTCGTTCTTGGTTGGCACAGATCTGAGGCAGTCATCCACATAAAAGTTGGTTCTGATTGTTTTTATGACCTCATCTGAGTAATGCTTCTGATTGTCATGGGCAGTTTGATGCAGGGCAAAATTAGCAATGCTCGGGGATGATACAGCTCCAAACAGGTGGACTTTCATCCTGTAAACCTCAAGTGGTTTGCTGATATCACCCTGTGGCCACCATAGAAACCTCAAAAAATCTCTGTCCCTCTCATCAACATGAACTTGATAAAACATCGCTTCAATGTCTGCCATAATTGCAATTTGCTCCAGGCGAAACCTTAGTAGGACTCCAATAAGTGTGTTAGTTAAATCTGGTCCTTGGAGGAGCTCCTTGTTTAGAGATGTTCCTTTGAATGAGGACGTGCAGTCAAACACCACTCTTAGTTTATGCTTTCGTTTGTGGTAAACCCCATGATGGGGGATATACCACACCTGCCCATCTTTCCTGTGAAGCTACTGAGGTGGAACTTTTTCTGCATAGCCCTTCTTCAGAATGTCCTCCATGAATGCTATATACTCCTCAGCATACACTTTATCTTTCCTAAATTTTTTCAGAAGGTGCAGTGTGCGTTCTCTGACTAATTCATAGTTCTCAGGCATGGCTTTGTCTTTATTCCTGAAGGGCAGTGGCAAATGATAGTGGCCATTTTTAAGGGATGCTGAACTTGAAGCAATCTTCATGAACTGTTTATCTTCAACTGACATTTCATTTTTCTCTTCATACATGTTCTCAGAGAAATCCTGATTATACTGTTTGATGAGTATATCCTTCAGCTCTACAACTGAGATTCTGTTCATGGAAACTGCAATAGGTCCAGCATGTCCAGCAGTGCCATCCACTCCAAGTGGTCCAGTTACCACCCAACCCAATAATGTTTGGACTGCATAAGGTCCATTTTCCTGACTATTGATAATATTCCAGGGCTCCATTGCCCGTGGAACGTCAGTCCCAATGAGGAGCTCAATGCCTGCTTCAATTTCCTTTAGTTGAATGCCACTGAGATAAGGCCATCGTCCCAAATCAGCTTTTGTGATTATGTTTTCTTTTGATACAGGGATTTTATTCTGGGTGTAAACTTTCGGCAGATCTAGTAAGTGTTGCCCTCCAAATCTCCCACCTCCAGTCCTCTGACTTCATAGGTCCCTGTAGGATTTTCCTGCCCCATGGTTCGCAAGAGAATCTCTGTTTTGCGTCCTTTTACATTTAACTGGTTCATGAGTTTTTCGGTGCAGAATGTTGCTGTGCTTCCTGGATCAAGGAAAGCATACACCTGGACATACTTGCTCCCTTTTGCTACCTTGACTCTGACCGGAATAATTGCAAGTGCACAGTCTCTTCCGGCCCCAGTTGCGCCCCCTGCTGACACAAGAGCACTGCTTATTGGTGTTTCTTCTGGGTCAGTAGCTTTTGGCTGATTTTCCGGCTTTGGATTTTTTACAATGTGAAGCAGAGTAGGATGCTTCATTTGACAAATCTGACATGTTAATCGTCGTTTACAGTTTTTGCTGAGATGACCTCGCAGTAGACAACCAAAACAATAACCGTGACCTCTCAAGAATTCAACCTTTTTGTCATGTGACTGTTTCTTAAATTGTGAGCAGTCAGTTAGAGCATGTTTCCCCTGGCAGAATCCACATGTAGCAATGGTAGCATTGGGTGCAGATTGATGCTGTTGTGGTGGAGTTAATGAGGGCTTCATGGTGCACTCTGACCTCTCTGTGTTTCCTCCTACTGATGTAGCAAAACTGCTGTTTTTGCTTCTTAAGGATTTTTGTTCTGTTTTGCTTCTTGGAATAGACTTCCTAGTTGTCATTTGTTCTTGAATGTCTCCAAACAACGGATCTAAAAGCATCTTATCATTTTTTTCCACAAACTCCACCAAGTGCTGAAATCTGATTCTCCTGCCAGTCTTTTGTTGTGTCTCATAAGCTGTAGTTCGCCATCTCTCCCTCAGTTTATAGGGTAGTTTGGAAGCGATTTGTCTTAAGTTTGACAGGATATCAAGTTCCTCCAAATACTGTAAATCTTGCATTATGTTGCAACATCCTCTCAAATACAGTGCATATTCCTGTAGCATTTTTCCATCTTCAGCTTTGATAGCTGTCCAGTTCAAGGCTTTTTCCAGATAAGCTTCAGATATTTTCATTTCATTTCCATAGTGTTCTTTTAATAGGTGTCTTGCTTCTCTGTAGCCCCTATTAACATCCATATGTAGACAGCTGCGAACCAAGTCTCTTGGCAAACCAGATGTAAATTGCTCAAGATAGTAGAGTCTGTCTTGATTGTTTTCAGTCTTGTCTTCAATTAAGTGTTCGAATGCATGAATAAAAGACTGATATTCTAGTGGGTTGCCATCAAACACAGAAATCTCTCTGGCAGGTAACAGAGACAGCTTTTGCTGTGAAACAATAAGTTTTGCAATGTCACTTTGTCTTTGAATAACTGTATTCATGCTGTCGTGCTCAGTATTCACTACTACATCCATGTCATCCTGTACAGCATGATCTCTAGTTTGATGATGATCCACAGTTCTAATCCTGCTCAGAGGTTTATTTGGATCCTCTTGTGTGTTGGTGCCAGTAGCAGGTGCAGTGCTGTGGAGCTTCAAGATAGTTTGATGAAGTGGGGTTTTTGGAATTGCTCCTAACTGTGTAAACTCCATACTGCTTTCCACAGTTTCAGGTTCATGGTGAGAGTCATAGTATGCATTCATGTCGTCACCCTCCTGAGTGACATCCACACACTGAAGGACTTTTATTTTAGCAGTTGATGCTGCAAGATCTGCTTCCAGCTCCATTTGCTCCATCTTTGTTTTCAGTTTTGTTTCTTCCAGTTGTAAGTTGTGCTTTTCTTTCAGTGCAGCAGCTCGTGCCAGCACAGCAGCTTGTTCGGCTTTGGCCTTTTTTAATTCTGAGGAGACTGACGAAGTCCTGGAGGATTTTGATCCAATGGAAGAGGATTTTGATTTTTGTGACACATTTGATATGCTGTCCAAAGGTCCAACTCTTGATTGTGCAATTTCTTTTTTCCATGTTTCAACATCTTTCTTAAAATAATTCAAGTTTGTTATTCTGGGTTCATACCAGTCATTGAAATCATTTTCTCTTTCCTCTTCTGATAAAAGTTCTTGCACCAATTCATGAGCACTTTTGAATTCATCCACAGCATTTTTAAACGTTTCAAATGTTTCATTTACTTCATCAACATTTCCATCGTCAGTCAACAAAGCTTTAATTTCATTCAGTTTCCTCGTGCACGCGCCCAGCCTGCCTCTGCGCGAAGCAATGCGCGTTCTCAACATATCCTCCGCCTCCGCTGCGGTCTCTTCCATGCCAAACATCTTTGCAATAACCACACAATTTCCTCCAATGTCCTCACAGCCCTTCAGATCTCAAACATCCGACATCCAACATCCAGCTTCAAACAATCCATGTCCAAAATTCATGACTCACAACTTTGCTTTCCGCTGTCTTCATCTGTGTCTTTAGCGCGCAGCGGCGCATCCATTCATAAATGTGATCAGCTGATTTTACTCACGACTTTGCCGGTGTTCTTTTCCTCATTTCCTAATGAGCGATTGAATGGCCTCACCAACTTTCCCGATTCCTTCCGAGTCCTTCGTGAAGTTTTTCAACTTGTTCTGGCTGTTGTTGCTCTCAAAAAACAAGACGTCAAAAAAAGTCCAATTCGTCTTTGAGGAGGAGGTTTATGACTCACTAAATAATAAGCGCACGCGGAGATCTATTTCCATTCAAAACGGTGTAGTTTTATTTACATAAAAAACAAACAAACAAACAAACAAAGTAATCTCCGTGGTTAACTTTCTAAACAAAATATATCGATTGGTTTCAGTGGTTGAAAAACTGTCTCACTCCTCACTCCTTCCACACAAAAGGCAAAAACTCCAAAGCAGCTGAACGCTCTCCCCTAATCATAGGAGTGGGATGTCTCAACAAGGAGGAGGCAGGTGAGCGGTTAATAATAATTAGAATTAGCAATATAATTTAAATAATATTAATTTTCCTCATCATCTAAATAATAATTTGATACATCATCAAATAATAGAAATAGGCTCCAACAAAGAGAATTACAACAGTCCAGTCTAGAGGTAACAAAAGCATGGACTAGCTTTTCAGCATCGCCCTGGGACAGGATAGGCCTGATTTTAGCGATGTTACGAAGATGAAAAAAGGCTGTTCTTGAAATTTGCTTTATGTGAGAGTTAAAGGATAAATCCTGATCAAATAGAACCCCAAGATTTCTAACAGTTGTGCTTGGCGTCAGGCTAATGCCATCTAGGGCAGTTAAATCATTAGAAAAGGTTTCTCTAAGGTGTCGAGGGCCCAGCACAATGATCTCTGTCTTGTCTGAGTTAAGAAGAAGGAAATCTTTAGCCATCCAGGTCCTAATGTCCTTTAGACACGCGTCTAGTTTAGATAACTGATTTGTCTCACCTGGCTTCATTGATACATACAGATGAGTATCATCAGCGTAACAATGAAAATTAACGGAGTATTTCCTCATGATATCACCAAGGGGAAGCATATAAATGGAGAAGAGAATTGGACCTAGCATGGAGCCTTGAGGAACTCTGTAACTTACTTTAGTGTACACAGAGGACTTGTTGTTCACGTGTACAAACTGGTATCTATCAGATAAAGAGGACTTAAACCAATTTAGGGCAGTCCCTGTAATCCCGAGTAATATCTCTAATCTCTGTATAAGAACATCATGATCAATGGTGTCGATGGTATGGATGATGGAGTGTATG